>OX104064.1:124934957-124954923 GCA_944474145.2 Dicrocoelium dendriticum
AAGTGGATTTGGATTCATATGCCAAGTGTCGGTGAGATTGACGGAAAAGAGTAAATGCGATTATTGAGGCGATATGCGCCTACAACGTTTGTCCAAACCATTATTTCATTAGGACATACAATTTTGGAGTAGGTAACTCTAGTTTGTTGTCTGTAGAAAGTGCCGAGAGACAACATTGCAATGTACCATCACGGTTATTGATACTATAATGTAAAGGTGGCTAAACAACATTAGATTATTTAAGATGTTTTGGAAAAGTGGTAGCTCGGGTTGGTAATTCAGTTGCTCATTTGTTCGCCGAGCTGCGAAATCGGTTTGCAAACGTTTCACCGTCATGCGAAAGAGAAACTGGAAGCTAATGAGCAAAGCAATGTTGTATATAGACTACTTTGTAGAAATTGCGAAAAGGACTATATTGGCCAAACAGGCAGAAAATTAACAACACGATTACAAGAGCATAAAAGAGCAAGCAAAAGACACCATGCATCTTCACTAGTCTCAGCACACGTGGATGAAAAAGAACACAGCTTTGATTGGGCCAAAACAAAAGTCCTGGCACGAGGTGAAACAAGAAGAGCAAGGGAATTCCTGGAAGCTTGGTTCTCAACACAAGACTCGACCAACATGCATATCGAGATTGACCCAGTTTACCAACCCCTCCGACGGAGAGAACTTAGAGAAATTATGAGACGCCGCTTGAATAGGAACAACCCAAGCGATGACCTCCGCCACGGGGAAATGGGTAGAGATCACTGGACACAGATCGAAGCCGTCACTTTCGAAATGTCACCTGCACGCCGATCACGGGTCGACAATGCAATCTGCGAGATTACACCCCACATCTCGACGCACTGATGATGCCGCCTCGCATGGCGGTGAAACGTTTACAAACCAATTTCGCAGCTCGGCTAACAAATGAGCAACTGAACATTAGATTATGATGGATCTTTCCTGGTAGTTCGATAAATTTCCTCTTGCGTTGTCAAGAATACTGCTTTAGAATGCCTTCGAGCCAGTTTCCATCGAGGGTTATGAGATGTGCCAAATTAAGACTACAACTTACAGGAATATTTTAACTTTATTTGTGAGCTTCAGAGACGTCCGGCTAGTGAATCAAAACTTTCTGAGTATTGCATAAGTGAATGCGGAATTACTTCTGGGACAGGGTTTATTCATAATATTCAGTATTCTCCTTGAAAGCGTTACAGTCTCTAACCTCTTGGGTGCTGCTAATTTCGTTAAGTTCTTGCGAGCTACTGGCGGTTAGCTGGAACACAATACGTCGTGACAGTCCCTCAATTTCCTCGTTCCAGGTAAGTTTAATGTGTAGTATTATCCTCAATCATTTGCCAAGCTTGTCATCAGGCGCTCTTCAACTATACGTTACCAGATTTGTTATCGTCAGTCAAGCAATACACTTTTCTTGCATTAACACTGCCAACATAAGGAAAATTGTGTATGTATGCAATTATCTTCTTTCTTCATCCTTGACTTCGCTCAGGTTTCGATAATCATCAACTTGCGACACAGTGATAAAGGCAATGGTACCAAATGAATGAGCTGTAAGGTACGGAGTCGCTGATCTGCAAAAATTAATAGCTGAAATTCGTTGAGCATAGAGGTTGAGAGAATACAAGTTCCGAAAATGGTATCCTCGTGTTAAGGCGCAGAAACTCTAAGGCCACTGCTATGTGCAAAAATTGGTTCCCATATATGGATCGTATTCTATTTGATAGGATGCATAAAAAGGAAATAAATTATGTGTGCTCTACTCAAGCAATCGTTTAGGAATGTTTGCCTGCACATCGAGGCCGTTTGTTTTATACGAACACCGACTCGTTCTCAGTACCTTTGTTGAAATCCATCACACAACTATAACGCATGCTGTGTCGTTTCATTCTTTATAGCAAAGCGCATTACGGCGTCGTTTTACAGCTGGCAAACAGGGATTCTCGCATTGTCAGAAGAAAAGCTTATCTCAGCAATTAGCAGATTTCTAGAGCACTAGTTATGGCCCTTGCTAGAGCTATCCGACAGAAATTGGAAAGCGCTTATGCATAGTCATTTAGGAACATGCTTCAGCTTAACACGTTTACATGTTAAGTGGCTTATTTGGGTCATCGACTGACCAGCATATATACGTATGAATTTAGCATCTTGTATTATGCCCTTCAAGTGGATGACTGCCGTTCAAAACATTTTGAGAAGACGCCCATGAATTGAAATCAATAGTTGTCTTTCCCATAATGACTTCGGTTTGCTCGATTCATGTATCCCTCTGCAATTGTCCAGCTCGTGCATAGAGCCTCATTTAGAATTCACGGTTCAGGTCTGGCAGACATGGAAGAAGCAAGATGGTACCGCATTCGATATAGAATCTGGATGTAACTTGCTATCAAGTTCAACAATTTTTCCACTTCTGAGCCAGAAACCATACCTCGTGACCCCAAGAAAACTATCCTTTATTCAAAGCAGAACTCGAAGACGCACGTTAATAAGAGAGACGCAGCGTGGTGTTCGTACAGACTCAACTCGTAGTGACCCTTTGTTGCGACGTAAGCACTACACCACTACACTTGTCTGGGCGAAAAAATGAACATCCTAGTCTGTCAAGGTATTTCGACAAAATAATAAGCAAATATGTGAACAGTCTCCGGAAAGATACGGGCGGGATTCCACCACTCATCACACTAGATTGCAGACACTAGCCACATGCTCCAATAGTCCGACTTGCCATCTTCTCGTGTCAAATACTTGCCCTAGCCCCTCAAACACCAATACTTAGTTGTGTCACCTTCGAGTCAGCGACTTTGATGGGGAAGGTGTTATCCTTGCGCAACCATAATCCCCGCCGATTTTATAACATTAACTCGAAAGCGCTTGGTGTGGCCAGGATAATTGCTCAGCTGACTCATTGTTGCGTTTATTTCAAATGTGGTTGGATGAGAAGCACTTCGTTACCATGTGGAAGCATAGTATCCCTGATACGATTTTAAAGGGTAGTATTC
Organism: Dicrocoelium dendriticum; assembly: GCA_944474145.2. Classification (NCBI taxonomy): domain Eukaryota; kingdom Metazoa; phylum Platyhelminthes; class Trematoda; order Plagiorchiida; family Dicrocoeliidae; genus Dicrocoelium; species Dicrocoelium dendriticum. Next base: position 124,937,966 of record OX104064.1, read on the forward strand.
ATAAAAATCTTGCAAACTAACTTCTGCTGACAATCCAATTGATTATTAGTGAGGATCAAGCGTGTTAATTAGAAAGATGCAACCTCAGAGCATCGCTGTAACCTCGCTCTCAATAATGCCAATGATGTTAACCAAATAATTGCGCATGGTGTTTATACGGAAACCACAGTTGGTGTGAGTGGAATGGGTATCAAGTACTACAATTGTTCAAGTTCATCGGTCGGCTGGATCACCGCGCGGTTCTCCATAAGCCATAATTTACGGAGTTAACAAACTTGCCGTTGAATGGGTTGGAAGATTTTTTTCAGCTGGGTTGTAGGTGTGCGTTCAGGGCTCATCGTTTAATACGAATTATGCGAAACGTGTTGCTCCACATTAATCAACGCTGGGCTGCGTTTTCTCTTGGTCTCCATTAATGACTCTGAGAGTGTTATCAAGCCGACTTCTTTGCTTTTTGCAGAGGAAATGGAGATGTTGCGAGCTAGCGATGATCAGGAAGATCACGACCTGGTGCATCGAAAACTGAAGAATGCACCTGATTGGTGAAAGACGAATCTGCTAATCTTTAACTCGAAGAAATGGCTTGCAGTTCATCCATATCATTAACTAATAGACAAATAGGCTGGAAAATGAAAGCTTACAGGCCCCTTCTCTGGTGCGTGACTTTTGCCTGGTGGCACAAGAATGCCACGGTTGATCGAAGGGGCTGTAAAAATTTCCGGAACCGGGAATCAAAATGTGTCTCTCACCGAGGGCATTTGACGGTTCGAACATTCTGTCTTCCCATAAATGCTAATCGCGCACATAAGGTAGCATGCGCGATACGCAACTCAGGCCTGACAAACTTGGCAGAAACGAGACACGGATGCAAAGGAGACCCCATAGCCAAGGTCACTCCATATCGTAACGAGCCTATTCCATTTGCAATACGAACTGCGATTAAAATCACTACGAGTGTAAGATGGAGGATATCGCCTTCTACGTGGTAACCTCTAGTTGACCTACCAGATTCTGAAAACCTCAGTCACTTGTCCGCTACATTCTGTAGCTAAACCACGACACCAATCTAAGAAGTCACATCCGCTCGGAAAGTTGCCGGAAATTCTCGCCCTCTGAATTCATTAGTCTTGGAAACTTTTCCGCCCACGTTATCCACTTGCAAGAAGGAGTCAGTACACCAGTTCCATTAGGTGACTTGACTTCCGTCCACTGAATGAAGACAAAACGCAAACAAATACGTTATCAACCAGGTTACCCGCCGTCAGCAAACTGGGTAAACGAATATACATGTGTTAACGTGAATATGATGGTGAGTTCACAGACGTGTACTATCACTTGCTAACCATGATTTTCAGTAAAGTTAGGAATTTCACACGTTGCCTTCTACGGGACTTTTTAAGGCTTAAAGTTCCATTATTCCATCGTTGCCCATTGAGAAGTCGCCAAGCAATTTAAGGGATCATTCCACCTTCCAAATCAACCTAGGCTTTGGGTTCTGATACTAGATAACGGTCTGCATCTACGCCTACAATGAGATCGTTTAATGATTTACAAGGCCCTGAGGAACCGTAACTACGTTGCCGTTTCGTTGCAAATTTTTCACAAGCCGAACCATAGGATACACTAGCTGTATTTTGCTACATTTTGTCACCGGATGAATTATGATTAGAAGCTTCATCCTCCGGGTGTACTAGCCATGCTGCGTTCTCAAAAATGAAGTTGCTACTGTTTTCCCACATTATCTGTGTCGACGGAACCGTCTGACTCCATTTCATCTCACCTATAGTTTGAAATATACCCATTGTGCGTCGGGAGACTAGATAATATGATAGAAGATGTGTACAACATTCTTCCTGCTGACTGTAGAGGTAGGTTAACTTTCGTATGTTTTGTGCCATCAATTTGATTTTCCTAGCAAAGCGGTTTTCATATTGCCGTCAAGTTTTCTTTAATCAATCTTGTAGTTCTCATTCTGGCACCCAGAGCGACATGCTAGGAAGTTCCTTTATCACAGCTACTTATCGACTGTTCCGTGTATGCTCAATACCAGTTATGTTACTGACTAGCACTTGTGGATTCTCCATTAAAAACGCAATCCAATAACCCTATGGCGTGTTTAACTACTACTGCTTCTAACATAAAGTGCAAAATTTGGCAAGCGGTTTATTTCTTAGCTCGGTAAACCACAGTATATGGCTTTCCCCTCCATATTGCTATCTTTGGGTTGGGTAGCAAAACCTTTCAAATAGGTTGTGTGTAATAGATTTTTAACCCAAGACAACATGATTTGTATAAAAATTTAATGGAAAGTTGGTATTTTAACAGAGCATAGTATCCTTAACTTCAGCGACATCACCAGAAATCAGTTTTACTAAGCCACAGGGTTGAGAAACCTTACGCCTTACCATCTACGTTCACCTCCAGCATTTGTTGGTATGTTCACCCATAAACCTGTCTACAATTATACATTCTGTACCTATTACAAAAAATGGTGATCATATAATATTCTTGCCCGAGAAGCAACAATTTGTGGTGGGTTTTGCTTTATTTGTCTTCGCACTGGAAAACTCTGTCGGCATCCAAATAACGCAACCTAGATTATAGCCAAAATGTGACAATTCTAACTGCTGTGGACTCTCTTAATCACACGAGGAAAACGTACCATGATTTCTTCCATCGCCAGACGAGCTGCATTTCTGGTGTTAATAATATTGCCCACTTGGCCTGTTGAAGGAAGTAATATGAACGGTGTCAGATATGTACAAATTGGTAATATGTATTCACGATAGCTAGGCAAATGAGAGGAATGAGATGAAATGTGAGAAAAGTGTGTTGTGATCACCATGGAGGATACAATCAATGCAAAACGTAAATATTTGCCCAAATTTGTCAAGAGGAGGTTTCTCTAATTCACATGCCGCCCCAGTGTAGGTGGCACTTCTCAAGCCGGGTAAGGATAGTAGTAGGTTCTACGGAAATAAAAGCACTGTTTATATTACAGCTTCCCCATACGACACTAGAACTTAAGGATTCGCACATCGGCAACAGAGAATACCTGCGTGCTTCTCATTTAACATCATCATCAACGGGGCAATACATCAGTCATTTGAACTGACGTCTCGCTGCGGCAAAAGCACATTAACCTAAGAATCGAAGAATAATTCCTTTGAGCAATTGGTGATCGAGCCTTAATCCTAAATGCCCTGAGGCTCCTATACCTTGTGTCAACAACTTACCGCCTCAAACAGCTGGCTATCGTACAAGATAAGGCGACAACAGCTAGACAGCTTCCTTGCGGATTTCATTATCCGGCGTCGTAATCAGCTACTACGCAGCAGTTAACTCAACGCCAGACAGTAAATCGACTAGGAAATCACAGCAGACAAGCGAGTGGTGCCGCCTGCGAGCCCTGTCCCGTAATTTATTGAGCCAAGCACAACACGGGTCAGCTGGACTTCAGCTTGGAAGGTGAGACGGACCAACGACACTGAGTTTGGTAGTCAATGACTTTATTTCCCACTGCCAAGTCCAATTTTCCCCACCTCGGTTCTTGCGCCAGCCAAAATCTAGCAAATAAAACAAGGCTATCCTCGGTAAATGGTAACCGGGCATACGTAGTATGTGCATAAGCCAACGCAACTTATCCAGTACTATCTCTTGTTCCAAGGAACTAACCTGGTTATCATTGCATAGCATTCGTCTATACATATGATATTTGCAGATACACTGTTGTTGTCCAACACCAAAAATGTGTCGCAGACAATGATGATCAAATAATTAAAAGTGCCGCAAGTCCTCAGCTCGAAGGGTCCAAGTCAAAGTTCCATAGAGTAGCACGCCATCACTGCGACCTTGTAAACACTGTTTTTAGACCGAGGCAAACCCATTTCTGACGCCACAGATGTCACAGATTCAAGAAGGCAGTTCTGACTTTTGCAAAGCATGAACCGACTTCAGCACTTATGCGCCCATTGTTGCTGATGCAGCTGCCATGTTAAGTAGCGTGTTCAAATACCTCGAGTACCTCACTATCAGTGATCAAGTGTCTGGTGGTCTGCAGAAACACTTTACATTATGAACGTACGAAGCACATACCAAATGATGTAACCACAATTGTGAGATTCTGCATGGTTGCTTAGGCTGCCCCAATATTGTAACAAATCAAGACAATATAGTCCTCATACTCAGGATGAACTACTTCACCATGCAGCGCATCAGCGCATTCATCATGAGTGTTTGCAAGAGGGCACTGCATGAGGGGATCCACGAAGAACTTGAACAAAATTTGGGAAATCGGACAACGCTGACGAGCATTCCTTGTTGTCCGAAAATCTCTTATAAGTTGTCTTGAACCCGAAGCGACCATTAGTGCCTGAGTACAGGGCACTTAATATATTCACCTGCTTCATAGGAACACTTTCCACCCAAGGAGCTCGAATAAAGTGAATCAATCAACTGACTCCAATGCACAATTATTATAAATAAATAAAGCATTTATTCTCGACAAGGCGAGGCAAGCCTTAGCAGGCATAATCATCGTGACATAACAATGCGCGGTCAAGAATGTGCGAAAATCCGATATGTTTACCATAACAGGGTATCTTTTTTTGTAGCGCGGTATGTATGTACTTTTGTGCTTGCATGTAGCTGTGGCGCGAGAGCCTATGGTGCGCTGAGGCTGGTGGTGGCTAGATCCTGACAGATGGTCTACCCACTACTGCTACTGTTGCGCCATAGTCTCATGTCCTGGGCGCCTCCACGTGGCGACCGCTGGGTGGGAGTTGGGTTTCGCCCTTCTCCCTGCTAAGATCCAGGACACCAATCCGCATGAGTCAGCTAACTGACCATGTGCTAGACCCGCTGCGTTTCGGATGTTCATTTAATCGAAGGCTTTGGCTGAGGACCCGAGTCGTTCTCCTGTCAGGATTGGGCGCCCTGGCAGTATCCTAGTCCATCCTCTTCGGAGGTTAGGAAGTGGTCGATGGCCCTCTTCCCGTAAAACCTAGCCATGGGAGACAACAGGTTTACGGGTTATAACCTCACAGCTCGATTGGCGTAGAGCACGAGGGCCACGCATTTTCTCTGACGGTGGGAGGACACATCCGGGTGTTCAATGGTTTGCTACTGCCCGCCTCAAGCCAGGCAGCCCCTGGTCAAATTGGTGCAAACCCACCAAAAACCCACCTGCGTCTGGCCGTGGTCGCAGGTGCGTATCCAATTACGGTCGCAAAACATATGATAATTGTTCCAGAACCTCAAAGGCTGCGTGTGACGGCCGTCAAGCAGATCCCAATCTGTCTCTGCAATCACATTCCCGAGCTGGATCTGCTCTCCACTGCCTTGTGGGTCAGGCTATTGAGCCAAAGGCTCCGGGTGGAGTCCCTCAAGCAAACCTCCAAACCACCCACTGCCTTGTGGGTCAGGCTATTGAGCCAAAGGCTCCGGGTGGAGTCCCTCAAGCAAACCTCCGAAGCACAACGACCACCTCGCGTGCGACTGCCCACCAATGCAATCGTATGCCTGCGCGCAAAGCACTCAGCATTGGGTGCTGGAACGTGCGCACACTACTGGACCGGAACTCCAGCGAGCGCCCGGAGCGACGCACTGCACTGGTCGCAATGGAGCTGGCGCGCTACCACATCGATATTGCGGCGCTCAGTGAAACTCGGCTCGCTGAGCAAGGTAAGTTACATGAAGCAGGTGCTGGCTACACATTCTACTGGGTGGGGAACGCCGCCTCAGCACCACGTGAACATGGGGTCTGATTTGCAATATCCGATCGCCTCCATGGCCAGCTGGTGGGTGAACCAACGGGCATCAGCGCGCGACTGATGACTGTTCGCCTACGACTCGGAAGAGGTAAGTTTGCTACTTTTATAAGCACGTACGGTCCGACCATGTGTTATCCTGATGACACGCTTGATCAGTTCTACACTGAGCTATCCTCCGTGATACGGTCTGTGCCGAGGAGCGACCGACTATTTCTGCTGGGTGATTTCAACGCGCGCTTTGGGCGTGATGCATCAGCGTGGACAGATGTTATCGGTTCGCATGGCATTGGTTCAGCGAATGCGAACGGTGACAGGCTGCTCTCACTGTGTGCCACTCACGGCCTGACGATCACGAACATTCGGTTTGCACTGAGTGCGAATGATATAGCAACTTGGACGCACCCACGGAGTGGTCACGCTCACCTGCTCGACTATGTCATCGTACGTCAGCGTGATATGCGTGAAGTGCGCATGACACGTGTACTGCGTGGAGCTGAGTGTGGCACTGATCACAAGTTGGTTCGGACCAAACTGTACATATATTTTCGTAAATCGATGTATTGCACTCCCGCCGTGAATCGGCGTAAATTTAACATTCTCTCCCTCGGTACTGTGGCGAAACGTACTGAGCTGGAGAAGGCGATGGCTGCACGCCTGTGTGGTGATGTGGACTGCATAGCCACAGTGGGCGACCTGTGGCACCACATTCGCGACCAGGTGACAGCTGCTGCCGAGGAGACCATCGGGCGCGCAAACTGTAAGCGGCCTGATTGGTTTGATGACAACAATGTGACGATTGGCGCATTGGTGTCAGAGAAGAATGCAGCATTTGCTGCACATGTAGCAGACCCCAGTGACTTGGGAAGAGTAGTCAGTTTCGCAAACTTCGACGGCGACTGACCCGAGAGCTCCGTCGCATTAAAAATGCATGGTGGACGGAGAAGGCGAAGCAGATGGAATGCTACGCCGAACGCCGTCAACACAAGGAATTCTTTGACTCCTTGAAGGCGGTGTATGGACCGAGATTGGAGCCGCTGAGGACACTGATCGATGGTAGTTCAGGCGCTACCTGCACCCAGACTGCAGACATAATGCAGATCTGGCGGAAACACTTTGACTGTCTCTTGAACAACCGTTCAGAGATCGACTGGCCTACATTGAACGGCCTGAAGCAGCACGATGTGAAGGCGGATCTGGCGGATACGCCGACACTGGATGAGACGCAGAGAGCACTTGCTCAGCTGCGAAACGGCAAATGTGCCGGAGGTGACGGGATCCCACCTGAAGTATTGAAACACGGTGGACCCGCGTTGTTGACTGCGCTGCACCACTTGGTGCAACGTGTATGGATTGAGGAGGAGGTGCCTCCTGAGCTGAAGGATGCCCTTGTGCTACCACTGTACAAGGGCAAAGGGAGCAAGCAATGTTGCACGAATTATCGTGGCATCAACTTGCTGAGTTGTGTGGGCAAGGTGATTGCCCGAATCCTGCTCAATCGCCTCGTGAGTCAGGTTGTGGAACCTAACGTGGCGGAAGAGCAGTGTGGATTCCGTTCGGGTCGCAGCACTATAGATATGGTGTTTGCGGCTCGTCAGTTGCAGGAGAAGTGCAGAGAACGACACCAGCCATTGTACTCGCTTTTTGTTGATTTCACCAAAGCATTTGATACGGTGAACCGCGAGGCATTGTGGCTGGTGTTGGGTAAGTTTGGTTGCCCGCGTAAGTTTGTAAGTTTAACTGAATGTCTGCACAGTGGTATGCGAGCGAGGGTGCAGCTGAGTGGAGAGACCTCTGATGACTTTACAGTTGTCTCTGGTGTGAAGCAAGGCTGTGTCTTAGCTCCTGCCCTGTTTAATATCTATCTTCATGCAATGTTGTCTTGTGCTTTTGATGCGGCTTGTGCTTACGGTGTTCGTGTGGAGCACCGTATTGACGGTGGGTTGCTGAACATCCATCGTTTCGGTGCGAGAACTCTAGTCTGTGAGACAACTATCCGTATGTTGCTGTTTGCTGACGACTGTGCGTTGTTTTCACACAGCGCGGATGAGTTGCAGCACATGACTAGTGCTCTGGCTTCGACAGCGGCCAAATTCGGGCTCACCATCAACACAAGCAAAACTGTCTGTCTCTTTCAGCCTTCACCGGAGGTGCAATCTTTAATATTGCCGCGAATCAGCATTGGTGCTGAAGTATTGGAAACCACCTCCCGCTTCTGCTACCTTGGGAGTGTGATGTCGACTGATCAGCAGCTACACGTTGAGTTGCGTATTCGCGTGTCGAAGGCAGCGGCGGCATTCGGGAAGCTTGAGTACCGAGTGTGGAACAACCAGCAGCTTACCGTTGGCACGAAGCTGATGGTGTACAAATCCATGGTACTGTCCGTTCTTCTATACGGCAGTGAAACGTGGACGATGTACCGTCGGGATGTGCGATATCTCGAGCGGTTCCATCAGCAGTGTCTGCGACGGATTTTGCGGATCGGTTGGGGCGCCAGAGTTGCAGACACGGAAGTGTTGCGCCGAAGTGGGATGTATGCAGTGGACTGCATACTTTTATTGAGACACCTGAGATGGCTCGGTCATGTGAGCCGTATGGATTCGGCGCGGATACCGAAACAACTTTTATACGGTCAGCTGAGTATTGGGAAGCGGCACGTGGGGAAACCAAAGTTACGTTACCAGGACATGATTAAAGTGAGCCTCACACGTTCTAATCTTGACTGCAGATCATGGGAATCGAAGGCGGTTGATCGGCGTGCATGGCGCGATCTAATCACGAAGGCAGTTGCTGAAGTGCGGGAGAAAGCCCTCATGCATGCAGAGAAGAAGCGGCAAGTGCGGAAGCGGCAAGCACCAATGAATTGTACTCCATCGACATCGAGCGCATGGTGCTGTAGAACATGCGGTCGCGAGTGCCTTAGTCAGGCAGGCCTAGTGAGCCATGAGAGAGGTCACTCGGGACCACTGCCGAAGCGACGACGGGTCCCGCAGTGAACGTAGGCAGCACTGGCGCAGCGTTTGTAGGCACGCTGAATTCGATTTACTAACCGCGTGCTTGCATGCTAAGTCTCTTTATTTCAGGTGGTGGGTTTACAGTTTGTGCCTTAATGCTTTTCTTTCTCATATAAATGTCTACCAGTACTCTATTCCATTAACTTACACACCTCGCCTAAGCCAATTGTATTCGATTTCCGTAGCATATTTGTGTTCGTGGCATTCCGTGAACTATATTTCCTGACCTCGTGCACTTAGCTAGGATTTGTTTGTAAACAACTTATTACATATGCTATTTACTTAAGGTTTATATCACCGTTTCCTTATGCATTAATCGAGTTTTTCTCTTTTTCTTTCTCTCTTTCAAGTGTTTGGCTGTTGTTTGATATCCCCGGTGTGGATGCGCTTGATGTGCATGTTGACAAGGTGCCTACCTGTCTATTACCCACTACCTCGTCCACACTGGCTCCAGGAGACAGTTGGTCGTTGCTGGAGGGGACAGGGTGCACGGTCCTTGTGGCCGTGTTAGGATCAAAGAGTGGTTCCATGCAGTCAGTGTGGAGCGGACTACGGTCCAGCCACCGCCTTGTGTGCGCTTGATTCCCAAATACAGTGTGCTTGTTTTTGCCTGTGAAGGAGTGTGGGCCGGCTCCGTTGATGAAACGTGGTTCCCATCCGCATGCCTCCCGGTCTTATTCCTTCGGGTTTACACTGGATATGGGGTGTGTGATTGGAGCTGTGGGTGGTGCAGCGCAAGCCATCCATGGTCCCTCTGTAGGCGCAGACGTCCTGTGGCTGGCCACAGTGACAGGCAAATCCGAAACCGGATGCCGCCAACCATGTATGTAGCTGCGCAGTTTGTGTTGCTGTATTCTTGAATGTTTGATATCGTCAGCAATGTACGAGTAGAAGGTTGGTGCTAGTGGTTTGGAAAGGATTATGCGGATATCTACGGGGCAGTGACTTTATTTTGTGGCGAATCACGATCGCCACGTCACAGTGTTATTCAGCGGACATTTGTGGCTTTTTATAGAGACAATGCTTGCCAGGCGAAAACCCACCACGTCTTGGAACACTGCCGCCGAACTATTTGCTGGAACGGGTTAAACACGAACCACCCAGCTGGCACCACGTGGTTGTTCGGCTAACCAGCCAGCCAGTGAACAATGAACAATGAATTTATACGGGTTAAGAAGCGTTGCTTTACAAGCCCCGTTGGATAGTTGGTGGGGATATCAACATAATAATTATGATGAAAAGGATAGTAAAATAGTTAACACTTTAAATACGAAAATAAGGACTTATCGTTTGCTTCGCTGCAGTCCTGCGATCCACTTAGATTCACAACACCCACAGTTAACAACAAATAATTCCAGGGTAAACTCCAGGTGTAGGATGGAGACATAGTGTTAAGTAACAAAGTGTAAGTGGATGAGTGCATCGTCCAACCGTCTTTTAAATATTGTTAGTGTCGGTGCAGAGACGACCGATTCTGGGAGAGCATTCCACGGGTGACAGACACGGATGGAAAAGAAATTTCTGCGGCACTCCAGACGACTGTATTGTTCTGCGAGTTTTAATGAGTGGCCCCTCAGGTTTGTATTGCTGCTGAGTTGCAGTAAAGGGCGGCACACATGATGAGGGTCTCGCAGAATCAAGTATGTCATAATCAGGTCGCCTCGTAGCCTTCGACAGCTTCCACTGAACAATCCTAGTCGTCGCAGCCTCTCCTGGTAGGACAGATTGCGCATACCAGTTACGTTCTTAGATGCGCGGCGTTGAGGCTGCTCCAGTGCATTAAGGTCGTGTTTCAGCCATGGATGCCAGGCTTGAATTGCGTATTCGACATCGGGACGAACATACGCACTGAGCATTTGTCGAAATATGGAGCTGTTTATTTGTCCAAACGCCCACCTCAACAGCCCAACGTGTTGATTCCCGGTCTTCGAGGCCTTTTCGGATTGCCTGGAGCAACCCAAGTCATCTTGAACCAGGACACCCAAGTCACGTTCGAGAGTTGATTTTTGCAGTACATCCGTTCCGAGTCGGTATGAGTAGCTGCTTTGATGTCGGATGGAAATCACCTTGCATTTACTGACGTTGAAATGCAATAAGTTTTGGATCGACCATTGATACACTGTATCTAAGTCACTTTGGAGCACATGTTGGTCGGCGTTCGCCTGGATCCTGCGCCAGATCTTGATATCGTCGGCAAACATTAGGAAGTTTGAAGCGATTCCCTGTGCAAGGTCATTAATAAACACCAGAAACAAACGTGGACCTAGAACCGAGCCTTGCGGCACACCACACTCGACTTGTATGGGGTCCGATAAAGAGCTCCGAACTCTGACCACTAATTGCCTTTGAAATAGAAAGTTGGCGATCCAGCTTAAAAGAGGGTCGCCGATCCCGTAATGCTGCAGCTTGGATAGTAGTATCCGATGGTCTAGACGATCGAAAGCCTTGGAAAAATCCAGGTAGATCACATCAACACCTTCTCCAGAGTCGGCTGCCTCGGTCCAACTACTGTGTGCAATTAGTAAATTAGTTGTACATGACCGCTGTCGGCGGAAACCGTGCTGTTCAGGAGTGATGAGGTTGCAGTTTTCCAGATAGCACACCAGTGCATCGGCAACTATGGATTCCATGACCTTGGAGAGTATAGGAAGAAGGGTTACTGGGCGGTAGTTGGAGGGATCAGTTCTGCTTCCACGTTTGTGAATCGGGCTTATTATTCCAAGCTTCCACATGGCGGGAACTTGGTTCTGGTCTAAGCAGTGCTGGAAAAAGTGAGCTAAAGCTCCTGCCAGTTGGTTTGCTGCTGCTCCCAATGCCTCTGGACGAATGGTGTCGACACCCGGCGAGTTGTGTTTGCGTAGAGTAGTCAGCTTTTGCAATACAGCCTCTGCGATAAAATTGATGGGGGTTAGTCTTGGTGAGCAGAATACAAAGCTTGGTAGATCGCTCGGTGGCAAGACTCTTTGAAACTTGGGGGCGTATTGCATCTGCAGCGCGTTTGCAGCTCTCATAGATGTTCTTGTTGGGCCATCAGCCGTATTGAGTAGAGGAAATCCTTGCCTCACCTTTCGTAGGCTATTAACGTGCTTGTACAGCAGTTTGTGGTTAGCACTGAAGGTTTTTGCGATGTTCTGTTGATAGGCGGCTTTGTCTTCTCTTAACAGTTGAGTGCAGTGGTTACGTTGGGCTACGTAGTTGTCCCACGTTTCTGGTGCTGGAGCTTCCCTGTACACTCGCCATGCTGCATTGCGTACTGTCATCCATTTTCGAGTTCTGCTCCTAACGAAAGAAACTGATTTGCATTTGTTGCAAGCTTTTATCTCTGAAGCCTGTGCAATCAGCTGACTGAATGTGTTGACGAACTCGAGCCAGGCGAGTTCTGGGGGTTCTTCTTCGAGGAAAGACCATGTTGTGGCGCTGACTAGCTGGGCGAGTCGGTCGTACCTTGTGATGGTTCGCAAAGTCTCATCTTTATCATTCCGATATTCTGCATAGCAGACGAAGTTGAAACTGATGACTGCATGATCACTGCGACCCAACGGGCAGTTTAAAACCAACGCATCAATCATATGCTCTTCGTTGGTAAGCACAAGATCCAACACAGATGGCCGGTTACCAGTTCTGAACCGAGTGGGCAAAGTGATGTGGTTGTAAAGAGGAGCAGTAGTTACTAGATCTTGTAAATCGATTTTGAATTGTTCGCCGGTTCGTGGCAGGGGCTTCTAAACAATGTACGTTGAAATCACCCATGATAAGAATGTGAGTGTACTTTTGTTGTAAACTACACCTTAAAGCAGCCATTAGGTGGTAGTCGGTTTCGGGTGTTGAGTTAGGGGCGCGGTACACCAAGATAATAAGGCAAGCGTCCCTACCTTTTAACTGCAACCGGCACCAAAGAGAGTCGGGGAACTGCGAATCTGAATCCTCCACGGCTTCGCACTGTAAGTCGTTTCGGTAGTAACCAGACTAATTGCTTTCAAAATCAGTATCTGGCGTTTGCTTGAATATTGTTGTGCTGTGTTCAGTAACTTGCGAAAGGCTGACTTGAGAGCCATTGAAAACGTCCAACGCGCCTTTACGAAGCGCATATTTGGCTGTTCAACCGCTCTTTCATACCGAGATAGGTGCAAGCAATTGAATCTTGAACCTCTGTGGTTACGAAGAATGCAACTAAATCTGTGCTTCCTCCACAAACTCGCGTGGCGGAAAGCATATATTGGAACCTATCAATTGCACTTTCGAGAAAACACCACTTATGAACTGCGAGATAAAGAATGCATATTCTATTTACCTAAATTCAAGAGCAGTCTAAGGAGAAATTTCTATCTTCTTAGGTATGGCTCCATTTGGAATAAGCTGCCAAAAGAGATTAGATGTATTGAACATTTCTGCATGTTCAAGAAAATGATAAAGGCTTATCTGTCAACGGACAGAGCGAAATGGATCTTAAACATTCAATTTGATGATGAAAAACTGCATGAAGAAGGGCCGGATCATGTATGATACCGGAGAACATCAACTCTACTGCACCAGAGAAAACTTGATCAGCTAGGATGAGCTGATACAAACCGCTTCTTATGCTATTCCTTAACGCTACATTCCATGCGATTTTACTCCCTTTCAACTTAATTCATATCAGATGTCTTCTGTTTAAAACCGATAGCAAAATTATTTACTGGTGTGACGTCAGGAGCTATTTTCGTAATTTTCCCCACAAATTGATTAATTCGTAATATTGTTCTGCAATCCCCTTCCCTACATTTGTTCTCCAGTGCTAATCATTTCCCCCTCTTTTCTGAAACTAACAGTCCAGAAACATATACTTGAATTCAAGTATGGCAATAACTGATTCCCTACGCGACTTTTGCCTATGGACAACTTGTACAGTCATCTGTCTCCGGGTGTCACGCTACACAATTTATCGTATGATCGGCTCGATCGATTTCTACGCCGATGTACAAAACATACCTGCCTATTTCTTACATTAACGATATAGTACCTCTTTCACAGAATTCTTCTTTTCCATATTCTTCCTTATTTCATAGTTGGCCACGAATGGGCTGATCTCCTGTGGTGACGGATTACAGCTTCCAGATTATAAAAGACGTTACCTATGCAAGGCAAATTGCCACCAACTGTCTGGCGTATAAAAAAGTGCCATAATAGAATGATCCGCATGACGGACTGGGCTGAACCTTCATGGCCCATAATACATGTTCAAAAACAGCTCTAAAATGAACAAAACATATGATGTACAGGTGATGGCTCATATGCTACTATGCCACACCGGCACACGGCCAGTTATTGCATGGAAGTGCGAGCGAAACCTTTCGAGGGAATACCTTGCATGGAAGCAGGTCCCCTGGGGATGGTTCCACGAGTGGCCGTATTACTTTAACTGGACATCTGTTTAAATTTGCTTACGTTATTGTTCCTGCTTTTTATTTTCTTTAATGCCTTAATCCTGCCAATTAGTTTAGTACCTGTTTTTGGATCCATTGTAAAAAGCGTGAACAAATTGATTATTTTTTTTGCGATCTTGTTGTACACATTGATCAGACCACATAGTTGGACTGCACCTCGAAACACCGAATAATATAACATTTATCATTTATCATTTACAGGATTACCCCTCCTCCTTTTGTGAGCCTATCGTTCCGGATCAGCGACATGCCGGGTAGCGACGCTTCGGCGTCCGTCATTCCCGTGTGCAACCATGTCTCGGTGATACCAATGACATCATACGAGCCGGAAGCTTGGCGATCTTTCAGTTCAGCCAGTTTGTTAGAAAGTCCCTGAGCATTTGTATACAAGCAGGCCAGTTTCTCGGTCTCTAGGAGCCCGCAGAGAGGTGAAACTGTCAAGTGTGGGAGAATGCCGACCGATGGGAGGTCGGCGGTTATTCGTTTTTTTGATGGGTCAATGATACCTCGTTTGCAACTTGATTCGGCCAAGGTGCGTCCCAGCCTTCTTTTAAACCTACTTCAGAGTCAATTAAAGCAGCAGTCAGGTTACACTTCTGTACATCCGTCGGTATGCTTGCTGCTTCAGTTGCTTTAATACTTGAGCTGTGCGAATTGTTTGCGACCTTTAACCGAATTTCGGAAGGAGGATGTTTCCGATTTCTTCGCCATCGATCCAAAACATCCTTTGCTTGTTGCTCTGACTGAACCACAAGTTTTAGGATTCTAGGTCCGCATCCTCTATAATTCATTGAGAGAGGTATCCTAGTGAGCGATAGTGCCACAACATCATCCAAAGAAAGTGTTTCACGAATGAACCGCCACTGTTCTAAATCGTGCTTTCCGGTATCTTGAACATGGTTAGAAGGATGTTCTGGCACTCCATGTTTCAAGACTGTGTTTAGGCGGTCTTGCTTGCTGTGCCCCTCTTCGATGTGGTGCGTTGGGCCGTGCACTTGCAGCTTCCGCAGAGTGAATAGTTAATAAATACAGTCTCATTCTTGACGGAAAACTGCTTGATGTTACCTAATCCAGCATACGCTTTTCATCAGCGACGCAACGAACAAGAATTGAAGCCAAGGATTTTGTCACCATCGGGGTTAGGCTAACAACCATGTGGTTGACACACTCAGTGCGACTGTATTTCCTTATCTATTGCCACCGTAACCAAATAACTCCAGTTAGCTGAAATAGTCTTTCCTTTCCAGATCTGTTCGAACAGGATGGTCACTGCCTTGTAAAACACCCCACGCCCATTCGTAACAAATGCAGATCCGAATTAATCCGGACCAACGGCTCTAAAACGATTGAGCGATATGATCGCGTTTCAGAGTGAATAGTCGTACCCAAGTGGCATGTTTAAGAAAATACTTTGAATGATGTCAGATGTTTACGTACTAGTCAACCGTGTTTTTGATAGCCATACGAATGTGTGCTTTTATCTAACAGAACGGAAAGATCAGGCTATTATTATTGGTGTAATGGATAGTGAGAACTGGATTGAGGGTATAATGAAGTAAAATAGCTAGAAACGAAAGCGATACTTTTAGAGGTTGCAGCGTTTGTCAATAAGTATGCATGGCAAATTGAGCTCCTGTATGTTGCTAGGATATCAAACAGCACCACATTTGCTGCGTCGATCAGGTGGATAAGGGTTCATAAGTGTTTGGATGCTACTGTTCAGACTTTTCCATCTTCTCACCCTCTTCTCGCTCTTCTTCATTCCTATCGTTTCGTCTCAAATTCGCTTTTGTCCCTCTCTCTTTAACCCCAATACTTGGCGCTTCCCAGCTTGCTTCAGTTAGCATTTGTATTCTAGTTGCAACTCACCTGCAATCGCAGGGCGTCGCTCTGGTCCAATGAAAAATTCCATGTTCAACCAAATGAACAACATCAGTTCATCCATTCTCATTAGAAGACCACCGTCGCCCCTATGAATGGCGTGCGTCAAGGTGTGCACTGTTTACGGACTGGCCAGCAGGCAGCACTTGCCCGAACACTAGGGACACCCCAGTTTGTATCTGCTGCTTAGCGGAAGCGCATCGGCAAGCTCTGAGATATGTGCTTACCGTGTCATCCCCCATTTGTGAAATTGGCGGAACATTTTCATTGCGCTTGTTCGGAGATGACGCAGTTTCAATTGCCAGTCATGCCAGTGTGGACATTGTTCTGGGTGCTCGTGCTGAAATTGCCCTGATCGATTGGATCGCAATCAATAGTCGGATGTGCGTCGTCAGACTGGATGGCTCGTTCCAAGCTTCAAAGTTGCCCGGGGGCAGACGCACCAGTTTTGCATCGCGGGATACGCGCCCCCAAAGTATAGTTCTAACTCGGTAAAAGACGAAATTTCTCACCAACTTAACCCCCACTTTTGTTAGAGAAAAACGTACGGATACTGTACTGCTTGCTGATGATCTGAACGCTCAAGTTGGCAAATTATCAACTGATGAGCTTCACCTGGGTGGCCACCACAGTGCAGGCTGTCGCAAGAACAAAGGGGAGCGGTTGCTAGACCTGTGTGAACACACTCGTCTCCTTCTCACGAACACTAACTTCCGACAGAGCTCCCACAGGAAAGTCACATGGTTACCACTGGACTAGAACCACGCATGCTCGCACATAGCGCACATCGCTGGAGGGGCTGCGACCAAAACGGCCAAAACGACCAAAACGGTTCTTCGCTATCAAAGTTCCCCCGATACGGTGGGTCGATG
>OX104064.1:124955305-124990295 GCA_944474145.2 Dicrocoelium dendriticum
GTCGATATTTACTTGTGCTTTGCCGCACGTCCTTTCGGACCACTGAAGAGCATCGATAGAGGCAGAAGCCTAAACCCTCGGGGAAATGCCGCTTGCCTGGACACTGCGGCTTCATCAGAACGAAATTTCCCCAAATGTGTTTCCTGTGAACGACGTCATCATTTAGATCAGTGCGATGATTTCCGGAAGCTCAACCTCAATGAACTCTTGAATTCCGTCGCGCCCATAGACTGTGTTAGCTCTGTCTCAAACCGAATAACCCACCAAATTGTCGATCACGATGGTGTTGTGGGTCGAGCAATTGTAAGCTGCTCCACCCCCCGCTACTCCGTCATGATCGAAGCAACTTGGGAACACCAAACACCGAAGGATCCACTTTTGCTCTCAGTCACGTCGAAGATTCTGTTGTATCGTTTGGGTTGTTGCCTGTGCTTGTTACCGGGCCTGCTGGTACCATACGAACATTAGCCTTAATAGATAATGGAAGAGATAATGGAATAAACATACATAGCAAATGCTTTCATGAGACCAGTGTCATATGAATCAACTAACGGGCATAATGAGCAGTAGTGAGAATGATCAACTGATTGAATCGATCAAGATGTACAAGGCTGATAATAACTTTGTAACTATCGCCACAAGTAGTGCCCATAGATAGTTCAGTGTGCCTGTGTGTCGATGTATGCAAGCAACAAAAGAGTCCTCATCCGAATAGAATTCTTAACTCAGAACTGATTTCTACCTGAAGGGTCTAAGCACGGACAAAACAGGTCTTAGGACGCGATTTTCGAATGAGTTATCCGTAATTTTACCGTAATTATTATCCGTGCTTTCCATATCAGAGTGGAGGTGAGTAATATTGCCAGACCCTGGTAACGTCTCCACGTTGTCGTTCACTTACGGCTGAGTCACGCAAGAACCGGGATATTTATTTTAGTTTACCCTCATTCCAAGGCCATTTGACGATTTGCAGCACTGTCTGACCTGAACTTGGAACCACTAAACTGGTTTTTAGGTTAGAATCCTACTCTGGTTATGACCAGCCAAGGAATTATAATCCGAAAGGAATGAGATGCGAGCACCATCTGTTGAGCCCGGCTAAAATGTAAGGGAATTCCATTGGGAATTTAAAAGGACATACAGGTTACCATTCTAAGAGTACCACTGGTTCGCTGAAGGGTGGTGGCGCGATCCAAACAGGTAGCTGACTATTTCGCAACTTGAGGTGATAGCAAACTTCACAGCCCCATAGCAAATGCTGCACTCATAGCTCGGACGACCGACGGGAAATGTTTTTAATATAGTGGACGGTTGGAGAATGTGCTTATCTTCAGTTACGGTAACTGGTGGCTTAATACTTATGTGGTACTGCAGCAAAGTGTTTTACTCATTCATAAGTGGCTTCATAAAACAAGTGGTCGAGAAATCTAGACCGTTGCTTACCTGTTATATTTCTGGGTATGCATGATCCTACAATACGGAGTAAACCAACTGTCAGCGAGCTTTTCTGGTCATGAGGTAGATTTGGTAGACTGGAGAATCAGTGAGTCTCCCGAGAAAACGCAGTGTATTGTCATTGACATCTGATTCTTTGTTTGCGTGATCGAGTTAAGAAACTGCTACAGGGCTGGCACAGCCTTGACAGACTCCACGGAGTTCATTGGCACCAGTGTGTTATCGGACCAGAACAACACGGTCGCTATGCAGAGATCCATGCTACTCAGTTCAGAGCGTAGCTGTTCCAACGGAAACTGATGTCAAGGGTCCACTCATCTGCACGGATCAGAACAGAGTTGTCCTCAGTGCGAACACGGCCAACGTACCCCGCACAGTGTCTACTGAACTCGCCCAGTCTCAGTATCGCATCTACCGGACTCTGCTCAAGTCATCCAATAAAGTCCGTGCCATAACTAATCTTGTTCACTAGCATCCGTGATTAACCGCAAGCGGATAACTCAATCACATGGAACAGATTGCCTTTCTGTGTGACACCAGTTGATACAAAATTCCCGAGGCAGTCCGAAAGACCTAAGCTTATTCCTATCCGGCGTTTCTCAACACAGCTGTGAAAGAATTTATGCTCTCAATCTGTGTTCAGCGCTGTGTCCAGATTCAGCCAGCAGGTTCCAGTCACTCGCCATTCCTTGTAACCTTGTCAGCCAGTGCGTCTGCATAACCAATCACACAGACTGCGTGACCACGCCGACCGCTCATTCGACCTTGTAACCACCACGCTCGCCTGACCGATGTGCGCCACTCTCAAAGCTGGAAAAGTACAAACTCCAACCAACCCACTGGGTCAGGTAACAACACCACGTTGAATTGCAGGAATGCGAAAGCGAAGCTGCTCCAAGTGAAAGGCATTTGAGAGTTAGGAAAATGTCATCCGTTAGTTAAAATAGGTCTGGCTTGCATGTACTATTTGGAATTGCATCATCCGAAATGTGCAAATATGTCCCAACAACAAGTACGAGAGCGAAATAGCTCCCAAGATGAACTTTGGTTCTGTATTGCGTGTTCCACCATCCCACACGTTAAGTGCTTGCTTATCCGATTTCAGAAATGTAACCGGTTAACAGCGGAAGCCGAGCAGAGGATATACGATAAGATTACTTCGATGAAAGCGAGTAAACACCACGGAAGCTTAGCGGCCTTTAAGCAACAGAATGCTGCACAATCCGCTTCCCCTGAACCGCAATCAGCCACGTCCCCATCTCCGTTGTCTTCTCCAACTTTGGTAGAACGCCAGGTAAAAACTGACCTTGCCTACGAGAGTCGAATAGCACGCATGGCAACGAAATGCAGGCCCCACTTGAAACGTCTGCTTAAGCAACTTGCACTAGACCTGACATCTAGCGTTAACAAGGATGAAACGGCCGAAAACAAACCCACGGTACCTGTAGCTCAAATGTCTCTGATCGAGAAAAAGACCCCCGGAACATCCGTTACATATTCAGAGATTGCTGCAAAGGTCCGCCGGGAGGTCGCCTTTGCGGCCTCTTCTGTTGTAGACACCGTTAACGGGAATAGAGGAACAAACAGTAAACAATCAACACTTGTCAGCAGGTCAGAACAAACGATTATCCTACCTTGTAACTCAACGGAAAAGGGATCCAACAATACATCCCGGACTGTTGTATGCTCAAAGGTCCCTGAATCTAGCGTCACCACATTGCACGGTAAGTTACTGAACGACCAAGACCAATGGAACTCATTGTGCGTGCCAATGACTGTCAAAGCCAAGCCCATAAACGTATTAGGAAATACTCGTCATCCAAACTCGCCACACTATGGAGAACCAAGACTTATTCGGGCAATGCTAGAATCCTCCAAGGACGTAGAAAACGTTTTGCTTTCCGCAAGCGCGCTAAAATGCAGCTTCTGTGGTACACGTATCTATCCTGATGTTCCTTGGAGCGCGCGACAATCAACAAGAAACACCGAGGAGGAACACAGCAAGCAAGACCGCCTAAACGCAATCTCCATACATGACGCGCCAGAACATCCTTCTAACGATGTTCGAGAGACCGGAAGGTACAATTTAGAACAGTGACGATTCATTCGTGAAACACTACTTTGAATAATAATGTGACGCTATCGCTCACCAGGATACGTCTCTCACCAAGTTATAGATGATACGGCCATCTAATCCTAAAACTTGTGATTCTGTCAGAGCAAAAAGCAAAGGATGTTTTAGATCGATGGCGGAAAAAGCAAAAAGGCCTTTCTTCTGAACTTCGGTTAAAGTGCGCAGAAGCTTTGCACAGTTCATGTATTAAAGTACCTGAAGCAGCAAGCGGACCGACCGACTGCTGCTTTAATTGCCTCTGACATTGATCTAAACGAAGATAAGGATGCACCTTATCCAAGTCAGATTGCAAACGAGGTGTCATTATCCCATCAAGTAAACGAGTAACAGCCGACCTCTCATCGGTCGGCATTCTCCCACACTTGACCACTTCACCCCTCTGTGGGCTCCTAGAGACCGAGCCCCAATAAGGCGAAACGGCCGTCTGGTGCTTTTCCGGATAGCTGGTCGACATATCTGAATTGTCGGCTGATTGCGACGAACAAAAATACCGAGAAACTGGCCTGCGTCTATACGAATGCTTGTTGTCTTTTTAATAAACTGGCCAAACTGAAAGTTCGCCAAGTTTGGGGGTCATATGATGTCATTAGTATCACCGAGACGTGATTGCACATAAGAATGACGGACGCTGAAGTTTCGTTACCGGGCATGACCCTGATCCGGAACGATAGGCTCACAAAAGCAAGAGGGGTAATCCTGTATTATTGAAGCGACTTACCGTGCGAAGCCGTGAAGGATTCATACTCGCAGTTCCCCGACTCTCTTTGGTGCCGGTTACAGTTAAAAGGCAGGGAACCTTGCATTATCGGCTTGGTGTACTGCAACCCAAACTACACTCGGAACTGGCAGCCACCTAACAGCTGTTTGAAGGTGCGGTTTACAGCGAAAGTACACTCACATACTTCTCATGGGTGTTTCCAACGTATATTGTTTAGCAACTCCTGCCACTATCAGAGAAGAAGTCAAAGCTGATCGGCAAGATCTCGTAACCAGTATTTATCTTCACAATCGCATAACTTTGCCCACCCGGTTCAGAACAGGTAACAGACTATCTGTGCTGGATCTTGTCCTTACCAACGAGGAGCATATGATAGATGTGTTGGTTGTAGATATCCCATTGGGTCACAGTGATCACGCAGTCATCATTTTCAAGTTTGTCTTCTTCGCGGAATATCGGCATTAGAACGATAAGACTGTGCGAACCATCACAAGCTACGATCGATTAGCCCAGCTCGTCAGCGCTACAACTTGGTTGTTCCTTGCCAAAAACCCCCGGAAGTCGACTGGCTCGAGTCCGTCAACAAATTCAGTCAGCTGATTGTAGAGGCTTCAGAAACAAGTGTGTGCAATAAGTATACATGTTTCTTTCGTTAGGAGAAGAACTTGAAAATGGATGACAGTACGCAACGCAGTATGGCGAGCGTACAGAGAAGCTCCAGCACCAGAAACTTGGGACAACTACGTAGCCTAACGTAACCACTGCACTCAACTGCTAAGAGAAAACAAAGCCGCCTATCAGCAGAACATTGCAAAAACCTTCAGTGCTAATCACAAACTGCTGTGCCAGCATGTCAATAGCCTACGAAATATGAGTCAAGAATTTCCTGCACCCAGGACGTCCGATGACCTAACAAGAACGGTTGTGGAGGCACCAAACGCGCAGAGGATGCAATTTACCCCCACGTTTCAGAGGGTCTTACCAACAAACGATCTTCCATCCTTTGTGTTCTCCTTGCCAGAACTAACCCACATCACTTTATCGCGTGGGGTTTTGGGTGTGATGTTTGTGGTTGTGGAAAAGGGGCCGAGTTCTCGGTATACCAATGGTCAACCCAAATCTTACTGCATTTCAACGTCAGTAAATGCCAGGTAATTTCCATCCGACATCAGCGTAGCTATTCATATCGGCTCGGCACGAATATACCGCAACGACCAGCTGCCGAACGTGACTTGTGTGTCTTGGTTCACGATGACGTGGGTTGCTCCAAGCAATCCGAAATGGCTTCGAAGATTGGGAACCAACAGGTCAGGCTGTTGCGACGGACGTTTGAACAAATAAACAGCTCCATATTTCGACAAATGCTCAGTGTGTTAGTTCGCCCTCATGTCCAATACGCAATGCAAGCCTGACATCCATGGCTGAGACAAGACCTTAATGCACTGGATCAGCCTCAGCCTCGGGCATATAAGAACGCAATTGGAATGCGCAATCTTTCATACCAGGAGAGGCTGCAACGATTGGGGGTATTCAGTGGAAGCTATCGCAGACTACGAGGAGACCTGATTATGGCTTACTTGGTTCTGCGAGGCCCGCTGCATGTGTGCCGCCCCTTACTGCAACTCAGCAGCAATACAAACCTGAGGGGCCACTCATTGAAACTTGCTGTACAGTATAGCCGCCTGGAGTGCCGCAGAAATTTCTTTTCCATTCGTGTCTGTCACCCGTGGAATGCTCTCCCATAATCAGTAGTCTCTGCACAGACGCTTACAGTATTTGAAAGAAGGGTTGGATGACACACTCATCCACTTACACTTTGTCATTTAGCATTACGTCTCCATCCTACACCTGGAGGTTACCATTGGATTATTTGATCTTAACTTCGGGTGCTGTGAAACTCAGAGGATTGCAGGACTACGGCGGAGCAAACGATAAGTCCTTTATTTCATATGTGAAGTACTAACTGCTTTACTATCATTATTAAGATTATTGTTATTTCGATATCCCCACCAACTATCCAACGGGACTTGTAAAGCAACGCTTCTTAACCCCTATAAATTCATTGTTCGTTTGTTTTGTTCGTGCCCCCCAATTATGGAGCGCTCTCCCAAGATATGTTTTTCCGTCCCACTTTATTCTTGCTTAGGAAACGCATTCACGTTGCCTCAAAACAGCTACATTACGAGATAGATGTGCTGTATACAGCGACAGGCGATATGGTGTGAGGAAGATTGCCCAACCGGCACTAACCACCATGTAGATTGGTTCGTTCCTAAATGTCTCTGTATGAACACTGTAGCGAGTTCACTAAAACTATTTCCATTATATCGCTCTGTTTTCTTTTCGCCACTTCGTGGTTTTCATTCTCACCATCCTACGGGACTTGTTAAGCATCCGCTTTCATTAATCGCAATATATCATTTCCTATTGTTTCACTGACTGTTTTCGATCTGGAATCAAGAGTATCCGGCGGCTGGGTCGTAGACCGCTCCACCCTGGATGTTTAGAACCCATCTTCTAGTCTATCAAGGTCATGAAGGCCGGCCAAATAGCTCCTGGAGTGAGTAAAATCGTATTTTTGTCATTTGGGCAACTTGTTAACATTGGCATCAAGCGCAGTCGCACAGAGAATATCAAAAAATACATGATTTGGAGGAAAATAAACACACAAAATAGACAGTAAACGTGCAGCGGAATAAAGGGTGAGCAAATAAAATAAATTTGTACCAATTCTGCTCAAGCGTAATCGTGATCAAAGACAATTGTGATGGTAAGTTAGAGTATTGAAAATTTTAACCTGAAACAAACTGAAAATATAAATAGGGAATGCGCGGACGGCTAATGGAACTGAGCAAAGAAAATATGACAGTCAGATCTAATGCGATGTGGCGCAACCAAAAAGCAACACTTGAAATAAAATGATAAGCGCAGGCGCTGTACAGACAAACTGCAACGAGAAGTTAGCACGCATGCACATCCACCGCGTTAATGGATTGGGTTAATAAATGGAATTGAATCGGAAGCAGCGTATTTACCAAGCTTTACGCAGATGATGCTTACCTATTCAGGTAACTCGTCTTCTCTTAGATGGTGGCACCACGTTGACACGTTGGTGGCTTATTAGACCAACTTGGGTGCGGCACCCGCGACTGCATGTTACATCACCATGCGCTTGACGTCGATGGACTATCCTCCATCGGCGCATGTCTGCTACCTACACGAGTTCCTTTTCCGCATGCAACAGTGATTTCTGCTGTGCCTGGTCACCTGTCCTTTCGATATGCTGTCCCTATTCGCGCCGATCAAATGCAGTTGATTGCCAAACTCCGTAATAAAAGGTAGTTCGTGATGCACTTAATTTGATTATGTGCTGGTAACGATAATTCAGTTTTAACGAGTGCCGCTTCTCTGCACTAAGTTTTCCACATGTAAGATGTTGTGTATCCTCGTCGAATCCATGCGGTTAATATGTCTGAGCCACCTTAGGGGCCTCAGCAGAAGTATACAGTCCACAGCAAAATGCCACTGCGACGAACACTTCCGTGTCCTCAAATCGATCACCCTAGCCGATGCGCAGAATCCGATGCAAACACTGTTGCAAAATTCGTTCCAAATGTAGGACGTCCTTCTGGAACAGCGTCCAGGTTTCGTTACTGTAAAGAAGAACACATGTAACCATCGTCCGGTACACCAACAGTTTCGTACCAATGGTCAGCTGGTGATTCTGCCACACCCGAGATTTCAGCTTTCTAGATGCAACAGCCGCCATTGATATTCGAATGAACAACTCGCTCTTCGTCTGGAGGTCGGTCGAAATAACATCCCTCAGGTAGCGAACTCAGAGGTGATTTCGAATGCTTCGTTACCAATCTGGATGTAAGGCAGGCATAAGGACTCCACATTTGGTGAAGGCTTGAAAAGAGGAGGTCTTGCTTGTGTTGATGGTGATCCCGAATTTGGCCGCTGTTGAAGCGAGAGCTGTTATCATGTGCTGCAACTCATCCGCGCTGTGTGCAAACAATGTGCAATCGTCGGAAAATAGCAACAAACGGATGATTCGTCACACACAAATGTTCTCGCCCCGAAACAACGCAGGTGAAGCAGCGCACCATAAAGCTGACGCTGCCCACGGACACATAATCACCACTAGCTCAAAAACATATGACAGAGTTGTATTTAGTTAAATATTAATCAAGGCAAGGGCTAAAACACAGCTACGCTTCACACCAGAGACAACAGCAAACTTGTAGGAAGTTTGTCCACACAGCTGCACGCTCGCCCGCATACCATTGCGCATGCATTCCAGTAAGCTTACAAACTTACAATAGTAACCGAAGCCACCCAAAACGAGCCAGTGTGCCTCGCGGTTCACTGTGTCAAATGCCTTGGCGAGTTCAACGTATATCGAGTACAATAGCTGGTATCGTTCATGGCATTTTGCACAATTTACGAGCCACGAACATAATATCTAAGGATCTGCGGCGCGAACGGTATGCGCATTGCTCTTCTGACTCGTGCGGTTTAATGACTTCAGTAGTGTTGCGGTTGAGCAGGATCCGTATGATCAGTTTCCCCAAACAACTCAGCAAGTTACTGGTTAATGGTCAATGGTATATTGCGGATAAAAGAAGCCGAAGCTTGATATGTCCCGCCGGACGATGGGTTAGGGATGAGCAAAATAAAGGCAAAAATAGTAATAGGAAATAGTGAACAACTGTGAATTGCGAACTTGCCGATTACAGCCTTACCGCCCGTTTTAGGTACTGTCCAAGGTTATCGTCTGTGGTTTCCGGACAAAAAATGAAGGTGGGTTTGTTTGTCTTGTTTTCCAGCTGTTTTTATGGGTCGTTTGGATTACGTGATATAGCGTAGTGTGGCCAGTGCACTGTCGACACACGTTTTGAACACGGTTAACGTGCGGGCTGAAATAACAGCTTCCGAGTGGGTGTTCCACGTGTGGTAAAAAAGCAGCAAGAAGTTTCTTTGGCACTCCAACGAACTGTATTGTTTTGCCAATTTGAGATGATGATCGCTTAGTTGGCTGTTGTGACTCAGCTTTAATAGGTGATGGCAGGGGTGCTGAGTGTTGTTTACTATTTGGTAAACTAAGATTAGGTCACCAAGGAAACTGCGATAACGTCTACTGAAAATGCCAAGCCCTCTGAGAAGCTCTTAGTATGAAAACTAACGCAACCCTTTGACCTTTTTGGTCGCCCGATGTTGTGGAAGCTCCAAGACCAAGAGATCCCGGTTTAGCCATGGGTGACCTTGCTTGAATTGTATATCCAACATGTGGGCGTATATAAGCGGGATGTGTTTGGCGCAAAATCAACTGTTCGATTTGCCCGAAAGCTCTCCATAAATGCCCCACAATTTGGATCCCCTTCTTCGATGCTCTTTTTGGACTGCTCCGACCAGCCGAGATCTTGCTGGATCAAAACACAGAGATCCTTTTCGAGAGCACAGTGTTGCAGATCCTGGTCCCCTAGCTTATATGTGTGAACCATTCGGTGTCTTAAGTGGAGCACTCGATATTTGGCCACATCGAATAAAAGTCGATTTTGGACCGACCATCTATAGATCATGTCAAGGTCGATTTGAAGCTGGATACTGTATTCTGGAGCTCTGGTCACTCGACACACTTTGCCGTCATCGGCGTAGAGTAAACAGTTTGACGCCATTTGAGTCACTAGACTGTTTATAAAGACGAAGAATAGACGGGCCCAAATACCGAACCCTGTGGTACTCCTCATTCGACGTGAATTAGGTCTGACATGGATTCACGTACTCTCTCTCACCTTCAGACGCCTGTGCGAGAGAAAATTGCAGATCCACCCGAGGAGATGGTCCCCAATGCCACATCCTTGAAGTGTGGCGAGAAGGATACGATGGTCCAATCGGTCGAATGCCTTAGAGAAATCAAGGTAAGTCAC
Source organism: Dicrocoelium dendriticum (assembly GCA_944474145.2). NCBI lineage: Eukaryota > Metazoa > Platyhelminthes > Trematoda > Plagiorchiida > Dicrocoeliidae > Dicrocoelium > Dicrocoelium dendriticum. The sequence continues at coordinate 124,965,546 of OX104064.1, forward strand.
ATCAACTCCTGCACCAACGTCTACCGTTCCGGCTCAGCTGTCTCATGCTAACAATAGATTGGTTGTGCATGACTGATTCTGGCGGAAGCCGTGTTGCTGCTGAGCAATGTAACCAGAGCCGTCTAGATAAGCCATGAGTGCGTCCACAACAATAGCATCTATAACTTTTGAAAAAACTGGCAGTTGAGTCACTGGTCGATAATTAGCTGGGTCCGAAAGACTACTCCCTTTGTAAATGGGAGTTATTATTCTGTGTTTCCACATGGCAGGAACGTGCTGCTCGTCAAGGCAGTGCTGGAGCAGTCGCGTCAAAGATTCAGCCAAAATAGTAGCCGCTGCAACAAGTTGCTTTGGGCCGGTGTCGACAATTCCTGGACAGGCGTGTAGGCACATAGATAGCAGCATTCTCATCACGGTGTCTGCCGTAAAATTTATATCAGTGAGTCCTGGTGTGGGCACCATAAATTCCGAAGATTCAGGAGACCACGAGATGCAATGAAACGGTGATGCATATTGTTGTTACGGGACATTCGACGCTTCTTTACCAGTCGAAGTTAGACCATCCTCTGTTTGAGGAGGGGGAAATTCACTTTTCACCTTGCGGAGGCTGTTCACATGCTTGTACAGAAGCTTAGGATTTGTAGTTAATCGCTCGGCTAAGGCATGTTAATAAGCTACTTTGTCCTCGCGCATTAATTCGGTACAGTGCTTAAGGTGGACAAAGTATACCTTCCAGGTGGCTGGCTTGCCGAACAATCTCGGGTTCGGGATTTTCCCGTTCTAGCAAATGGTTCGGCGGCAGTGTTCCAGGACGTGGTGGGTTTTCGCCTGGCAAGCGTTCTCCCTATAAAAAGCCACATATGTCCGTTTAACAACACTGTGACGTGGCGGACGTGACTCGCCACTAAATAAAGTCACTGCCCCTTGCTTCATCCTGGCGAAGCATTGTATTCCAGCAAGTTGATGCTGTAATTTCGGGGAGCATTGGGCCCCTGTTTGGCAAAGGAACAAACGAAAGGCGTATGAACTGATCAATCAGTCACCGGCTCCCAATGGGCGCGATTCCCTGAATTCGCTCCGCTGCCTTGCGGACAGGCTATTCAGCCAAAGGCTCGGGGTGGTGTCCCCTAAGTCAACACCCTACTTCGGCTTGGGCAACCGGGTAGTATCTCGCCCTCTGACGAAACCGTGGACTTTGATGTGTTGTGTTGTGTTTTCCTTTACTATTTCTGTACCTTGTTTTGAATTCCATGGTTTCCGACGGTGCAATGTCTATTCATAGACTGTTGCAATATATATATATATATATATATATATATATATATATATATATATATATATATGTACCTTCCAGGTACTCAGACTCGGATCGGTTTTGTGGGGATACCACGCCGCGTTGCGCATCACCATGCGTTCGTGTGTCCTACTCCGTATAAACGGTCCCATGTTTCTCGAACTGATAGTCTTGGTTTCCGTTGTTCCACTAACCAGGGGGTTAAACTTACTGACGAAATGATTCCAAGGAATTTTGGGTTCCGAAAGATAAACAAAACACGAAGCTTTGAGCAAACAATTGTTTTCGATTACTTCTTCATCAGGCTCATACAGTAATATACATTATGTTAACGTCTGCTGTAATCGTTAGTGGAACAAAGAGACAATTGCTCAGACAATTTAACTTGTGATCGTGATGGCCTTCATCTGATCACGTGACTGAGGTCAGGTGAATTTGCGGAGTACCATTACTTCCTTCACGGCTGGTGGTCGGCCAGGGAAGTTGTAGTGTTTGTATTAGTTTCTTCTGAACACACAAGTTCGGATTTGTGAGACGTATGCATATTGCCTGATGAAGAAGTAATCGAAAACAATTGTTTGCTCAAAGCTTCGTGTTTTGTTTTTCGAAACTTGACGTAACAAATGGGCATTCTACTTGAATTTTGGGTTCATCCTCGCTTAGAAATCTCCAGTCGGTCGCTTCAACGAGTCGGGTTAAGGAGTCGTAACTGGTTACGCTTCGCGTTGTTTATGTTCGGTCCTCGGGATATTCAGCATAGCAAGTGTACATGAAATACAAAGTCGCATGATCACTGCGGCCTAGAGAAGTATCGATTATCACTCTCTCGATCATCAGTACTTCATTGGTGAATATTCGGTCCAATATGGATGGCCTGTTATTTCTCCTGAACCTGGTGGGCGAAGTGACGTGACCACAAAGCGGAAAATCTGGGACAAAATCTGACAGGTCTGCTTTGAATTGCTCTCCTGGTGTGGCCTGGGATTCTAGGGTATATAAGTTGAAATCGCCGGCGACTAGAAAGTGACCGTACGTCTTGTTTATCACCCGCCTTAATGCAGCTACCAAGTTGCAGTTCATCTCAAGTGTAGACGATGGTGGTCAGTAAACAACAACCACTAGGCTAAGATCGTTCACTCTCAGCCGGAAGCTGCAACAAATGCAGTCAAATACATCAGTTTCCGAATCGTGTATGGGTTCGCACTGCAGGTTGTTACGAAACTAGAGGCTACCACACCACCTTTGCTGGCTCGATCATTCCGGAAAACAGACGTACCTGTTAGCGAGGTTTCCGCCTCCGTTATCCACAGCCCAACCACGTTTCCATGTCAGCGATGAGGTCCCAAGCTGCTGACGCGTGTCGAAGTCTTAATTCAGCTAATTTGCTGTGTAAACCTTGGGCATTTGTGTACATGCATGAGAGCTTCTCGGAGACAAAAGTATTTTGGGTGGAATGCATGAAGGAAGTGAGTTTACGCCGACCGATGTAAGGTTGGCGGCTAATCGTTTTTGGATAGGTTGCAGACTTTTCGAGACAAATTTTGTATATAGTCGGGTATCAGATGCCCCGGATCTCGGTGTTCGCTTGTGCTCGAATGTGCCCCTCCGGATGTTATAGCCACTGTTGAAACCGTCACCGAGTCAGGTCCTACAGTTGGTGTTTTCAATGAGAGTTGAGCCTCCACTGCATTGTCCTTTGATGGTGCTGGCGTTCCTGCTGCTTTCAGACGAATTTCTGTTGGCAACCTACTACGGAATTTATTCCAGTACTCTAGAAGAGTCGGTGCCGTTAGTTCTGATTGCAACACCGGTTTCAACAGCATGGGACCGCACCCCTTATTGTTCGGTGATGGAGGGATCATTGTCAACGAGGTGGCCACGACATTTCCGTGAGAAAGAGCCTCACGGATGTAGGGCCATTGCTCCCGGTCGTGTACCTGCGCATCGTCGGAAGAGGAATCAGTAAGCTCAGGAACATCGAGAGCCATCACAGTTTTCTTATCTTTACTTTTTCTGCTCCTCTCCCTGTTAGTTGGATCCGTTACAAGTTCTTTCCACGGGATTTCAGGCAGTATGCCTACTCCACTTGAGGCGTTTCGGGGTCAATTCGCAGACAGTAGAACGGACTCTGTCTCATCCACCAAGTTCAGTGTTACCCGAGGTAACCGGGGTTCACCGTAGTGCAATTCGTTTGGGTGACGCGAGATGCGCTTTAATGTCGTGGGATCAGTATGGACACAGATTGCCGTACAGTTGGAACTCCATTGATTTCAATCCTCTGTCTGCCTACCGTTAATTGTATTGGATTTGGTTTCGGGGACATTAGTGCAAACAAGGTTTAAGGCACCATGCTTGTGTCTTGTGGCTATTGGTTTTGGAGGCTTAGTTTCCGAAGCGTGTGGTGAAATTGTGAACGGCACTGATGGGGGCCATTCGTGCTGTGACATTTTAGTTTTCTCTAGTCCGGCCACCAGGGTTACCGGTGCTATTTCCAGTGTTTGCTTGGCGACAGCCAAAGCATATGTTATCTGTTGCCTCACTATGGCTGGTTGCTTGCAGCTTAGGTTCTCCTGTATAGCGGACGAAATACTAGGTGCAACACACTGTATGTAAGCTGAAGCAGGTACGCTGCAGACAATGTTTTTACTTATGGGAGAGAGACAGAACAGAGTTAGTACTGATTGAGACTGAGTCGTCGGGTAACGTTGGGACGCCTGGCTATCTTCTTCGGCCTGAATGGGGAATTGGGGTGTTATTTTCACATACAAGTACAGGCCCGTTTCCTTTCATAGGTGTAACCCTGGCGCGCACCAGTTGCTCGACTGCTTCTGTTAGTCCTTCACACTTCCTCAGTAGCACAGTTAGACAGCTAACAACTGAGCTAGCACTACATACTGGGCAGAACCAAAACGCCTCTGTCATGTTATTGTACCATCATTTTTATCGACTCCTTCCCAAGGCATTTTGTGTGATATGTTTTCAAGCAACTGCTGCAAACTAGCCCACGCTTCACCAATTTAGCGCATAACTCACACTTGCTCTTAACGTGAGACCTGTTGGCCGAGGGCTTGCAATTTTAAGGTCACGCGTTTGTCGGATGATCAGTCAGTGCAGGTTCCCGCGTCAATGATAAGCCACGATTATTTGTGGCACATCGTTTGCTTTCTTTGCCATTTTACAGTGATAGCACATAGACGTCCTTCAGCTGGGACGGCACTTCCTCCTCAGTCCGCACGTGTTGCGCCGAATGGTGCAGCCTACTTACCAACGCCGGTCTGCCGTGTTTCAACACTTATGGCGGTATCCTGTATGCCGTGTTGTAGTTACCGTTTCGCGGCTGAGCAAGTGCTCTCTGTAGTTCTTAAAGTGTTCGTGTCTCGACAAGACACTTCTTCATCTCCAGTGGTTGCAGCCCTTGAAACGGTTGTTTAAGGAACAGTCGAAGTGATTTCGACAGATTTGCATTACGTCTGCAATCTATGTGCAGGTAGCGCCTTAAGTAGCATCGAGCCGCGTCCCCAGCGGCTGCAAGGTGGGTACATACACGTTCTTCAAGGAAGCAAAGAATTCCTTAGATTGGCAGCGTTCGGCGGAGCATTCCATCTGCTTCGCTCTCTCCACTCACCATACATACTTTAGACGACGGAACTCACGATACAACCGCCGTCGAAGTTTACGATACTGATCATCCTGCACGGAGTCGGCAGAGTTATCCACATGTGCAGATAGTGCTGCCATATTCGAAGACACCGAGGCACCAATGCCCACACTGTTGTCATCAAAACGATAGGGCAGCTTACAGTTTGTGCTTTTGATCGTTAACTCAGCCGCAACAGTCACATGTTCTCAAATGAAGTGTAACAGGCCGCAGACTGAAGCGATACAGTCGACAAAGCCAAGGAGAGTAACCGTAGACTCCTTCAACTCCATCCTCTTCTCAACGGTACCTAGGGCAAGAACGTTAAATTTGCACCAGTAACATATATATTTACGGAAATATATGTACAGTTCGGTTCGCACCAACTTGTGATCAGTATCACAGTCAGCTCCCTGCAGTATACGTCTCATGTGAGTGTGACGATCCCTGGGTGCGTCCAAGAAGCTATATCATTCACACCCAGTGCAACTCGGGTGTTCGTGATGGTCATGCCGTGGGCGGCGCACAGTGATAACAGCCGGTCGCCGTTCCACACTGTGGCATCACACCCAACACACCGGTTGAAATCACTCAGTACGAATAGCCGGTCACCCCACTGCATACACCTTATTAATGAGGACAACTGTGAGTAAAACTGCTCCAACTTGTTAGCAGGATGACACATGGTGGGACCATACGTGCAAATAAAAGTGGCAACTTTATCTCATCCAAGTCTTAGGCGAACAGCCATCAATCGTATGCTGATGCCAGCCAGCTCTCCTAACAGCTGGCCATTTAGGTAGTCGGATAGTGCAAATCGGACTCCATGTTCACGTAGTGACGTGGTGGCGGCACCCACCCAGTAGAACGTGTAACCAGCCCCGGCTTCATGCAACTTCCCTTGCTCAGCGAGCCGAGTCTCACTGAGTGCTGCAGCGTCAATGCTGTATCTCGCAAGCTCCATGGCTACCAGTAACGTGCGTCGCTCGGGACCCTCACTCGTGTTACGGTTGAGTAATATGCGCACGTTCCAGCACCCAATGTTGGGCGCTTTGCACGGAGGCATACGATCGCGCCGGGCAATCGATCGTGTGTTGGAGGAAGTAGTGGGTTTCATCATCATCATCATCATTACACGTTAGCTGGAGATGAAAAGAACACCTCAGCTATTGTGCCTCAAAACAAAAGACAAGAAAAGGAAAACAAACGGTGGCACGCCCGATGAGTCCCCCGGAGAGCTGACAGCTGGCTGCCATAAAAGAGAGTCATATTATGCCTAACAAGTGAGATCGTGATTGGAGGGGATGCTAAGCAGGAGGGGATGGACAAAGGAACTCACAACACAAACGCCTTTGGGGCCGGCTCCAAGCCATATCAGCTAGTGTGTCCAACCAAACGTGTTCATTTTCCTTAGGACCCCAGCCAGGCAGTCGGGATGCACCAACCGACGCCAACTTCGAAGTGAGGGTTTTCATTACTCTCGACCAAGTCATCACTTGGCCTCCCTTCCTCCTCTTCCAACCGCACCCACTACGCGCAAACAATGCACGTCGTGGGAGTCGGTGTGCTGGCTTGCGCAACACGTGGCCCAGCCATCGGAGCCTGGTGCGTGATATAATGGTGCTGAGCGGTTCATTCGCTTTTCATGCACCAAATACGCGACGTCGAACAAGCTCATTGCTCACGTGGTACTCCCACCAGACATGAGCTAAGCGGCGAAGGCAGCGATGAACGAAAATGACGAGCCTCTTTATGTCTGTCGACCTGAGGGGCCAGGTTTCACAGTCATATAGGAGAGTTGAACGGATCGCTGCGTTATAAACTCCGCCCTTCAGAGCGAGAGTAATGTCGCGTCTGCGCCACAGGTGGCGGAGGTTGGCAAAAGCACCTCGAGCTTTTGCTATACGGTTCGTAACCTCATCTTCAATCCCACGGATGCTAATATAGCTGCCCAGGTACTTGAATTCCTGAACAACTTCTAACAACTCACCACCAAGCGTTAACGCAGGGTTGCATCCCCGCCAATCTTGGAGAAGTATTTTGCATCTCGATGGAGCAAAGCATAGCCCAAAATGATTGACAGCCAGTGCTAATCGGTCCAGTGCTGTTTAACATGTTTGGGAGCCGTCACAGATTAGGGCAATATCATCCGCATATTCCAAGTCAAAAAGTCGCTCACCAGGAAGTAGACCCACACCTTCTAGGTCGTGTCCAGCGAACGCTGTTTCTCTGACTTCATCAATAGCGAAGTTGAAGAGGAAAGGTGACAGCGTGCATCCTTGTTTCACACCGCTGGTGATACTGAAGGGTGGCGACAGTTTGCCATAAACCCTCACTCTGTCCGAACTATGCGCGTACAACGCTTTGATAATGTTTACATATTTATCAGGCACACCTTTCCTCAGCAGACAGTCCCAAAGGGCACATCGATCGCCTGAGCCGAAGACACCTTTTGTGTCAAGAAACACGACAACAGTGGGTTACCAATAAACATGGTGGTGCTCCAACACTTGACGCAAGGTGAAGATGTGGTCGATGCAGCCCCGACCTCGACGAAATCCGGCTTGCTCTTCACGAAGCTGGCTTTCACGAGTGCCAGGCAGTATGTGGAGAATGATAGAAGCAAGCAATTTAGAGGCAATCGAAATCAGACTAATCCCTCTATGATCGCTGCATTCCAAACGGGAGTTTCCCTTGAAAATTGGGACAATGACGGAACGGTTCCAGTCTGTCGGACTGTCTCCTGCTCCCAAAGTTTTACTAACAACCTGTGTAAATCATCTACTAGAGCAGGTCCCCCGAATTTGGAAAGGGCTGGGGGAATTCTATCTGCCCCTGCGGCCTTATGTAATTGCAACAGCCTGATCTCACGTTCGACTTCTGCGCGTGAGGGCGGATCCATGGAGACGGCCCAGGGAGAAGGGCACTCAATGCTTGAAAAAGAAACCGATAACTCAGGTTGGTTAAATTGCCTTGCAAAGTGTTCAGCCCAAAGCTCCAAGCGTTTTGACAAGCTGTGGATTGGCTGCCCGCTCTCGTCGCGTATGGTCTTACTAACACCAGGTCTCCTGCTGCCTGTTTCCCGTATCAGACAGGATAACTTACGATGATTACCAGCGACAGCGGCGGTTTCCATCTCAAAGGCACGAGGAGACCACCAGGTTTCGCGGTCCTTCTTCAGGCTAGCACGTAGTTTTGCCCTGAGATTTTTGCGAGCCTCATTGTAGTCGCTTCCAGCCGGAATACGTCGGCGAGCATCCATAAGTTCCAGAGACTGTGTAGAGACTCAATGTCCGGTTTGGCAATTTGCATTGCTACATGAAGACATGCCTGCTAACAGCAACGCTTGACGAATATTCGACCAGTGATCTTCAACGGTGTTTAGTGGGCGCTTACTCAGCCCAGATGTCAGCGCAATTTGGTACACATTCAGAACATCTGGCTTCGCCAGCTAGCTGGTGTCATTCCGTTCACCTCGACGTTGCGGACGTCGACCGAAACGCACCCGGAGGTCGGCACAGACAAGTGCGTGGTCAGAGTCCACGCTCGTGCTTCAAATCGAGTGACAGTTTTGGACACAGCCTATCCAGTGGTAACTGATCGCGATACGATCGATTTGCGTCCATGGCTGGCCCGTGGCTGGTGGCCGCCAAATCACGCTTCTGCGGGTGCTGTGTCAAAAGTTAGTGCTCGCGAGAAAGAAGCGAGCATCTTCACACAGCTGTAGCAATCGCTCACCATTATCATTACGGGAGCCTACACCATGTTGGCCGCCCAGATGAAGCTCATCAGAGGAAAATTTTCCGACTTGGGCGTTTAGATCGCCAGCCAACACCACAGTATCAGTAGTTCTTCTGTAAAGAAGGAGCTCGTGAAGTTGCTGATAGAAATCATCGTTTACCGAATCAGTGCTACAGTTTGTAGGGGGCGTAGGCTGCAATGACAAACTGGCTCCGTTTGTCTCCCCGCAGCTTCGTAGCACGGAAGGAACCAGCTAACCTAACGGCGCACATCCTACTGTTTAATGGGATCCAGTCAATCAGGGCAGCTTCAGCCCAGGGACTCAAAACAAAGCCGACGCAAGCTTGACCGGCATTTGTAGCTGCATCAACGCCAGACAGGCGCAATGAGAATGTGCCACCAGTGTCGCATGTGGGGGATTTCAGGGTAAGCACGAAGCTCGAACCTTGCAGGAGGGTTTCTGATAAACAGCAAATATCGATCGATAGGGTCTCTAGTGTGCGGGCAAGTGCTGCCTCTTGGCCAATCTGCAGCAAAGTGCACACGTTGAGGCATGATAGTCTTAGCGAGACACGAGGACTCCAAAGGGAAACAGATGAACTGACGTTGTCCGCTTGGTTGAACATAGACTTGTCGACTGGATTGGAGCGAAACCTTGCGATTGTGTGTGATTTGAAACTAGAAGACAAGCTACCATTGAAGTAAGCTGGGGGAGGGCCAAGAATTGGGGATTGAAAATGGGGAGATATAAGTAACTTTAGAGCGGGACGATAAGGATGAAGAAGCGCAAGAAGGGGTATAAGAAGACGGGAAGGCCTGAGCAGTAGCATCCATACCCCTATCTACCCTGTTTGATGCAGCAGATAGGGCGCTGTTTATTATCCACTGCGACGGCCAGAACATCAACAAAATGTTGTAGGAAATGTTCATAGTATTGCGTGGGCAGAATACTTTCAGGTTTTCCAGGCCTAGACAGGAGAACGATTAGGGTTCTCAACCAAAGCCTTTGGTTCAAAAACCTTACCGCAAGGCAGTGGGTTTCGGCACTGGACTACAGAGCCCGTTTTATGAAATGAGGAGCCACCCCATTCCAACACCTAACCTGGAGGACCAAGAGGCTGAGTTTGTCTGGCCTGTAACCATTGACCAATCTGGTATGAGTGGCTCGGAAGGTGAAAAATAGCCCCACCCAGCATAGCTCAATGGATCTCTGAGGCACGGAAGCCATCGCACCACGGTAAGGTTCAGCCACATTGCGATGGAAGTAGTGGATTAGTTGCAATGGGATCGGAAAAGCATGTACGAAGGTAGAAGAAAGAAGTGAGGCGTCAAAGGTAGTATGATTTCGCTTTTACGCCCTGCGGTATGCAGCAGATAAGACGGCCCTTTTTCTACTGCCGCTACGCGATGGCTGCTGCAGCATGAGATTATTAGTACCGGCGTGATTCATGGCTTTGTGTAGGTTCGTCGCAGTTAGACACGGGCAAACAGCCACCACACATCCAGGAAAGCGCTAGACGGCTGTTTCGTCCTATTGGGACTCGTCAGTTGTGCGCACCCGCCGAATCCTGCCGGATTCGAACCCTCGACCTTACTCTTGCGCGTCAGCGACTTATGTCACTGAGCCATGGGCGACGACAGCGGACCGCCAGGAATGGGGGCCAGCCCTGTCCTCTGCACATTCATAACATGTAAGCCAGTGGAGGATTGGCCGCGCTATATTGCAGTTAGATATCAATCATGGCGGTCCGCTGCCGTCACCCATGGCTCAGTGACATAAGTCGTTGACTCGTAAGAGTAAAGTCGTGGGTTCAAATTCGGCAGGATTCTGTGGGGGCGCGCTACTGACGAGTCCCAGTAGGACGAAACGGCCGCCTGGCGCTTTTCTGGATGTGTGTTGGCTGTCTGCCTGTGTCTAAAAGCGACGAATATACACAAAAACCTAATAAATCCCCCTACTACTTACAAGTGATTCATGGTTCTTCGTTCAACTAGGATATTACCAGGTCGTCCACATCTGACAGCAGAACGACTCGGGACCCCAGCCAAAGACTGAGATAAAAAGTACTTCCGAAAGACGGCGGGAAGTGCACTATGTGTCAGGGAACCGACAAAACAATGGAAGCAGCGGGTAGACGATCCGTCAGGATCTCGCCACCACATGCCTCAGTAAGCCACGCACTCTCCCGCGCCTGCATCTGATAGCAACTGTCATTATGTATAATCGACCATATGAAGGTTCTTGTGATTCCTATGCAGTTTAAAGCTAACAAGCAAGATAAACTTCGACCCAACTTCAAGGCAGCCGACACTGAGCACCATTATCCCCAGTTACTAAACACATTGTTGATAATAAGGGGCGGCAATTATTGGTTCCCTCGTTTCACCAGGTGTCCTGCCAATAAATGTTCCTCAGCCACAATTCTTTTGGGCTGCGGAATGTTTTTGGACTACAGGGCTGCTAGCTTGAGTTGTCTCACGATACTTGCTTACATTAAGCTTGTAATGACCAGGACTTGTATTAACAAATGTTCACATAGTCGTTGATCATACCAAGAAAACGAATAGTAAATCAAGAACGTTATACTAAACACTTGTAATCTGCATTGTAAAACAAACTGCCTGCGTGGCAGCAACAGAAAGCAACTGGAAAGCAAGATAGTATAAAAAAGAACTCACGACTGGTCTGTACGGTACGAGAATGGGGTATAAACAGCGTAGTGGAGCGGTGGAATTATAAGGAACCTGCGTTTGGTTTGATCAATAAGTGCCCCTTGTAAATCGTGTGCGTTTTGACGTGTTTCTGCGTCACGCCTGACGTAAAGAACACACATCAAGGTGAGTGGTCAGATAGGCCTTGCTGCAAATGATAAGAGGACGATTAGCATTCCAATAGTTCAAGGTCGCCTGTGTTGCGCAAAAAATTGCAGTAAAGTCCTTAAGATCGGTGTAACCTGTTCTAGCTGCATTACATCGTACTGTCCGCAATGTTCAGGCAAATCCGTCCACGAAGTGCGACAGACAAACAAAGTTGCTGACACAATTTGGTTTTTCTTAACATGTCAAGTCATTCCAGTTGTCAACTGTTTATCTTCGCTCATGAAAAACTGCGATAGAATGACTGAGATAATCGCGCATTTTGTATATACTAAGATCGATTCCATGGAGGCAAATATGGGCACGATACTACTTCAACCAGCCAAAGTAAGCTCTGAATCTAAGCGGAAGAAGAGAGCTAGACGCTCCAACTGCACTGCAGCGTCTGTGACTCTAACTCCACTAGGTCACCTCACTCCCATAAGTGGACAAGCCTCAAACATGCCTGCTTTCACTTCTCCAACCATAGACGCTTCACCTGAAGATTCAGCCATGACACCGATAGCTCAGAGCCGAAGGCAATCCGGTGTTGATAACAAGCAGGTAAAGTACACATCGACTGTCTCGACAAACACACCGGGAACAACACACTTAGGTCCATCTTCTGCACTGAGCACACGTGGAGCAACGCGGCTTTCACTGTCAACTCCAGTGGTGCCTTCTAAACACCCCAATTGCCGGCAAAAACTATAAAGCCGACACTCGCTAGACAAAGCCACGCTGCGTTAACTCTCGTGTGCACAATATTCCTGAGTCCAAATCTGGCACAATAAAAGGTAAGTTGCAAGACGATCGCAACCAGCGGAGTTCCATCTGCGGTGCGACTGGCATTCGGGTTGAGCCTGCAATGTTGCATCGCGTAGCGCATCACCCGACCTCAGTGCACTCTGGTGAACCTCGAATTCTTCGAGTAACAATAGACTTAGCAGGAGAGACAGAGGCTGTCCTGCTCTCAGCAATTCCTCTTCGAAACTCACCGGGCGGAGTGCGCATATTACCCGATCTACCTTCGAAAAATAACTCAAATGAAGCAGTTGACCGACGCGGCATTCTTAATAGGGATAACAAGAAAACGATATTTCTTCATGGTGTTCCAGAGCATCTGCATTCTTCTGATCACAATGCGCAAACACATGACCGAGAGCACTCGTGCTACATCCGCGAAGCACTCTCTGTTGACAATGTTATTGCCAAATCCTTGACATGAGTTCCGTCATCAACTAACTACAAGGGCTGCGGTCCAAAGTAATATTACACTCGGAGGGAATGACACGTTCTGCTGGAGAGCTGTTTGAAGTTTCGAGTCAGGTTGCCAACGGAGATCCAGCTAAAGGCAGAAGGCGAAGGGCCAAAAGTCGTAAGCAATTCGATGGAACTTGCAAACGCTGCAAATTCTTTATCTGCACAGTAATGCGGAGAGACAGACAAACAACACCCGCGGCACACAACAGGACAGAGTACGGCACGAGTGAAACTTCTGTTCAGGAATGGTCACTAATGCCATGCAACTTGACAGAAATGCATAAACCAAAAAACGATTGATGGCCGGCCACCTAACTGCCGGCTTAAAAACTAACACACAGTTGACATCCATCAACGCATTACCAACAACAAAAGCACTATCTTGTATGTACACAAACGCCCAAGGCCTTCTAAGTAACTTGGCCGAACTTAGAGAACTCCATGCCTTACAACCGCGGGACCACGTCATGATTACGGAGACCTGGTTAAACCTAGAGATAACCGATTCTGTGATCAATGTACCCGGTATGTCGATGCTTCGGAACGATAGAACCGGAAGGCGTGGCGGTGTGATTCTTTATTATAATACAAACCTCCGATGTGAAGTTATCGATCACCTGGGAATCCGAGCACCTGATTCGCTTTGGTGTCTCCTATGGTTGCGAAACAAGGACACATGTCTACTAGCCCTGATTTACCGCCCACCAAACTCAACGTCGGAAATGGACTCCAAACTGAACCACCTCTTTCAGTTTGCTTTGAATAAGTCCTACAACCACATTCTTATCGCTGGAGACTTTAATGTGCATGACATAGAAACGCCATCAACCGATGGTACGCGGTTTAAAACCTGCTTGCAAGAGCTAATTGCTAGCTACCCTCGGTACAACCACGTAACCTCTCCCACCAGATTTCTTGCTGCTAACAAGCCGTCGATACTGGATCTTGTGCTCAAAAACCAAGAACTCATGGTTGACGGGATAGTTACAAGCAAACCGTTGGGTCGTAGTGATCATGTTACTCTACTCTTTGACTATATATGCTATGCGGAGTACCTGAAAAGCAGGATGATAAAGTGCATGCTGTCATACACTATAATGTGTTATCTACGCTTGTTAAGGATACATCTTGGACTTGCTTAACCGAATGCCCCCAGATGTTGCCTGGGAAACATTTACAAAAACGTTTAGCACACTGGTAGCGCACGCAACGGAACATAAGTCCTTCCAACACAATAACAAGTATAAGTCATTTCTGAGGAACAGAACACGTAAATGAATGTCCCGGAGGGATTGGGCATGGCGAGATCACAAGGACAGCTCGTATGCCGAAACCAGGACTCCATACGTGACATATCGTAACTTCTGTGTGAAACTTATCTACGAAGACAAGGTCACGCTTTAGCAGGAGTTAATGAAGAGATTCTGCACGAACCGCAAACTTCTGTACAGGCCCGTTAACGGTCTTCGAAAGGAGAGGCGGAGGATTCCAACACTAGTCACGAATGATGGATGCACGCGACCAGCAATGGAAGCAGCTGATCTCCTACGAATTCATTACTCCCAAACTTGCCGGCAGGTAACAATCCCAAATATTCTCCTCGTTTCTATTACTCCACCATCGGGTTAGACAACAACAACTTTACTGCGCAAGCTGTGTTGAAGAAATTGTTATCCTTGCGTATCCACAGTTCTCCTGGAGTCAACAACGTCCGACCAAACGCTCTGCAGGCCATAGCTAATGATCTAGCAGAGCCAATGGTTGTATTCGATCAGCGATGTATAGAGGAGAACCATATTCCACCAGTATGGAAGCGAGGGGTCAGCACTCCTATCCATAAGAGAGGTAGCTGCAGTGACCCTACCAACTACCGCCCAATAACACTACTTCCCGTACTATCCAAATTGATGGAAGCAAGCATCGCAGATGCGCTGATGCAGTATCGGGAAAGCCACAAATTAATAGCCCTATAGCAACATAGCTTTCGTCAAAGGCATTCATGTAATACTAACCTATTCACTACCCGTAATAGCTAGACTGAAGCAGTTGATGATGGAGCAGGAGTCGATGTCATCTACCTTGATTTCTCAAAAGCGTTTGATCAATTAGACAATCGAATTCTCCTTCAGAATTTTCGGAAATACGGCATTTGCGACATAATCCTGAGTTGGATTAGCAATTTTCCACACGAACGACGGCTATATGTGAGAGTCTGAGGACCATTTTCCTATGCAATCGATGTGGTGTATGGTTTACCACAAGGCTCGGGGCTTCGGCCTCTTCCATTCTTTTTGTTCATTAATGAATTGTCAAGATCAATTGCTTCCGATTTCCTATTTTTCGCGGATGGTATCAAGAAGTGGCGAAGGATCAGAGGACCAGACGACCACGAGCGGCTCCAGTGCGATCTTAGCACGGTGTCGAACTGGTCAGTTCAAAACGCCATACCATTCAACGTAGACAAATGTCGCATTATACGACTACGCCATAGACATGACTACACCTATTCACTTGGGACCAACGGACTGAAGAATAGCTCCCAGAAACGTGCCCTTGGTGTGGTCGTACAAAGCGACCTAAACTGTTCAAAACAGGCTGACGTAGTTGCAACAAGAGGCAACCGGTACGTCGGCATGCTGCGAAGGGCATTCGGGAGATTCGACCCATCAATCTTCCCAATGATTCACAATTCCTACGTGCGCCCACATGTTGAATACTCTAGCCAAGATTGGCAACCTTGGTTGAAGCGCGACCTAGAGGCGTTAGGGTTACAAGAAAGCAGAGCAATGAAGAAAGTAATGGGGCTGCGTTTGCACTCTTACCACCGAAGGCTGAAGTTGCTGGGAATTTTCAGCGGACGCTATCGAAAGCTGCGCGCCCATCTCATATTAGCGTATCAGATATTGTGTGACCCCAACCACGTATGCCGCCACTTGCTGCAATAGTAACAACACGCAGCCTAGGGGTAACTGCTTAACATGGAAGGAAGCATATAGCCGTCTAGTGTGTCTACCTTGGAACGCACGCCCAGACTCAGTTGTATCCTCCCCTACCTTAGACATTTTCGAAAAACGATTAGATGTTGCTCTTAGCTCCCACCAATTCGTTGCCTAAACTCCTCAATTGTGGATTGCGCCAAGCATGCTTTTCTACAGGATTTATGTATCAAATGGACCCAAGTGAGCGACCATATTTTACTTTTCTCAAGCCTTATGTCAACGATCGCTACACCCTAGTATAATTCTGAACGTTTCCGCTCGATTTCTTTTAATTTTACGCTGATGTAATTTTTCAAAGCATTCATGTCGGCAGACGTTTGGTAGATGAGCCAGATATATTTTGATTTCATCATATTCACCCCAATCATCCTACGGGACGTGGCAAACCCTTGCTTTTATTCCGTATTAAATGTTTTTTTCATGGTTCATAAAATAAGGTGCAGTGACTCCCCGACTTCTTTTATAACATCTCTTCCCTATATGGTTTGCTAATGCTAGCATATTTTCTTCTGTAAGAACTGGATTCAGCAGATTTTTCGTTATCCTTTGGTCGCCAGGATTTCCATCCAA
Source organism: Dicrocoelium dendriticum (assembly GCA_944474145.2). Classification (NCBI taxonomy): domain Eukaryota; kingdom Metazoa; phylum Platyhelminthes; class Trematoda; order Plagiorchiida; family Dicrocoeliidae; genus Dicrocoelium; species Dicrocoelium dendriticum. The sequence goes on from OX104064.1 coordinate 124,981,906, forward strand.
TTCGACGATAACACGGTGTCATTGCGGTGCGAATTTTTAAATGCAAAACTCATCTGGTTGCAACGGAAGCCACCAGAGGACAATGAAATTTATGCTGCAACCTAGGTGAGCATCAGTGACAGAAAGGAAAGCGTGTGCACGTTTCGCCATTCGCTGACATAAAATCTGAGTGCGTGTAGGTATACTAGCCTGTTGGCACTTTACCCGAGACACAAAAAAATTGGGTTGGGCAGAAACAATCAGCTGACGAAGGAAAGCTGAGTCCACTTCTTTAAGCCGCATGCGATGGACTGGCGTTGTGATTCCTTGCGAATCCGCCGAAACACCGGTGGATGCCCACCGGCCGGCTCTTTATTAGTCAGGAGAATCTCACGGAAGGAACATGCATTGGCGCACTGCGATAATTCTATGTACCTACTTGTATGCATAAAAGTGCTCAAAACATTTGTATCATGCTTGCCGAATCTCGGTGACGCCGGTTGTCAAACGACTGATATCACCTTTCCAATCATAAGTTTTGGTTATACGTAGAGGTTACCGACCATAGGTCCATGACAAGAAGGATAGCAATATTTTGAAAACCCATTCTGATAAGAGAGATGGTGATTCTGAGCTACTGCAGCTCATTAGGTACAAGAAAAGGATGCACCAGTTGTATGCACGATCGAGCCACAGCGATATTCATCAATTGTCCCACCAATATGCTGTCCAGCGTTGCTTTACTACTTAGCACTTACATTCCGAAAGACCGCAGTCTAAAAATGACAACATTTCTATCTCAGTTGATCTAGTTATCCAACCTAGAAATATGAACATCACTGGGTCAAAGTCCCAACTCTGCCTGCGGTGGGCAACGGAATACAACACTACCAAATCAGTTGTCAACCATTTGTAATGTTGCCAATAAACTATGCAAAACGGATTCCTTGTTTATAACTTTGGTGCTCACGGGCGACATAGCATCAGCACATAATTCGCCATCACTAAACGACCTTACAGACAATTTGTGATTATGCGCGTCATGCTGAATAATGCAACAAGCCGTTTTCTACAAAGGACAGGGCGAAAGGTTTATAGCCATTTCGTGCTATTGAATACTTCAATGAAAAACCTTTGTCACGGTATAGCGCGGATTAACCTTCACTGCCATGTTATTTATGAACTGTGTGATGACAATGGTTGACCTCAGAGATATGAATTTTTATATAGCAACTGTGGATGACTCAACACTTAGAAGCTATGCAGACGGAGGTTTGATTACTGATGAGTAGTGCGGATTTGACGTACTTTTTACCTAGTCAACCGTCCATGGCTTAGTGGCACAAGCTGCTGGCATCCGTAAGTTATGTGGTCTGGACTCGGCAAAGGTCCGAGGAACGCGCACCGCTACCGGAAACCAGGATGTTGAAACAGCTGGCTGGTGCTTTTCCGGACCCGTGCGAACCCGCGTGACAAATAGGGGATTGTGATGATCTACGCCTAAAATCATACACAAATCCTCACTACTCCTCAGCACCACAGATTTACAGTTTATGTAACACCAACTAATCCGAATTGTTTGTTGGTCATTCTACCGGTCGATGGGCCAATGTTCTATGTAAGGCTGGATAGCAAAGAAAACGGTTTCTATGACGAAAATATTTACATACGGGTGTTCATTTAGACCAGAGATAAGTGTAGTCTTTAGTTCTGTCTAGCTCCATCGGCACCGTACTTGTAGTCGCTGTCCAAGGATTATGATCTTCCAGACATAATAACCGCTTTTTGATCAGTTAACTGTTCTGATAATTTTTAGACGTTTGTTTCAAAACTTTAAGTAGTGATTTGAATGCTAACCTTTCCTTATCCTCGTAGAAAACATCTGAACCGTGATCAGTATTTCCTTGCTGCGTATTGTGTATCTATTGGTTAAATATATGTGAACACCGTTATCAGAACTGCGCACCTGATGGTCTATGATCCTGCCAAGAAAATAGAGGTTCAGCTTCATGCTACACAGTCTGAGGTTATCAAGCTTATCGAAGGAAAAACTAGACTCTTACTCAGCACACCGTGTTAAGGTAACCGGCTTGGTTGATGTTACCCATTTTGCTTTTCTTGCAGAAGCCTCCATTGGTAATTCCTAAAATGATTTCGCCGAAATTTCAACTTGCCGATGACAAGCATGGTAGAAACCGACTTGCTTCCATAAACTTGACTCTCTTTATCAGAAACAGGAGGCGGAGGAGCGTGGTAATTAGCGATACAGCATGGCCAGTGTATAGAGCCAACCCTAGACATGATAACAGAAACGAGTGCTTAGATCAGTGTCACTGCACCATTCCTGTCTCGAAAGACAAAGCGACCCACCAATACTGGTTATCCGGAGACTTATGACCAAAACGCACCCATGCGAGCATATCGTCAGTTGTAGTAAAACGAAGTTTGAGCAACGATCTATGATTTCATACGGGTCATGAAGCTTTCCCAGTTCCGTTGGGTGGCCAGGTGTAGTTATCGAAAAGAGTTAACAAAAGCAGTTAGTGTTTAAAGTGTTAAAAAAAGTAGTACTCGTTTGTAATGTTTTAGTCCTGCCCTTCGTGTCGTTTCACTGCACCAAAAGATGACATCTTACACATTTAACCTATTTCCAAAAAGTAGAACGGAGAGATTGTGCTAAGTAACAAAAGAGAAGCGGCTACTTGTGTAATCTAACCGAATTTTAACTATGGTCAAAGTCGGTGCAGAAACGAATGATTCGGGGAGAGAACTCCACGGATGACATAGGCAAATAGGAAAGAAAATGCTGCTGTACCCCAGACGACTATACTGTTCTGTCAGTTTCACCGAGGTACATTAACTTTTACTTTACTTCTGAGTTGTGAAGAGAGACAGATCTGTTGCGGATTGCATAAAATCCAGTATGCTATTATCACGTCGCCTTGTAATCGGGGATACCTTCCGCCAAATAATCCTAAACGCTTCAGCTTCCACTCGTATGGAAGGTTTCACATTGGCATGAAGCACTTGAATGCCTGATATAGAGGCTGTTCCAAAACAGTGAAGTCACGTTTAAGACATGGATGCTTGGCTTGTATTGCGTATTGGCCCGGAAGACAACATGCACACTGAACAGTTGTCCTAAAATAGAGGCGTCTATTTCTGAACACCCATCTTTCGCGTCCTTGCACTGTAAGCCACTTCGGTAACACAGGATTACCCATATCCCTTTTGGGAGTCCGTCGTTCCGGATGAGAGTTATGCCTCGCAGCGAGACTTCAGTCTCCGTCATCTCAGCGTTTAACCATGTCTTAGTGATACGGGCGATATCATGTAGCTACGAAAATTTGCGTTCTTGCTGTTCGGTCAGCTTACCGAAAAAGCCTTGAGCACCGGTATATCAACAGCCTAGTTTCTCATTTTCTAGGGACCGACAAGGGGTGTGAGAGGATGTTCACGGATGTGATGTCGGTCGTTATTCGTTTTGTTGCTGTGAATACTATTCATTACAGAATGATTTGGTCACAGCGAGCCCCATTCATCAGCTGGATTTTTTTCAGCATCTAGTAATTAAGCGGGTAAATGAAGCGCCTTTGTTATCGCCGGTAGGTTCGCTTTCCCAAAGGATTTTATGGCTCCCTTCTGCAAATCTTATGTAGGTTTATTCAAGGTTCATAGGGAAGGCTTTTCTGACTTTAACCCCAACCTAACGCTTTCGTTACTTTTGTTCTGATTGAACAGCAAGTTTTCGGATTTTTGGACTGTGTGGTCTATATTTCGGTGAGTGTTTTTACCTTTTGTGCGATCGCGCCCCAATGTCATCAAGTAAAAGTGTTTTCACGAATGTACAGCCACTGTTACAAATCGTGATTTTCCGTCTCTTCGGTATTGTGGGAAAGATGCCGTGGTATAACATGGATGAAGATTGCATTTAAACGATCCTGCTTACTGTGTAATTCTGTGACTTTTCATTTCGACTGTCGTACCTTCCCAGGATCATCAGGATAAAAATGTATCGCACAAAATCCGTGTTGCAGCGCACATGCAGATAATAAAATGTTTTCTACATCGTTATTTGCTTCTAGCATCAGTCAAACTAGTCTGGGTTTGCCACATTATGTAGAGTTCAGGTGATGAGTAACTCGTAAGGTAGAATAGGGTAAGACGCCCACAGCGGGTAAGAGGCCTACCCATATATTTTTCAATTGCGATCCATATTCCACTTTAGATCATAGCTTCCACAACTTCGTATCCGCCTCACCTGCTTCATACATAAAACTGCAACCGATTTCTCTTCTTACTGATGACCCATTGACATATTTTAACTCCCTTTACACCTAATTTTGACATGTTAATTAAGCGTATAAAAACCTGAAAGGGTATAACAAGTACTTGCTTATTACATTTTGCTAATTTGTATTCAAGTATTGATCAAATGAGACCCTGTGTTGTGTTCTGCTAACACATAGCAGACCATCAAATTAATTATTTTGTGCGTCGCCCATTGCGGACAACACGGCCGTACGCGTCTTACCAGTAACTATGTTATATATTTCCAATGTTTCTTCTTCTTAATAACACCTTTTTTAATTAAAGTCATCCCAGAATGACCCGAGTGTACGTGCGGAAGAGTAAGAGAGGAGCACATGAGGCAAAAAACCTGCACTTAGCACTGGGGGAATTGAAAAATGGCATTTAATTGAAATAAGCAGCTGAGAAATTCAACATTGACCGAGGGACTTTAAGGAGATACAGAGGCCATGCAGTAATTGCATTTTCCATGGTTATTTTCTGTTTTCATGTCATTGCATCTGGGTATGCGTATCTCGGTCGCTGCATAACAGAACTTTAGCTGCAGTTTGAAGAGGCACTTAGGCAAAATAAAATGACTGTGGAAGCACTGTTGTTTGAGTTGACGACCACAGACGTTCGACATCTGGCATATCATGTCGCATAAAAGATTAACCTACCTGGATTCAACTGTGAGACTATATCTGCAACTTGAAGTTGGCTAAATAGACTTTTAATGCGAAATCCTTCTATTTCATTTGAAAGCCTTAAAGCAGTCAGACTTTTATGTGCAACTGGATTTAACAAAACAAAAGTAGACATATTTTACAGCTGTTTGCATTCTGTGTTGTGACCTCATTCATTTGCAGGAACTAGAATATGGAATATGGAGGAAACTCGATTTTCTTGGGATAAAATGTCAAGAAAAATTTTGGCACAGAAAGGAAAACGTACCATGGGAAAAATGACAAGTTATGAATGGGCGAAAAATATGTGACCGTCATTTTTGCTTTTAATGCGTTGGAGACACATCCCGCCAATTTTCATATTCCCGAGGAAACGGTTGGATCCCAATCTGCTGAAGGGAGCACCTGCCGAATCATTTGGCTTTTGCTCGGATACTGGATGGTCCGCCATGGTGCAATTCAAAAATGGCTCAAACATTTCATTGTTAATGTTAAAATGCTGATGACAGTGCCCGCTTTTTTAACATTCGATGGTCACCAAAGTCATAAAACTTGCTGCTGTAGAATTGGCGTATGCTGCGCATGTTACCATGCTGACATTGACACCACATTGTACACATCGTCACCAGCCTTGCGCTTGCAAGTTTGTCAAGCCCTTGAAGTCGGCATCCAATACCTCTGTTGATCAGTGCATGCTCAAACAGCTTCGTCAACGGATTTCGCTTTGTAATCTGGCCTCAATAGTTGAACAAGCTTTCGACAAACTAGCAACCGTTGCCACTGCTATAAATGGCTTTGATTCCTGGGGGATTTGTCAGTTTAATCCCTTTGGTCTAACGAAAATGACTTCGTTACTGCCCAGTATAATGAGCCACAGGATAGTTGTGCCAATCAAGTCATCCTAGTCCCCCTGCCTTCAAATACGCTCCAATTGAACTCTGCATCAACAGAGGCTTCTGCTGAGTGTAGCCTTATCATAACAACGTCAGTATCTATCGATCAGGACTACATGCCTTCGTTTCAGTCATGATCCCGTCTGCTTACAGTAGGCCTGCTCCTTCAACTTCAGTTGATGCTCCAAACCTCGTCTTCCGGTAATACCACCTGAGCAGTGCTGACTGAAATTCAGGTTACTGAACAATGAACAATGATTTATCACGGGATAAAAGCAAGTGCTTGACAAGCCCCGTAAGATGGTTGGGGTGAATATGATGAAATCAAAATATATCTGGCTCATCTACCAAACGTCTGCCGACATGAATGCTTTGAAAAATTACATCAGCGTAAAATTAAAAGAAATCGAGCGGAAACGTTCAGAATTATACTGGGGTATAGTGATCGTTGACATAAGGCTTGAGAAAAGTAAAATATGGTCGCTCACTTGGGTCCATTTGATACATAAACCCTGTAGAAAAGCATGCTTGGTGCAATCCACAATTGAGGAGTTTAGGCAACGAATTGGTGGGAGCTAAGAGCAACATCTAATCGTTTTTCGAAAATGTCTAAGGTAGGGGAGGATACAACTGAGTCTGGGCGTGCGTTCCAGAGTTGGCAAACCCGAAAGGAAAAGTAATTTCGTAGACACACTAGACGGCTATATTCTTCCTTCCATGTTAAGCAGTTACCCCTAGGCTGCGTGTTGTTACTATTGCAGCAAGTGGCGACATCCGTGGTTGGGGTCACACCATATCTGATACGCTAATATGAGATGGGCGCGCAGCTTTCGATAGCGTCCGCTGAAAATTCCCAGCAACTTCAGCCTTCGGTGGTAAGAGTGCAAACGCAGCCCCATTACTTTCTTCATTGCTCTGCTTTCTTGTAACCCTAACGCCTCTAGGTCGCGCTTCAACCAAGGTTGCCAATCTTGGCTAGAGTATTCAACATGTGGGCGCACGTAGGAATTGTGAATCATTGGGAAGATTGATGGGTCGAATCTCCCGAATGCCCTTCGCAGCATGCCGACGTACCGGTTGCCTCTTGTTGCAACTACGTCAGCCTGTTTTGAACAGTTTAGGTCGCTTTGTACGACCACACCAAGGGCACGTTCCTAGGAGCTGGCTGCAATCCGTTTGTCCCAAGCAGATATGTGTAGTTATGTCTATAGCGTAATTGTACAACGCGACTTTTGTCTACGTTGAATGGTATGGCGTTTTGAACTGACCAGTTCGACACCGTGTTAAGATCGCACTGGAGCCGCTCATGGTCGTCTGGTCCTCTGATCCTTCGCCATATCTTGATACCATCCGCGAAAAATAGGAAATCGGAAGCAACTGATCTTGACAATTCGTTAATGAACAACAAGAATAGACGAGGTCCAAGCACCTAGCCTTTTGGCACTCTACACACCACATCGATTGCATCGGACGACGGTTTTCGGACTCTTATCTCTAGCTGTCTTTCGTTTAGAAAATTACTAATCCAACTCAGGATTATGTCGCAAATGCCGTATTTCCGGAACTTCTGAAGACAAGTTCGATGGTCTAATCGATCAAACGCTTTTGCGAAATCAAGGTGGATGACATCGACTCCTGCTCCATCATCAACTGCTTCAGTCTAGTTATTACGGGTAGTGAATAGGTTAGTATTACATGAATGCCTTTGACGAAAGCCATGTTGCTATGGGGCTATTAATTTGTGGCTTTCCGGATGCTGCATCAGCGCATCTGCGATGATTGCTTCCATCAATTTGGATAGTACGGGAAGTAGTGTTATTGGGCGGTAGTTGGTAGGGTCAGTGCTGCTACGTCCTTTATGGATAGGAGTGATGACCCCTCGCTTCCAAACTGGTGGAATATGGTTCTCTTCTAGACTTGTGTGCTACTCCGGAAACAGCCATCCCATGCAAGAAGAAAGGATGCCGCAAAGGTGAAGCTGGTGACGTATTAACAGTTTCACCGTTTCTAAGCGCATTTCAAAAATAAGAAAACGGCAACAGCAGAAATCAGGCAAGAAGAAGGCCAGTAAGTTGAAGGAGTCAAGCACTTCCTCTTTATCGTACAAGTCCCTTGAATGGCCGTGCTTGGCCTGCGGGGAGGGATTTCTTCGCAGTCGACATGCTGAAAAGAGGGGCGCCTGCGTCGTATGTCAAATGTGGGCCCAGGAGGATTGCACTGCGGAAATTTTTAAAGTATATGTGTGCCACACTTGTAAACCAGACGATGATGATTAAATCTTTGGTTTTCTTTAATGCAGCTGGACATTCCCGAACTACAAAGTTTGTGCCTTCCAATTTTAAAGTCTCTCAACCTCGTATTGTTAAGTGACCATCTGGCTATACCCTTGTGTATCTGCCGTGATTGTACTGTAATATGCTATAGCTCTAGTTTCCATATTTTTCTGCATATTTGTGTGTACATGCTTAAGCATACCCACCAGTGGGCATCTTACCCAACATCGGGGGGCATTTTATCCAAATTGTAGGGTAAGTTGCCCAGT
>OX104064.1:124990787-125011182 GCA_944474145.2 Dicrocoelium dendriticum
GGAGTAAATATTAGTACGAGGATTGGGTCATCAATCGGTCGCTAAACAGATTTAATAACAAAATCGTCCGTACCAAAACATGTCGCTAACTACCTGTGCACTTTGGATTATCCGTCAGTGACCAGTCATTAGTCACTTCAACCAGATGGTGCCTCTATCGACTCCCTTGGCTATCGTCAGTCAGTCGTTCGCCCGGTCTAGTTATGGAGTCGATTGCAAACTAGTAGTTGATCCTTGGTCAGACGACCAGGCTAGGTGAAGCGGGATGGTTTCCAGGTTACAATGGTCAAAACGGGCGATTAGTGTTCATCACGTATCGATACAGAGTGGTGGTGTCAAGTTATCATGCAGGAATGACTTGGAATGGAGTAATGCAACACGTGAGCGGGCACTGATATCTGTTGGTGTTTGGTCATGAATCATACACGCATGGAGATAACAGCAAGCATATGAAAGTGCGCAGAACATCGCGTTTTGGGTTACAAAAAAGGCAGAATCAGCGGATTGGACGCCAATGACCATTGAGTATTGGATTGAGCACATTCATCTACAGGTGTTTTTGACAAGAAACCATAGCAGGTGAGTGATTTAATGCAATGATTTTGATATCGACAGTAATGAGTTTATCTGCAAACGTTTACGATAATGTCGCCTACATTAAATCATGAAAATATTCATATATATATATATATAACCATTTAGTTGCCTATTTTTTGCAGGAACTATGTCTTCTGGAAAAAGTGGTCCTACAAGGAAGTTTTTCTGCAATGAACCTTCATCAATTTTGCCTAGAAAAATGTTGAGAAGCCGCAATGGGTTTTGTGCAGCAAAGTGCTCACCGGAAAGAGCATAAACCCAGCAAGTTAAAGAGCACTTCGACCGAAGTCATTCTCAGTGTGTAGGAAAAGATATTATATTCTTCAAATGGAAAGAATCTGCGCTCAAATGTTCGCGCCTGGATACATCGGGCTCCTTTTACAGTCAACTGAAGCTGGTCTTGAAGCGTCGTACCGCATCGCTCTCCGAATCGCCAAAAAGCAAGAAACCGAATATTTTAGGAGAGGATCTCATAAAATCTTGCATAATGGATGCCGTGAAGCCTGTTCTTAGAGAGCAACATGAAGAAAATCTGAGCGTGATATCACTTTCTAAGATTACAATCAAAAGTTGTATCGAGGATATGAGCAAGGATATTTTGAATAAGGTGCTCAACGAAATAAAGTCAATTCCTTTCTTTGCAATACCCTTGCTTATTCTTCAGTTATTGGTTACGTTACTGGCCGCCATTCAGGTTGATATTTCAATTCTCTTTGTATGAGCCAACCACTCTCGCTACACTGAGCACCTATGCGAGTGTTTGGAGGATGCTTCGATATACAACAGTAAGAACGCTAGCACAGCAATGCATTCGAAAAGTAAAGCAAAACTGCTCCATACGATCTAACCTATGGCATAATTAACTTATGTTAGAATCACTATAATGGTAAAAAATGTCGTTACTATTTTATGGTGGCATTTAACTGCTACTGGATTACCAAACCCAGTTTAGCAGAGCATTGCTTTTTGGCGACTAGACGGGAAAGTATCGAGCAAACCGTACTTGCATAGTACGAGTTTAAATCAATTAAAGGAAGATAAATTTTCTTCAGGTCGTACTGAGCGGCTGGTTGCAAGGGTTATAGGTACGACGGGAGCATTACGCGACGGAATTCAATCGCTTGGGTTTCCAAAGTTTCGTTTACTTCAAGGCGAACGTTTACAAATAAAGTAAAGTGTGTATGGAGTTATCACCTAACATTCGCTATGATTTTACGAATACAACACAAAGTCATCAGACAGTGCATTTTGTATACCATGCATCTATCAGCCTATACTTAGGTAAGTCACTAGAAAATACAAAAGCCGCTCTTGATATCTATCTTGATGTGAACGTTAAGGAACGTCCATATACACTTCCAGAGTTTGCTCTTCCGTAGCTGCCCGCAGAACTCTGTCCCAACTCAGCTAATACAAATTGGATGGCAAATAAGAGACAACAAATGCGAGGTTTTCCTTCAGAGCTATCAATGATAATGATTTACCTTAAAAGATCCTGGTGAGTCCGACCTTGAGCCAGCAAATGAGCGCATTTTCAGGCATCTAATAGTTGTTAGAACCAAGGAACTTGCTGTCGGATCACTCGCTGCCGAACTACAGGTTTTTCACCCCGTTTTTCGTCAAACATAGTTTGTGTTGCGAGGAGTAAAGAGGTTTATCAAAGCGCCTTTTTCTACCATCTGGGAAGTCTGCTGTTTTAGTATGCTACTAACAGCAAATTATTCGTGTGATTAGAAGTCGATAATAAATGCACGTACTCAAGAAAAGCTGAGCGGCCCCGAATGACACTCTACCATAATCTGACAAGCAGCCCAATGGTTGAACATCAGATGAACACAAATTTAGTATTATCTTCCTAAGAGTTTTCGGTGAGCTTGGTACGCTGCACCTCTCAGACGCAACTATAAAAGGTAATAGTTGCAGACAATAAGCTTGACTCGATTGAACCAACTACGAACACCATCTTTTCCCTCTACTTTATTGATGTAGCACTATTGCTCAAGGTATTGCTACTACCTAACTTGAACCAAGCAGTCCAGCAAAATGAAAGGTATTGCCACCATAATTCAACTGCCACAGGTGTAAATCATGTCATGCGAAAAACATTCACATGTTCCCATAGTTTTGTGGTTTCTAAGGTTTAATGCGCTTGGATTAAAAACCGTTTTACATGGGTTCCTAAGTAACACTATCAAAGTAGACCTGTCAATGGCGGTTTTGTGGAGCAGGCTTTGAATCGTAGATCAAACTTAAAGTAATAAGGGCCCAGCCACAACTTAGCAATATACCACACACCATAAAAGCCAGTGTACTTCAATCTGTTTTCTCCCTCTAAATCTGCCAGTTCCTGAAGCAGCCAGCAAGTAAGGTTCATGGACTTGTAATTTGGTCTAACGGTAAAACTAATTTGTTCTTATAACAAGAAAAATTCGTTCAGTGTTTTTCGAAACTTCAAAACCTATGTTAATCCAGCCAGTAGTCAATATATTTTCTAAATCGGTATATTTTTGAAACTAAGTTACTTTGTATCGCTCAAAAGTGTACACATTATCCTAGTAATGCAATTATCAACTAGCTGGCTATCACTCTGTGGACAATGACTACATCCGCGGTTTATGTGAAAATAAAAAATAAATCGCCAGCTGTACGCCGTAACGGCGCTTCGCCGCAACGCGACCACCACCAGCCGCGCGCGGGCTGATTATACCACGAGGATGCTCAACCAATACGCGGATCCGAAGTGGTGACTTAATGGTTGCAAACCAGACGTGCAGACAACTCGGCCACCGGCCGCCAAGGAGTCAGTAGCTGGAGGCGTATAAGATGCACCATTGACCTCTACCGAATTATTAAAGGCATGAATCCTATCAAGAAATCGCAATATTGGTATTCAATTTCTATCTATGTAATCCTTATTAGTATTGCTATGTTCAACGATACTATCAAAGATGGGCTCGAGCACCAACTCTTATCCCTTGAATGTTCGGAGCAGAATAAAAACTTAAATACTGAATGAATCGAGGGTCATCTTAAAAAACCGTTCTTGTAAACGAATTGAAATTATTGATTCTACTTACCCCATGTTTCACTCTGAAGAGCACCTCCATTAGTTCGCTTGTCAGGACCATATATGAAATAGATGAATGTTGGATGGGACACTCTCTCAGCACCACACCTTCCGACTGGCATCCAACTTGCTGCGCTCAGCAGGCATAAAAAGCGGCAGCGAGAAACTAACTCGAGACTGAAGAACTACTGGCCGAACTCCTTGTTCCTACGTCAAAAATTGGCTGGCACAATTTACCGTAACGGTTACTTGCCAATTTAGGAACGATTTGCAGTATTGTATTAAGTCACTTGTCTAAATCTGTACAACGCCTGGATGCTGATTTTGGGTCAGAGAACTTCAAAGTGATAATAAAAATAGCTTTGTACCAATATAACGTTATATGGCACATCTTTCGGGAGTACATAACCAAGCACATAACGATCGCCACGAAACACTCAACATAAATTACCATATTAAATAGGGCTACAATTGGAACGCGCTGTAATGAGTTCGTCAAGCAATGGGAAATGAGCACCGGAGTTTAGTTGCATCATACTAAACGCAAGTACGGCGTTCGTTCTAGTAACCTAAGTAAAACACAAACTTTGCAGTTTCCCATTCGCGAGATTGAATGCAATAAGCAAATTAACAATATCAGGTCAATCTGACCTGGCAATCGACCTTGAGAATCAGTGAGAATAATTCAGCTGTTGATTAGAATTGCCCTCACTATGTTATCAAGAAACTTTTCCAAGTAAAGTTTAACCTAAATCGTGATGGTTGAATTGTGCAAGGAACACGGATGTATCGGCTAGTTTAATTGAGATGCATCACCCTATTTCTTGCAGTATTCTGCACTTATGTAGTTGTATCGTCTAAGTACAACGTCTGCGTAGGAGTTATGTAATTAACCGAAAGGCATCAGGAAATCATTGCCTTCTTTCATCGTTTTAGAGAGACGAAAGAGGCAAAATAGCAACTTGTTCCGTCGGCATTTACAACAAAATTTGGGAGAAAGAATAGGAGCCTGTAGTATGTCGTTTGTCGAAGTTCATCCACATTGCTAAATATTTTCAAAGGCATTTATGGTACGCGAAACGATACACTAAGCAGATTTTAAGTACCACCGAATCGCTTTCAACAGCAAAGCTACTTTGGCTTAGGATTATTAATAAGAATTAGGTCACTCAATTACAAGCTCGCTTCTGTCCCGAAGAAACAAACTCCCATTTGCTCAGAAAATGCAACCGTGCACATACAGACCTATCATGGCGTCCTTATATGGTTTAACAGTTGTTAGTAAATTATTTTATCTAACTAACGCTTCGTGCTATGGATCTATAGAGAATGTTTTGAAAAGCTCATTTGTAAGGTTATGGTCTATTTGTTAGTAAATTAGGATGCACTTTAAATATAAAGTATGCTAAAGTTAAAGGTGGCTTGATATTTTCACCGTCCATCCTAAATGTTCGAGAGCTGCAACTCAATAAAGATCCGTTTATCTATCTTTAGTTATAATTTGCAGTGGTTTTACTTTCCAAACGTAAGCGATAGACTGGAAAGTAAAACAGGACTGAATTTCCATAATAGTTTTGTGTTGCCTAGGTACCTAAGCTTTAAATATTTAGAATTGTTTCCCCAATAAATTTCCACTACCCGCAATAGTAGTCTTTATTCAGGAAGTTAATATTTGTTAACTTATTTTCACTATCGTCGTCTTTTACGCGCTCTACTGTTAAAGCGTGCAAAATAGAACAAGAATTGGTTGTCTGATTGTTCGCTGAGCTCGGCAGGTTGACTGCAAACGTTTCGTCACCACTCGAGGTGACATCATCAGTGCGCGTGTAGTTAGCAGAGTGGCGCGTACGACTTCGTACGCGCCACTCTGCTAACTACACGCGCACTGATGATGTCACCTTGAGTGGTGACGAAACGTTTGCAGTCAACCTGCCGAGCTCAGCGAACAATCAGACAACCAACTGAACAACCTGAGCTACCAACATTTTCTTCTATATCGCAGAACAAGAATTCAAATACTGAACATCTAGGCAGGATCTCAAGCTAATATACCTTACAAGACTAGCGCATGTTTATGCGTCTGAAGCTTGACAAAATAACGCGACGCAAATCGTTAGGGGCTTGTTTCAAATGTCCTACCAACTAGGTCTGCAAGCCCTTATGTAGTGCACTCTATGTATTGGCTACTACGAAGATACCTCATAATGTTGAATCAAATTCTGGTGAAAGTGGACAAGGATTGCAGCGGCCTGTAGAAAACTATCCACAACACTGGCCTGAGATATAACTATCTAAAAGTGGTCCGGCTGCTTACAAATTGTCTCTCCCTTTTGGTATCCTAGACATGAAACGCTTTTCCCCCATACTATCACTGCCGTTTTCCAAAATAATAATCAACAAAACCTCATTTAATTTACATTAAAAGACCTAGTATGTTATGGGCTAAAGCTGAAACAACGTGAGCAAAGCAGTGAGCTCAAAAGAAATTCGTGCAACATAACGGTGAGAAAATCTGCTGGCTAGCCGTACAAACTCACCGTGGTGTCGGCTGGGTGGTTCGGTTTAAGCCCGTTCCAGCGATAGGTTAGACGGCAGTGTTCCAAAACGTGGTAGGTTTTTGCTTTGCAAACCTTCTCCCTATAAAACCTCAATGATCTGCTTAACAACACTACAACGTGGCGGTTATGACTCGCCACAATAAAGATACAGCAATTACATTTACCGAAGAAAGTTTTCCACTTTAATAACGTTATCCAATTTGAAGTGTTCCTTTGATCGCTTCATCTGATGGCGAATACAGCGAACAGCCCCATGAATACAGAGTCACATTAACAAATTCACTTACTATGTTCACGTACATACAAGGTTGGCGGCATCCGGTTTCGGATTTGCCAGTTACTGTGGCCAGCCACAGGACGCCTGCGCCTACAGAAAGACCATGGGTGACTTGAGCTGCACCACCCACAGTTCCAACCACACACCCCATATCCGGTGTAAACCCAAAAGAATAAGACCAGGAGGTATGCGGACGGAAGCCAAGTTTCATCTTAGGAGGCGTCCTACATTCCTTTACAAGCAAAAACAAACACGCTGGATCTGGGAATCAGTCACACACAAGGCGGTAACTGGACCGTAGTCCGCCCAACCCTGAGTGCATGGAACCCTTATTTGAGTCTATTACGGTCACAAGGACGGTGGACTTTGTCCCCTCCAGAAACGACCAATTATTTCAAGGAGCCAGTATGGACGTGGTAGTGGGTAGTAGACACTTAGGCACCTTGTCAGCATGCACATCAAGCGCAGCCACACCGGGGATGTCAAACAACAGCCGATCACCTGAAATGATATCATCGACTAACATACATGTGTTAAAGCATACGATTATGCCGATTTAACTATTCGCTTAGTTGGCATATGAAGTAAGTTGGTTGGTAACGTATGCGCGATATGTGCGAAATGACCACAAGCAATTCAAAAAATGCTACAAACGCAATAAATTTAACGAACATAAACATGATTAACGTGAGCAACGTAGCCAGTTACTAGCACATTATTTAGATAGGCAGAACAAACTAATTGAAGTGGAATGAAATTTCTTCGGCGTAATAACCTCTAGTCTAAGTGTAAGTTGGTTTAGCCCAACTGCGGTGAAGAAGCCTTATGATTGCAATATCAGTCTCAGCATGGAGCGTGGTCTAGCGGTTAGGATTCCTGGCTTTCAATTACACACAAACATATATATATATATATATATATATATATATATATATAACTCCAGTACCTTATTGGTGAACTCACGACATCTTTGTACAATTACCAAACATACATGTTCAAACTATCATGACTAGGTTTTTCAGGCGTAACTCGCACTGCCGAGAATAAAACATTTATTTATTAAATGAGAAAATAGGGCACAAAATGACCCCTGGCTTTTTGTCAGTTTTGCTTCTGGGTTTGTAATATCTGCCTCAGTTATTCACGGAAGTCCTCAAGCAATAAGTAAATCTAATGGTCATTATTCATATACTTAGAAACTTCTCAATGAATTGTTGTGCCTTTTTACCAGATGCTTTGAGCAATCGGCAAGCCAGCTGGCGATACAGCTTTAACTTTTCTGATCCATTTATTAAGTAATTTGCTGTGATAATGTACCTCAATTAACGGGAATTAAGCCATTTATCATACAACACGCCACTCACAAACGAAAAAGACTATTTCTTATTTTATTAGATAACAGTAAGCAAAGTTACCACGTATTCGAGGGTAAAAGTTTTGACGCCATTAGAGCGTTTAGTGGTTTCATCTACAGATATGAAAAACAAAGGAAACCTTTAATCCGATGATGCATTATCAAAACAGTCAAATCCACAAAATGACACTGGAAAAAACGAATATTTAAAGGAAGCATTTAAGGCACATAGGCTAACGAAACAAGTTTTTAATAGACAGCATGGAATGGTTTCTGGGGTTTTCGCTAAAGTCTTGCATGGTGCGTTCTCTATCACTAGCTCGCATTGGAGATGGGCGCATGCCGGCAAAAATATTGAAGCTTTCCAAGCGCTTCCTGAAATTAAATGGCTGGAAGCCAGCTATGGATGAAGAGTTGACTGGACTGGCATAGGCGCAGGTGGAATCAGGTGAACACCTCGGAAACTTTGAACGGACAGTCTCATCCGAAAGCGCTTGGAGAACAGGCCTTGGGTGTCCGTCGTCCAGTTTCTCGAAAGCCGGTAACTTTTGTATCGAAAGCTTACGGAGGTTCGACTCAAGTTGGGAAATTTTTTGACCTGCCGCCACTAGGTTATCTCTTAACTCTTCACATTCCTTAGCTAACTGAATAACCAAAGTTTGATTCTGAATCCAAGCACTTACCGCATCTTTCTCAGTTTGCAATCTGTGATTCTTCCCCTCATAACTTGCTAACAGTGACTTACATTGCGCTTGTATGGTTTTCACTTTCTCATTCAACTTGAAATTGAGATATTCATAGTATTTAACTTCCTGGTTTTTTTGGTAAAAATAAAATTCTATTGCATATTTGCAAATATCAAAAATGGTTTCTGGGCTTTGGCCCAGCAATATCATTGTCTTAAACTGTTCACATGGCTGTAGATCCACCTTAACTGATGTTATTATTTAAATAATTTGCCCGACCTCCATTATTTCACAGTTATCTTTCAGTCGGTTGCGGCACACAGGGCAATGCACTAGACCATCTGCCGTCCTTATAAGAGATGGATTATGTTCAACGCAGAAAATATGTCGACATATTGTTGCTATAGCACATATTTTCAAGGGCTGTTTACACTTTCGATAATTGCAAAGTAACATTAGCGATAACACAATCACAACTTCAAAAATGGAGAGCGTGATAAAATGTACAAACAACTAAAACAATCTGCACCGGAGTAGGGGAGCAAAGAGGCAAGTTTTTGTCTTTAGACTTTGTGTATTCCGTATTATCTGTAGATAAAATTTATTACAGCGTATATTTACAGAAGTAGGTTTAAAATTCTGCTAAATGCAAGCGAGGCTACAACAGTTAGGAGATGCGATAAATGTTCTAGCCTTGAATACGTTGTTGACCAGGAATGGAAATTAGTGGAACGGTCAACCTAACGATGTCCGTGTATTCTGTGCCCACTTTACCCGCTACATCTCACATGATTACTAAAAGTGGAAGGATAAACGAAATTATACAAACCGATAACAATTATTATAGATACTCATCCAAAAGCTTGACTGAATCATGTAATGTTTGAGTCCGATGAGAATTACCAAAAAGAATTCTTGACTCAAATTCTGCCTCCCTTGATTCATGCTAATAAATTGGTATAGAAATAATAATATGAAATTCCAATCGTTCAAAATGGGGTAGCTACGATATACGGTCGAAAATTGATGTTTGATGGAAACTTTTTGAACTGCGATCTGTAGTGTACCGAGGGACGAGGATCGTGGACTGGAGTGCGGTGTGGGGAGTGACAACTCCCATGCGCACCGTCGGGTCTACAGCAAAAGGAAGGTCCTGTCGGCCTTTTTCTGGCCTTTTTTGCACTCCGACCAGCCCGCCCCGACGGCCCACCGATGATGCACACAGGTCCACACGAGCATCATAAATAATAACTAGCACAAGCCTGGACCTAGCGAACTCTGCTAAACACCCCACTTCCGAAGCCCTTACTCAAGCCCACGCAACGATTCACACCCGTCCTCACCTTCCGTTTTCCTTCACTAACGGCTCCATCGAAGTCTTCTTGTCTTCAGACTTCTAGGGGGAGGCCCTTGTAGTGTACCGGAAAACGCGCGCTCTCAGTATTTTGCAAAATTGGATTTTACGGTTGATTTAACCTTCAAAACCTTCATTTGTTGTACTGACTGCACATCCGTTGACACAAACCGTTTTGGTGAGTACCTGGCAGCGGTTTCTCGCTCTGGCTGGTCCGTTGCCTATTTTTGTAGCCTGCACAATATACCTTGAGTTCAGTCGCCTCCGACTTCTATACCGTCTCGTTTTTGACACGTCTTACGTGTCATTGCTTGCCCACTAGTATTCCAGGCACTGCCCAACGGATTAGCGGAAGTAAACTAGATGTACGAACTCCTTCGCTGTTGGTGTCAGTACCAATTCCTTTAGCAGAGCGCCTTAAGAACCCAAATTCACGCACGATAACCGAGGCTTAGTTTCAAACTGGTCTGCCCGAGTTTGGTGCATTATCACGGAAATTCACGTTCAGATTCAGTAAGGACCGGTTCCAGAGGATCATCCAGTTCGTTTCTTGCGTATCGTTGAACCGGGAATCGATAAGTCTGCTTGGGATGTTAAAAAGCCAAAACAATGATGGAATCCTTTGCCATCGGGGTGACCGCCCATACACGTACCGCAACCGAGGTGGTGTAGTATTTCTTTCCAACTTCTTTTTGGTGTATTGCAACGAAAGCTTTTTGGCTTTTCCCCATAGGTCATCAAGTGTTTAGTCATACAATGTAAGACAAGGTATCTGAATGGCTTCCGCTGAATATTGTTGGTTAGCATCTACCTATCTCCTACCTGTCACTATGCTGAAGCTGAGAATTTCTCGGATGAATTTACCGCGCCTGTCGAAGGACACATCGATCGTTCTCTGTGCTTATATGGCGGAGATTTTAATAGATCTAACACAGCTTTTCGCAACGATCTCGGGTTTTGTAGTTTAACGGAAAACACCCGCTTTCAGTATTTGGCAACATTGGAGCTTACGGTGGTGTTAAGCTTTAAAACGTCCACTTGTTTCAATGACGGCACGTCAGATGACACAAATTGTTTTGGTGAATACCTTGCTACACCTTTTCTCGCTCGGTTTGATTCGCTTCCTATTTTTTAGCCTGCACAATATACGTTCGGTTCAGTCGGTTCCAACTTCTATACTGTCCATTATTTGACACGTCGTTGATTACCGACTAGTATCCCAGGCGTCACCCAACAATTGGTGACCTCGGTCCAGAACCTGTCGTCTGCCATTTTGAATATTCATTCTGGTGAGCTCGTTCTATTGATTTTGTAATGCACTATTTGTGACCACATTGTTTGATAACCTACTACCTTTTTATCCGCTTTTTACAATGGATTATCTAGATGATGAGCCATCTCCCTACGCGGGTAGCGCCGTTGAGCCACTTATGGTCTATTCTGTTGTCTCCGTCCTTTCACCTTTACATTTGTACGATTTCTTCTTATTTCGTCATGTATAGTCAGCTAATATGTTGCATTCCTCTGGGTATGTACTAGCAGGTAAAAGGCATCAGCTTTTGCCCACCCTTGTAGTGAAATACGGGACACTTAAATAGGGAACAATTCAGCAATTTACGCCTTCTGACAACGTCCGACTGCAGCAACCATGTAGTGATCTACAACCAGGAGATATGATGCCCTCAGCCTTGTTGCGTGAAATGCAACTGCTCCTCGGCACGTCCAACATGAACCTAGGGATTCCCCGAGAACTGTGGATGCAACACCTTCCGGAAAGCACTCAGGCAATCCATGCAGTAGCAAGTGAACTGCCACTCACAGCAATAGCAGACCTACAAGACCGCGTCATCGAACGGCACCAGCCACAGGCTAAAAGCAAAGCACCTAAGCAGCTTTATGCTGGCGCAACCACACGGACACCCGCGACCAGCCAGCCGTCGGCAATAGACGTATTATCATCATAGATAGCATCTAACGGAGACAGGTCGAGGAATTCGCCTTAAAATGTAAGCACGGTAACCGCTCTGGATCATCACCCCGTCGGACAAAACCTGGTGCCCCAGGTTACTGCCTTTACTACTCGTGCTTTGTTAATAAAGCCCGTAAGTGCGCATAGCCATGTAGCTACTCCGCTACAAATGATCCGCCACGGCGGCATGTAATAGCCCCGAACGTCGGCAAAGCCCATGGTTGGCTTATCCACATTAGGGATTATGACACCGAGACCCAGTTCTTAGTTGATACCGTGGCGGAAGGCAGCGTCATTCTCCTTATGCCAAGTGAGCCTCCCTCTTCTGTATCGACAAGCTTAAGTGCAGCCGCCTACGGTCATCGGTCGCTTACTCTGGACCTAGATCTTCGTTGCACATTCCGCTGGGTATTCACCGTCGCTGCACTTCCCTTTGCCATCATCGGCTTTTATTACTCCTGCAATTCAACCTCTTTGTCGATGCGAAACGACCTATGATACTCGACACTGTAACGAAACGGAGTGTAAGTGTCATCACCGCCGATATCGCAACAATAACACCTGTCTACGCAACTCTTCAGACCTCGCCAGACGACGCCAACCTCTTTTCTCAGTAATCGAAGCTCGTTCAGCCAATGAACGCAGCTTTACCCATGGCATACAAAGTCATGCACCACATATGGACGAACGGCCCACGCATCACAAGCTGTCCAGGCTGACTAACGCACGAGAAACTAAAGGTGGCCAGGGCGGAGTTTGAGCACATGCGTGAACTTGGAATAATTCACCTTTCTGACAGCCCTTAGTCCTCGCCCCTGCAGTTGGTCCGCAAGAAATCTGGCGACTGGTGCCCTTGCGGTGATTACAGCGCACTCAATCGGCTAACCATCCCAGAGAGGTATCCCATCCCACACTCGCAGGGCCTTATCTTATGCCTCAAATATTAGACCATTTTCAGCAAGACCGAGCTGGTTCGCTCCTATAACCAGATACCTGTAGAAGCAACTGACATTCCTGAGACGGCCGTTATCATCACTTTCGGCTTGGTTGAATTTGTAAGCATGCCATTTGGACTGTGTAACGCCACGCAAACCTTCCAACGCTTCATCCACCATGTCACTCGTGGCCTAGATCTCGCTTATTCCTACGTTGATTGCATGTTAGTAGCCAGTTCACCGGAGCAAGAGCACCTCGACCATCTTAGAACACTATCCAGCGCTTGACTCAACGCGGTGTCGCAATCAACCAGAGTAAGTGCGAACTCTCCAAAGAAACGGCCGAGTTCCCAAGCAACCTTGTTTCATTGGCTGGCACCGAAGTGCTTCTTGATAAGAACCAGGCAATCAAGGACTTCCCGGCCCCGACTTGCTTCAAGCATGTTTGTTGACTTTGGGATTTGATCAACTACTATCGTAGCTTCATTCCGCGCTGCGCTCAGCTCATGCAGCCTCTGACTCATCTAGAGCGAAGGAACGTAAGTTTGCTTCTCGTGACACGGCACAGACAGCCTTCCTCGAGACCAACGATGCTAACTCTAACATAGCTCTCCTCGCTGATTCCGAATCGACTGAGCGTCTATCTATTACGGCTGATGTCACAGGCGTCGCAATATTAGCCGTCCTTCAGCGATACGGTGTTAGGAAGTGGCAACCCTCGTGTTCATCTTCAAGCGTCTTCAGTCAGAGGAATCCCGCAACAGCACGTTTGGCAGAGCACTGCTTGCCATTTACCTGGCCATTCGTCAGTTCCGGTAAACACTCGAAGGCCGCGCTTTCACGGCCTGCACAGACTACAAAGCCATCATCTTCGTCTTCAATACTGCCTGTGACAAGTATTCACCACGGGAAACAGGACACCTAGACTTTGTCACGCAGTTCACTGCCGCCATACGTCATGTCCCAGGTGTCGACAATCGCGTCGCCGAAGCTCTCTCAAGTATCGATCTCACTCTCCCGTCCTTGCCTACCGTCGATCTTGCCACCATTGCACCAGCTCAGGTTCAAGACGCAGACCTACGACCTACTCTGCAGTGCGCTTCGCTGCATGTACGACCTGTTCCTCTCCAAACCACGGAAGGAACCATTCGCTGTGTCACTGCCACAGGTTGTCCTACACCCCTCTTGCCCGCCGCCTTCAGTCGCACAGACTTTGAGGAACTGCACTGACTAGGACATCCCGGCATCCGTGCATCTTTGCAACTGGTCACCGAACGTTTACTTTGGCCACGGGTAAAAAGGATGTTCATACCTAGGCTCGCTTTGGCCTTAAATGTCAGCGCTCCAAAACACATTGTCACAACCGCAGTCCTTTTGGCATATTTCCAGCCCTGGACTCTCCGTTCTCGCATGTACACTTCGACCAGGTAGGTCCTTTGCCTACTTCACGCGGATTCGCATACCTTTTTATGTGTCGGCCGCTTCATCAGATGGCCAGAAGCCATTCCCGTAACTGACTACACAGCTGAGACTGTTATCCGGGTATCCTTAGACCGTTGGATCTCACACTACGGATGCCCTCCCACCATTACAACTGACCAAGGAACGCCTTTCGAACCTTCACAATTCGACACACGCTGCACCTTTTTAGGTTGTCGCCGACTCATACAACAGCTTATCACCCGGCAGCCGACGGGTTAGTTGAACGCTACCGTAGACAGGTTGAAGCCTGGCTCGTCGTCTCCTCCGAGCCTTTTTAGAGCGAACAGGTTTCGCACGCACTCTTAAGCATTCGCAGCAGCATCAATGCCGGTTTTCGATGTGGACCAGCAGAGCTGGTTTACGGCACAACCCTAAAGTTGCCAGGATAATTCGTTTTACGTCCCGCATCCTCGGGCATGCCTCCGCCGAACTTTACGTCATCCCCAGCTCAACATACGCCTTCACTAAGCGCCTTTCCGCCCTGTGAGCTGATCAAAGATATGCAAATGCACGGCAGACTTTTCACATGCACCCATGTCTTTCTCCGCACCGACGCAGTGAGGCGCTCCCTTCAGCCCCCTTCAATGGCCCATTCAGAATTCTGCAACTGACTTCGAATCAGTTCACTTTAGACCAGAGTGGTCATCCAACCACCGTGTCCAGCGACTGCCGCAAGGTGTCGTTCTTCGACAAACCACTTGTAGCCCATCATCGGGCTACTACACAAGCACCCGCACTTGCGGGGACTTCCTGGGCACTGGATGTCCCGAAACCCTCCGTTCCGCTTGACCCTCAACCTACCCTGCCTCAACCCCAGGCAACTGAAGGATGCGGCAGACAGCTCAACCGTCCGGTACTAGTTTCCAATTTTAAACGTTAAATAAATAAATAAATAAATAAATACTTTATTCTCGACTATGCGAGGCACGCCCATGGAGGCATGATCAGATATGTACAACTGTACAAATATTTTATGGCAACCGTGACAGCAATAGTAGAAAATTGGTGGTATGTTCGTGGTAAAATAAATAAATAGATAGTTTATTCTCAGCTTCATAGAGACGCACCAACTTAAGCATGATCAAGGTTTAAAACTGTTGTGTATCACGACGATACTCCGGGTTCATTGGATCATTGGATTGTAGAGAGCAGAAGGAAAGTCCTTTGTCAGCTCCTTCACTTCCCGATCATTGCGTGGATGCCGTGAGTCGCTACGAGACGGTATTCCACAAGGGGCCGTAACAGCTACATTGGAAGAAGCAGGGTCCCAGCTTACTCATCAAGTGAGAATCCAAAAATCGCTTGAAACATTCCTCCGATTGTGCGTCGACCACATGTTTCGGCAAGTCGTTCCAGTCATTGACAATGCGGGTTGATAGAGCAAGAGTGGAGCGAACTCTGAGTCTTCTGGTTTTATATAGTTTCCAGTTGTGCCCCCGAGTGGAACTATTAGTGTTGACTTGAAAGAACGCTGAAAGAACGTGTATAGTTGAAACGGTGTCAAGAGGAGTTAATATGTGAATCTAGTCGACTTGCCAGTATGTAGTTGTGGGCTGTGACTTTATTCAGTGGCGAGTCACATCCGCCACGTCGCAGTGTTGTTAAACAGACATATGTGGCTTTTTATAGGGAGAACGCTTGCCAGGCGAAAACCCACCACGTCCTGCAACACTGCCGTAAAGCATTTTGAACATTAATGTTGAACTGGCAAAGCCGCTTGACGACTGGTTTCACATTCGGTTTTTCGCGGGGTAATGGCTTCTAATTTCCTCTGTTAGTTGGACGGGTATTTTGCTCTGGGTCGCCATGATTTTTTTGGGGTCGCTGGAGGAGAGGGACATCGCGATTTTTCTTCTTGTTGTATGTCCAGGTGAGCAAAAGTTTCAATTTTTCCGCTGTTCAGATTTTTCAGATGTATAATGTATGGGAGTATGAGGATGTGTCCAGTTCTCCATACTGGACAAGGGTTATGATGATTGTAGGTTGGTCCTTGCGGAGTTTTACTATCCTCCATGTCAGTCCTTGTGGGTTGTTCCGTCCGTCTTGGGCAAAATTGTTCCTCAGTCCAATCCCAGATCTCCAAGATGTCCCGGACCTCAGAGAAAAGGGAAAGTGGGAGACAACCGAGGGAAGACCGCAAGAACAGGCATGGAATTGAATATTTTTAGTGTCTTGTGTTATAACATTTGGGCTTGAGACAAAAGCATGTACACTGTGCAACAATAATTATGCTGAAAATGTCTTTTGAGTATCCTATAGAATCATTAGCCGTATAGATGGATTGCTATCGCCTGCGTAGGGACAAGAGCGTTGCACCAGTAAGTAAGGTACGAGTATCCATTTGATATGAGTCGATAGTTGCGTGGGGATAGAGCAAAGAGAGTTAGAATGTTGGTAGTGATTGTCAGGTGCATGAACAGCACGTAGTTAGTGTAATCCGAGAGAGGGGCATAATAAGCGAAAATAAATAGGTTGCTGCGAGAGAGTCTTAAAGCTCAATTGGTGGCAGGGCAGCGGAGGGACTGGATGCAGATATTCTAGAGGAGTAGAGGTTAATCAGATACGGGGTGGCTCCTAACAAGCACTGGATCATCGCATATGCATGGGGCCGATGGCCATTAGCTACTTCTGAAGAGAAATGCCGAATTTATGACGACCGACAGATGTTGGCGCTAGGAATGACTCAGTCGCCAGATGCAGCTATTCCAATCGGACGCTTTGTCACTAGTGTTTGCCTATAGGGTCGATGAGTGTATCTATGGGCCAGTAAAGGTAAGTGATAGGTCAACAGATCAGCTAAGCTGTGACGCAAACAATCCAAGAGAATGAACATTGTAAGAGTGAGCGAGCTCCGGATATCCGCAGAGTTAAGTGGAAGCTATGGCGACTAGCTGCTGGTAAGCAGAGATAGTGTCTCTAGGAAAGAATGAATCAGTGGCTGCTGTAGCCATAGTATTAAGGCGTTTGTCTACTAATGGATACCTACAGCTTTGTTGAGGAGGTCAACAGGCAGGCGAGGTTTAAGAGTGACATACGGCAGAAGAGAATGAAGGCTGGAGAGTCAAGAAGTGGCTCCTTGTAGGCTACATGGAGCCAACAATGTCTAGGTATTGTCAAGAAAAATTGAGGCGAGTAAGATGAACGACGGATAATGGCGCGCTAGGAGAAAGAAGAGTGACCAGCAATAGAGTTTGGGCTAAGCCTTCAGTAACTAGTGGATCCTACGGTGGCACATAATAGGTCGGCAAACCATCTGAGCTGTAAAGTAAACATTCCAAGTGAGTTAATATTGTAAGAAGGGAGCGACTCCCACTATTTCCTTTAACCCGTCTTTTTCGTCTTTAGTGATAATCCAACATCTCATCCACAAACGTTTTTCAAAATCGTCAGAAAACCCAAAACATTTCGAAAACGTAGAAACCGTAATTACTATTTTGCTGCATGCCCTGTGCCCTCTGGGGCGTCAAGCTACTTGCCCGGTTCTTGCCCACCCTCACTGCATTCTACATTCAGAATCTCAACTGCTGGAACGTTTAAGACAACCATAAAGTGACTCGCCAACCAGCTCAACGCGACCCCCGATTGACCCGCCAGCCGACCCAAGGACCCTTCCTTACCCAAGGAACAGTAAGTTGCCCTCGTTTGAGGGGAGCCACGAAAGGATTGGTCCCTAAACGCCTGACTAGGGGTTGCCAACAAAGACGCCGGATTGCTTCGTGGGGTGAGGACCATATACTGGAGTGCGGTTGGGGGAATGGCACCTTTTAAGCGCACCGACGGGCCTGCAGCAGGGGGAAGGTCATGTCGGCCATTTTCCTGGACTAGGCAGATTTTGCAATCCTACCACGCCGCCCCGACGGCCCAGCGATGACGCACTGTAGTCCACGCAATCATCAAAAATAATTAATAACAAAATCCGGGACGCAGCGAACGCTGCTGCGCACTCCACCTTGAAAGTTTTGTTCAAGCGCATGCAAATATGGGCACCATTGTCACATTCCGTTTTCCCCCACTAACAGCTTCATCAAAGGCCTCGGTTTGTCAGCCTTCTAGCGGAGGTCTTGGATGTTTACTGGAAAACAAGCCCTTTCAGTATTTTGCAACATTGGAGCTTACGGTTTTGTTGACCTTCAAAGCGTCCGCTTGTTTTACTGCCGGTTCATCAGTTGACACAAGTCGTTCTGATGAGTACGTTGCTACACCGTTTCTCACTCTGGTGGATTCGCGTTCCAATTTTTTAGCCTGCACAACATACGATGGGTTCGGTCTCCTCCAGCTTCAATACTATTCCGTATTTGACACGTCTCAGATGCCACTGAGTACCGATTATTAGCTCGGGCTCCACCCAACGGTTGCGAAACCTCGTCAACCTGCCCACTGGGTTAAATGGAACCTTGGACCAGGTTTTTGTTAATAAAGTGAAGCGGTTCTCCGTATTTAATCGGGCTGCAATAAGCAGTTCTGCTTACTCAACAATCGACCTTTCACTTCTCATCTTTCGGAAGAACAACCACTAACAACTCACAAGCTGCAACAATCAAAGCGTCAGGTGGTGACAGTGCTCTCCACAAAATCTCGATAGGTTTCACGAAATGATCGCATCGACGAAAGTTAGTTTGTACATTGATCCCGTTGTATCCAGGTATTGTGATAATTTGACAAGCTACTAAAACTTTGTTTTGATATATGTCGCCATTTGGAAACTGTTTACGTCCGCGTGGACAGTCTTTCCTCCTTCCACTGAAGCGGCCACGCCAACGTAAGGAAAAGTGGTTGAAAAGAGACAGCACCACAGTAAGGACTCTTACAGGTTGTATCAAAGAAGAGCTACCTAGTCTTAACAAAGTGTATATCTAAGCTGTTCTTGGGTACAGCCGTTGTCGTGAACTCTGGAGCATGCTGAAAACGCCTAGCAGAGTTACTCGACATTCGCCTTAAGTTGATGCAGACATAGTGAAACTGAACCAGTAGTTCTGCACGTCTGAGGCTACTATTGCTCCAGCGACTCCCTGTGCCCAATTTCTGGGGTCTGTTAAACCACTTCCGCCTGTTGATGGGGTAAACTGTAAGTAATCCACTGAATCATCCATGTTCCGGTAAAGTTGGTGGGTGAAAGATGCTATCTCCTATCTTACTCAACGCGAGCCGATGGTTTTGCAACAACTCTTGCGAGTATACACACTGTATGTATACAACAGCACCAAATAGCCGACTACTGAAGAAGGGCCAACAGTACACTAGTGCCTCAAATTGGATTCCATTAATATCAACCTATAGCGTGCACTTAGGTTGCATGGAAGAGTTTGGAGAATGTCATTTTGGAAAAGCTAAAGTCCAGAACGCGCTCTAAGGACCCTTCCGGTTCGCCTACCTTATTTCGAGGTCTACCCTAGGTGTTGTGGTATACAACTTACATTCTGTGCTCTCATCGCTTGACAATAGAAATAAAGCAACCTGGATGGGTTTTCATGAATACAGCGATGCATTTGGTTGTGTAAACCGCGAATCATTGCTAGAAGACCTACTTATTCAACGAGTACGTCCTTCCTTTGTCTAGTTACTGCGTGAATATTTTGCTGAACGCACTCAGATGATCGGATGCAGTTGCGGATGTTCCTGCCACCACTACCCCACCCGGGGGTCTTTAGGGGGTAATGCTGTCGCTTGTTCTCGTTTCTACTTACGTCAGCTTTTGGCCAGCTCCAATTAAATCGAACCTGGTAAAATTTGTGGTGGATAACTCACCGGATATTAGTCACCGACAAGCGCTTCTGAACCAATTTCATGGCTGGGTCAACTCCCGTGATCGGTCACTTTATGCTTTGGATTACCATGACATTATTATTCCTCACACAAAGGAGCCAGCTAGGAGGAGCCCCTTGCACTGTGCAACAGGTTATGTATTGATGGCGACGGATTACAGTCTTTTACAGCAATATACTATCTGAGGGTGAAGTTGCTTTGTGTTTTATCTTGGACGCTTCAAATAGCATTAGTTCATTAGATCACTGAAATGTAAAGAACAGAAGGAAAAATCCTTTGCCAGCTCCATCGCCACCCGTTCGTCAAAGCGATCAAGGTGAAAGTTGCAGGCCGGTACCTACGGAACGGTTGCG
>OX104064.1:125011598-125170224 GCA_944474145.2 Dicrocoelium dendriticum
ACGCGCCACTCTGCTAATTACACGCGCACTGATGATGTCACCTCGAGTGGTGACGAAACGTTTGCAGTCAACCTGCCGAGCTCAGCGAACAATCAGACAACCAACTGAACAACCTGAGCTACCAACATTTTCTTCTATATCGCAGAACAAAAATTCAAATACTGAACATCTAGGCAGGATCTCAAGCTAATATACCTTACAAGACTAGCGCATGTTTATGCGTATGAAGCTTGACAAAAAAAACGCGACGCAAATCGTTAGGGGCTTGTTTCAAATGTCCTACCAACTAGGTCTGCAAGCCCTTATGTAGTGCACCCTATGTATTGGCTACTACGAAGATACATCATAATGTTGAATCAACTTCTGGTGAAAATGGACAAGGATTGCAGCGGTCTGTAGAAAACTACCCACAACACTGGCCTGAGATATAACTATCTAAAAGTGGTCTGGGTGCTTACAAATTGTCTCTCCCTTATGGTATCCTAGACATGAAACGCTTTTTCTCCATACTTTTACTGCCGTTTTCCAAAATAAAGATCAAAAAACCTCATTTAAATTACATTAAGAGACCTAGTATGTTATGGGCTAAAGCTGAAACAACGTGAGCAAAGCAGTGGGCTCAAAAGAAATTCGTGCAACATAACAGTGAGAAAATCTGCTGGCTAGCCGTACAAACTCACCGTGTTGTCGGCTGGGTGGTTCGGGTTTAACCCGTTCCAGCGATAGGTTAGACGACAGTGTTCCAAAACGTGGTGGGTTTTTGCTTTGCAAGCCTTCTCCCTATAAAACCTCAAAGGTCTGCTTAACAACACTACAACGTGGCGGATATGACTCGCCACAATAAAGCCACAGCAATTACCTTTACTGGAGAAAGTTTTCCACTTTAATAACGTAATCCAATTTGAAGTGTTCCTTTGATCGCTTCATATGACGACGAATACAGCGCACAGCCCCATGAATTCAGAGTCACATTAACAAATTCACTCACTAAGTTCACGTACATACAATGTTGGCGGCATCCGGTTTCGGATTTGCCAGTTGCTGTGGCCAGCCACAGGACGCCTGCGCCTACAGAAAGACCATGGGTTACTTGAGCTGCACCACCCACTGTTCCAACCGCACACCCCATATCCGGTGTAAACCCAAAAGAATAAGACCAGGAGGTATGCGGATGGAAGCCAAGTTTCATCTTCGGAGCCGTCCTACATTCCTTTACAAGCAAAAACAAGCACGCTGGATCCAGGAATCAATCACACACAAGGCAGTGACTGGACCGTAATCCGCTCAACACTGAGTGCATGGAACCCTTATTTGAGTCTATTACGGTCACAAGGACCGTGGACTTTGTCCCCTCCAGAAACGACCAATTGTTTCAAGGAACCAGTATGGACGTGGTAGTGGGTAGTAGACAGTTAGGCACCTTGTCAGCATGCACATCAAGCGCAGCCACACCGGGGATGTCAAACAACAGCCGATCACCTGAAATGATATCATCGACTAACATACATCTGTTAAAGCATGCGGTTATGCCGATTTAACTATTCGCTTAGTTGGCATATGAAGTAAGTTGGTTAGTAACGAATGCGCGATATGTGCGAAATGACCACAAGCAATTCAAAAAATGCTACAAACGCAGTAAATTTAACGAACATAAACATGAGCAACGTGGCCAGTTACTAGCACATTATTTAGGTAGGCAGAACAAACTAATTGAAGTGGAATGAAATTGATTCGGCGTAATAAGCTCTAGTCTAAGTGTAAGTTGGTTTAGCCCAGCTGCGGTGAAGAAGCCTTATGATTGCAACATCAGTCTCAACATGGAACGTGGTCTAGCGGTTAGGATTCCTGGCTTTCAATTACACACAAACCTATATATATATATATATATAAATCCAGTACGTTACTGGTTAACTCACGAGATCTTTGTACAATTACCAAACATACATGTTCAAATTATCATGACTAGGGTTTTGCAGGCGTAACTCGCACTGCCGAGAATAAAACATTTATTTATTAAATGAGAAAATAGGGCACAAAATGACCCCTTGCTTCTTGTCAGTTTTGCTTCTGGGTTTGTAATATTTGCCTCAGTTATTCACGAAAGTCTCCAAGCAATAAGTAAACCTAATGATCAATATTCTTATACTTGGAAAATTCTCAATGAATTGTTGTGTCTTTTCGTTTTACTACCAGATGCATTGAGCAATCGGCAAGCCAGCTGGCGATACAGTTTTAACTTGTCTGATCCATTTATCAGGTAATTTGCTGTGATAATGTACCTCAATTAACGGGAATTAAGCCATTTATCATACAACACGCCACTCACAAACGAAAAAGACTATTTCTCATTTTATTAGATAACAGTAAGCAAAGTTACCACATATTCGAAGGCAAAAGTTTTGACGCCGTTATAGTGTTTAGTGGTTTCATCTACAGATATGAAAAACAAAGGAAACCTTTAATCCGATGATGCATTATCAAAACAGTCAAATCCACAAAATGACACTGGATAGAACGAATATTTAAAGGAAGCATTTAAGGCACATAGGCTAACGAAACAAGTTTTTAATAGACAGCATGGAATGGTTTCTGGGGTTTTCGCTAAAGTCTTGCAAGGTGCGTTCTCTATCACTAGCGCGCAGTGGAGATGGGCGCATGCCGGCAAAAATATTGAAGCTTTCCAAGCGCTTCCTGAAATTAAATGGCTGGAAGCCAGCTATGGATGAAGAGTTGACTGGACTGGCATAGGCACAGGTGGAATCAGGTGAACATCTCGGAAACTTTGAACGGACAGTCTCATCCGAAAGGGCTTGGAGAACAGGCCTTGGGTGTCCGTCGTCCAGTTTCTCGAAAGCCGGTAACTTTTGTATCGAAAGCTTACGGAGGTTCGACTCAAGTTGGGAAATTTTTTGACCTGCAGCCACTAGGTTATCTCTTAACTCTTCACATTCCTTAGCTAACTGAATAACCAAAATTTGATTCTGAAGCCAAGCACTTACCGCATCTTTCTCAGTTTGCAATCTGTGATTCTTCCCCTCATAACTTGCTAACAGTGACTTACATTGCGCTTGTATGGTTTTCACTTTCTCATTCAACTTGAAATTGAGGTATTCATAGTATTTAACTTCCTGATTTTTTTGATAAAAATAAAATTCTATTGCATATTTGCAAATATCAAAAATGGTTTCTGGGCTTTGGCCCAGCAATATCATTGTCTTAAACTGTTCACATGGCTGTAGATCCACCTTAACTGATGTTATTATTTAAATAATTTGCCCGACCTCCATTATTTCACAGTTATCTTTCAGTCGGTTGCGGCACACAGGGCAATGCACTAGACCATCTGCCGTCCTTATAAGAGATGGATTATGTTCAACGCAGAAAATATGTCGACATATTGTTGCTATAGCACATATTTTCAAGGGCTGTTTACACTTTCGATAATTGCAAAGTAACATTAGCGATAACACAATCACAACTTCAAAAATGGAGAGCGTGATAAAATGCACAAACAACTAAAACAATCTACACCAGAGTAGGGGAGCAAAGAGGCAAGATTTTGTCTTTAGACTTTGTGTATTCCGTATGATCTGGAGATAAAATTTATTACAGCGTATATTTACAGAAATAGGTCTAAAGTTCTGCCAAATGCAAGCGAGGCTATAACAGTTAGGAGATGCGATAAATGTTCTAGCCTTGAATACGTTGTTGAACAGGAATGGAAATTAGTGGAACGGTCAACCTACCGATGTCCGTGTATTCTGTGCCCGCTTTACCCGCTACACCTCACATGATTACTAAAAGTGGAAGGATAAACGAAACGATAAACGAAAAGTATAAACGAAATTCGATCTGTCTTCCCGAATCGCTCTCTGGGCTCCTGGTGCAGGCGCCCCTCTAAAAAACCGATGACAATTACTATAGAAATAATAACACGAAATTCCAACCTTTCAAAATGGGGTAGCTACGATTTACGGCCGAAAATGGTTGTTGGATGGAAATTTTTTGACCTGCCATCTGTAGTGTACCGAGGGACGAGGATGGTGGGCTGGAGTGCGGTGTGGTGAGTGACAACTCCCGTGCGCACCGTCGGGTCTGCAGCAAAAGGAAGGTCCTGTCGTCCTTTTTTTGGCCTTATTTGCACTCCGACCAGCCCGCCCAGACGGTCCACCGATGATGCCCTCTGGTCCACACGAGCATTATAATTAATAACTAACACAAGCCTGGACCTAGCGAACTCTGCCAAACACCCCACTTCCGAAGCTCTTTCTCAAGCCCATGCAACGATTCGCACCCATCCTCACCTTCCGTTTTCCTTCACTAACTGCTCCATCGAAGTCTTCCAGCCTTCAGACTACTTGGTGGAGGCCATTGTAGTGTACCGGAAAATGCGCTCTTTCAATATTTAGCAAAATTGTATTTTTCCCGTTGATTTAACCTTCAAAACGTCCATTTGTTTTACTGGTCAGGTCAGGTCAGGTCAGGTCAAAATCCGTGGACGATACAGGCTTCCACCTAACGAGCGTCCAGCTTCTTGTACCGGTAAGCGAACTAGATCCCCCGGCACTTCGACTTTTGATCGCCTCTCCTTGCCTCTGCAAAAAGAAATGAAGCCAAAGCGAGAGCAATCTTTGCCTTTACAAGGATCAACATCGGATTTCAATGCGAATAAATTGGATAGGATTATATTAATTCCGGAAAAATACGCGGCCAGCACCTGTCTAGGCCAGCTTTGAAGGCAACCACAGTCTCACAATCCATTAGTTCCGAAGGCAACTTATTCCAGTTGCGCACTACTCGATTCGAGGAGAACTTAGCCCTGACGTTCAGTCTAGCCCTCTGCTGTTTAAGATTCAAGCGATGTCCCCGCAAGTGATCAGAATCAGCCAGCTCAAATAAATCAGAGGGCACGATGGCACTGAGGTCCTTCATGACCTTAAATGTTTCTATCAGATCGCCTCTCAGTCTACGCCGTTCAAGGGAAAACAACCCCAGGCTCTTTAGACGAACTTCATACGGCTTCCCCCGTTGACCTTCAACCATCCTGGTTGCACATCCGTTGACACAAATCGTTTTGGTGAGTATCTTGTTGCAGTTTCTCGTTCTGACTGGTCCATTGCCTATTTTTGTAGCCTGCACAATATACGTCGGGTTCAGTCGCTTCCGACTTCTATACCGTCTCGTTTTTGACACGTCTTACGTGTCACTGCTTGCCCACTAGTATTCCAGGCACTGTCCAACGGATCAGCAGAAGCAAACTAGATATACGAACGCCTTCGCTGTTGGTGTCAGCACCAATTCCTTTAGCAGAGTGCCTTAAGAACCTAAATCCACGCACGGTAACCGAGGCTTAGTTTTAAACGGGTCTGCCCGAGTTTTGTGCATTATCACGGAAATTCACGTTCAGATTCAGTAAGGGCCGGTTCCAGAGGATCATCCCTTGAACGTTCCTTTTTGCGCATCGTTGAAACGGGAATCGATAGGTCTGCTTGGGATGTTAAAAAGCCAAAACGGTAATGGAAGCCTTTGCCATCGGGTGACCGCCCGTACACGTACCGTAACCGAGGTGATGGAGTACTTCTTTACAAACTTCTTCTTGGTGTATTGCAACGAAAGCTTTTTTGCTTTTTCCCATAGGTCATCAAGTGTTTAGTCATACAATGTAAGACAAGGTGCCTGAATGGCTTCCGCTGAATATTGTTGGCTAACAGCTACCTATCTCCTACCTGTCCCAATGCTGAAGCTGAGAAATTCTCGGATGAATTTACCGCGCCTGTCAAAGGACACATCGATCGTTCTCTGTGCTTCTATGGCGGAGATTTCAATAGATCTAACACAGCTTTTCGCAACGATCTCGGGTTTTGTAGTTTAACGGAAAACACCCGCTTTCCGTATTTTGCAACATTGCGACTTACGGTGGTGTTAACCTTCAAAACGTCCACTTGTTTCAATGACGGCACATCAGTTAACACGAATTGTTTTGGTGAGTAACTTGCTACACCTTTTATCGCTCGGTTTGATTCGCTTTCAATTTTTTTAGCCTGCACAATATACGTTCGGTTCAGCCGCTTCCAACTACCTTACTGTCCATTATTTGACACGTCGTTGATTACCGACTAGTATCCCAGGCGTCACCCAAAAATTGGTGACTTCGGTCCAGAACTTGTCGTCTGCCATTTTGAATATTCATTCTGGTGAGCTCATTCTATAGATTTTGTAATGCACTATTTGTGATCACATTGTTTGCTAACCTACCACCTTTTCATCCGCTTTTCACAATGGATTATCTAACTGATGAGCCATCACCGTACGCGGTTAGCGCAGTTGAGCCTGTTATGATCAATTCTGTTGTCTCAGCCTTTTCACTGTTACATTTGTGCAATTTCTTCTGATTTCGCCATGTATAATCAGCTAATATCTTGTCTTCCTCCGAGTATGCACTAGCAGGTAAAAGACATCAGCTTTTGCCCACCCTTGTAGTGAAATACGGGACCCTTAAATGAGGAACCATTCAGCGATTCACGCCCTCTGACAACGTCCATCTGCAGCAACCATGTAGTGATCCACAACCAGGGGATATGATGCCCTAAGCCTTGTTGCCTGAAGTGCAACTGCCCCTCGGCACATCCAACACGAACCTAGGGATTCCCCGAGAACGGTGGATGCAACGCCTTCCGGAAAGCACTCAGGCCATCCATGCAGTAGCAAGTTAACTGCCACTCACAGCAATAGCAGACCTACCAGACCGCGTCATAGAACGGCAACAGCCACGGACTAAAAGCTAAGCCCCTAAGCGGCTTTATGCTGGCGCAACCACACCGACACCCGCGACCAGCCAGCCTTCGGCAATAGACGTATTATCGTTATAGATAGCGTCTAACAGAGCCAGGTCGAGGAATTCACTTTAAAATGTAAGCACGGCGACCGCTCTGGATCATCGCCACGTCGGACAAAACTTTGTGCCCTAGGTTACTGCCTTTAGTACTCGTGCTTTGTTACTAAAGCCCGTAAGTGCGCGTAGCCATGTAGCTACTCCGCTGCAAATGATCCGCCACGCCGGCATGTACTAGCCACGAACGACGTCGGCAAAGCCCATGGTTGTCTTATCCACATTAGGGATTATGAGACCGAGCCCCAGCTCTTAGTTGATACCGTGGAGGAAGTCAGCGTCATTTTCCTTATGCCAGGTGAGCCTACCTCTTCTCTTTCGACAAGCTTAAGTGCAGCCGCCTACCGTCATCGGTCGCTTACTCTGGACCTAGATCTTCGTAGCCCATTCCGCTGGGTATTCATCGTAGCCGCACTTCCCTTTGCCATCATCGGCTTTTATTACTCCCACAATTCGACCTCTTGGTCGATGCGAAACGACCTATGATACTCGACACTGCAAGGAAACGCAGTGTAAGTGCATCACCGCCGATATCGCAACTATTACACCGGTCTACACCACTCTTCAGACCTCGCCAGACCACGCCAACCTCTTTTCTCAGTAATCGAAGCTCGTTCAGCCAATGAACACAGCTTTACCCATGGCATCCAAAGTCATGCACCACATATAGACGAATGGCCTGCGCATCTCAAGCTGTCCAAACCGACTAACTCACGAGAAACTAAAGGTAGCCAGGGCGGAGTTTGAGCACATGCTTGAACTTGGAATAATCCGCCTTTCTGACAGCCCTTAGTCCTCACCCCTGCAGTTGGTCCCCAAGAAATCTGGCGACTGGTGCCCTTGTGGTGATTACCGCGCACTCAATCGGCTAACCGTCCCAGAGAGGTATCCCAACCCACACTCGCAGGGCCTTACCGTATGCCTCACATGTAAGACCATTTTCAGCAGGACCGAGCTGGTTCGCTCTTATCACCAGATGCTTGTTGAAGCAACTGACATTCCTACGACGGCCGTTATCATTCCTTTCGGCTTAGTTGAATTTGTAAGAATGCCATTTGGACTGTGCAACGCCGCACAAACCTTCCAACGCTTTATCCACCATGTCACTCGTTGCCTAGATCTCGCTTATTCCTACTTAGGTGGTATTTTAATAGCCAGTCCATCGGAGCAAGAGCACCTCGACCATCTCAGAACACTATCCAGCGCTTGACTCAACACGGTGTCACAGTCAAACAGAGTAAGTGCGAACTCGGCAAATCAACGGCCGAATTCCCAAGCAACCTCGTTTCGTGGGCTGGCACCAAAGTGCTTCCTGATAAGAACCAGGCAATCAAGGAATTCCTACCTCCGACTTCCTTCAAGCATCTTTGTCGACTTTGGGGTTTGGTCAACTACTATCGTAGCTTCATTCTGCGCTGCGCTCAACTCATGTAGCCTCTGATTGACCTATTTAGAGAGAAGGAATGTAAGTTTGCTTCCCATGACACGGCACAGACAGCCTTCCTCGAGCTCAACCATGCTATCTCCAACATAGCTCTCCTCGCTCATTCCGAATTGACTTAGCGCCTATCTATTACGACTGGTGCCTCAGGCGTCGCAGTAGTAGCCGTCGTCCAACGATACGTTGTTAGGAAGTGGCAACCCTCGTGTTCTTCTCCAAGCGTCTTCAGCCAGAGGAATCCCGCTACAGCACGTTTGGCAGAGCAATGCTCGCCATTTACCTGGCCATTCGTCAGTTCCGGTATACACTCGAAGGCCGCGCGTTCACGGCATGTACAGACTACAAGACCATCATCTTCGTCTTCAATGCTGCTTGTGACAAGTATTCACCACGGAAAACAAGACACGCAGGCTTTGTCACGCAGTATACTGCCGCCATACGTCATGTCCCAGGTGTCGACAATCTCGTCGCCGAAGCTCTCTCAAGTATCAACCTTACTCTCCCGTCTTTGCCTACCGTTGGTCTTGCCACCATTGCATCAGCTCAGGTTCAAGACGCAGACATACGACGTACTCTGCAGTGCACTTCACTGCCTGTACGACCTGGTCATCTCCAAACCACAGAAGGAACCATTCTCTGTGACACTGCCAAAGGTTGTCCTATACCCCTTGCCGTCTCCTTCAGTCGCACAGACTTTGACGAACTGCACTGACTAGGACATCCCGGCATCCGAGCATCTTTTCAACCGGTCACCGAACGTTTACTTTGGCCACGGGTAAACAAAGATGTTCGTACCTAGGCTCGCGCCTGCCTTCAATGCCAGCGCTCCAAAACACATAGTCTCTTCCGCAGTCCTTTTGGTACATTTCCGGCCCTGGACTCTCGGTTCTCGCATGTACACTTAGACCAGATAGGTCCTTTGTCTTCTTCACGCGGAGTCGTAAACCTTATTATGTGTCGGCCGCTTTACCAGGTGGCCAGAAGCCATTCCCCTAACAGACTACACAGCTGAGACTGTTATCCGGGCATTCTTAGACCGTTGGATCTCATACTACGGATGCCCACTCACCATTACAACTGACCGAGGAACGCCTTTCAAATCTTCACAATTCGATACGTTTTGCACCTTTATGGGCTGTCGCCGATTCATACAACAGCTTATCACCCGGCAGCCGAAGGGTTAGTTGGACGCTACCATAGACAGGTTAAAGCCCGGCTCTTCGTCACCTTCGAGCCTTGTTAGAGCGAAAAGGTTTCGCACGCGCTCTTAGGCATTCGCAGCAGCATCAATGCTGGTTTGCGATGTGAACCAGCAGAGTTGGTTTACAGCACAACCCTAAAGCTGCCAGGTTAATTCGTTTCACTTCCCGCATCCTCGGGCATGCCTCCGCCGAATTTTCGGTCATCCCCAGCTCAACATATGCCTTCACTACTCCCCATTCCGCCCTGTGAGCAGATTAAAGATATGCAAATGCACGGCAGACATTTCACATGCTCCCATGTCTTTCTCTGCACCGACGCAGTGCGGCGCTCTCTTCAGCCTCCCTTCAATAGCCCTTTCAGAATCCTGCAACGGACTCCGAAACAGTTCACTTCAGACCAGAGTGGTCATCGAACAACCGTGTCCAGCGACTGCCTCAAGATGTCGTCGTTCGACGAACCACTTGTATCCCATCCAAAGGCTACTACACAAGCACCCGCACCTGCGGGGACTTCTTGAGCACTGGATGTCCCGAAACCCTCCGTTCCTCTTGACCCTCAACCTGCACCGCCTCAACCCCAGGCAACTGAAGGATGCGGTAGACAGGTCAAACTTTCGGTCCTGGTTTCCAATTTTTAAACGCTTGCTATTTCCATTAACCCGTCTTTTTCGTTTTTAGTGGTAATCCAACATCTCATCCACAAACGTTTTACAAAATCGTCAGATAACCCAAAACATTTCGAAAACTTAAAAACCGTATTTACTTTTGTTCTGCATGCCACGTGCCATCTCGGACGTCACGATACTTGCCCGACCCTTGCCCACCCCCACTGGGTTCTGCTTTCAGAAACGCAACCGCTGGAGCTCTCAAGATATCCATCAAATGACTCACCAACCAGCTCAACGCGACCACCGATTGACCCGCCAGCCGACCCAAGGCCCCTTCCTTACCCAAGGAACAGTCAGTTGCCCTCGTATGAGGGGAATCCAGAAGGGATTGGTCCCTAAACGCCTGGCTAGGGGTTGCCAACAAAGACGCCGGATTGCTTCTTGGGGCGAGGACCGTAGACTGGAGTGCGCTTGGGGGAGTGACACTTTTTGAGCGCACCGACGGGTCTGCAGCAGAGGAAATGTCATGTCTGCCATTTTCCTGGACTAAGCAGAATTTGCAGTCCGACCAGCCTGCCCCGACGGCCCACCGATGGTGCACTGTGGTCCACGCAATCATCAAAATTAATAAATAACAAAATCCGGGACACAGCAAGCGCTGCTGCCAACTCCACCTTGAAATTTTTGATCAAGCGCATGCAAATATGGGCACCATTATCACATTCCGTTTTCCCCCACTAACAGCTTCATCGAAGGCTTCCGTTTGTCAGCCTTCTAGAGGAGGTCTTGGATGTCTCCTGGAAAACAAGCCCTTTCAGTATTTAGCAACATTGTAGCTTACGGTTGTGTTGACCTTCAACGCGTCGGCATGTTTTACTGACGGCACATCAGTTGACACAAATCATTCTGCTGAATACCTTGCTACACCGTTTCTCGCTCTGGTGGATTCGCTTCCTAATTTTGTAGCCTGCACAATATACGTTGGGTTCAGTCGCCTCCAACTTCAATACAGTTCCGTATTTGGCACGTCTCTTAGATGCCACCGATTAACGATTAGTGTCCCGGGCTCCACACAACAGTTGCGAAACCTCGTCAATCTGCCCATTGGGTTAAATGAAACCTTGGACCACTTTTTGTTAATAATGTGAAGTGGTTATCCGTATTTAATCGGGCTGCAATAAGCAGTTCTGCTTACTCAACAATCAATCTTTCACTTCTCAACTTTTGTAAGAACAACGACCAACAACTCACAAGCTGCAAGGATCAAAGGGTCAGGTGGAGACAGTGCTCTCCACAAACTCTCGACAGCTTTCGCAAAATGATCACATCGACGAAAGGTAGTTTGTAAATTGATCCCGTTGTATCCAGGTATTGTGATAATTTGACAAGCAATTTAAACTTCTGTTTGGATATATGTTGCCCTTTGGAAACTGTTTACGTCCGCGTGGACAGGCTTTCCTCCTTCTACTGAAGCGGCTACGCCGACCTAAGGAAAAAGTGGCTGAAAAGAGACGGCACCACAGTAAGGACTCTTACAGGTAGTATCAAAAAGCGCTACAGTCTTAACAAAGTGTATATCTAAGGCGTACTTGGGTACAGCCGTTGTCGTGAATTCTGGAGGATGCTGAAAACGCTTGGCGGAGTTACTTGACATTCGCCTTACGTTGATGCAGACGTAGAGAAACTGAACCAGTAGTCCTGCACGTGTAAGGCTACTATTGCTCCAGAGTCTTCCTGTGCCCAATTTCTGGTGTTTGTTGAACCACTTCCGCCCGTTGACGGAGTAAACTGTAAGTAATCTATAGAAATATCAGTGTTCCGGTAAAGTTGGTAGGTCGAACATGCTATCTCCTAGCTTACTCAACGTGAGCTGTTGGTTTTGCCACAACTTGCTAGTATACACACCATATGTAGGCAGCAGCACCAAATAGCTAACTACTGGAAAAGTGAAAACAGTACCCTAGTGCCTCAAGTTGGATTAAATTAATATCAACCTATAGCGTGCACTTAGGTCGCTCGGAAGAGTTTGAAAAATGTCATTCTGGAAACGCTAAAGTCCAGAACGCGCTCTAAGGACCCTTCCAGTTCGCCTACTTTATTTCGAGGTCTACCCTAGATGTTGTGGTATACCACCTACATTCTGTACTCTCATCGCTTGACAATAGAAATAAAGCAACCTGGATGTCTTTTCATTACTACAGCAAAGCATTTCGCTGTGTAAACTTCGAATCATTGCTAGAAGACCTACTTACTCAAGGAGTACATCCTTCTTTGT
Source organism: Dicrocoelium dendriticum (assembly GCA_944474145.2). NCBI lineage: Eukaryota > Metazoa > Platyhelminthes > Trematoda > Plagiorchiida > Dicrocoeliidae > Dicrocoelium > Dicrocoelium dendriticum. The sequence goes on from OX104064.1 coordinate 125,024,014, forward strand.
CTAGTTACTGAGTGATTATTTTGCTGAACGCACTCGGATGACCGGACGCAGTTGCAGATGTTCCTCACACCACTCCCCCACCCGGGGGCCTTTAGGGAGTAAGACTGTCGCTTGTTCTCTTTTCTACCTACGTCAGCTTTTTACCAGCTCCAGTTGAATCGACCCTGGCAAAATATGTGTTGGATAACTCACCGGACATTAGTCACCAACAAGCGCTTCTAAACCACATTCATGGGTGGGCCAACTCCAGTGATCTGTCACTTAATGCTTTGGATAAACATGACATTCTTATTCCTCACACAAAGGAGCCAGATAGGAGGATCCCTTACATTGTGCAACAGGTTATGTATTGATGGCGACGGATTACAGTCTTTTACAGCAATAACCTAGCTGAGTGGGAAGTTGCTTTGAGTTTTAGCTTGGACGCCTCAAATAGCATTAGCTCGTTGGATCACTGGAATGTAAAAAACAGAAGGAAAAATCCTTCGTCAGCTCCATCGCTGCCCGTTCGTCAAAGGGATCAAGGTGAAATTTGCGGGCCGGTACGAACGAAACGGTTGCATTGGCACAAGAGGAAACAACTTTCCAGTTTAATCAACATGTAAGACCACAATCGATGTTTGAAAAATTCCTCCGACTGCGTATCAATGCCATGAACAGATAGATTGTTCTACTCGTTCACTACTACGGTAGACAGATGGACGTCACAACGGACCCGAACTCTCCTTTGTTTAAACGCTTTCCAATGGTGACCCCGGGTAGAACTGAAGGAATTGAGTGGAAAGAAATGCTGCAGTTCAGTTCCAAGTTCACCCCTAACGAAACACCATGTGAAAATCAGCTCACCGCGATCTTGACGATAAGATAGGGAGAACAAGTTCAGTCGGTGAAGACGAGGTGTGTAAGGCAGGTTTCGTAACTCCAGAATAAATTTAGGTCCTCTCTGCTGAAGTTTTTCATTCAAGGTTCATTTAACTTTGGAACTTGGATAAACAGCGGGCCGTCCATGCTCAAGAATTGGACATACTTGAGAAGTGGACACGAGCCTGAAAATCTCCGAAGTCGGGCGGGAGAAAGACCTTGGTATGGCAATAAACAACCTATAGTCGGAAGCGACACTGCTCAAAGTATCTTTAGAAGCTTTTAGGTCTGGGGTCATAACCTTGCCAAGGTCCCACTCACCATTAGCCTTCAGAAGCAAACACCCACCGATATGATAAATTTTAAATAGTTCAGGGAAACCGATCGAAAGAACGGCACATTTAGCTTGCTTTATGGGTAATTGGCACCTGAGCGAACAATCAGGCAGCGAAGCGAGCCTTTTTGTATTACAGCAGCTTTAACCACACAAGGGACTTCCATGCATAACTTTAGATCATCTGTGTAAAACAAGCAACCTGCCATTAGTACAGACGCCAGGGCATTAACAAAATCATTGAAACGTCCAGGGCCAAAAACAGAGCCTTGCATTACATCGCTGGTTACATTTACAGAGAAGGAAAGAGGCTCGTTTACTTCCAAACAAAACGCGCGGTAATGCGGGAAATGTGTAAGCCAATCAAAGCTATTTTTAGAAACACCAATACTGCGAAGGGTGGTGAGCGAAAGTTCGTCTGCAAGCTTGTCAAACATTTTACTGAAATCCACAAATATGACACCCAACCGCTTACCGGCATCTATCGGTCTAGCCCACCAGAAGAGTGGTGACACGTGAAAGCCAACAACGGAACCCATGAGGGACATCTGGAATAATGTTGTGAGTTTTAAAGCGCAGGTTGATAGCTCGCTTGAGAATCCTTTCCATAACCTTTCAGACAACAGATGCAAGAGCGATGGGCCGGTAATATGAAGGATCCTGTTGATTTCCTCCTGTAGGCGCAGGCGTCCTGTGGCTGGCCACAGTGACAGGTAATTCCGACACCGGAGGCCGCCAACTATATGGGCATGACTACGCCTACGTTCCAGACAAGCGCACTGTGCTCGGAAATATGGGAACAGCCATATATTTGGTCACAATCTTGAGGGAAATAGGATGCAAGCCATCAGGTCCCGCAGAAGATATTGGATCCGGCTCGCACAAAAGTTTGGATATCAGACCGACAGTTATTCCAGCTCACTAAGCACAGAGAGTAAGGATGAGCAACCACCAACTAACGGCACCACTGTTGAATAGACCGATGAATAATGGCAATCTGAATGACTAGCTTTATCAATATCGTCGTAGAGCAAGGTGTTAAGAGTGTGGGAGTACAAGGGCAGTATTTCCCTTTTAGCTCTGGTGCTCCTTTACAAGTATGAGAAAAGCAGCTCCAGTGTGGACTAGGAGTGGTTGGCCAGCTGACTTTCGTATCGCTACTTTACATATGTTTCTCAATGTTCCGAACAAATTTATGATTCACATAATTATTTTCCAGCCTCGACAATGTACAGCATTTCCAAGGTTTGCGTTTTTGGTTCATGAGCGATCGTAATTCTCTGTCAATTCAAAAGACACATGGTAAAGGGCTTTTGTTTGGAGGTGAAAACACCCTCAACAAGAACTGACCACCTCCCTGGTAGCACAATCGTAACAGTAAATAAATAAATAAATAAATAAATATTTTATTCTCGACTATGCGAGGCACGCTCATGGAGGCATGATCAGATATGTACAACGGTACAAACATTATAATGCAATAGTAACAGTAACGCAGAAAATTGTTCATATATCCACGATTGGAACTGTACAATGTTGAAAATGCGAAACAATAAGTTGGCTGTCATGAGATACGGGACCTCAGCTAATAAGAGATTGAGAAACCTGAATGATCCACTGAAAGGTAATGGAAGAGCCCGCACACAAGGAAGGAAAAGGGCAACATATGGTAGGATGTAAAACGACAACAGTATATACAGATGTAAAAGTCCCAGTGTAACGATCCTATGTAGAATTGTGACGCTAGTTGACCTGCCAGTGTAAAGTTATGGGCTGTGACTTTATTCGGTAGCGAGTCACATACGCCACGTTGCAGTGTTGTTAAACGGACATTTGTGGCTTTTTGTAGGGAGAACGCTTGCCAGGCGAAAACCCACCACGTCCTGGAACACTGCCACCAATCCATTGAATGGCAAATTGTAACTGGCTATGTTTCTTGTTAAAAGTCTATTTGCTCGGTTATTCGCAGTCAGGTTGCGTCCCATTTTTTCCGCTGGTTGATGCAATAACTGGTTGCCTATTGCGTTCCTGGGTCCTGTCCGTTGGTAGGTCGGGTACTAAACATTCTTGTAGCAAACTGGACAGAAACTGGACAGCAGTCCAGTTCAGGTATTAATGCTTTACTTGAAGCTAAATGCATGTAGTTTGACATTTACTAATAAATAAATGATTGGTATGCTTTATACTTGGCGTCGTTTGACCATAACACGTGTGGTTTAAACGCATCGGCAGGTCATTTTATTTGCACGGTTTCTGTTTTGTAACCTTGCTCGCTGTTGTCCTTGGTTTTGCTCGATTCTTTAGCTCCTTTGATACAGCTTTTCCTCAGACACACCATGTTTTCCAGCTATAGATTGTTTGCAAAATATTTATTCATTTTCAGCAAGCCACGTCGAAAAAGTTATCAACAAACTGCACTGTTTCGTCTCGTAACACCATTTACCGTGCTCCAGAAAGAATGACATCAGGATCTAGCTACGAAGAAGTGCTTGTGTTAGCAGGTACGCGAGCAAGGGGTAAGTGGATTTGTAACATATATTACTTATGATTGCTCACACAGTGCAGCCATCTGATAACGTTACCAACCGCTGTGAAGCTGACCGGGACCCCGATAAAGTGATCCATAACTTGAGAAAACTTGTTGCAAAATCTCAGGTACCAAAGTCTTGTTCGTCGACTGTCGTGGCTTGTAAAACCGTGCATGCCACTTGTGCCAATGGATTACCGGACGCTGCTGCGGACACCACGGAACTCCAGCATACGAACAGGCGAACAAATAGGAACGGCATGGTACAAGGTAGGTTGCCATACAGTAATCCATGAAAACTACAAAGGCATCGTTCGGAAACGCGCGGGGGTTATGCAGCCTCGGATGCTGACATTACCCGCCACATCAAGGCGGGGTTGCCTTCTGCACAGCACAATAGACCGGCTGTTACGCAAAGTAAAGTATACACTGCGAACGATGCGAGTCCGCCGCTTCATTATGAACATTTATAGCCTCCTACGTTGTTCATAACTGAAACAGATTAACCACCTTGACAATGCCGCTTTCTGCTACTAACGATTTTTGTACCACGCTCCTGCATGTACATAAAGCATTCTTATACCGCGGTTGCCATTTTCTCTCGCCTTGTGATGTTCTCAGTTGCACGGTAAGCCCCATTTCGCTTTCTGACCGACAGTTTGAAGCGCAGCCTAGGTGTGTCCCCTAGCCCAGAAACTACGGCAACACGTACTACGTGAACCATGGGTTCGAACCGTCAACGTATTCCTTAGGTACCAGGTGCGTAGTATTGTGATGTCCGTATTCGGATATCCATGGTAGGCAAGCAAGGTAGCTGGACCTGCAGGAGTGCCACGCATAGGGGTGATTTTCTATTGGTCAAGGCTAGCATCAGTTTCGTTGGTCCGCCGTAAACTGGACAAAATCCCTTTTTATCCGTCTCACGGTACAAGAACCTGTCCAGTTTGGCGTAATGCTCTCATAAGAACGTTTAAGAGGCTAAGCTGGACAGGATCTTGACATGAGCTACCCGGGATTGTTGAGTAAACAAGTCTCCAAGGGGTATCGACGTCTAAGTGTTGGGAAAACTCCGAGCTTGCTAGCTTGCGGCCACCTTCAAGCGGTTTGGATCAGCAAGCCAGAAATTCCGACGCTAGTGTTACGTACCTATCTCGTATTCCTAATCCGTCTATTGACCAGTAGTCCGTTTAGACGTAAGAAAAACACCAAACCCGGATGGTAGGTGTGGAAACTGTACTCTGCTCCTAACCGGAGCCAAGTGAAACCATATAGAACCAGGACGAACTATTGAGATACAGAGACCCATCATCGAATGCACTATAGTAATGCGATTGGACGCGTGTAGCTAGTGGGGTTGGCGTGCGGCCTCGGTCGTAGATGTCCGTAACGTCACTTCACATGGCGGATAAAACCATGGTTGTGAAATATAACGTTCGATTGGTCTGGGTGGATGTCATGTTCTTCGAACGGTGCTCGGTAGAGCAGCTTCATAAATTTGGATTTTTTCAGTCACTCAGTTTTGTACTGTATCAACGGTTTCACTCTCGGTGTCTGGTATCGCGGATGCACGAAGCCGAATAAAGTAGTTATACCAACTTACGATTTCACCGGGTTGCAGCTGAATATCGGCATCTGTTTGTGTACCGGCCATTACGGTTCCGATCTACCACATCAAATCATGTGGAAGTTTCGTATACACAGCCTGTTACGGTAACAGACTGGGTTTTATCGCGCACGTGTCCACTCTGGTGCATTTGGTGTTGTTGAAAACACTTGGTTTGACGGGTTCTAAAAATAATATATTTAATCTACTGCGTAGGTGACGCTTAAACCTTTGCACCTCAGGACTTTTGTCGATGGACTCCAAGGGTCTAACACAATAAGTGTATTAGAGTCGATCCATTTTGCTGAGCAGATCTTTAGCTTTGCTTCAGTAGACCGGCCTTCACGGTTTGTACCGCCCTCTCTGCCAAACCATTGTATGCTAGATGATATGTTGTAGAAGGTATATGGTGGATGCCGTTAATCTGTAGATACTGTTGCAAAGCTGCACGCGTAAATTGTAAACCGTTATCCGCGACTAAATATTTTCGGCATACCAAATGTGGATGGGCCGTTGCGCACTTTATTAATTGTAGTCTCCGAACTAACGTTAGGGACAACAAATACATTTAACTATTCTGAAAACGCATCCACCAATAGTAGCATTTGGCCTTCAATTGGACCAATATAGTCTGTGTAATCATGCTCCCATGGACCATCAGATAGCTCCCAGGGGTGAATCGGACAGACTTGTTTGTTTTTCCGACATTGTTAACATATAGCACATGCTTTCAGCAGTGCTTTGATGTCTCGATAAAGCGCTGCCCCCAACCGTAGGCTTTGTCCAGAGCTTTCATTCGAACGACTCCTGGAAGAGCATCATGTAATATTCTCAACGCGGCTGAGTGGCGAGCAGACGGGATAACTATACGAGATCCACGCATGATACATCCCTTACGCAGACTGAGCTCCAATCAGCAACTGACGAAAGGACGGGTGACTTCAGTGGATTGTGAATCCCAACGGCGTAACAACAAACGTTTCACAGTCGACAGGACCGGATCTTTTTCTGTAGCTGTCCTAACCATATCACTTGATATTGCAGTGGTGTCTAAGTGACTTAATAACTAGAGGAATTTACAAGGTGCTCCAGCTTTCTCGTTACTTTGCACTTCCTATGGTAATCTACCGAGGGCATCAGCTACATTATTATGGGACCCGGAGGTGTATCGAATTCTATATCAAGAAGGATGAGTGCCTAGCGCATCACACGAAGTGCATTAATTTGTTCTCCACCACGTCCCTCACTAAACAATAAAAGCAGTGGTTTGTAATCTGTCTGTATCTCAAACCGGTTACTCCACAAATAGCGATGGAAGCGCTGAACTCCAAATATCACGGTCAGTGCCTTCTTGTCCAGCTATGCGTAAGTCTTCTGAGCGGCCTGCACTGTTCGGGATGAAAATGCAATAAGAATCATGGGTTTTCATGAATCTGCTTTCCTAGGGCCTCTCTAACTTCAAAGGGCGAGGCGTCACATCATAAAACAACAGCTTTATTTGGGACATAATACACAAATACAGGTGAAACAAAATAGCTTCTTTGCCTCCAAAAATGCTGGTTCCCCTTTCCTCGCCCATGACGCGTGGCATCTTTCTAAAACTATTCATGTAGTGGTGCTATCACAGTGGCCAGACAAGGTGAAAATGACGGTAGTGTGAAAGCAACCCAAAACAAGAACGTAACTGGGCTGCGTTGTGTGAACTGCCTGAACTAAAGATGGGTTGCAGCTTGTCCTCTCGTGCATGTAATCCATTGGTATGCCGTTGGTACGCAAGATACTCAAAGGAATGAACTAGGAAAGCGCCTTTGGTACGCTTCAACCGCAACCCAGTTTCGGACAATCTGTGTGGGACATTATCCCGAGTGGGCAAATGGTCTACTTCTGTCTTGCCCGTGATTAGTATGTCGTCAAGGTTCGCACAGGTGTTCAGGACATCACCTGGGACGTTGTGGATTATCCTTGGAAAAATCCCCGATGTAAACCTCAGAGTTCTACATACAACTTGTGAAATCGCTATTGCTATGTAGAATGATTTGATGGAGACCGAACATTCCAAGAACTTAATGGACAACGATTGCACCGAAATCTTACTTTGGCTCCTGTGCTCATGGATTTCCACATGGCGAAATCACGTTGAAATAGTATATTGACACAATAATTATAACAAATGTTTACGCGCCCCTGCGCCATCATGTTGCTTGGTCCGACTATTACCTGACAAAGTATTCACCCGTATGAGCTTAGAACGTTTCGGTCACACAATTCATTATAACAAACTGTTTTTACTTTTCCAAAGCAGCTATGCTTGTATGCAAAGTTGATCGGTGTATCTCGTTTTACCGAGAATTAACCAGTTATTTATTTAGCTATTTAAAAATCAGTCTAATATATTTAAATAAACCCAAATATGTGCTAATCTTTATTAACGGGTGAGAATCGTCCTCCATCTCCACCCGCGAATAAACGTGACTTAAATCAACTTAAGTGAACTTTGCCCCACCAGATAAAGTAGCATACAATTCTTCAAGTGTTCGTAAGGAGTAACGGTCCATGATAGTGCAACGATTCACTGTTAGTTTGTAATCATCGCAAATCCGTACACTGTCGTCTGGCTTAAGCAAAGGAACTATAGGTGCTGCCCATTCTGATGGTTGAACTGGAAAGAGTATAATTTCGTGCTAGAGCCGTCTCAATTCTCCCTTAACATTCCGGCCGTGGAGAATAAGGCAGTGTTCTATGCTGGAAGAATTTTGGCGTACAAGCAAACGCCATATGCATTTTGGCCTTAAAATTGTTGAATTTCACCAACTCGTGTTCCTTAAATGCCTCTGGGTATTGCTTTAGGACTGTGTATGTTGTTTGCACCCCACGAAACTTATTGCATTCAGTACCTGCGGTAACTGTTTTATCCAATTACGCTCCAGTAGATTTTTCGACGCACAACGGACTACATGAGGCATCAAGTTGTGCGATCTCCAGAGATGTTGAACTAGCGTCTGACATGTTCCAAGTAGATCTATGACTACCCCGTATACGATTTGAAAACTGTTTCACTTGGTACAAAAGTAGGTTGTTGTGAACGTGTATTCTGGTTTATTGAGGTCGCTGCTCAACCACTGTCTAATTCAAATAAAACAGACTGACTATTAACAACAAGCGTGATCACATACGGATTACGTTTTTCATGTTTAAACAGTTCGCAACTGCATGGTTAACAAACGTTATCTGTGAATCACATGACTCACGACCGTTTTCGTTCATCGCTTTAATGGAAACTTTTGTGGTATGGAATGGCGCACCCGAGCCAAATGGATAACTGTACCGCACTTCCTGCACCTCGTGCACAAGTGAAGGCACTGGGTGGGTGAAATGTCTTGATCACCGTATCAGTAGCACACAAACGTTCGCACAATATTAACAGAGAAAGAAGTCACGTTAGTTGGTTCACAGTTTCTGCAGGCTGGGCGAGTTTAGAAGTGGACTACTGATTCTTTAGCTGTTCTTCTGCCGAACATGGTTGCAAGCCATTTCCCAAGCTATAATTGCTTCTTCCTATGCTAATAGATTTTCCTTGCTCCAACGTCTATAATTCCAGCTATCGGGTACACAATTTTCATGACTGCCTTAAAACGCCTCGAAGGAGTTGCGTTGTAACGACACTGAGGTGGTTTGGGGAATGTGTGCGATAAAATCTTGTATGCATCCTCCGTGCTGCTGCTGTAACTTCAAGAACTGCTTGTGAGCGGAACACGCACTCTGCTGTATCCTCCCTGGTTACTTAACTAACTGAACCACTTATGAGTGCACAGATGTAATCCTTAGATGCAATGCATCAAAATGTCTGTTCATCTGAACCAATTGCCTGACGGAAGAACAAAATCCACTGGGTAGCTGACAGTATTATGGAAGAGCTCAACACAGGGAACAGCGTCATTCGATGTAGGAACGAAGGTTTCCAGCGTATCACTGTTTGTAAGGAAGGTTTACCTTATGTCTCCGGCAAGAGAAATTAGAGATCCGCAAGTGGGTTCGCATTACTCGTCGCTATTTTGTTACGTACCGATCGTGTCTTCCTATTCCCTGTATAGACTCGTAGTTCGTTTAGAACTAGGAAAGCACAAAGTGGGTAATAAGTGCGAAAACGGCACTCTGCTCCTAACCGGAGCCAAGTAAAAACATATGAGAAAAAAGGAACCAATGAGAACCAGAGACCCATCAACGAATGCGCTACAATCATGTGATTATGCGCGTGTACTTAGTAGGTGTGGCATAACGTATCGGTTGTAACAATTCGCAATAGATAAAGCCTGATACTGAGACTGTATTTAAGAGCATGTAGAAAGGTTTCTGTACAACTCTATCGAATTACGAAAAATCAAAAACATTTAGTTGGGAATCATCAGCAGTTGTCTGGTCCGTTGATTGTTTATCCGTGTTCGGTTAGGAATTTGTACTGGTGTCATTTTTTCCGGGCATAAAATGTCTTCTTTTGGCATTGTATGTGCATGGATTCACAAAAGCACAGTTTTCCGAAATAATTTTCGGTACGCGTTTTAGAACACTTCACAGAATCGGCCTCTAATAATCCTTCGGGTAGTGTATTCCGTAGGTTTAAGAATCTTCGTTCGATACAAATCTGATGTGATACTTTGTTCATGCTGGGGACCCTGAATTTGTAACGGTGTCCTCGGGTGTTACAGGGTTCCCGCAGGGGAAATATTGGCCGCAGTATGGGGAAGTGATTTAAGTGTAGTACTCGATGGGTCATAATAAGGTCAATTCTTACTCGGCGATAGGATAGTGTGTAGAGTCCGAGACTTTCACAAGATTTTTCATGCGGAAGCTTTTGTAGACTAGGTATCATTCTAGTTGCGCTATGCTGTATTTTCACCAGCATTTTAGTTTCCCATTGGGTTATTGGATGATAAGCTGGTGCACCGCATTCAATGATTGGTCTAATAAGCGAGGTGAACAGACGAGGGACGGTTTCTTCAGACCATGTGGAAAAACTGCGCCTTAATGCCCGGAGCATACGAAGTGCCGCACGGTACAATTTTCTGTATTTTCTATTGATTTCAAATCATGTCGTGAGAGAACCCTTAAGTCTCTGACAGATGTGTTGGGATGGAGCAACTGGCCGTCCAAAGTGTATGATCGAGTGGCTGGGTGCCTGGTGATACTGATGAACTTCGACTTGCTTGCGTTAATAGGGAGTTGCATTTCAGTGGACCACGTTGACAGTCGCTCTAAGTCATGCCGGAGGTGAGCGCAGTCGTCCTGGTTCTCAACGATCCTCCAGATTTTCAACTCATCTGCAAACAAGGCACCTGGTGACTGGAGCTGCTGCGGAAGATCGTTGATATGAAAAAGAAATAATACTGGCTCAATACAGTTTCTTGAGGCACACCACTGGTCGATGGGAACCAGCCTGTCAGGTAGCCATTGATCTGTACTCCAAACTTTCGTCCCACAATAAACTCATGTATCCACTGAAGTAACGTACCATCGATTCCGTATGTCTTCAGTTTACCAAGGAGTACCTCGTGGTTACCTCTGTCAGACGCCTTACTGAAGTCGATGTACATCGCGTCAACATCATTCCGTTCGTTGAGGGCTCGTACCCACTGGTGGTTTGCGTACATCAAGTTGGTGATGCAGGTTCGCCCTTTCGTAAATCCGTGTTGCGCGCCCATGGATTCAAAGAACGATAGCGGACACTTTTTCACAACCTTCTCGAGCAATTTGGATAATACCGAAGCCAAACAGATCGGTCCATAGTTCTCTATTTTACTGGGATCCCCCCCTTGGGAAGCGGACTCGCTATGGAGCATTTCCAATCGTTCGGGACAGATCCTTCAGAGAGCGACTTTTTGAAAAGTTTTGTCACGGCTGATGAGATGATAATTGATAGGGGCTTGAGTATTAGTGGGTGAAGTCCGTCTGGTCCGGGGGCTTTGCACCATCGAGGTTGACGAGTAGTTGGTACACTTTGACTGCATCACATTGTAGTGTTGAGCAAGACTGGCTCAACTTGTGCCGGTACTGAAACCGCCGTCGGTTTACTGGAAAATACACTGAGGAAGTGCGTAGCCAAGGCGTCCGCGCGCTCCGCGCTTGAAATGAGCGTCTTTTGTTCTAAGCTATCTAAGACTGGTAGGTCACCCCAGGTTTCATTTGACGTTTCAAGTAGGCAAATATCCTTTTGGGTGCGGTTGTGGCCGAGGATTCCGGCTCCTCTTCGAACTGCCGGCGTTTCTTGATTTTTGCGGTGTTACATAAGTTACGTTGTTTGTTGTACCCCGTGTAATCTTCATCACAATCCGAGCTGATATATCTATCCCAAAGTTTGCCATGCCGTCGCGCTAACTGTCTATATTCCGTATCAAACCAATGCGGTTTGACAGGTCCGATTTTTGAATACTTAAGGGGAACGAGCCGGATACAGAGCGAGTGAAGCTTCCCATTCATTAATGACCAACAAGTCTCAAGTGACGCATCTTGTGATAGTGTCCAATCACTGACTTGCAGCTTGGACCAGCCCGTTGAAAATCGTCTTCCAATAGTTGAATGTCGGCTTCCGTTGATTGTAATATGGTAACGACAGTTCTAAGCTTGTCACAATAGAGCAGTGGTCACTGTTCGCAAGAGGCTCGATGATTCTGATCCCGTTCAGCTTCTGCTCGCAACCCGTAAACATTAGGTCCAGGCAAGCTGCCGAGTGCGGAGTTACGCGCGTCGGTTGGATGACATGTTGCGTTGCCCCGATTTCAATAGTCATTTTAGCGAATTGTGCCTCGACGTTGCCATGACCGGGAAGAAGTCGAACGTCTGGCCGAAATATCTTAGGTACATTTAGATCCCCATCAGTAAGCACTGTGAGCGGCTCATGTGCTTCTGTACATGTGGTAGCTAATCGCAACAGCGGTTTAATGGGCTCCGGTAGATAACACCCACCTTTAGTTCTGCGCAGCTGAGGCTGATTGTGCACCACAATTGCTCGCATAAACTATCCTCGCTCCGATAGGTGCTGGTGAGTTTGCCAGATAGTGACGATTTTATGTACAACAGAACACCACCGTGAGCCTTTGATTTTCGGTCGCATCGGAAACAAGAGTATCCTGACAACACGACTTCTTGGGGTATGACGTCGGAGTTCAGCCAAGTCTCTGCAAGTCCTAAAACGTCCGGCCGCTCCGAGACAGCGAAGCGGCACAGTTCGTCACGTTTGTTCACTAGGCTGCACACGTTGGCGAATGCCACACGGAGGTCCTGGGAGGTACTGCGGGACGTGCCTGGAGGTTGAGCAACCGGTTGATACGGGTTCGTACACCCTTCTTGATCACCCAAAAATTTACAATTTGTAAGTCAGTCTCACCTTCCTCTGTACGGCGTTTGAGCTCAATGACCGCAGTCTTCAAACGATCCCTGTCTTCGGGTTCCAAGTCTCGGCGGATGTGAACTTTTATGCCTTTCAGCCTGACAGACGAGACAGTATGAGCTGCGGCATATTGGGATTTGCAAAGGTGATTCTCAGAGGTCGACATGACTGGTTAGTTTTCTGGCCAAGTCGGATTACTTGTTTAATCGTCACACTGTCTTCGCCCACATCCAAGAGTCTATCGATGAGCCCCTGGAGGAACTCAACATCGTGATCATAACGTATCTGAGGGTTTTCATCTTTTGACTCCGGTACGTGGAAGACCATGAGATTATGACGCCTCAACGAAATCAGTGATGAACCTGTGGGAGCAGAACTAGAGGCGCTTAACTGATTGGATTGTTGTTTATCAGCAGGTGACGTCTGAACTCGATTACGTGGGCCCTTGCGCTTTTGAGTGGTCCATGGATCCTCGGTGTTCAGAACTTCACAGACAGGCTCTGAGAATTTCACGGACCAATCAGTGAAGCGGCATTTCGTAGCTTCCGAGTCTGAGTCTTCCATCGGTGAGAAACATTGAACCTGGGGCTCGGCCGGGGTCGAAGACGCTGGTGGTGGTGCAGGTCGCGGAGTGACAGTAGAAGTCGAGGTGACAGAGGTATTTTGACGAGGGCGTTTGATCCCACGTGGAGAACAGTTTGTTTCTAGCTGAGTGATTTTCCCGTAGTTGTTGGCGGCCTCTGCGTATTCTGATGTCATGTACCGCGACATTTATCACATAGAATTTGAAAAAACGATGTTGGATGTCGAGCGATTTTCGAAACACGTCAACGGATAAGCCAATGCACGAAATATGGAACAAAACACTACAGCCGAAGCACCGGAGTGCATGAGCCTTATTTCCCACAACTTTCGAACACGAACCACAAGTAGCTTGAGACGGCATCACAAGCTAGAGCAAATCGAAGCTGGCGGGCAGAGGTGGCGGTAGGGCAAATCAATGAAATCTCCGGAAGTAGGCAAAGAATAGTCGCCAAATTTGCACCGCTTGGAAAATACGCCAAAGGAAGAATATTGGTGCACAGTTTACACAGCTAAAACACTGTTAACTCAGTAATCCGAGACAAAAGTAGTATCCAGCACACGCTGATACAAAAATCCGCAACGTCCGTGGGTACAGCCAGCTGCTGCAAGTAGAAATTCAGTGTTTGTGAATGCAAAATCGTATTATACAATGAAGGAGAGTAGGCAGGGGTTTATCATCCCGAGTTTTGGCAAAACGTTTAAAGCAGAAACAGCCGATTGTGCAGACGAAAGCAAAAATCAAGTCTGTGCGGCGTGTGACCAGGGAAAAGGCGATTAGGGGCCGCGGCACCTGCTTCCAAGAACAGCTTTCAGAAACGTAGAATCGAAGCAGTCAAGTGCAGCATCACAGTGAAGAAGCTCTCACTCAATATTAGGGGCATTAAAGTACCCCAATAAAAAGCAATCCTTATTGCCACCATGGCTTTTAGAGGCGCCAGTAAACGACCGTCAGCACTCATGGGAGCTCTAAAGCAGACAGCGAGAAGGCACGAGCTACCTCCATCGTCCATCGGACACCAAAGCACGTCGGAGCAGTTAGCACTTCCCAAGAAAACATCAACCACATGAACCTTCAGAGTGTCTTTCCAATGGAGTATAACGCTGCCACGAACCTCAAACCAAGATAATCAGCTAAGGTGAGACTGTAACGGGGAATATGTACTTCAGGGTCTGGGATTTCTGGGGACAAACAGGTCTCCGTACGCTCCATTAGGTCTGCGAGAAATACTGACGCAAAATGCACAACTTCATCCAGTATTTTCGCAGACTGAGCACGTTCGCAAACATTACGTGCAATCCGGTTGTTGATCCGAATGTACGGGAAGGACAAGGACAAGCTTCCAAGGCGTTCTCCGTATTTTCCGAACCAAGAAAAATATCCTCAATGTGCAAACCGATTTTACCGTTCGCAGGTCGAGTTCGCTATTCACTGGCCGCAATCTTCCTATACACACGGTTCTTAGGAGCTAGATCACGTATCACGTGAAACGGTTTCCCTTAACGCGCAAGTCCGTCGAGGGATCAGACGGTACTCGCCTGCACTCTGGCGTAAAACCTTAAGGGGCGCATCCTAGAGGAACCTTCATATTTTCTGCCAAGAGTAAAAGCAAAAACATCTTGATCCCCGGTTCGCCACATCCAAACTTTCATAAAAACCAGTGGGCACTCTGCTCAGAGCATCCTGCGTTTCTCGTGGGTTGACTGTTTGCTTTTACTATGCTTGTGTTCTTACCCATTAGATGTGCTTTTCCCCTGTGAGCGTTTCCAGTCTTAGGGACAGGCATTTTAAGTTATTTGTCAGATCATTAAAGCTTTCAGCCCGATGTAGCGGTGTTCTGATATGTACTTTTACCAACACTATTATTTGTACACATATTAGTTCTTGGCAGTTGGGTTGTTAACGGTTCGGCACCGATCAAGCTGACATCAGCAGGGCGTAGTTGAGTGGTCTGCAGGAGCGTGGTGGAGCCACGTTGAGGGTGCTCCTCTACCCTACTGCGCGCCACGCAATTATGCACTGATGACGTCGCCTCGATTGGTGGCGCAACGTCTGCAATAAAATTGCTAAGCTCATCGTACAGTTCAACCATCATCTAAACAACTTCAGCTACCTGTCTTCAATTTTATCGCCAACATCATTTCATGAAAAAGCTCGCCTCTAAGACACTAACCGATACAAGTCACCATTTACTTACTGTTTTGTCTCAAAATTTATAAACATCTACTGGGCATCCATACAAGCAAAGCTATTTCTGTACACAATCTTACCGCTCGTCAGTCATCCTTCCCTCACACGTCTTTTGTGAGACCCCAATTCTCTCATCATTGACCTAACCAGTCGACGTTCAACTTGGCTAGATTTTTGTCTTTGTCTACACGTTCTTTGACATAGTGCCTTCCCAATGATTTGCTTTTTGGTACGTTATCGAGATAGTGTGTGTTATAGCTGTATATTCACCTAGGCAGGTGCATAAAGCAATTTCTTGCCTTAGCTTGCCATCTTGTCCAGAAGATTACTTCCCACGTTTCCTGCCCAGAACTCTTTGCCAGGCCGGTTAATTTGTATTAAGCAAGAGTGAAGAGTAAGCTGCATAAACAAAATAAGGCGTATCAGCTAAATAATGAACACGCCAGTATGAGAAGATTCAGCAAAACTAACAAAAAGCTGAAGATACCAGTCGATTACGAGAAGGGGTAGGTTTGGTACTGCCATCCAAGAACATTTATCAGACGACCGAACCCATTAACCTTAGGTTCCCTAACGAGATGCTCCGGAAGCGAGTTACAACGGCCAGTAAACCGTCGCAACAAGTGAGTTTCCGTCCCTACCCAGTCAGATCCTAGTTTTTGCTGCTACAAAGGGTGACCTTAGAGACTAGGCAGCATGGCGGGAAAAAAGTCAAAACCGGTCTGGACCGATCTTACCTGTTAGGATGCAGCAACTGAGAACCAACTGTCTTCTTATTCTCTGGTAATACATTGGGTACATATCTAAGCCAAGCAAGCGTTTTGGATACGTTTGTCATCCTAAACACTGCACTAACGTTGTACACACTCGCGATACCTCTCCAGTTCCATTTTGTCTCTTCCAAGACCTTATGGACGAGCCTGGATAAATTATTCTAATTAGGGTCGCAATAAAACTAACATTTGCTTTTCAGAAATATCGGTTAGTGGGACACCGATGAAGCAACAACTAAACCATTTCATACAGAACCCTTAAAAACAGCCTTCCTTCAACGTTAACTTGAGTGCTTCATGGGGTATGGACGACGCCTGGGTAAACCTGTTGCGTGACAGCAGAGATTTCACTTCCACCAACCACAAAGCACTTTGGAGAGTAGCTGCTCCAGAGCGTAGGATAAGATACCACGCCTGATTTATAGGCGTAAGCCATATGGTTGATCTATCCCATAGCCTATACATGGCCCTTTGCTTTGCTTCAGAGCCCTCTGGAACACCCACGATATTCCACAGTTAGAGGTCATCAACAAACAATAGCGACGGTGCTTCAAACTATAGGGGTAGGTTAGTTACATCATTTGCGAAAGGCAACCGCCTTAAAACCGCGCCTCGCGGAACGCCACTAAAAACAGCTTGTCTAATCAAAAGACTAAGTCCCACGCGTGCACACTGTGCCCTATACTCTAGAACAGCAAATAGCTATTCAAGGCTGCTGCCAGGTATCCGTGGGATCACAACTTCAATGAAAGTCATGGATATGAACCAGTATCAAAAGGTTTCGGGAAATAAAGGAAAACAGGTCCATAGCGTTGCCGCTGGCTACGGCCCCAGCCCAGCGTTCACGAGCTGAAGCAAATTCGTCAGACACGAAAATCACATACTGAAACCGTGTGGTGCAGCATTGAGGAGGTTAGATAGCCCGATGAGTAGTCACCATATTTGTATGGAGTAGCCTAGATAAATGAAGTCCGCTCTAAACCCTTTTTGTTCATTCAGCGATTATCAGGCTGGTCGGAAATCGTCGGTCGTACATGGAAAACTATCAACTTTAGTAGCCTCCTATAGTACATCAGTTACCGCACTAGTCGCGGCCAGTATGCATTCAAACTACCGTTGGTTTCCGCTACTGAGACGCGCCTATATTGGTTTGCTCATTTACATTATGGTTCATTGTATGTATAAGAATCTTCAAGGGGTTTTCGATCTCTGTCACTTGGAAAAGCAGAAACGGGGATTGTTCTCGTTGAGATAAGGTGCGCGTTGTGCTTACAGTTCAGGATACTATTTCTCACCGGTGATACTGTGTCGCACTGGCCATTGATTACCACCTACGGGTTAGTCAGTTTAGGACGTGAAGGCGTTTTATGTTGTTGTTACTGGTTTGGTCCTTGAGGACATCAATTATTCACTATATATTATCACTGGGGAATGTGGCAAACTGAAGCTACAATTTGTAACTTGGGATGTGCACCGCTCTCAAATCTGGAAAAGTACAGAATGCTAGTCAACCCGCAGGGTCAGCTGAATGTGAGAGCCCGCAGCTCCATGTCCGACCCAATTGACGTCCAGTGCGGTGTGCCACAAGGGTCAGTACTGGGGCCACGTTTATTTGTAACATTCATTAACGATCTTGCCAGTGTACTACAGTCGAACTTCTTGCGGTTTGCAGATGATGTCAAAATTTGGCATGACATCGGACAGAGGACGATCACACAACACTGCAGAGCGAGCTGGACAGGGAGTGCACTTGGTCATCCGAAAACATGCTCCACTTCAATGTCGCCATGTGCAAAGTCGTGAGCTTACGCCACCAGCTCATCCATGAATACTTACTTGGGGACCAGCCGTTGCAACATGCTTCCCAGGAATGCGACCTCGGAGTGATCGTGCAGGACGACCTTGGCTGCTCCAGACAAGCTGAAAAGGCATCGAAAAGGGCCAGCTAACATCTCGGACTCTTATGGAGGGCTTTCGGAAATTTCGAGCCATCTGTATTTCCGCAAATGCTGAGCGCTTACGTGCGACCCCACGTGGAGTTTGCGATCCAGGCCTGGCGTCCCTGGCGCAAGCGCGACATCAGTGCACTTGAAGCTCCACAGCGTAGAGCAACGAAGCTCGTCAGAGGCCTGTCTCACATCCCCTACCAACGCAGACTGCAGTCTCTGGGATTGTACAGTGGTGAATATCTTCGTCACCGAGGAGACCTCATCATGGTCTACTTAATAATGATGAATCCAAAGCACCCATGTCGCAGTCTCTTGCAGTTGAGCCAAAGTACCAACCTGAGAGGTCATCAGCTCAAACTGGCTACACACTAAAGCCGACTTGATTGTCGACGAAACTCTTTCTCACTCCGTGTGTCCCGTGCTTGGAATGCGCTCCCCACTCACGTCGTCCTTGCCCCCACATTGGCACTATTTAAAAAACGCCTAGATGACACACTTTCCAACTTGCATTATTTGGCATAGCAGTCCTATTCGGAGGACGAAATAACGAGACCCAAACCATAAGGTTACTGACACTCCCCGCAAAGTGGCGGTGATGTTACATACAGAAGTGTCCCAATGAGCGACATGGATGTATACAAACCGGAGTAACGTACCACATCTCTCAACGGAAGCAACACGCGAGTGAGCGTTATCCGTTCCTTTGATTTCTTTTTCCCACATTAGCTGTAATATAACAGCTCTACTTTGGGTGCAGACATCCAATCCATACATCAAACTATCATTATGAAATGATGCGTTGAAATCTGTAGAGGCTTAAAATATGATTTACTTGTTCGATTATCCTTCCATTTTATCTATTGCTCCAACCACCCTACGGGACCTGTCAATCATATGCCTTTTTACCCGTTATAAATCATTGTTCATTGTTCGTAACGACACCTTATTGAATGGAAGGAATGCGAATCCGTAAAGACTCCAAGCGAAATGCTTTTGCGGGCTAGGAGACTGTCATCGAGTAGTTGAAATCGGTCTGGCTTGCTCACACTGCTTAAAATGATATCCTACGGAATGTGATAACGTGTCCCAACAACAGGTACGAGAGCGAAATATCTCCCAAGATGCATTTTGGTACTGTACTGCGTGCTCCAACATCGCACTGATCAATTGCTTGCATATCCTAGCTTAGAAGTGCGACCGGTTAACCACAAAATTCGAGCAGATAATAAATGGTAATGGTACTTCAATGGAAGCGAGTCTGCACCCTGGAGGCGTTGCGGCTTCTAAGCAAAGGAATGCTGCACAATCCGTTTCCCCTGAATCAAAATCTGCCACGTCCCCATCTCCGTCGTCTTCTCCAAATTTGGTAAAACGCCGGTCGATAACAGACCGCACCTACGATAGTCAAACAGTACTCACGGCAGCAAACATCAGGCGGCACCCGAAACGTCTTGTTAAGCAACTTCCACTACACCTAATTCTGGCATTAATAAGGACAAAGCAGCCGAACACCAACATTCGGTACCTGTAGCGCAAAGGTCGTTTGTCGAGACAAAGCCATCCGGAACCTAAGGTACCTATGCAAAGATTGCTGCGATGGTCCACCGGGAGACTGCTGTTGCGGCCTCTTATGTTGTAAACACCGTTAACGCGAATAGAGGGACAAATGGTAAACAATCAAAAATGGTCAGTAAGTCAGGACAAACGAGTACCATACGTTGTAGATCAACGAAAAGGGAATGCAACAATAGTGCCCGGACGGTTGTATGCTCGGATGTCACTGAATGCACTGCCAGCACCTTGAGGGATAACTTATCTGACGACCAAGGCAAGTGGAAATCAATGTGCGTGCAGATGAGTGTCAGAGCCAAGCCCGCAAACTTAGTACAAATTACTCGTCGTCCAAACTAGCCACACTATAGAAAACCCAGATTTATTCCAGTCACATTAGAATTCTCCAACGAAGAAGAAAACGTTTTGCTCTCCGCAAGCGAGCTAAAACACTAATTATGTGGATACGCATCTATCGTGTTGTCTCTTGGAGTGCGCGACAAACAAAGAGGAACACCGAAGTGGGGCAGACCAAACAAGACCGCCTAAACGCAATCTTCATACGTCACGTGCCAGAACATCCTACAACAGCTTTTCAAGAACTTGGAAAGCACCAATTAAGCTAGCGGCGGTTCATTCGCGCACCGCTTTCCTTAGATAATACTGTCGCGCTATCGCTTACTAGGAAACCTCTCTCACCAACTTACAGAGGATGCAACCACAGAATCCTAAAATTTATGGTTAAGTCAGAGCAACAAGCAAAGAATGTTTTGGAGCGATGGCGTAGAAATCGGAAACGTCTTCCTGCTGCACTTCGGTTAAACGTCTCAGAAGTTTTGCAAAGCACAAATATTAAGTACCTGATGCAGCATGCATACCGAGGAACCTATAGAAGCGTACCTTGACTGCTACTTTATGTATCGTCTGAATCCCAAATCCCCATTGCCCCCTATACAACTTGTTTCCCTTGACATATGCCAAAACCCAAGTTGACTGTTCTACTCACCCTATGAACATTGATCAAACCTTGGACTTCTGCGCATTCAGCCCACCTTCCGTGATTTCTGAACGCTGTTTTGCTCACTTGGTTTGTTCACACCCCTTGCATCTGTTTACAGCCCGGTCGATTGGGCTGCGCGGGGGCAGACACTTAACTAATCAGCGGCTACAACCTGCCTGTCTGTTCGTATCGGGCCGTTCTTTCAATTCACGCTATTGGTGTTTACCCTGCCAATCGTTTCCATTTCTGACCTTCGGACTGCCTAGCCTGTGTGTGTAAATTCGGACAGTCATTGTGTTTTCTTGCCTTGTCCCGAGGTGGTTACTTTCGTTACGGCTTGGCCGCTGGTTAGCTCTTTGTTCTTGTCCTCGTTTGGGTTTGGATCGGTCGTCTGTGATGTCCACCGATGTCACTGCTTTTGTGTGAATAAACCGTTTGAGGTTTGTTCCCCCTTTGACAATATTTGTTGTTATTAATAGCACCTCAGTTACACCGGCGTTGAATTTTGGCTCATCGCGGGGATAATTGATCCGTTCAGTTGTTGAACTCGACCAACCGGTGGCTGTGTGTTACGCTCAAGGTTTCGAAGCGTTTTGTGTCTTCCTGCTGCACTTCGGCTAAACGTCTCAGAAGTTTTGCAAAGCACAAATATTAAGCACCTGATGCAGCAAGCATACCGAGGAACCTACAGAAGCGTAACTTGACTGCTACTTTAATTGACTCAGACGTACGTCTAAACGAAGTTTGGAACGTATCTTCCCGCATTAAGTTGCAAACGAGGTATCATTATCTCATCAAAAATCAAATAACTTTTGACCTCCCATCGGCTGGCATGCTCCTACTATTGACCCCCTTCACCCTTCTGTGGGCTCCTAGAGACAGAGCAACTGGCCTGCTTGTATACTATGTTTCACGGTCCTTTTACTAAACTGGCCGAACTGAAAGATCACCAAGTTTCCGGATCACTTGATGCCATTGGTATCACTGAGACGTGGTTGCACACGGGAATGATGGATGCTGAAGTTTCGCTACCGGGATGGTCGCTGATCCGGTACTACAGGCTCACCAAGGGAGGAGGGGCAATCCTGTAGTACCGAAACCACTTACAAATAAATAAAAATCTGAATAAGTAAATAATGTATTCTCGACAAAGCAAGGCACGACTTTTGGGCGTGAGTAGCATATTGCATTATTGTAAATCATAACATGAGTAGCAGGACCAAGAGCAGGAGTAGTACAGATATAGTCAGTATTGTGAGCCCACGTGGCCCAAAAATTGTACGAAGTCTATCTTCACAGAATGCGGAATGTAGAGCTAAGAATAAGAGCCTTAATCTTGAGTATGTTGATGAGGAACTAGTCCGATGAGTTTGTGTAAACCGTGCGGGTCAGGTGAGTGAAGATTGAATAAAAAGGTGCAAAAGTAATTTAAGGATAATGGCAATTCATTGTTCAAATATGTAGTCGTAGTCATACGAGAACAGCTATATGCACAGAATTAGTGAGGTGTGGCATCGGTCCGCTTGCAACTGTGTGGTTGGGGCGGTGACCTTATTGGGTAACGAGTCAATCCGCCACCTCGCAATGTTGTTAAACAGACATTTGTGGCTTTTTGTAGGGTAACGCTTGCCGGGCGAAAACCCACCACGTCCTGGAACACTGCCGACCGGGCGAAGCCGTGGAGGGTTCAGCCTCGCAGATCCCTGACTCACTTTGGTGCCGCTGGCAGTTAAAAGGCAGGGTCGCTTGTCTTATTGTCTTGGTGTGCCGTCCCGTAACTCTACACCCAAAAATGACTACCACCTAGCTGCTGCTTTACGATGCAATTTGCAACAAAGGTGCACCAACATACTTATCATGGATGAGTTAAACGTACATTGTATAGAAATTCATGACACGACCGGAAAACAATTCAAAGCCGATTTACGAGATCTCGTAACCACTGTTCCTCTTTACAATCACATCGCTTTGCTAACTCGGCATAGAACAGGTGACAGGCCAAATGTACTCGATTTTGTGCTTACCAACTGGGATCATATGTTTGACGTGTTGGTTTTAGACTACCCATTGGGTAGTATTGAGCACGCAGTGATCAGTTTCATCGTCTGCCACGCATAATATCCGAACGAGAACGATGCGAGTTTGCAAACCATCTTAAGCTATGTTCGCTTAGCCCAGCTCGTCAGCGCCCCAAGTTGGTCGTTCATTGACGAAGAGCGCATGGAAGTCTCCTGGTTCGAGTTCCGCAACAAATACGGTCAGCTGATTGCAGGGCCTTCAGAGATAAAAGATTGCAATAAGAGTAAAGCAGTTTCTTTCGTTAGGAGCAGAACTCGAAAATGGGTGAAATTACGCAATGCAGCATGGCGACGGTACAGAGAAGCTCCAGCACCAGAAAATTGGAATAAAACGTAGCCCAGTGTAACCATCGCACTAAACTGCTAGGAGAAGACAAAGTCATTTGCCAGCACGACGCAAAAACCTTCAGTGCTAACCAAAAACTGCTGTACTAGCAAGTCGCTAGTCTAAGAGATGTGAGGCAAGCATTTCGTCCACTCAGGACGGCTTATGGTCCAACAAAACGACCGTGGAAGCAGCAAACGCGCTGCGGATGCAATATACCCTTACGTTTCAAAGGGATTTTCAACGAAGTAATCTACCAACATCTGTGGTCTCCTCGCTACGACTAACACACATCAAGTTTTCCGTGGCCGCTCTATTGCATAAGCTGATATCTCTATGCAAACACAGCTTGCCGTGTGTCGACACCATCCGTCCAGAGGCACTGGAAGCATCAGCAAACCAACTGGCAGGACCTGCGGCTCAGTTTTTCTAGGGCTGCTTAGACCAGTGTCATGTTCCAGCTTTGTGGAAGCGTGGAATAATAACCCCGATCCACAAAGTTGGAAGCAGTAGTGATCCCTCCAACTACTGCCTAGTATCCCTTCTTCCTATACTCTCCAAGCTCATAGAATACATAGTTGTCCATGCACTGGTGTGCTATCTGGAAAACTTTAACGTTATCATGTCTGAGCAGCAGGGTTTCCGTCGAGAGCGGTCAACTACCAAGAATTTACTAACCGCACACAGTATTTGGACAGAGGCACCTATCGCCGGGGAAGGCGTTCATGTGATCTAACTGGATTTTTCTAAGGCTTTCGAACGCCTAGACCATCGGATACAACTCTTCAAGCTCCAGCATTACAGGATGGGCGACCCATTTGTAAGGTGGATTGCCAAGTTTCTACTTCAACGGCAATTGGTGGTCAGGGTTCGGAGCGCTTTACCGGACCCCATACAAGTTGAGTGTGGTGTGCCGCAAGGCTCAGTACTAGGTCCACGTTCGCGTTGGATGTTTATTGATGACCTTGCAAGGGAATCGCTTCGAACCTCCTAATGTTTATTGTTCATATCTTCGAAGCAGCGCAGAACTTATCGCCTTACAACCGTTAGCGATTGCATTGGCTGTGCGGCCAGGCACCAGTTGGGATCAGCGATAACTCTAGGATATGGCCATGTAATGTACCCAAGTGCGATTCTCCATCAACAAACGGCGTTGCAAAGATTAAGATACCAGAAGATGACAGTGTTAGTCGCAATGCAGTTGTTGACTAAGTTAATCGGCCACTTGTACTATGATTCTTTTACGGCGAGTTGCACTCACAAGATGTAAGCGGCTAACGACTTAACTATCCCCCATTGTTTTTAACTGATTAATTATGTTGAAAGAAGAAACTAGGGAATATAGTCTTCTCTATCTTTCTCCTGAGCATTACGACGACGGCATAAATCATTAAGGAACCGAGTTGCGCAGGGGCTGCCACAAACGATGTACATACTAAAGTACGTATATCCGTGCAGACAATTACTATCCCCTTGGTTTAGTATAGCACGCTGCTAATAAGAGGCTCGCGCAGTCAGGATGTTGTTTTCTGGGCCATTTAAACAGTTAAATGATATATTCTGGATAGTACGAGACACAACGGTGAAGGCGTGATCAAATAACGATATCATTCGGATCTACGCCAAATTCATTAACATTCTAAATAAATAAGTTAACAATAATTGATAGAGGAAATAGCGGACGCTGAAGCCGCCTAATGAAGTTACGATGAAGTACTAAGCTGAAACATAAACAGTGGTTAAGGAAGGACGATAAACTATTGGCCTACTGCTTTCTGCGTATAATTTCCTTGTTTACTGGTCAAAACCGGATGGTATGCAACATTTTGATAGGAATTTATGCCAATTGCACACAAGTGGGATAGATTTTAGTGGGACCATCTTTTACTTGCATAATGAAGTTATCGAGTTCCCGGTTTAACTTCTCTTTGAGTTTTACATGCAGCGCCAAACGAGTTTGTTGCCAAACGTTTACTTCTGGTTCTTTGAAAAGCTTATTACTATATATAAATATATATATATATATATATATATATATAAACTTGGAGGCGTCCAATTGAGCCACTCCAGGTAACGTATTGTAGTACAACGACTACCGCAACTGCAAATTCTGCACTGTGCATTTCACGCTAACGCTGCTGTACTAATCACGATTACTTTGAAGTTGCAAAGTATCCGGCACCAGAGTATCTGCCGTTATATAAATAAATTAATGATTTATTCACGACAGCAAATGACACATCATTGAATACAGGATTAACTAAGTGTAACCACCACAACCGCTTTTAACTAGTAGAAATTATTGGTTAAAATTATAAAAAATCAAACATTTTCGCTATTTTACATAGTAAATAAGTAAATAAAATGGTTATTGCCTGCACCGGCATGATCATAATAAGAGTACAATGCGTGATCGGTTAATGTACAGGGAAACAATATGCTTGTCACGTTTGTTGATGTATGAAGGTGTGTAGGTGTGCGTGTAGACATGTGTAGCCGTGTTTATGGGGTTTGTTTATGTTTCCCTGCACTTTCGATCGCGTCGCTAGTGCTAAGCGGTGCTTGATGTTTGTGAACTTGAAGCGGTTGTCCTTAGTTGGTTGACTTTAGTTGGTAGCAAGTCACAACCGCCACAACACAGTGTAGTTAAACAGCCATTTGTGTTTTTTATGAGGAGAAAGCCTGCCGAAACGAAACCCGCTAAGCACCAAAAGTTGCTGCCAAACTATTTGCCGAAACGGAGTAAACCCAAACACAAAGCTGACAGAACGAGGAAGTTGTTCAATTCGGCAAAACCATAGCATCAAGGAAGGAGATGGCGTTATTTTGGCTTGAGTTAACGTTTCGTGTGCCCGTCAGAAATCCCCGCAAATAAGCGCCACAAACTCCGGCGTAATGGCTGTGAAAAGCGGTTCAATTCCGCCCAACAACGTAACAGAGTTTAGCCACTCTGAGGCGCGGCACAACTGAGCACACGTTGACAAACTATTTTTTACAAACTACCACCCGGTCGTGATAGCCGCTTTCCCTAACTTAATGACCCCTAACATCGGCTGTGATTTACCCTTTGTTGGTCGCAAAAGAAACTTCAGAAGTCCACTTGCCTTTCTTTCTCTTCGCCGTTAGTTGGGAGTCGGTCGGGTCACGTGATTTTTGTGCGTCGATAACCGGACAACGTTCGCTTATAAGCCAGCAGCGCGCGTCTACCGTAACCCGCTTTCGTGTGCGTAGCCTCATCCGTTATGAAGGCTCAGCGTCTACCCTAATGTGTGTGGCTAGGAACGCTTTCACGCTCGCTCAATTTTCCGCTTCACCAGGGGGTCCTCCGGGCTAAGCTGTAGCCAGCAGGTCAGCGCAAATCCGTTCGATTGGCCAGCGTTCCAATCTGTTACCCTAGGCGTACTTTAATCGTGCCAGTGACAATCTTTTTGGTGTCCCACAATCGTAACAGTGGCGACAGAGTTTACCGATCATGATTGACGAATACGCCGATTTAAAGCTTATGCTGCAGCAACAACTTAAATTGATGTACGTCTTAACGGAAAAGCTCTCCAGTTCTTCCCTTCCTGCAGGTCCAAGCACTAATTCTCCGACAGTGGATCAGGTGGTTAGCAGCATCAGCGAATTTCGTACGACATAAGGCCAGGGTCACTTTCGAATCTTGGAATAAGCGTTACGAAGACCTGTTCACCGTTGACTTGGCTTGCCAGGACAACGCGTGAAAAGTTGGCTGCCTTTGCGCGAAATTGGTACGTTTAACCACCATGGCCACAGCAAATTCATCTTGCCGAGGAACCTACGCGTCATTACCTTTGACGAGACGGTCCAAACTTCGTCCCGGATTTTCGGCAAGCAGTCCTCTCTGTTTACTGCTGGTTATCAATGTCTGCAGCTGGTTAAGCCTAATGCAGACTACTTCATCACGTATGCGGGGGTGGTCAACCGTGAATGCCAACGTTTTCAAATTGGCACCCTTTTTGAGCAACAGCATTAATGTCTGGTTTTCGTTTCTGGCCACCAGCCTTTACAAGATGTCGATATACGGACGCGCCTCATGTCCAAGGTGCAACAGGATGGCTCAGTCACACTCCAGAACCTGGCCGAAAAGCGTCAAACGCTGCTCAACCTGAAGCACGATTCTGCCTTGATCCAGAACGCCGCCGCACCTGGTATGGTCGAGGCAGTCACAGCACCGAGAGACCCAAGCCCGATCCGAAGGAGCAAAGTCATGACCCTACGGGTGCAGATGCTGTGGGGTCTGGCGTTCCCTTGTGGACTGCAGTCTCCGACAGTATCGTTGTCAATGTTGTGGCAAAGTAGGGCACCGGGATGGTTACTGCCACCCTAATCTCCTAAGGAGTTCATAACTGGGCTGGCCCCCACCTGCGATCCAAATAAAGCTTCCGGCCCGGACGCACACACAAACCTGGTCCGGTTGGCAGCTCCCTGAGCCCGCAAGCTACGTTCTAACTCGACGCTGCGGATCGTAGAAAATTCGTCGACGTCTTGCTTGACATTCAGTCGGTCCGATTGCAGTAGGACGTTGCGTCGAACATCAAATCATCTCCGAGGGTCTCTGGCGAACCCTTTCATGCCACCGTTCGAACCGACCTCCCAATCTACCATCAGCGCCTGTGGGAGTGGCGTGCAGCTAACCGGGCAGCTGCACAGCTCCGTCTCTGTCCGGAACGCCACGTTCCACGGGATCTGCTCCATCACAAAGGCGAAGTTCGCAACGTTCGCATATAAGCCAGTGGCGTGCGTCTACCGTAATCCGCTTTCGTGTGCGTAGCCTCGTCCGTTATGAAGGCTCAGCGTCTACCCTAATATGTGACTAGGAACGTTCTCACGTTTGCTCAAATTTCTTCCTCACCAGCGCGTCATCCTGGCTAAGCTAAAGCCAGCAGGTCAGCGCAAATCCGTTCGATTGGCCAGCGTTCCAATCTGTCACCTTAGGCGGGCTTTAGTTGTGCTAGTGAAAAGCTTAACTGGCGTTCCCCAAGCTTAACACAATGTGAAAAGCTATGATGTACTAGCCAATGTACCATTTCTTTTCTCGTTTGTAATCCATGTTTTTGCTCATCGGAACGGTGAACTACATGAATATCCCTGCTGTTTAATGAAGTTCGAAATAAACTGGTAATGCTGTAATGAACAACGTTCTGCTGAGCGTGGTTCATGGGAGCTTGCTGGAAAAATGTGAAGCCAACGGCGTTCTTACCATCGTTGTGTCTATGCAAAGAAGTGCGTAGGTACATCCGAATTAGGAATTGGTGGGGTTGGTGTCTCAGATTGACTAAATACTCAAGATATTTCCAGGTGGAGCTGGGTAAGAAAAAATGAAACTACCAACAAACCATGACAAATGGATACAGCACAGCAGGCTGAGTTATCTACCTAGCTCCGAAGTGTAGTGTTTAGGTATGAGTATAATCCGTTAAGGAAAATTGAACGACATAATGAATTATTTATTAAATTTAAATGATCATCTTTTCTTGCATAATAAATTTTCATGAAAATTTTCGCTATGTCCTACACTAAAAGATGCGTGGCCATTTTACGTATGAGTAGTAATAGGTGAACACAATTGTTTGGGCCTCAGGAAAGTAAGATTGTTATGGGACAACTATTTTTTAGTCCTTTGCTACAAAACGAATCATCCATTGAATCGCCCTTTTATATAAATCCGAAAGAACTATGGGCCTAGTCTATTGGCTGTTCAGGCGAGCTACACTATGGCCCGAAAACGGAAAGTCTTGTGCCAGCCGACGTACCTGTGGAAACCTCAAAACAATAGGTAACGAACAAAAAGCAATTAAACAAATAGACTATCAGAAATGCATCCGATGCGAACTGGAATAAGTTAACAGCTTGCAATAGCATCTACGTAGGTAATACTCCGTAAACCATGTAAAGTTGCATGCTGTTAAGTAATTATAGGTCTAGTTCGTCGCGGTTCCCTCTCATTTAAGCAGGCTCCCACACATCTGGAAAAACACCAGACAGATAGCTTAGCCTTCTGAGTCCTGCTAGCGGTGCACACCAATCTGCTCCTTGACAGGTACCCAACCATGACATTTGGAAGCCAGCAGCTTGTGTCAATAATTAATGTGTGCTGGCTGCGTTCCTGCATGACTGACAGCGGACCACAATATAGCACGGCTCAATCTCCACTGCCACGCCTTACGAGCTGTGCAGATAACAGTGGTCGGTACCAAATCTACGACTTTCCGCATAGCGACTGTGTACGACAAGGCATTTTAGAAGCCTTTCGGACGTTATTATTACTGATAGGTATTAGGGTTTAGTGTAATTTTATATGCATTGCGTTGCAGTCAATTCTCAGTCTTATAGGTTCTAACAGGCCTGAGAAAGACCAAACAACTGGTACGACCTATGTCCGTCCGTGGTGCCCATTCTTCAGTCTCTTTCCTGGTTCCGACCCCAAGACTTCCGCATGTCAGCAGCACCTGCCGCTGAGCCATAGGTAGCCGCGGTGTTCCTGTGTGGTTATTACGAAAAGTAATTAGGTATTTATTCTCGACAAAATGAGGAAGGCCTTGCGGATATGAGCAGAGTAATACAACGGTGTACATAACAGCATAATAAGCAACTCCCAAAACGACAGCATTACTGATGCTGTCAGCCGTTTGTTCCAGTAAGGCACAAAGAATAAACGGGGTTTATCCTCGTGTATTTCGAGGTACATATCAGCGGTCAGGATCAGGGTTGCACAGGCGAAATGGTTTGCAGTGAACCAATAGGATGTACCAATGAGGAAGGAGGGCTGTTTGGATTGGAGAATGTGTCGGTGTTTAACTCGTTTGTGGATGTATTCCTAGTTCAAAGCAGGAGAGCGTAGCATGAGGAACTAACTGTAAAAGCATTTTAAACCTAAAAGCAAGTCACTGTTCTATCATTCACATGTAAATAGATAAATAAATAAATTTTTATACTCTCGGCGTTGAACGATACACGCCAACAAGGCGTGATAAAATGGGTGCAATCAACTCTGCTAAGCTCAAACGGGTTCAGCTTTGGTTATGACGTTGGAACATGTAAGAAGAGAAATAAGGTTGTGATAACTGCTCCGCCTCACAGTTGAAGCAGATTGTTAATGCAAACGTAAAATTGTTGTTACTCACGTTACGTGATACTGGAAATTGTTCCAAGTACATGTTATGTCCCCTAACAGACTCCGTGTGCCGCTACCCGCAGCCTGTTGTTATGCACTTTCTATCCTCAAGCGCATGGTGCGTTCTCCTATGGAGGCTTTGGGTTTCAATCCTGTTCATTCAAGCAATATGTTCTTTGCGAGGGTAATTATCGGAGTTTCTAATTATGGACCATTCAGTAGTTGAAAAATTGATCCAGTCCAGTGGACGTATCTGTGGGCAACTTGGGAAGAGATGCTACGGACAAGCGCAAGCCAAGGAGAAGTGCAATGAAAATGCATACGAGGAAACGAATGGAATGCAACAAACCGCTGTGACTCGAAACACTATGCATACCGTAGCTTTGTCGTTGTATGGCATATAAACTTGTTATGCGGGTAAATAAAGGACGGGAAAAGGTGGATATTTGAGGTGGAGTTGGTGGCTTGTTTACAGCTGTTTACTGCCATCGGGCTGCGTCGCGCGTGGTTATTATTTGTAACATAGTTGCTAGTTTTTATAGCACAGAAATGTTAAGTGACGGAAGACCAGTAGCAACCTGGGACGTTTGTATAAGTATATATAGCGCAAACGTCAGTAGCTGCAAGGCTAGTGTCCTGCGTGGAAGTGCTGCGTAGCCAGTACCAAGCGGAGCATCAATATATGGCCAAGTCGGGGGTGGTAAAGACGAGTAAGGGAAATTGAGTTGGAAGAAGAAAGTATCAGGCTGAGCGGCCATTTCTCAGCTTAGGATCATGCTTGTCCAAGATTCAGCGGCAAGTTACGACCAAGATAATAAGCGGTGGAGGAAAGTGAATAGAATATTAGAAGCTGTGCGAGTTGTAGGTGCCGTTGTAGTGGACCAGAGAGAGAGAGCTAACACCAATTTTCAGGTTAGCATCGGTCGCCTGGAAAAATGAAATTGGAATGAGCCACAGTCTGGGCGGCTCCTCGAGCGTATCAGTCATACCGGAGCTAAACTGATAGAGTGAGAAGCAGCGGATAAAGACATTCACAATCCGGATGGACATAATGGTAGGAATGCATGACCATAAAGACCTGAGGCATGAGCTGAAGGAGTCAAAATGTCGGCAAGTAGGATGGTTTTGAACAATGCGGCATCAAACTCATGCTGGAAGTCTGTTAAGGTGCAAATGGAATGGGCCACTGGCTAACTGACTCTCCAGAGTAAAGAGGACTTATTAGAGTGGGATATAAGTAGCCAAGGAGCAGCAAGCAACGACGTTCAAAATCCAAAAATTAGTTGATAAGTAAAGATGTAATGCCGAGGGGACCACAAGCATGGGGCGAAGAAATAAACATGACGGCAAGTCGGGTGAGTGTGAGCGATGCAGTGTTACAATAAAATGAAAGAAAGTGAATTTGTACTGGGTGTCAGCAAGGCGCTAGGTGGCAACCTTAGGCTTCGCAGACATATTAGTGTGCAGCAGCTGGAGCTAAGAAGCAGCGGACACAGATACCTAGACTCAGGAAGGAGATACTATTAATCAGAAAGGGTGAACTGCGTGCTAGGCAGTTTACGGAGACATATCAGTCATACTAGCGATAAAGAGATAAAGCTAGGCTGCGACTGGCATCAACATTCGGAGATAGCAATCGGAGTTTAAGGCCACAGATATCTCAAGCTTAAGATGAAAGAGTAAAAACGTTGGTACTTCGGATGGCTGTGATCGGTGGGCATCACAAGGAGGCTAGTAGCTAGTAAAGATGAAATGGGAATAAACTTCTACCTAGGCGGAACTTCAATGGAAGCCTGTAAAGATGAAACGGGATAGATCACAATCTACATGGTTGCGATTGTTAAAGCATTAGAGGCATGTAAGTGTAAGGTTAAGTGACGGACACCTTGCAAGAATTTTAGCGGCCAATTACGGCAAAGGTAAGAGGCCATCGAAGCTAGTAAATAGGAAGTGAAGATCAGATTCTGCGTAGCTAGTGCGCTGCGTCGCACGTTGTGGTCTTGTTCTGGTAGACCAGAGGAATAGAGCTAACATTACTTTGGGTATGAGGGCAGATAGGACCGATAAATACTACATTACAGCGTTATGACAGACATTACTGTAAAAGTACGTGAACCTCAGTATCTACTTTGATAGGGCGCCGCATCGCGTGAGGTTCTTTAATCTAACAAATTTGCTAGCTTAATGTAGAACAGGTGAGTTAAATAATGGAAAGCCAGTGGTATGAGTTGCGTAGATTTATGGCAGAGATTAAAAGCAGTGGAGGCAGGTAACTGCAAGGTTAATTGACCGAAAGCCTCTATTAAGTTCAGCGGCCGTTTACGGCCAAGAAACTAACCCGCGGAAGCAAGTGAATATTATGTGAGCATTAAAATCGGAACGGCTTCTGCGTTGCGTTGCACGTTGTAGTGTCGTTCTGGTGGACCAGGGAAAGATAGCTATCGCCAATTTGTGGGAGAGAGCCGGCAACTGAGCTAGACGCCTCAATACAGCGTTGTGAAATGGCTATGCTCTAGAAGTAGCTAAACGTCCGTCCCTGGGCTGATAGTGCGCTGCATCGTGCGGGGTTATTAGGTAGAACAAGGTTGCGAGATGAGGATCGAAGTTGTTAAGTAATAGAAAGTCACCAGCATGCCTTGCGAAAATTTATGGTAAAGTTCAAAAGCAATAGCTGCATGTACTTGCAGGCTAGCTGAGCAAAAGCTTGCAGAAAGTTTAGCGGCCATTTATGCAAAGGTAACGGGCCTTGGAAGCTGGTAAATAGGAAGTGAACGTCAGAATCTGCTTAGCTAATGCACTGCTTTGTGCGTCGTATGTGTCGCTCTCGTGGACAGGAGAAAGAGAGTTTACACAAATTTGGGGATGAGAAAAGCTTGGGCAGCGAGATGCTTCATTACAGCGGTGTGACTGGCTTTGCTGTAGAATAAGTAAACTGCAGTATCAAGTTGGATAGAGTGTCGCATCGCGCTATGTTATTAGGTTCAACCAAGTTGCGAGGTTAGAATAGAAGAGGTGAGGTAAGTAAGCGAAAGCCATGGGCATGCTGAGCGCAGATTTATGGCCAAGATCCAAACCAGTGGAGGACCACCTACCTCTGCTGCTCTACCAATATACCTTTCACACTATAGTTCCGCACTTTGGTGTGTAAGACCTGAAATAGCTGGCTATGATGCCTATCTATA
This sequence comes from Dicrocoelium dendriticum, assembly GCA_944474145.2. NCBI lineage: Eukaryota > Metazoa > Platyhelminthes > Trematoda > Plagiorchiida > Dicrocoeliidae > Dicrocoelium > Dicrocoelium dendriticum. The sequence goes on from OX104064.1 coordinate 125,057,486, forward strand.
ACCTTATCTCGTCCAAGTTCTTCCATTAGCTCTTCGACCCTGGATTTTATGTCCACCTATGGACCACCTACCTCTGATGCTTTACCGACTCATCTTCCACACTGTAGCTCCGAACTTTTGTGCGTAGGAACTCAAGTAGTAGGCAATGTTTCCCACTTATATCCTTATCGCAAAGCTGACATCTCTATTCTATAATTGCCACCCTATGAACCACAATATTCTCTCTACATCTCGCTTCCATTCATCGCATATTCCTACTACTTCTCTTACCTGTTTGGCTCCGGCTTTCCTCTCCCATTATGGACCACCTACCTACGTGTTCCACCGACTTACCTTTCACGCTGTAGCTCCGCACTTTGGTGCGTAGGACCTCAAGTAGCAGACTATGTTTCCCACTTATATCCTTATCGCAAAGCTGACATAATAGTTTCTTCCTCATAATTAACCTGACTCCCAGTATCGCCGTTTTCTGCCGTCTATTTGACTTGTTTGCCGCACTGTAGAAGTCCCTGTCTCTTTCCGCTGTTCCAGGTCCCTTATGGCTGGCTTTGCAATCATATTCTCGCTACAGCTGTAGTATATAAATCCCATTCTCGTCACAACTTTGACACTCCGTCTCACTCCTTCACCCAGCTGTTTCTCTAGCATCCGATTACTGAACATTTTACGTTATTATTTTCATGGGTCTCAAACCCGGCGTAGTAACTCCACTGGCTCTCATACATGTTTGAACGATGGGCTCGACCGTTGTCAACCCGCCGCTCAACCTATAACTCAAGCGCATTTTAAACCCTACTGTGTTCTTCTGCTTCCCCTAACTCATTTACAGGTTAAAGCCTGATACTCCCGGTTCCCCCACAGGACAGCATCTGCGTACGGTAGTTCACTTCGGACAGCATTTGACTCTCACATTCAGCAAATACCGGGGTTTGTGCTTGCAAACAAAACTACGGATATGATGTATAACATATTCGGTCATTCCATTGCTTTTAACCAGCACAACGTTACCGTAAATTTTACATTTATACATTAACATAGTCCTGTTCCATTTCCCTGGCAGTTTGCTCGGCCCGTTTTATGTTTCTCCCTTGTTCTAAAGGAAAACATTACCTGCACGCAACACCTCAGAGGACATACCTGCGATGCTCACCTGGACACGGCATCAACACAGAACAAAGAAACCACTCGCACTTCGCAACCCTGATACACTAAAGGAAACCAGAAAACAAACCAAATCAATACAAGTCACCTTAGTCATCCGACTTCAACAGCTCCAACCGCCTGCGATCGAGTCCGAAGGAGACTACACAAACATAGGAAACAAATTGGCGAAACCTGTCTGCGAATATCCGCGAAGGTAAGCGGTCAGACGCAATCTTGTCAATGTCGTATCACCATTCGACAGTGTTCCAGGATGTGGTGGGGTTACGTCTGGCAAGCGTTTTCCCTACAAAAGGTCACAAATGTCTGCTTAACAACACTGCAACGTGGCGGATATGACTCATCACTCAATAAAGTCACTGCACCAATCACACATCGGCAAGTTGACCGACACCACATTTACAAATTTTATGCATATATCTGCTTTCGTACGAACACGCCTACACATTTGAGCAGTTACATGCCACTATTCTTAAATATTTTTGCAGCTTCTCCCGCATGCATCACTCACCTGACTCGCCCTGCGCACACAACCTCCTCGGACTAGTTCCTCACCAACATACTCCACAGTAGTGATCTGATTCTTATCTTTACATATCGCATTCTGTGGACTTAGACCTCGTACAACATTTGGGTTATATGGTCTACACTACTGACTTCATCTGTACTACTCCCGCTCTTGATGCTGCTAATTATGCCACCATGTACAATATTACAATATGCTGATCATGCCCAAAAGGCGTGCCTCGCTTTGTCGTGTATACAATATTTATTTATTGAAACTATTTATTTATTTTTGACAAAATGCCCGCAGGACATTCCGCGGATGTTTGCCGAAATGAAAATAATCCGTGAAAGGAAGTAGCGGAGGTGAGTTAAGCAATGGAAAGCTAATAGAATACTGAGAGCTGATTTAAGGCAGAGATCAGTTGCGGCAAGTGAGTGTAAGGGTAAGAAAATGAAAGCCACCAGCAAGTTCAGCGGCCATTTACGGCCAAGTTAGTAAGCCCTAAAAGCTAGTAAATTGAAAGTGAACTTCAGAACCTGCATGGCTACTGCGCTGCGTCCCGCGCTGTATGTGTCCTGCTGGTGGGCGAGAAGAGGAGAGCTAACGTCAATTTGGATAAAGTCTTGAGGCTGATTTCCAGAGGTGCTGCAGACAAGAAGCAACAAGCGAGTCATGCAATGTAACGGTGATGTGCTGCGTTGTGCAATGAGAGCAATAGGTGCTGCGTTACACAGGCTTGTTTTAGGTTTGAAATGGTACCTATAATCTTTTCCTGACAAAGAGTGGTCACGCTATTGTTCCCACAACTGAACTTGAGGAGTGTTAAGTTTGAGAAGCAGCGCTATGGTATGAACGCCGATGAACCTACGTAGGACTGAACGAAATTGCGCAACGGACCATACGGAGCTCATTGTTAAGTAGATAGGAGAGAACCGATACCTAAACTTTGTGAAATATGATATTGCTCAGCTCTCTAATGCGTAGTATTTGTCAGTAACTTTCTATGGTGGCAGACCAAATGCGCCAGGTCGCAGTGTTGATAAACAGACCTCTGTGAGTTTTGGTAGGGAGAACGCTTTCCAGACGAATGCCCAACACAACGAAATACTAAAGACGATCACTGTTTGCGCGGCGACATGACACACGAGGCTGTCTGCTGACTGATTGTTTCCGCATTTAACCGCAATCATAATTCATCCGTTGTACCCCGTAACAAGGTCCGTTTTGTCTCACTCTCAACTTTCTCAGACTTTCAAATGCTTTTGTTATCCAGGTACTACCTTATACCAAGATATTCACCTAACCGTTGTCGTCAATCTTACATTTTTTACCCTTAGTTTAGCTTTTATATTACTTATTTCTTTGGAAACGGCCCCTGAAAGTCGTCGTAACGTCATCATTAAGAGGGTAAGACACGTAGGGCATACCACAGCTAAAGCTAAAGCTATCAGCAAGAATTCATCTGGTACAACTATACCATGCACCCTTAAGCTAAAGGTCACCTGTCGCTCCATTCCCAAATAACAGAGCGACAAAATGACGTGGTGAATACTAAACTGGTTTTCTTGACATCAGAACCACTTACTGATGGTATGGCTGCCATAGTCACTCTGGTTTACCCTGAGGAGATTATGGCGGTTAAGCATGCGGAGTTGGCTAGGGGTTCCTCGACACAAGCTGCACCAACGTGATAATTCGGCCAAAATGTCATAATATGGTAGTAGTATATAACGTTCCAGACCGTATGAAATTGCACACCATTAGCCGAATACTGATGAATGCCTGTGGCTTTGAGCACAACCTCCTGAGTTGCACAGGGATGAGAAATAAGTTTCTGAAAAATCAATGCCCCTTTTGGTCATGCTCGATAATGAGAGATCGGCTCTGAAGTTTCTCACCTATCAAAGCGAATATGGAACCCGTACTGTTTGCGTTGATTTAAAGATAGTACCAGGAAGAATGGCATTGTAACGCTATTGCGCTAGACCTAGCGAGCGTTCCGCAGAGGCCAGATGTGTTCAGGCGAGTCGTGACAAACTTCAGGCGCTTGTGAACCTAACTGACCCCCTACGTTGGATCTAGTTACCTAATCTGATATGGATATTGGATTGATGGATTGCATGGAAGAATATACAAACCATTGGACCAGTACTATCAAAATGACTACAACAAACATGGATCAAGCTAGGCAACCTAAGAACAACACAGGCAACGCATCAAATACTAATACTTGCTCAGCTGCTGCTTCAAGTCGACTCACTGTACCGAAACGGACAGCGGTTAACAAAACTCAAGCGCAAAGCTGAATAGCCATATTAAAACGGACAAGGCAAGAAACTTCTACAAATATCGTTAGTGAAAATTTTATTGGCGCAGCCTTTGGTGCTTCGAGCCTGACGTCCCAGGGAATGAACCAGAGCCCAGATTTTACCTATGCCAATCGGGTAAACGACACCAACTTTAAATGATGATGCTGGAGACCCCAGTGCCATATAAGGCTGCGCGCGATACTGGATGTTGTAGCGCACTAGGGTTAAATGTTCCAGACGATATATCGGTATACGCATTTAGGCGTGCAATTATTGCGGTTAATGGCTTTGCAGGAAACACCCTGCAGGTTTAACGGCCAACGAAATATGCGGCCCCCTAACAAAATGAATGTAAAGGATAAGGCCTATTGCATACTCTTGTAACTAGTCTTGAACAAATTTGTACGGCAACTATTCTGAGCCATCTTACTTTCCGGTTGTTGAAACGATATATATGTTTGGCTTGACGATGCGTGATAACAAAATAAGCTTCAGTGAACACGAGTCCAGCGCATCCATCAAAGAGCGGCCTGCGACGTAGAGCATCTTAGACAGCGCGGTATCCAACATTAAGAAGATGACTAGTGCTAAACGGGCTCGCGGAAGCACCAAACCAAGGCACTCAACCATGATGTTTATGTCGCCTACCTATGCTTTAAATATAACAAACTCCGTAGACCAGCGTTCGTCGCAACCTGGTTTGGTAAGGTGGAGTGCCACGCACATGCGTTTTATGTTTCGGATGGCAGATTGCCAGGTGAGTTTATGAGCACAACGGTTGCAGAGTATAATACTGCATAAATCTTGGTACATGTTGAGGATGACTAAAAGAATCAACCAATTCGCAGCCCCACTCAAACTAAGAACAGATGGTAAGACCTTGCACACTGTAAAATTGAATTGTTGCGTCTCCTTTCAAGTTTCCCATGGGTACTTCCTCCAGGAGTTATCAATTCTTCAACAACTTTGTGATCCATAACATAATGACTATGATGCTTGCCATCCTACTGAACATATCGATCAACTAGAAGGTACTGAAACCCAGTGCGGCCATGGGCGAACTCAGCATACGCCGGAGGACAGAAATTGGATAGCAGACGACGGCGACCGAACGCGCAATGGATCAGCTTTAGGCCAGAACAAATTTACCTGGAATATATTCCTGTATCATATAACCTGATTATTAACATTTTTACATTTGCATAAGTAAACCGTTTAAGCACCGAATCAATTATGAGGTCGAACGGTTATCACAACCTTATATCATTTCTTGGAACGCACACAGATGCTTCTTCTTAAGGTCAATACCAAAGTTGTTCACATGCTGCCCGTCGCAAATACGTTTGTACTTATTTTCTCATGCCTTGTTGGCGTTCCTCGTGCAACGCCAAAAATTATAATTAATTAAATAACTAATTTATTTATGATCACAATGATAACAAGTTAAGGCAAATGTATTTCTCTCCACCAAGACGGACTCTACTGAATCCCAACCCAGATACTAAATAACCGACCCCGCGTACCATCTTTACTACAAACAGCCAACATTTGACGGGCAATAAGTTTGGGAAGCTGGGGCTCTCCGCTCAAATTCATGCGCAGCAAAGCTGCTACACTACTGCTTCCTCCTGTAGACTTATGCGGACGGTTTGAATACATAAGTCGAATAATCCACTGCTTCATACACCAAAAGCATCGCACTTTTAGACCAAGTGGGATGAGCCACGACAGGTTCCTTCTAGCAAGCAATACCTCAGCGGCCGACTACACACTGCAACATTTCGCATATATTTCCTACCACTACTGTCAGTAGCAAAGTAGCTATGAAAGCCATCAATGCGTCATCCGCAAAGCTAGTAGGATTTAGGTGTTCTTTCTCCCCCTACTTATAAATGCTAGGTCCCTAAACAAAAATGGCCATTCTGCGTCTTCTTCTTATCCTCTCTGACCCGGATGCAATGTTTGTCATTGAAGCAGTGTTTTCCCCTTATGCTGCAGAAGAGGCTTACTCACTTCCACACTATAAGTTGTTGATGCAATCTCGAGTGCAGTAAAGAATAGACTGGAGCGTTATTTATATTAGAAATAATAACCCAGCCAAAATTTCTGACATTATTGCCGAAGGTGAGCCGGTGGACTCAGTATGAACAACGACTGACATCCTGGGTTCGGCGAAGCTATTTGTGTATGTTTATAAACCACCAGCTGCCACAACTATGAATGACAACAAACCTATGGTCAAGTTTACACAGGACTCCAATCTTTCGTGCAAATACAAACCGGTCTCAGGAGATTTCAATCTGCCTGAGTTAAACTGGTTCCCACGTGTTGCAACAACCAAATACAAAGGTCTGCTGGAATGTACCAATTCGAGCGGCTGGACGCAATACGTATCTCCTACAACCATTGCAAAACCTATACTTGACTTAATAATTAATCTCGGCATTCCGTAAACCAGGGTGTCAGTTGGCCGTGAGTGCCCGGATAGTGAGCACAGGTAAGCGTATTGTTCGGTTTACTTAAAGCGACCTAATGCCTATCCCAAGGAACCAGACGCAGTGGTAGTCTACCGCCCGATGCACATTGGTGCCTGAAAAACCTTTGCTGTAGTCGACAGATCAAGAAATTTGGATGAATTCTTTATTTCTGATTCCTTGGATCGGTCAACTAAACCACTTTATGAGCGAATACCTTACTGTATGGATTTGCTAGCTCCCATGTCATATTTAATATGGCACTAAGCTAAAGGTGTAAACCAGCATAAAATGCATAACAAATTGCGTCAGCTTAGATGATCCTACAGCAAAACATTTAACGTTGCCCACGTAATGAGATAATGAGATTGCAAATAAACGTTCCGCTAGATCTAAGCAGAAGCCAACCAACCAAGAAATAGCCGCACTAATTGGTGCAAACAGCGCTAAGGATCTCAGCTGGATGCTGCGCCCTCGGACATCTAAATATAGGCCAGTGGTTTTTACCCTAAAGCTTAGCCTCAATGACGCTTCCAGTGAGGCAAGGATTATACGTGAAGTCTTCAGCTTACACGTTAAAGGACTGCAGTGTCAAGAAATGGGTTCAATCTTGCAAGTGCTGCAAGTGCCCCGTAGCCAGCCTCTGTCTTTGGTACGGATTGCAATAAATATTATCCGTTCTGCCATTTCAACCACCAAAATATCCTCGACTGTTGGTCCAGACGGGCTACCGCTTATATTACTTACGTACCAAGACGAAGATATCCTTATTCGTCTTTTGGACTACTTTATCCTAGCAGTGCATAAAGGTCAACGCCAGACTGTTTGGAAAATTCCATCATGTGCGGATACCATTATCTACATGAAACGTCTCCGAGGGCAAAACTGCGACGCATACCCGGTCACGGAATCAACACAGACCATTGAATTTGTCCACATTTCGTCTTCCTGACACCCTAAAGGAATCCGGAAAGCTGCACTAATGAATACAAGTCAGCGCAATGGTACGACTTCACCAGTTCCAGTCTCACGCGGTCGACTCCAAAGAAGCAATTCACTCAGGCAATGGAAACAAATTGGCAAAACATGACTGCGAATAACTGCAAGGGCAAAAGGTCAGAAACAGCCTTGTCAACGTCATAACACCGGTCGGCATTGTTCCTGGACGTGGGGTGTTTACGCCTAACGAGCGTACTCCCCACAAAGGCCACAAATATCTGTTCAACAACACTGTAAAGTGGCGGAGGTGACTCGTAACTCAATAAAGTCACTGATCCAAACACATGTTGACAGCTACTGCGTTACAAAATTGCTGGGCTTCTATTTGCTCTCACCGGATTACTCTTACGTGTTTGTTTAGAGACATGCCACTATTATTAAAACCTCACAGCTTTCACATTAGGCTTCACTGACACGCCCCACACTGTACGCATCCTCACCGGTCCAGTTACCCATCAACTTACTTCATTCCAATTCTCCCTAATTCTTATCTATACATCTCGCACTCTGTGTGGATAGACTTCAATCAATTTTTGGGCCATGTGGTCATAACTACTGACTACAACTGTAATATGCCCGCCCTTGGTCCTGCTTATCATGCCATCATGTTCAACATTGCACCAGTCAGATGGTGCCCAAAAACTTACCCACTTTGCCGCGAATAAAATATTAATTTATTTTATTTATTTATTTGTCATGATGCCACGGCATAATGGTGGAAATTTACAGAAATTTGGTAACTTATACCCACATTTTTATTATCTCGCGAGTGATTGAGAAGTTGATTAAACTAGCCACCATGGGTTGCCTATTTACAGTCGCGAAGGTAGATGAATCACAGCATGGATTCCTAAGTGCTTGGTCAGAGGCAACCTGCCAGCTGGGCTACCTCCATTTGGTCACCAAAGACACTGACTCTAACCTGTCAGTTGTCATTCTTTACCTCTATATGCAAAATAGGGTTGACAGGGTACCACGAAGGCACCTGCTTGATAAGGTAAAGGCCTACGCGGTGGACCGTTTCCTATTAGTCTGGAGGTTTTCCTATCTAATAGGACGCATGCAGTCTGTTAAGAATGAGCAAACTGTACCCACTTCAACCTCCGTCGCTAGTGGCGTGGTGCCAGAGAGCTGCAAGGGTTCGTAGCAGGCTCGCTCCTTCATCTTCACTGATGACGTAAAAGTTGTATGCGAGTTTCCCCCTGATAATGTAATATCCGCAAATAATAGAACAGGTGAGGCACTTTCTGCTTTAGGAAAGTAATGCGAACACTGGCAAATGACATTCTCCGTTCAAAAAATCTAATGTCACAACACAGCTTTACCACACCTACTGGGTCTTTTACATTAAACGGCCCCCTATCTAACCAAACGTGATGACAACAGATTTCGGCTAGCTTAACACCATTGGTCTAACCTTTGTGGAACATGTTTATTGTCAAGTGACAAGATAAGGCGGAGTACATTTCCACTTACAGCGGTACATGACTACACCAGCTGCGAGACTAGAATTTTATAGTAGCTACGTTCCCCTCTGGAATACTGCTTCCTTATATGCAGCAACCTAAGGAAGTCGGATCGCGTTCTGTTTGAAAAAGTTCAGCTTTGCTTTACGAAGACGTTGACTACGTCACAGCAAGCTCTACGTTATCTATAAAGGAGCGAAAACCTTTATCTGCAGTCCCTTTGGTAAAGACGCATTATCTCTAATGGGTGTTTCTTAAACACTAATGCATAAAAATCTGCACAGTTTTCTCACCTTTCTTAAACTAAGCAGCCTAGTTGAACCTAATTCCCTAAATATAAGCCAGGCCATTAGCCCGTTAAGGTCGAAGAGGAGACTGCGACCTCGGTTCTTCTCAGTTGGATGCGTAAAAATATGGAACAGGTTGTCTTCAGACCATGAGGAATCCAAAACCTGCAGGGATTCAGGAAGGAGATAAAAATTCTCCCAAGTGCCAACAATACACAATGCACCTTCAATATCTGCGATTCCCAATACCACCTTTTTGGAACTGGCTCCGATGTAGCTTGAGGACGTCTTAAGTGCATCATAGGAGGTCTAGGCACCTTACACTCACGGCTCGTTTACATTCATGGTCGTTACCGACTCGACACCTGAGAGACTTTGCGGTACCCTGCGCAAGCAATTTTTATGTCTTAAGAATAGACATCCGAGCGCAAGGTAACTTTCGTCTTTACTGACCTCTTTTTGACCTGCCTTGCGTGCTCCTACAGATAATTGTGACTTAAGACAACGCCATGGAAATAAAAGACACCACAACCAAAGCAGCCTGTAAGTGCTAATCCGTAGCTTACTCCATGAGTTGTCTCCACCAGTAGTCACCCATGTTTTCAGCTTACCCACGCCTGTGGTCACAGAACCCTGGAGATGTCAGTCCGAGCAGTCACACGCATCTTAGAGTGCTAAGACAAGAATGCTGAATACAAAATTTACTTAATCATTTCTGATTAGTTTCTGCATTCCTTCGGTTCCCCCACTGATAATTTGGTCCAAAGGCTGCAAGGACCAAACGGTGTCTACACACCTTCAGCTTCACTACTTCAATTGCTACTTTGTTTAGGCTCAGAAAGTTCAACTAGCTACAGCCCAGCCTACTGACTGGCAAGTTAGCAAATCCCTAGGCGTTCCTCATATAGGTTATCAAAGAGTAATAACGAATCCAGCTAAGCAAGCCAGCTTCAGTCCTTCTATCTTACCTACACCTTCATTCCTTAATTTTCAACTTTACGATTGTCACTTTCCAAATCCCCAGACCACTAGGTTTGTGAAATATAAGGCTTAAAACCTTTATGGCACGCCTAGCAAACACATTTTACCGGACCTAAGCCTTGTATAAGACGTTCGTGTCTATTGTTGCCGTCGATACACATAATGCACCTAGGGTTAACATTAGCGATAGCTAAAACATCGTCGACGTAACAGCTTTAGACGTACTCCAATAAAACTTTGTAGACGTTAGTTGCTAATTGACCTTAATTGAATTGCTTTAATTAAGCCTGAGTACTCGCTACGTTACTCCGCTGTTTCCAGACATAATCAGTATGTCTATCAAAATCTAATATATATGCATTTCACCTGGTCAATAAAGCAAATCCTATAGGAGCTATGGGCCCAAGAATCAAGCATATTGCGCTCCACTTATCCTCTTTTTGTCCTATATACGTAGCTGTACCTAAGTTATACATTTGCCCATCACTATTAGAAGCACTATTTCACAGGCATCAGGAGAACCAGATCCCCTTCTTCAGCCGTTTTACTAGTAACACTTTAGCCTCTTCCCGACTACGTTCCACTGGCGCTATAGCTAACTAGTGACAGAGAGGCCCAGTTAAAATGGTTGGCTGGACATCCAGAAATTTTGACCACAACTTCGGCCCACCTCGACCAACCGTGCGTTAGTTTATCTTTTATCTGGCTCAAAGCCTACCATGCACCATGCATAATGTTAAGTGAACAGCCAGCTCCTATGTTTTTGAGTAGATTCCTACTATTGAATTACTATAACAAACTTTGCTTAGGGCGCAAGAACAGCTCTCACTAGAAAAGCAACCAAAGTATTAGCTATGCGACATAACAGGAGCAGCTAAAATTGCTTCCTTAAGGAACACCGCTGACCTACGCTTCAGAACTTAAAATTGGTGAGAGAAAGCTCAAAATTAAGCAAAGACCTGCACAGTAGAGTTTATAAACGTACGGGGCGCCATAATCCCTCTTGTTCGAGCAAGCTGAATCTACCAAAAGCAGCTTTTAAGGCACCACCAACACAGACACAAATGAAATTTACCCCCCAAAGCGTCTTGTTAAATTTTCCGAAAAACATTCCTTTTTTATTAGTGATACGACTCTCCAGCTCACTTGTGTTGGGGACATAACCTGATGGATAAAGGAAATAGGCTTTGAGAGATAACACGCAATATTAACCCAAGAAATATGGGAGTTGGTCATATCCAAAAGTGCCAACTGATCCCAAGTGTTTCCTGTATTAGCCAAGAAGACCTGGCTCATAAAGTCTAGATATAACCTGCGCAGCCAATTAGAGGCATAAAAGTACTGAACTCTATATTCATAGTGGTTTATATGGCTCAGTGTCCTCTGAAATGGGTACACTAAGGCCTTCTGACCGTGGACTAATTATAAGTGGTCCTAAAGTCTCTTGGATACATATAACATACCGTACTGCTTCCCTTGCGTTTGCGCGAAAAATTATTGCTTATTTGCCTACATTTGCCAAGTATGCCTGAAAAAGTTTCTTTTCGGACACTTACGTCCTGCCTAGTTACTGCGAGAAATTTCGGGATATATAAGGCAATTCTAGATATGTACGCTTATTTAGTATTGCTATCGCATCGCCCCATTTTACATATTCTATTTTTTTGATATTTGTTTGCAAAGCAGAAAGCCCACTTTGGCGAAATGAAGTACTGTCGTTATTCGTAGACAGCCATTCATTCGCGTATAACTCGCGAACTAATACACCTAGCACACTTCTTTTACTGTAAACCTAAGCAGCCGATAAAACTTGCTAAGAGTAGTTAATTTCTGTACCCCTTTTCGCAATATTCTAGCCTTGGAAATTGTTTTTCTTTTGTTCTGGGTTTGGTTCAGTTTGAATGCTGGCGCAAGAGCTCAAATTTAGCGCAAGAATTTTTAGTTATAGTTTTTGTTAATTTTTATTTTTCCAATGAAGTACACCGTCGTCGTATACCTCGTAGAAAAATGAGTTTTATTTATCTCTGCACTTCTAGTAAATATCCTTAACCTCTCTTGTACCTTATGCTTCCGCCGACCTTACTTCTTTCCATGTGCGCACGATTAAATGAGACGATTGAGCGTGCCGAAGTAGTCGCAAGAATTTATAGTGAAGTTTGTGGAGGATTGGAACCTGGCTGGCCGAACAACCTCCTCGTGGTGCCAGCTGGGTGGTTCGGGTTTACCCCCTTCCAGCAAATAGTTCGGCGGCAGTGTTCCAGGACGTGGTGGGTTTTCGCCTGGCAAGCGTTCTCCCTATAAAAAACCACAAAAGTCCGTTTAACAACACTGTGACGTGGCGGTTGTGACTCGCCACTAACTAAAGTCACCCATTGCTTATCCGGACAATCGCTTCAAGTCCACAGATATCAAGCATCCATTTAGCACTGGCGACACCTTCAAATCTACTTCCAAACGAAACCTGTACAACTACGGCTATGCACAACATTTCGCCAATAGAAACATCAAGGGGCACAAAGCTCGCCTGTAGGAACCGGATAAATTTCAAGGTGAGCGCGTACAACCCCTTCAGCTGTACATGTAACAAAGTCAGTGCATTCATAATGGCGAACAAGGCACATATAATCTCAGTTCTCACTCCAGTAAAAGAGCAAGGGATTACTGTGAATATTGCTCTGATCCCTTGTGGGCACAGCACCTAGCAAGCCTAGAAATATACCTGCTTATTTATTCAGTAGTTTACTTAGTTGGTTCCGTTGGCTATGTGTTTGGCTTTATCAGATTCGGCCACGATTGGTTGGTCTTGGCTACGTTGTAAGCCTAGAGTAACTTGAATGTTCTAAGTTTAAATCAATAAATAGATAAACCTTTTATTTTTAACCGCGCGAGGCACGCCATTAAATGCATGACCATAATACCATAGCACCCTGCAACGGTATAGTAAGATTTATATATATATGCAGAACTAAAAATGTAAGTATGTAGGTAAGGGTTGCTTACGTTTGAAACGTGTTGCTGTTCTTTTGGATAAATAAATAAATTACTGCTGTATTTCTCGAAACACTGAGACACGAAGGTGAAGAACTATGCACATAAATATACAGGAGCACACGTATAAAAGTGTATAAATCAAACTGCCTGTAAGGCGGACAAGACCTTAAGTAGATAAGATGTTCCACACGTTACAAAGCGACGTAAGAAGCTATTGTTTGCTGGTCGTCAAGGTCACTTAAACATTGCAGGTATGAATTTAAACAAAATATTACATGTACTCAAGATGTCCGCAGTCACGGGGTTGTTTGGGATGCCAACGTCTAAATCGCACGACTTAGTTCTCTGCTGTGAAGTGTTTGATCGGAATTCGATACTTGGTTCCAAGAACAGGTTGTCCCATCCAAGGGTAAATTGCAAATACCGCCATCGTTTGCTTTAATCCAATCGTAGAACTCGATGATTGCCAAGTAACAAAAGAAATAGAATAGAGGAAAATTAATAAATTGCAATAAAGGAAAATTTTTGTTCATTTATTTTATGCTGTTTAGCAACTGCATTTTTGGCTACATTTAAAGCCCACAACTAATGGTTATTTGCAAAAATTCCTTGCAAATTCTACAAGTCAAAATTATTTTTCCGTCATAATGAACTACTACGCTTTCTTTTCCCTCCTCGGTAGGACGCCTTCCGTGCATAAACAAAATACATCCATACAAACTAACGTATATTTATTCCGTTTTGCCCGTCTATTGGCTAAAACTTATGCAGGTTTGCTACATTGCTTTAGCTATTTAGTCGATTTATCCAGTATGTCATTTTTGAATTTGATCTTTGACCAAGGCTTAGCTGCAGACCCTGTTTAAAATATATGTGTGAAAAATCGATGAGTTCCTTGTTCACTCCCTAGGGCAATGTTGGGATGCGCGTAATAAAGCCCTAGCGTCAAATACAACCTTTCAGTTTAGATAATTGAGGCAGCAAAGTTCAGTTAGGTGCCGTCGGGGCCGAAATCAAATGAGTTTTCATTAATGTCACATATGTGGAGCAAGCGTTGCAGGTCATCCATTTTAAGAAACTTTTGTACGTCCTCCTTGAAGCCTATTGGATACGTACACGTTCTAACACTTGTAGGCACTTTATTCTAAAGCGTAATATAAAATATGAAAAAAACGTGTGCGCCTTTTTCCTTGTCTTAAATGGTATATGCGTGCATATGCTAGTTACGTAAGTTGCGTTTTGACATGGTGTTTAGCTGCAAGCGATAGGGCTCACTGTATGTCCTTCTGTAAGTCTTTATGTAAAATGCAAATGATCAGGTTCATGTGGCGCAATCAAATGGTTTGGACTTTAAGATGAATGCATCGCTCTTTGTAAGTCATACCTTAATTTCCATTAAGTAGCCTGTTGGTCATGTGCACCTGAGTTTTTCCAGTAGGATACCGTCGGATTTCCTTAAGTTGCTTCCTATAAATGTGCAATATTCCAGTTCCGGAAGAATGCACGTTCTTAGAGTTCTAATCCAGCTTCAGCATTACAAAGTGCCGCCTTATGTGACAGGCTAAATGTCGTGCTCTGGCTACATTAAAACGTACTTGTTCGGTAAATTTTAAGCTATTGCAATAACGCAAACCTAGGTCCTTCACTGAGATGCTCGGTTTGATAACAGCGTTGTTAATAGTTAAAGCCTTGGGAGGTATGGTGTTTTATAAACAATGCGTTAGACTTTACGGCTGAGCACAGTATCTGGCACCTGTGGCACCAAGCCTCTAAATTTGCTATGTCCTCGCGGATTTTGTCTAGTTCAGGCAATAGGTCATTTGGTCGAAAAATATAGATGACTTTTAAACCATCTGCAAAAGGATAGGGGCGACCGAATGCTAACCCCTCACACAGGTCGTCTACGTACATTAGGAAAAGTAGCGGACTTATTACGCTGCCTTGAACAGTAGCAATTGGAAGGTCTGTGGTAGTGTATTTCACATCTCCTAGGTTAACAGATTGTGTAGATTAATTAAGGTAAGGGCGAAGCAACTTTAGCAGAGGCTGTCGTACGCCATACGCTTTAACCTTATTCAATAGGCGCCGATGAGCAACTCGACTGAATGCCATTTGAATATCAAGACAAAGTCATTACCTCCTTGTCATAATCCATGGTTTTCGTGATAAGGTCAGAAAAAGCAAATTGGCATATCGCACAGGATTGTGCTGTGAGGAACCTATGCTGAGACCAATGGCTGGCGCCTTCCCTGTATAACATAACATAACACAAAATTTCCTTTCTCACTAGTTTCTATATTAAACGGATATAATGGAGGTGTAGTTTATTGAGCGGTAGTTGCAGACATCTTGCATCGATCCACACTTTTGTCGTGACGTAATAATGGAGTGTCTTCCAGCTTCAGGATACTCACCACGCGACATAGGTTAGGTAAAAATGTTCAGGAGGATAGCAGGACTACCTTCCCCATCATTCTTTTTATTTAAGTGGGTGGTATTTCATCTGGTCCAGGGTTTAAGGACTACCTGATTGCTGATATTACTGACCTTATGCGTTTAAGGCCAAAGTAAAAATGTTCAGTGTTTCGTTAGCCATTCTTAACGCCTCCTTGGTCACAGCCTAAATCTCTACACACAGTGGCTCCTTAAACTAATAGGTAAGAGGTTCACGTACTTTCCGCGGGTCACTGGTAGTACTGCCGCCTCCAGTTCCGTCTGGTCGTCAGTGTTTAAAGGCATGGTTGCCTGTGGATTTGACAAGATAATCGGAGTAAGCAAGGGCAGTGACTTTTTCGTGGCGCTTCACGTACGTCACGGCACCTTGTTGTTACATAGACACAGGTGGCGTAATCTAGGGAGAACGCTTACTAAGCAAAATCCTACCACGTTCTGGAACACTGCCGCCGAATAAGTTGCTGGAACGGGTTAAACCTGAACCATTCAGCCGGCACAGCGGGAAGATTTTTGGCTAGCCAGACTTTCCAAGGATGGACCAGAATTCTCATGTATAGATGGTCTGAATCTTCGTTGTTCAAGCTGGGGCCAGGTAGGCTTCGCAGGTAGGTCTTAGCAACCCTCTGGTCTATTCCAGAGCTGGTTCTACAACCGGAGGTTGGCTACAACTGTGGTAGGTATTTCCTTCCTTCATCACCGTTGCTCTTAAATTTGAAGGCCTGTTGGTCCAAGCCCTCAACTCACTATAGTGAGCGGCTCGTGCTTCGCAACCAATCCGGCTCCCACCCTTACTCATCTCTGCTGTACATTTGAGTTCACTGTTACACTGTAAAGTCCGCTTTAAAATGGTACACCTAATATACTTGGTGCTGCTTCTCATCTTATTGCGCAACGCCGGGTTCATTCCAGATTTGGCTCAGTAACTCTAGTTCCGATACTGCCGTGGTAGTTGGTCCATTGTCATCTCGCTCTTTCTCTTAATTTGAATGCTTAGTATATCCCCTCTTCTCACGATGGCCATCGGCTTCTGCTTTACAATTACGCCTGCACCTACCCTTACTTTTGCTGCTGTCAGTTTGGATTACCGGTTTACCGTAGAACTCTACCATTTTAGTGCAGAGCACAATATTACATGACGTTTCCTCTCCGACTCACTCCGTAACCCCTGGTCCATTGCCAATATTCTCAGAAAGTTATGTCGACGTTGTATCTCCATTTTTGCTAATGGGCGTAATAGATGTGACAAATGTGCCCACCTCATCTTTTCTCTTCACAACAACCCCAGATCGCTTGTGCTTTTTGCAGTCCCGACTGTTGACAGCCACATGAGGTAGATTTCCCTCACCTCTTCTTTTCCTCTAGCCTGCTTGGGCTTTTTCTCTTGCATGTTTGACTATAGCATACACTGCCTTTTATGCATCACCTACGTTCGCATCTTAATAGGCTCACCGTTTGGCATTGTCGGTCTCCACCCGTGACTACAGGACTTGGTATATGACGCAAAGCTTCCACCACGTTATTCCTTCCTTAAACCAACCCCTTCTCGCCTCTCCTATGCACCACAGTGTATTGTCTTCAGATATTTAGATCCGTTGCATACTTTTACACTGCGCTGGAGTTGTACCTCTTAGCTTATTTACCATCAAGGAAATTCTCGTTGCTCTCAGTCATTGCAAGCTATTGATACTTACTTGTTCTTCGCTCCTAGATACTGCTGTTCCTTCACAGTCTAAACGCCCATACGCATTTTTAACCGTACCTCTTCCCTCTTACCACAACTTACTACTAAGGCATGAAACAAAACGTTGTGGATTGCCTTCATGAACCACACTCTTGTTCTCTATGTATATAAGAGCAAACGACCCATATTGCCACAGCCTCTTTTACATGATCAAAAGACACAGGCAGTCAAGTATTTGTTGCACAAGTACCTTTTATGGTCTTAGCGTGTTCCTCAATTTCTCTTCTTCGAGGGCAGGAACTTCCTGGGTATCCGAATTGGCCTGAGGGACTGGCTTTCGCCTGCGGCTGAACGAAATAATCAAAAACGACTTATCTTGGCTATGCTCCTACGGAAAATCGATTAAACTGCACTCATCACCACGACCACTGTCCAGTGTGCAAAACTGGCACGAAGTCTTCATCCGCCGGAAAAGTATACAATAAGCAGAAAAGTCAGACCCGTATGCCTTGCAATTATTATTCACCTGCACACTTATTATTCTCACTCCATTGGCTGCTTCCATCCTTTTCCGGTGTCATTGACTATGTCGAGCCCTGACTAAGCTATTTGGTTAGCCAACAGAGGAAATTGTAAGTCAGTGGACTACGAAGAACTGAGTAGAAAATCGGTCGGTAAGGTGCTTTGCCAGTTGTATAATAACTTTCAAAAGGTTCTGCTGCAGTTTTCCTGGACGTAGTCGAGTTTTGCCCGGCACCCGTTCTCCCTGTCGCGACCCGCGCTTCTTCGCTGCTCGCTACTTTGCTATAACCTGAGGTGTATACAGTAGCGTTTTTGACCCATTTGTGTTACTTAAATTAACATATTTCTATCACGAACTCGTGCGTTCTGTTCTTCAACTTTGTCCAGCGCATTTTTCTACTGTCGTTTGTCGCGTTCGCTTTTTTCATATTAACGCTATATTCCCGTGTGTTTCACCTGCTTTTATATCCAGCATTCACGCAATGGTTGGCATACGGCGTGTGCCTTCCATAGCAGACAGGAAGCCGAGGAAATTCTCAGCGCCTCTGACAGCCAAGGCTAATCCACCCCAAACATGCGATTACAAATTTATCCTCTCCGATCCACTAGCTGATGCTTTGCAAAAGGTTTCTTCTCTCAAATTCATGTAAAAGAGCCGAAAACTCAAATTTGGTTGATAATGTATACCCATGATATGCTCACGCCTTTTGCTCACATAACTAAATACCAAAACTTAGAAAATCTGTCTGATATGTTCGCAACTGGTGAATTACTGAGCAGTATCGCGTACGAAGTCAGTGTACGCATGCGCTGCGCCAACCATGCTATTGTACTCAAGGTACAAGACAAATTGCATCTCAACACAGTGCTGCATAAACGTTTAAATGCTCGCAAACTGCCACAAAATTATTGCACGGCCACTAGCTTGCGTTAAAACCCTGGCCGATCTTACCCAATTATGATCAAGGTGTGCAACCACGACTTCGCTAAAAGAGTTGTTGACGCCCGGTTTCTCCTAAGACAGCTGCCTAATCTCGGGCCAATCTTGATAAAACCGGGCACGGCACCGCTGCAGCCGTGTAAATTATCTAATTCAAACTCAACCGGAAGAAAAGCACAAACAACACCATCTTCGGGGCCTTAATTTCCTACCACTAATCTAACTGTGACTCCAACCGCCTACTCTTCGATAATATTTGAGGTGGATTTGGATATAGCAAAACGATAAGTAGACCCCGCCGTACTGGAGCCATCTCGGAACAACGAACGCATAAGAAGCACCGAAACCGAGACTGTTTTAAGGACAGCAACCACCAGCTCCGCCGTGGAGACAACACAGAGCCAGAGTGCATTCAACCTGTCTGACAGGTGTGACACGGAATCAGAAGTTGAGAGCATTGACTTCCTGTCATCTTACACCCCTTGCCAGTGTCATAAAAGACCCCATGCACTCTCCCACTGGTCTGAATCCAACGTATAACAACCCTCACTGACGAGGTTTGATAGTTGAGACTCCTCAGCTGCAATCAAAGCCACAACGGGACGGCGAAGGTACAACACACAAATAATTCCAACGTGGCCAAGAAACCCCCTGTGGTTACCGACGGAGGAAAATACCCAATGGGCTTACACAGACATAACAATAATTCCACTTCCCATTATGGGCCGAAGCCTACTAATGCGACTACCAAACTGGTACTGCCCATTCGCCAGAAGTATCTCTCTAACACTGTAAGCCCCTTACTACGTAAGTCAATTCCGAGCAAATCGAGTTTCCCTGCTGATTGAGCTACAACGCCACATAGGCAACAACCACATGAATATGTTAACTCCGTGGGTGGCATAGACGCAGCACCTCCCTGGCCTTATGCACCCTGCGAATAAATAAATAAATAAACAGTTTATTCTCGAATTCGTCGAGACACCAAACCAGGCATGATCAACGTTTACATGCAATTATATTTTGCACCAAACACATTGCTATGTAGCTAATCGGCAGTAAGCAGAAAGTTGTACAGGCTGCGGAAGTTGTAAAAATAATCATGAGGAAGAAAGTCGTCTATGAATGACGAGACGTTGGTTTCTAGCGTGCGTAGTGTAAAGAGTCAGGGCACTATATGTGTAGTGAAAACGATACATGTGGGCAGGGAGTAGCTTATTGTTGAACGTGTCAGGAAAATAATGAATTATGCTTCTAGTCGACTTGCCAGTACATAGTTGTGGGCAATAACCTTATTCATTGGCGAGTCACCTCCGCCACGTGGCGGTGTTGTTAAACGGACATTTGTGGCTTTTTATAGGGAGTACGCTTGCCAGGCGAAGACGCACGACGTCCTGGAACACTGTCAGAAATCCGTTTGTACACTAATGTACAACTGGCAGAGAAGCTTGCTGACTGACTTCACACTCAGTTATCCGCAGTCAAATGACTTTCAATTTCCTCTTTTAGTTTATCAGGTATCTTGCTCAGGGCCGTTATAATGACTGACGCCAATCGAGGATGAGAGCTTCACGGAGGATCGTCTTTGTAAGTGTCCAGGTGAGCGGAAGGTCAGTTTCTTTTAGGTTTCAGGTTTTCAGGTTAATGTATACCCTTCAGGAGTGTGAAGGCATCATGTCCAGCTATCTTTACTAGACAACAGTCGAGGCGGTGAGAGCTGTTTTATCCATTTGTTGTACAGCCATGTACTTTGTAGGTCCTTGTGGGTTACCATGTCCTGTCCCGGGCAAAAAGAGTTTCTCGGTCCAATCCCAGATCCCCAAGAAGTTCCGGATCTTGGAGAAAGGGGAAGGTGAGAGACAACCAAGGTTGCAAAGAACAGGCGTGGAAACAAACATTGTTAAAGTCCTAGATTATAACATTTAGATTGGAGACAAATGATGTAAAATGTGCAACAATGATTGTGCTGTAAGTGTCTTTTGAATGTTCTACGAAAACATTGGCCGTATAGGTTGCTTGCTGCCATTTAACTGGAATAGAGAGCGTTGCTCCATTAAACAACCCAAGCAGTATCGGTTTGCTATGATGCAACTATTGCTTGGGAACACAGAAAGTGGAATTCAAAGACCAGGGACTTTAGCGTGGTGGATGAACAGCTGGTAGCCAGCCTACTTTGATAGGGAGCGCAGAATAAGTAAGTGAAGGTATAAATGGCTTGCGACGAAAGAGCTTCAAAGGTCAATTAGTGTTAAATTAGCGGACAGATAGGACTCAAGCTCGGAGTAAAAATGTTCGGGGGATCAAGACAGAAATACGACACGAGAGTACTAAGAGTATAGCGCTATGGCAGACTGAGATGGGAAAAGCCTGAGAGAGAGGTTACCCCTACATAAGTAGGTGTCGAAACCTTTGCTGCAACAACGGACACGGAACACCCAAAAAGCATTGGTTAAGAAGCGGATGTATTGACCAGGTGAGAAAGGATTGATGGATCGAAGTGAAGAAATAAAGGTCAGTTAAAGACAGGCGAACGTGCGGAATAAATGTATACGTAGCGTCGTGCAGAGAAACGAGTTATTCTAGGGTGCTAAGAAAATGGTACTAGGGTATGCTGATCCAAGAAAAGCCAGTGAGTCTGTTGGACTCATACATGGGTAAGTGTCGCAAACATAGCAGCGAATACCTGAGAAATGAACAACTAGAAAAGAGAAGCTAACAGGCGTCTGTGTGCTGACCAGATGCGAGGAGTGATGAACCAAAAAGCTTAGGAAGGTTAATTGACGGAAGGGCAGCGAATAGCCGGAATGCAAGTATACATTAAGGTTACTGTGGGAGTCACGTCATATAAGGCTGAAGCACGACGGCGCGTATGTACACAATTCGTGCTAGGGTGCTGAGATAATTCTACTTTGGATAGAGCCAGGGAAAGCTAGCCCGAGAGCTAGACACTTGCAGGTAGAAAAGCCGAAGACGATACGACGAGTAAGAGATATGAGAACGTCTAGAATAGAGAGGCAAAGGAGCGGCTGTGCGATGAATTGATGAGTTAAGAAGGAGTGCTAGTAGCAAGCTGTAAAGGTTACATGAAGGAAGGATATTAAACGGGCGGGATGCATGCATACATTAAGTTTACTGAGGACCTCGCAGCATATGAGTCAAAGTCGCGCAGATACTAAGTTCTGTTAGGGTGCTAAGATTTTAGTGCTAAGGTAGACTGAGCCGGAAAATGCCAGTAAAAGATCTGGAATCCTACATGATCAGGTGTCACAGACGTTGCAGAGAGCAACGGATAAATGTACGTTTAGGAAGGAGAGGCTAAGGAGCACCTGTGCGCAGACCACTTGAGTTATGTTTGATCAACAGGCTGGCTAGCCGAACAACCTCCTCGTGGTGCCACCTGGCTGGTTCGGGTAGCCAGCCTGTTCCAGCAAAGGGTCTGGCGGCAGTGTCCAAGGATGTGGTGGGATTTCGCCTGGCCAGCGTTCTCCTTATAAAAACCACAAATATCCGTTTAACAACACTGTGGCGTGGCGGATGGAACTCGCCACTAAATAAAGTCAATGCCTCTTCCCTTTCCAGGGGATCATTCACGCATCACGGACGTCATCCGGTTCAAAGCGTTTCATTGATTCCCTACTTTGCTGGCAAACACAACAAACAAAAACAGACACAGTGTCATATTTACCTACTCACACAACATGGCCCCTTCCAAAAACACAGTTAAACATATTGTTACATGTCAACACACACATAAATTCCCATGCTATTTGTCAAAATATATTATTTTGTGCAATTGCCGATCATACATGTCTGTGTTACCATAATCACGCCCTTGATGGTGTGCCTCGCAATGACGAGAATAAACTATTTATTTATTTATTTTATTTAGAAGTGAGCTAAGAAAGGTTTCTTGAAGAAAGGACAGCTAACGGATGAAGCGCAAGCACACGATGTTTGCTAAATACTTCAAAGCATAAAAGGCTAAGACGCGGCGACGCGCAGATAATGAAATCCTGCTGTGGTGCTAATGGAATAAAACTAGGAAGGCCTGAGCAGGGAGAAGCCAGTGACAGGGCTGAACTACAAGTAATTAGCTGTCACAGTCGAGTAAGTGACGGCTAAGCATCAAGAAAGGAGCCAGTACTGAATAAATGAACGTCTAGAAAAGAGAGCCTAAGGAACAGCTTTGCACAGACCATATGAGTTAGGTTTGCTCTGCAGAAGAGAGCCAAGAAAGGTTTCATGATGCAAGGACAGCGAATGGGAGGAGCGTAGGCATACATTAAGGTTGTTAACTAGTTCAGAGCATAAGAGGCTAAGCCACGTTGACAAGCAGATAATCAAGTTAGTTTGTGGTGCTAATGGAATATAACGGCTACCACGTGCTAGCGCTCCACGAATCGCCCAGATATCACCCGTATCCCGATTTTATGGAACGCTGAAAGTTACAAACCCCTACCCAAGTAGTGTTGCATCTAGGTACAGGGCTATAAGATATAACCCGACTACTGGACATGTTGTAGCTGACGCCGTCCAGCCTGCTCCAGCCAATTGGACGAAGTCTTTGACCCACATGCCTGATTTGGTGTGCACTGATGAATTCGAGAATACAAAATATTTATTTACACCTGCCTGTGTGCCTTATCTCGCAACTCAAATTTGTACACAACTGAATCAGTTTACCCTCCTCTTCAACCTACTGTCCCTGTCGTCCGCCAACCTCTTACCTTATCTTCCGCCGGTCCACCAATCATGCAATTCAACGCAGGCTTACAAACAAATCTCTTACCTCAACGGGGTTCGCAAAGTTCGACGTTGACGGACTTCCACGTCCAGACCAATACGACTGACGCGTATACAATCCTTCCTTCATTGTTCGATCTATCAAAATCAGCATGCACCCCTTACTCAATTATCCTTCTGTCCAGCCCGCATATGGTGCTGATACCTGAAAAGTGGCACGCAGCTGTTATTTCTGATGCCTCGGTGCATATTCCTGAGTACACCACGTTCTTTAGCAGACTTAACAATTAACCTGGCGGCGGTTGGTTTATGTACGTCAGCAGTGAACTTCACGCGCCAGCTTTCCAAACATGCCAGTTAAAAATTCCGAACATGCTCTTTGGTTCTTAGGCCATAGCAGGCCAACTAGACATCCTGTTAAGCAGCACCTACAACCCATCGCATCCGAACAGTACTGAAGTAGACGACTTAGCTAAGCACTTTCCCGACGCTTCATTCCTCCTCGTCCGTTGTTATATAATCGGCGGAGCTGTTGATATGCCATACTTCTCATAGCTTGATCAATCAGCACCATCCAGGCATAGAGCCTTCGCAAATACTGCCTTCACATTTGGCTGGACTCAGCTTGCATGCGCCCTCAAGACAGACCATCACCCACGACCTTATTCTCACCTACGGTAACCCGCATGCAAATACCGGTGTGTTAGATAACATTCGGGATGGTGGTCACAGGGATGTGAGGCTGTTATTAAAACTTCCAAAAGTCCGTCACCATGTTAGCGCAATCTACACTGCAGTTTGACCGCTGCAACATATAAATCAGGAAGACTTCTCCTCACTACTCCGTGCCTCTCCTTGGGAAGCTTTTCTTCTAGCAACTAGTACGGACACTGCGACTTGTGAACTGTAAAATAACTTTACGTTTTGCCTCTATATACTAGACACCTTGCAGAGCTCGAGCAAGTGACCTCAAAATCCCGATGAAGCGCCTATGCGTAAAATTACCACCAAGCTTAAGAAAATGCGCGCTTGCCATAAGCCCTATACCTTTCTGTGTACAATGTTACCTGGCTTCCCTAAGGTTGGTGCAGATGCTTTATAACTGGCCTATCTCGGCCGAGCCAATGCTCGAGCAAGCCCTCCGGTATCATTGGTCCCATCATAGATGCATATTCCATTGCCTCCTATGTAAACGGTAATCACTGATCGTTCGCAAGGAACAGTGAGATTCAGCTTCTAGAATGATTTCCGATTTGCGTTCCCTTTAGGATGGCTGTAAATGGTTTCCCAGTACCAACGATGCAACTATCACATGAATGTTCTTACTCTGCACAGATGCGATAACTCATACCCCTGTGATGTGGTGTGTGATCGGTTGGCTTTACACGTCCGCCAAATATTCCTGGTCAGGTTGCATGGGATTGAACGTTCGCGGCAGCTAGTTTGCATTATTTTAATAATACCCATTTCTGGTATCTATGCTAATGGCAGGTGTACTATATAAACTACTGATTCTTCAACTATTAACTGGTTGTGTAGACCATGTTCTTTACCGACATAAGCGCTTTCGGCGGCAACCCCCGCTCGGTCATTACGCACCGGCTTGAGGCCATCGTATCCCGAGAGTGATTACCGGACGGTCAATATGCAAGCCCCTTAGCTAGAAACCACAACTGGTTCTCAAATTCTCTTCGCCTTATATAAGCCTATGCAAGGCTTTGTAAGCGGACCGATCCTTTGCTCCGTAATCGTACGTGATCTCCGAGGGATCTTAATGTATCAAATCTATAGGTTGCGCATAAACTAAACCTATAGACCGTTCACCACTTCATTTAAACTTGGAGCGTAGGGCCCAAAACTGAGCTGGCTATATTGCTGGGCTATGTTGCTATTGTCTTCGCGGTCTTCCCATAAGGGAACAAGAGTCGCATTGAGACCGGAGTTTCGTTAGTATGTAGATATCGATCGTTGCAACTCACCACTTGCATGTATTGTCAATGGTGCTACGGTTTCGTTTAAAACAGCAGTTAGGTGTCGAAACCAAATCGCAGCGCTTCCCTTACATACGTCACCATTTGCTTAGCACACCAAAGCCCATGGTCACAGTACGTACCTTACTACCCTTGGGTGGCGAAAGCCAACGGTTCCTTTCTCCTGACAATATCCACTTACCGATGATTACAGCCGTATATACACTTCTCCTCAGTGTGGGTAGAATATTGGGCTGTCTTGTTTAAATCCGTTAGCACTTGGTAGCATGGTATTAGTTCCTGAGTAAACGATCCGCTAGAAACAACCCACAAGGGATTCTTCGACAGTTGCAGTTCCATTTGATTGTAAATTTCCATTACTGACCACAAGTCTGTGTAGATTTTGTGATATGGCCCTCACACTCCTTTTCTAATTTCGTCCATCATGCTTCACTTACATACATCCCTAGGTTTCATGCAGCCGATTTGGTCGCGGTGTCTACATCACTAACCTTTGCACCCTGCCTACTATACTATTCGGTAGATGATCTAGGTTCATCCGTTATGCGCGAGTGATTTGATACCGCTGAATGCGGCATTAGAATGGACAAGTTGCTTTAACAATTACGATTGCGTATTTTCAAGGTTACAACAAGATACCATTGTGCACTTTTGGCACGATAGGAATAAAGTACTTGACAGTATGAAAACGTCCTCACTTAAAACTCAAACTAGTGATAAGGCAAGTCAAGGGAAAGCGATATACGTGTATGGTGGAAAAGTACCATCCCGCTATCTTAATGGCACGAAATTTTAAACCAACTATGAGAGACGGGGAAGCACAAGTAGTTCCACGTAACAAACCGTGCGGATGTACCGGACACGTTTTACATGTACTAGTGATTAAAGAACGCAAACAATCAAGATCAACACGCTAGCAAACAAACCGCGCAGAAAACTAAATTACAAGGTAAGGATATGGTTATATATTATTTTTCAGAGCATGCAGCAGACATCGTGAACCCCTCTGGGTCAGTGAGTGGTCACAACTGCAGAGGGATTGCTGTGACCATTTGCTCTAACTGAGGACCATCCGTCGTGGGTTAGCCTTCTGCAAGACAAGGTGGTGAAACTTGCTGCAGCTTATGGAGGAGAAACAGGCGATTGGACCCATAAAGCTCCCACCCGCGACCTCCCTTAAAGTGCCAAACAGGTTAACGCACGCAGATAACACGCGACGACCCATTCCTCCTAAGGATTGTCACCTCTGTGGTTGGGATCCTAAAATAGAAAAAACGGTGTCAGTTACTGGCATGTATAAAGTGCGAAGGATAAAGACACGAAGCGCTTTCCCATAAAGAAGCAGCAACATGTTGGCATACGCGGCGTAATACACGTATCTGTTTGCGAAACGTTTTGTGTTTTTTCAGATTTTACAAAGTATTTTAATATTTCTTTTGTGGTTTCAAATCCTTTTGTATTTTTACGGGTTTTCAACAAACTTGGATGTACGCACGTTTTCTTGAGATCCGCTTACCGAAACATGCATGCACCTCTCGGAGGTCCAACATGAATCGCTGGCAGTCTGCACAATGTTACCACACATCTGGGTCCCTAAGTTCTGCACACGTTTTACGGCACAAGTGTTTGCATTCGCAGCATTGAACCCAATTCCCGTCCACGTCCACTGAATTCCGTTGCAAAGGAGACAAGCATTGTAATGATGCGGTAGCTGCGCAGACGCAAGCCGCTATTTCTGTAAGCGGCATGCCGCTGCATTTGTAGGTTGCATTTGTCGGAAATTCGTCTTATGTAATGGATCGCCTACGAGTACAATGTCCTCACCATCTACTTCTTTACTGGCGAGACTCTGCTTTCGTTTGGACGGCGCTTCTGACCCTCTACACAGTGAGGATGACGACACACAACGAACAGCAGTATCTTCAACCGCTGCTTGTTTATCGATGGAGAACTCCACACGCCTCCGCTTATTCCCACAACGAAAAACAGTGTTCGCGACCCGACCAACAGTCACTAGTTGCTCGGTGGTAGGATCCTTAGCCATTAGTTCTAAATTAGGTCTCTCACAAAGACGCCCGGCGAGCTCCTTTTGAGCGCGCACCTTTTAACGCAAGTCCGAAACGCCCATTGCGTTTAACGCAATAGCTATTTTCTTTCCAACACTTTCACTAATGGCTAGGTTCTCGGCAGCCTTGTACTGTAGAACCGTATGCACCTCCTGGTACTTTTGTTCACCAGGCTGGAAAAATGTCCCCGTTGCTGGCGCGCGAGAAAACACCGACTTGCCCGGAATAGGTTTCTGCGGATAGCTGATTAGACGGCCTACATCCAGGGCTTGAGCGCACGGCATATTTTAATGCATGGCGAATGCATATTAGCAAACCGGGGAGCTAACATATTCCACTTGGAAGGACAGCAAACCAAAAGTGTGCACATTCCGGAACTCCTGGTCATATCTCAAGATTGTAACTTTTTTTACCGCTAGGTGCTTCAGCAACACTTCACGGGAACATGTCCCGAAGAAACACAGAACCTCGATTAACCAACGCACACATGAAAGGTCTTTTTGACCACAACCATATGAGCTTTGGCTAGGCGAATTCCATTGCCTGGTCTAATTATTGATTCCGTTATACCACCTGCTGAAACAATTGAAGGACACTAGACCTACGGGATAAACCGTGTTTCAGGTGCCTACTCTCTACCTCTAATCTGTTTATGGGGAAGATGTCCAAGTTTCTTATGCCCTTTAAAATATTTCCTGCGTGTCGGAGCGCCGCGTGGTAATATGATACCTAACGCCTCCTTGCTTCGAGCGCCGACGACAGCAAAGAAGTTGTTTAACTGTGGTTGGCTTTGTGTATACACCAAATTACTCATTTATTGCACAAGTTCCCTGCGGACCTCATCGTTGCAATCTGTTAAACAAGCGCAGCACTTTCGCATGTCCCTTAGTACATGGAAGTGGCACAACATCACTTGAGCATTTACGAGGTACTATTTGAAAGTGTTCATTTGCGCTAAGCAGCGAGCTAGCATTAGCCACCTTGCTGTACGGGTTTTTGGTAAATGCTTTGTCATTCGCTGCATCGCGTCATTGCAACTGTGCCTAATTGCGTTTGGCATGCGGGCATAAAAATCTACAAGCAAAGCCGGTTTCTTCAACCAGCATTGCATGCCATGGCGCATGAGCACTTTGGTTGTGCTGATGTGTGGCGTCTGCCAAGCTGACATCGCAGAAGCGCTTACATAATGGTATAAGGCTTCGCGGTATGAAAAACGCATACTGCACTATACCTTCGTTGTACACCAGGTCGCATATCACTTCCACTGCAGCAGCCTCCTCACTCGGACGGCTTCGTTCCCGCGCTCCATCTTAGCTGCCCGTTATGTATAGACCTAACGTCTACAGGTTTCGACCGCAGTTGGAAAGTAAAAAACGCAAAATTTTTTTTATCTTATATGTACTCGTTAAATACTGCATGAGCTCGAAATGATGCTCCTCGTCCTCCTGTGTGAGCCTGCGGTTACGCAAGTATAACGATGGTATTCTTAAGCAAAATTCATGGCTATGCATCATAGCTTCGTCCGTTGGACTAATTGCACCATCGAGCAAACGACATGTGACACGAGCGGCACAATTGCTGTCTCTCTAACTAAATAGGCAGCTTTAGCAAAGTAAATTAAATCACTTACTGGCGACCTTCACTAGGTTTCCGGTGGGCATGTACGCACTTCACACACGAAGACGCCATCCCTATCGGTAGCACAATACCACGTTTCGGCGGCATCGACCTGCAGGTACAGACTTGTACAAGAACACTGACATGCAGGGTTGACGTTGAAATGCTGAGAAGTCTTCCCAGAATGCCTCATTTGTTCCACACTCCATCTTAATTAGCTGTTTTAATAACCGAACATCGTTCACCAAACATTGCGTTGCTGACATTGAGCTAATGTAACCGTAATCCCCATCTAAATTTATCGCAGCCAACCGTTTGGCGAAAGTGAATCACGGAAAGTCCATAGCGCTAGCGGGTACGGCGGCGCACCGTAGCGCGCTCGCTTATAAGCGGATCGACAAATTCCTCGATTAAAACAACTATTGCACAACTTTTCCATTTAATCAAACGTTTGCCGTTTCTATCAGTTTCCAAAAGCAATGTTTACAATTTTAACGTTACTTAGCGATTTTCTCATTAAATTGTCCGACACAAGCGGTAGACGAAGTGTCCACTGCCCATTAATCCCCTAACAGATTGGTCAGTATCCTGGGACGTCATTCGAATAGGCCAGCTTCCTAAGTTGTCTAAGTACAAAACGATGCTATCGTTTATAATAGTTTACACAGACAAACTGGGAAACCTCCAAGGTACTACGGGTGTAGTGAAGTTCAGCGGGTGTCACTTCAAGCTGATCTTGGCGTCTTGTTGTCGTCTGATTTTACGTCCAGTGTACATTGGATTGTGGCTGCTGGGAAAGGCGTTGGCATGCTAAGTCGTGGATGATCCGCAAATCGTGTAGGATCGTGATAACCAAAATGTTCGCAAGCTTATTTCAGCCTTTGTTTGGTCACACTTAAGTGTGAAACTACACGGGCCGGGACTCTCACATCTGGGTTTTGCCTAGCGGCGGGTCTGGTTGGATAGCTATGCTAGGCAAACTGGAGGCGCTGCGGTTAGGTGCAGGTTTGGATATATACATATCGTATGCACATGGTAAGACGGTTTGTTTGTTTTATTGAAGAGGGTTAATTTGATTACCATAAGTAGTTGTTGGAGTAGGCTACAGAAGTATTGGAAATCACTTGGTGCCACCGCGGTAACGACGGTCATTGGGATGGTTCCAAGAGCTTCTGTCTGTTTGTGCGTACATATCATCGGAAATTTGAGGAAGTTGAGTCGATGTAGAGAAATTTCAATTTACAACTGGCACACCTTTTAACAAGCATACGGCTGTGATTCGGCGGCATTATGAACGGCAACGGGGAAGCAGTTGCCGGCGGAGTACCCGCACCAGTACATGCAGTATCGCTGTATTCAGAGCAGGCGTAGCTACGTCCATGGAAAACTGTAAGTTGCTATTCTCACCGTATAACAATTGCTATACCGTTACAGGATGCTGGAATGCATGGTGCAACTTCCATACAAATTAAAGGGCCAATTTTACGATCGAGGGGAACTGCTTTTGTGCCCTTATCGTGCTTTCCATGTTCGTATCTGTGGTCAAATCCTCAAAGCAGGCAGTTGACTGAAACGCAGGAGCAAGTGAGGTTTCCATGGTATCCGTGTTCAAAAGTGGTAGGGAAATACGTAAGTACATACCTATGGCACACGAGCGGACGTTGAACGCGGATGGCCTGAGGAGGCTCAAAAGACAGCAAAGGAAGCGAAAAACAAGGGGAATGAGCGAGGTGACAAAATTGTCAGAGCGGCACGGCGCTTGTCCTGTGGGGAAAGAGGGCAGGTAGTGAGATAATTGTCCTTCATGCCCTCGGTTATGTAGGTAATTGCAGAACGATGCTGCAAAGTACCTTTGGCTGACTCGACTTACTAAGTGAATATGGGGGAGTGGTTTTGTGGCACTGTACGCCGGTAGTTTAACTGGTAGGGTGCATTCTTTTTCTATGCGTGGCTGCCCAAATGAGACGTACAATAGCTACCGGAAAGTTGTGGAAGCATTGAAAGCGATGCTACCTTGTATGGATACGGTACGTACCCTTGTACTGGGCAAATACGTGGCCCAGGTGCGGGCGATGGTCTGGGCTTATGCTAACGCTTCGGTAGGGTATGGCCGTTTTTACTTGCTGAGGGACGGCTCCCGCCGGCTTACTCGTCTTTCAGGATCGAGTTAAGCAGACGGAAGCCTACTGAGGCCATGCCTGCCTAAATTGATCTATACACGCAAGGGGGAACAATTAAGCAGGCTGTTGAGGGCGATATGGGCAGGGAATGCTGTATGTTATTGTTACTTACGGCGAACGTAGCTGCCATATCTATCGTCTTGGGCTGCGCACAGGTGGATGGAGGTGGGCTTATTCGGTTGCGCTACAACCAACCGGATTGAGAACAAGCATCTGAAGAATCAGCTTACCTAGCAGTCCTCCCTGGATCCTTTGTTTATGGCGGTGCTTGATCTTGTACACACGTTGATTTAGAATATGCTGCAAACTCTTCGGAAGCGTAGCGCGTCCCCGTACAAACAACCCCCAGAATTTTCCATGGCAGCACCGATTTTGGCGCGTTTTCTTCCGTTTGCTTGCGAGGAATTTGGGAGGTGTTGAAGGGGCTCACGTAATACTGCTGTCCGGGATACTGGTCCCCAATGGTTGGATCGTTGTGCTCATGGTAAAGCTAACCATTCCTGCGCTGTGACCGTGGTGGTCTGCGACTGCAAAGTCCATCATCAATGGTGTCTGCCGTGTGCTCATATGTGTAACGTAGCCGTTAGTTTAAGTACCGTTGTGTGGACACTTTAGCTTATTTGCCGATGGAATGCTAGGACACAAGCTGCTGTGGACACTGCGTCGGGTGCCTCATTGTTGAGCATTTCCCAACATTTCATTAGGTCATCTCTTTTACACTTATCAGTGAATTAACGGCTATTCACCGTGTTAACTGATTCACACATTTGCAGCAAAGCATCCCTGTTCTGAGCAGGTACGTTTCCCTTGAAGTGCATACAGGATGTTTTAATTATAATATATATATATATATATACATATATATAATTCTCGATAAAGCGTGGCACGCCTTTTGGCATGATCCGCGTATTACAACATTGTACATGATAGCACGATTAGCAGCACCAAGAGCGGCAGTAGTACGGATGCAGTTAGCAGTAGGGGCCCATATGGCCCAAAGGTTTTACAAAGCCTATGTTCTCAGAATGTGCGATGTAGGAATACGCAACCGATCACTAATGTAGAGTGGGTTGATGAGGAACTAGTCCGAGGTGGTTGTGGACACCATGCGGGTCAAGTGAATGAAGCGTGAAGAAAAAGCTGCAACACTATTTAAGAATGGTGGTATTTAAGTGATCAAATATGTAGGCGTTTCCGTACGACTGCAGATATATGCTCAGAATTTGCAAATAAGGTATTGGTCAACTTGTCAAAGTGTGCTTAAAGTGGTGACTATATTGTGTGGCTAGTTACATCCGCCCCGTCGTACTGTTGTTAAACAGGCATCTGGAGCTTTGCATGGAAAACGCTTGCCATGCGGAAGCCCCCCACGTCCTGGAACACTGCAGACTGATGATATGACATTGACAAGCTTACAACTTACCGATTACCCTCGCGGCTATTTGCAGTCATGTTTCGCCAATTTGTTTCCCATGGTTGTGTA
This sequence comes from Dicrocoelium dendriticum, assembly GCA_944474145.2. Classification (NCBI taxonomy): domain Eukaryota; kingdom Metazoa; phylum Platyhelminthes; class Trematoda; order Plagiorchiida; family Dicrocoeliidae; genus Dicrocoelium; species Dicrocoelium dendriticum. The sequence continues at coordinate 125,090,339 of OX104064.1, forward strand.
GTTTCCTTCGGAGTCTACCGTAAGTGTCAGGGCTGTTGAAATCGGTTGACCCAGGAGACTTGTATTGATTTGATTATTTTTTTAGGTTACTTTACTGTGTCATGATTGCGAAGTGCGGGTGACTTCTTGGTTCCGTGTTGATTCCGTGTCCAGGTGAGCGTCGCAGGCATATTCTTAAAGATGTCCTGCGCAGATAATGTTAACCCTTAGAACAAGGGAGAAACATAAAACGGACCGAGAAAACTGCAAACGTAATTAAACAGGACTAGGTTAGTGAATAAATATAAAATTTATGGTACGGCTGTGCTGGGTAAAAGCAATGGAATGACCGAATACCTTATACATCACATACGTAGTTTTGCATGTAAGCACGAGGCAGACATTGGTTGAATGTGAGAGAAAAATGTTGTCCGAATCGGCCTAGAGTACGCAAAAGTTATCTTGTGTGGACGCCGGGTGTATCAGGCGCTGTTAACCGGTAAATGATTTGAGGAAATCAGAAGAACATAGTAAGTGGTTTAATATGCCCTTAAGATTTAACTTGAGCGATCGCTTGACAGTGCTAGAGCTTATCATTCGCACATGTATGAGAGCCAGCGGAGTTACTACCCCGAGTTAGAGACCCATGAAAATAATAACGTAGCAAGTTCAGTAATCGGATGCTAGAGAATCAGCTGGGTGATGATGTGAGACGGAGTGTCAAAATTGTGACGAGATTGGAAATTATATACTACAGCTGTAGCAAGAATACGGTTGCAAAGCCAGCCATAAGGGACCTGGAACAGCGTAAATAGACAGGGACTTCTACAGTGCGGCAAACTAGTCAAGTAGACGGTAGGAAGGGCGATACTGGGAGTCGGGTTAATTATGAAAAAACTGCCCGCTGATAGGCATTCAACGTTAAAAGCAGGAGCGAGAAGGGTTTGAATACTACGGCTGTAGCGAGAAAATGGTTGCAGAGCCAGCGCTGAAAGGGACCAGTAATATCAGTAGTGTGAGCAGCAGCTCCAAAAGGTGCTAAGTGTGCTACTCTAAGTTGGACATCCAAGGCAGATTGAATGATAACCATGGTGTAATAAAGGTACCGCCACAGGGGCACTGCACGTCACGGTAATAATGTGTTTCTGCTCTCTTTCAAACATCGTATGTCGTATTAAATATTTGTGTTCCACCTGCTCTCAAAATCGTCAGCGAGTTGCGACACTCATTTTTCAGCAGGCATGCTGCATCGTAAGACTTAGGGAGTTTCCGTATGTGTCCGACCTGACAGGCAATGTTAGGTTTGTCTTTATTTTATCAGTGGTAGGCTGATTGTTTGCTATTTGCAGTACCTTAGCGATGCCAGCAACTTATTCAGTGCGACCTGCTGTTCTAGGGAGATCGCATGAATAGCACTACCTAGTATTTGCGTACGCAGATCATGGTAGTGACACACTGGTGCCATCGGAGACCAACTAGGTTTCGCAGACAGCGACCCTCATACACTTGAATGCACTTCCGACCTTCAGACCGAATGGTCTAAGCGTCACTGTGATACAGCGGAAAGGCCGTAACTGTGGCCTTGCACACCCGCCCTTTCAGAGGGATGGAAACTGCTCTCCGTCGCAAAAGGTGCCGCCGGGTTAAAAGGAGTCAGTTCCAGGTTGTATACTGCGTGAACCAACTTCATTTGCTATGTGGCCATCCTTGCCAATGTACTTGAAAAGCTAGGTGAAGTAACGTACCATCTCGTTTCTTGTTAGCAAAAGTCCAGGGGTCCCAAAGAGGCTGTTTGTCATGCAGAAAAGCTTTGCACTTTGAAGGTGCTAACTGCATACCAATTGAAAAGACCATGCCGGACAGCCTACTCACGGTTGATTGTGCCGCAGCAACCTCGTGGAGAAGTAAGACGAGCTCCTCCGCATAACCATGGTCTACTGCTGTGTCACCACGCAGGCGCTCCACGCCTACCTTGTGAGGTTCCGCCACGGAACACCTCATAATAGCATCCACAGAAAAATCGCACAGAAATGGGGGAACCGGACAATACTGACGAACGCAACTTGTGATTGGAAACAACCGGAGTTAGGCTAGTAATCTTGTGCTTAGAACAGTCTTTACGATGGCACTTCTTGTACACTGCCAACCTAATCTATTAGCACTAGTTACCTGGGGCACCCTCTTCCTTCCAGATGCGTTATAATAGTGTGGTCAGGGCTTTACAGGGTACCTCATCTCCATCGTTTAATCGTGCAACTTGCAGGGAAGTTGGATCAGCAGCATCAAAACGACTGATGGCTGTGATTGGGTTTCGGACCTGGGCCTTCGACGGAGACTCTAAACTGACCGTTCATGGCTCCTTCTGCATCACCTGAGTAGGAAGGGATACGGGAGCAGTGTGCCAGCTGAAGTGATAATAAGTGTTCCGCGCAACAAGGCATAAGGGGCTGCTTATTTTACATTAGTGTAACCGCGCTGCCTCTGGTTGTCTCACTGACGCCTAGTTTCCTAAGACCAAAGGTACGGACCAGCTGGAAGAGCTAGCGGTACTTGCCTATTGTTCCTGCCTCCTACATCGCTTGAGCCCCACCGCTCCAACAGGCTTCTTGCCAGCACTTAGGTTCAGCTTTAAAGCGAGCGTAATAGCTCGTGTGGTTACATTATGCTAAAAGGCATCAGAGAGGTTTCCTCTGGATTGCAACTGGTTCACCAACCTCTTGGATAAATAAATAAATAAATCTTTTATTCTCAACAAGGTGAGGCACTCCTTTACAGACATGATCATTTTGACAGAACGATGCATGATCAAGAATATGCAAAAATCCGATATGTTTGCCATAGCTGTTTGTGTTTGTGCAGGGGGTATGTATGTATGTCATTGTGCGTGTATGTGTGTGCAGCTGTGCGTTTTGTGCTTGTAGTTGTGCTGCTTTAATCTTAAGTGTTTGCTATCGTCATCAATATGCCAGTAGGAGATTGGTGTCCGTGGGTTGGACAGAATTATCCGGATATCCACGGGGCAGTGCCTTTATTTTGTGGCGAGTCACGACCGCCACTTCACAGTGTTGTTAAGCAGACCTTTGCGGCTTTTTATAAGAAGAACGCTTGCCAGGCGAAACCCACCACGTTCTGGAACACTGCCGCCGAACTATTTGTTGGAACGGGTTAAACCCGAACCACCCAGTTGACACCCCGAGGAGGTTGTTCGGCTAGCCAGCCATGAAGACTGAGAATGTCACAAGCAAATGTTCCTGCATGGCGGACGAGGACCTGTTGGACAAATCTCAGCGTCATTAAGGATAACGCACCAAAATTTCGGCACGCAGTCCGTCTTGACAGGCTTGCCTGACCGAGCGCCAAGACGAATTCTCAGTGGGCAATCACAGAATACGCTTGGTGCGCCTCCCGCTGAAATATACGGAGTAACGATAATGTACGGAAGCGTGCTCCGAATGTACGCAGGTGTTAAATTACTGGCCAAAATGCAGGATGGAACCACGCCATCATACTCTTCACTATACACTTTAGCTACAGGTGAGAAAAACAACAACTACTGTGCCACAGAAGTAAAACAAAAAGGGGAAAATGCAACAAGCGTAAGCCAGCTTAGCTACCGATAACAGATAAGCATCGTTCTGGTACGCAAGCTGCCACCTATTTTGCAGCAAAACTATTTCTATGCAAATTATATAAGGTTAAATACTGAGATCGTGGTTGGAGGGGAGGATAAGAGGGATAGTGTGGGACAAAGAAACTCACAGCAACCGCAAGCAAAGCGCGACGCGAGTAACACTGGACGGGCACTCTCACCACTTTACCGTCAATAGTTGAGCCTGCTTGAAATCGCAGGGCTTTTTAACTTGCGACTTCTGGCCTGCAGGGAGCGTAATTGGGCGACCCGCAAACACGCATGCAATTCTTTGCGCAACCCAGTGCATGCTCGGAGTCTAGCTGCATTGTTCAGTAAGCTAGGCAGTCCATTAAGCTTTCACGCTGTCTGTAGCTCATTGCTATGTGGTCAAGCTGGAGGAAGCATTGCTCGCGGATCTCAGTAGTATAGTGTTCAGGGCGTCAGCCATGAGCTACTAAGCTCTGAGTTCCACCCCAGCTCAGGCTATCTCCACCTGACGAGTCTAAACCAAGACGAAACCGCGGTCGTGGGGTGTCAGGGTTGGGAAGAGCAACACCCGAATATATCCAAGCTGGAGGCACTTTTACGTTTGTGAGGGCCACCTGCAGGTAGCAGTGTATCGCCTGGAGTGCCGAAAACTCGTGCGCGAAAGGAACATACGATGGACAGAGCAAAGAGCAGGCAGTCTGCCTCCATTGTCTGATCGACTGCCACCGAGACCGAAACTACCCCCCAGGTGATGATCGCTTGGTGGAAGTCGGCGTGCGTTAAAGTCCCTGGCAACAGTGACCATATCCGTCCTTTTGGAGGCACGCAGAAGTACATGTAGCTGCTGGTAAACGTTATCTTTGACTGCATCCGGGTTGCAGTGTGTTGGGGCGTAGGGGAGTTTGGCTGGTACTTTTATCAGTTGCGATACGTGGGTCGTTTGTGACGGTTACCGAAGAAGACCTAAGAGTCCTTTAACCATTTGGTAAAGGACGGGAGGTGTGGTGATCTGTCATTATAGGGTGGGCAGTTGAGTTAGCACGGAAGGTAGGCCTAGCAAAAGCAGTACTAAGCAGTGTGGTCCATGATTCGTCAAATAGCGTGCTCCTGCCCTGTTGCCCAGGCAGAAGTGCAGGGTTGCGTTAGGGGGAGTGAATCCAAGCCATTGATCAAAGGTCTAACCTACAAGGCAGCAGCGCGATGTGAGGGCGTCGCAAACCGTTAGGAGCCGATGACATAATATATGGTAATGCGCCTTTCGGTCCGTAGAGGACCAGGGGCCCAACCAACCTTAAATTGCAATACCTCTCAGAAGGAGGCAAGGGGCAGTGACATTATTTAGCGACGAGTCACAACCAACACGTCGCCGTGTTACACAGTACTTTGTGGCTTTTTATAGGGAGAAGGCTTGCCAGTCGCAAACCCAGCACTTCCTGAAACACAGCCGCCGCAGCGTTTGATGGAACAGGAAAACCCTAACCACACTACTGGCACCACGAGCAGGTTGTTTGTCAAGCCAGCGCAGTAGTAACGTAATAATGTGGAACCCATTTTAACAGGTGCACATAAATGATGTTGCGCAGTAGAAATACGTTGCTTTACATTCCTTAAGGATATCAGCTCAGTGGCCGCAAGTCACTACGGCCTTATTTGTTGCACGACAATGCCCTGTTACCTGATTATTGTCCTCGTAGGATTCAAGATTTCGCCTGGAAGGGACCCAACACTTAGTGTGGGGTCGAGTTATTCCGATTACAGCCCATGTTACATAATGGCCACGTCCCTACCCATGCCGCCATGTTGTGTAACAGCTTCCGCCGAAATCCCCACCAGCCGTAATGTGCCGCAGCATGATACCACGTAGGTGTGTTTCCTTCACCTTTTATAACATTTTGCAATATACCACGGGTGATCTGCGATTTGCTTTTCGGAACCATATCCTCTCCTTCAAGACTTCAACAACAATTCAACAAATTTCAGTGTATATCCCTCAGAGATTTCACTGGGTTCTGCAGATGATCAACAATCATATTCTAAAAGCATATTTAGTTCCTGGCCTACCAATTGAGCGCAGCCATTCGAGCAAAACAGTACAGGACCCAGGAACGCAATAGGCACTCGCATAACGCATCAGCTAACGGAAAATGGGAAGCAACTTGACTGCGAATAACCGAGCAAACAAACGCTCAAGAAGAAACATAGCCAGTTACAACTTACCATTCAGTGGAGCGGCGGCGGTGTTTCAGGACTTGGTGGGGTTTCGCTTGGCAAGCGTTCTTCCTAAAAAGCCACAAACGTCCGTTTAACGACACTGCAACGTGGCGAATGTGACTCGCCACCGAATAAAGTCACAGCCCATAACTTCACACGGACAGCTCAACTAGCGTCATCATTCTAGATAGATTCGTTATACCGGAATTTCTACATCTGCATAGTATGTTGTCTCTTCTTTCTAGGATTTCACGCATATACTGTCATCTCGTTAATTTCTACGATATCACCGTTAACTTTTGCGTTACTTATGCAGAAACTCATTATATGGTCATATCCCTGTCGAACCTGCGCTTCAATTATCCTCTAATGGAGTGTTCAGGATCCTCAATCTATTACTTTCTGAGGTGGGAGTGCAATATATGACAAACCGATTATGTCCTAAAAAACGCGTCCCGATCACACGACAGCCAAATGCTTGGTTCGCATTTCCATTATCGTACGGTTGCAATCATGAACATATGAACAATATTTCACTGTCACTGTTACATTTGCCATAACATGTCTGTACGGTTGCACATACATTATCACGCCTTCCTGGGCCTGCCTCGCATATTCGAAAATAAAGTATATTTTAGTTACTTATCTTTCAATATCAATGATAACGATTCCCGGAATTCTTGCTTGCCGCGGATTTACCCAGGGTCCGCAGTGACATGGCAGCCACGGCTGCACGCAGGCAAGTGGCTTATGTGTACATACTCTGTTTTCATAGTACCCTGTCTCACTTATAACAATGACGTCACCACGTGGAATGTGTTTCCCCGGCTTCCTGATATTAAGTCGCTATTACACGTGAAGTTCCGAAGTCTAACTGTTTGCCATTATCCACGTCTTCGTGAACGACCCTAGGGCCCTTCACAGGGCAACCCTCTGTCATATAGCATTGCCTTTCCACCTTTGCAAGCACCATGTGCGCAGCGCATGGCTTGCAGCAGCTGGAGCACTGGGACAAAGATGCAGTGTGTGGGTCCGTAATCGTTTACTGAATAAATACTGGGCAGTCTACTCTGATACGATGTGCAACTGCAGTCTCAAATTTTCTTTGCTGTTCCAGACAAAACAGGAGCAGCAATTCCATGTTTTTCCGCTTCACTAACAACCCCATAAGTTACGAAGTATCGCACATTGGGCCATCTATCAGTCTTTTCAAACACACTAATGCACCGGGAACACTGCACCGGAAATAACCGTTACCTTAACCGGTAGGGCACGTTTACCTACTCCGCAGAGACTGAATACCGCAAATGTAGGTCAAATTTTCTTCTTACCGTCTGTCATTGCATATTAAACTAAACTTGCCTTACCATAGGTGTGCCGTGCTCGTCTCACAACAACCCGTAAGCACCTTATTTACCGCTTTCCGTTTTGTATGCAGTCTGCTGCTGCGGGCGTCGGATAACTCATCCGTTTTTCCACAAACCACCGCATTGCAGGGGTTCTAGTGCAGCGAAAATGGACACTACCTCATTTCCGAAGCCAACTTCCAGATAAGGTAAGTGCCAGTGTCAGACCAAAACGTTGGTATTTGTAGAATTGATATCTTCGACCGTGCAGTCGTCCGTATGCACCCACGGCTTCGGTTGATAGGTGGCACCGCAATGTAAGGTGATCATACACTTATCACCAAACCAACGCAATTTTTATTTTCAGGTAACTTTTGCTAAGACTTCCTTGACATGATTAACGCACCCTACCACCGGGAGGTACACAACATCGCTACCATATGAGCAGGTGAGTCAGCCCCGCGTTAAGGCTGTCTATTGCTTTTATATGTGTCTAGGAAACACCTTTCCATAAACCATTCCTCAGGGTTCGCGCGTTTTGGGTCAAGAGCGCCCCCACGCTTCCCATGATAACGCGAATATTCAGATTCCGTACAGAAATCAGCGTTTTATTTGCGTCCATTTTCCTAAGGAGTTCAATATTGCCACGATTACGCAGCACAACGCATTCGCTGCAGTTGAATTCAATGATGGAAGCAAATGAAAAGCCACTTACCCAGTTCAACTTGTAATAGCAGTGTTAACAAAGCCAATCCCATGTGCGCTTGTTTCGCACCACGTAAGGCTAACTCTGTGGCTTCCCTCATAGCAATAATAAGGCATGTCATGCGCCCTGTATGCACTTCATAACCAATGGTTATGGCGGCTTTCCGTGCCTATACCGGAGTCATCCTTAGTGTTGATTATGATGCCATTGCCGTGAAACCTACCTAGGCTTATTAATTATCAGACATGAAGGCGTATGGGGCCAATAGTTGCCATTTTCTTAGTGGTGAAACTGAAGTGGGTGTCATGGGCAAAGTAAAAAGCATACCTGCGGCGTACCGATTCAATTTTAGTTGATTCGTTATCGATGATATCCATACCAACGCTGCAAGGCCAGTATGGAATCTGTAAAAGCCCTTATTTAAGGACTATAGTACCGGAAGTTGCGGTAATACTAGTGCTGATAAGGACCTCAATGCTGTGCAAGCGACGTAGCGTTACTAAAGATAAATCTTCAAGGCGCTTACAGCAAGAAGTTGAGGGTTCCCGTTGCTATATTGAGACAATTGTCATGGGACGTACTCAGGCTAAGTAAACGCCGTCCATGGAGGCCCTTGGAGCCAAACACAGAGGTGTAGCTGTAGGCTATATTTAAGTTTCAGTGTGATAGATATATTGGATAACTCAGCCTCAGTACTTTACCAAGTAAAGCCGAAAGTGGATATGTGTTTACTGACTAGTATGACACCACTGCTGGAGAACCTATGATACTTTTATCTGCATTGCACATGCAAACATCAGCGGCCACCAATGGAGTCTGGTCGAGTGTACAAACAACTGCCACCTATGTGGCCATTATATGGCATTACTACGTAGATGTCACGTTCGCAGGAACATAAAGTGCCATGTAATCCCGCGTATATGCCTAGGAAACTTGTATGAATTCATGTCAACCATATTAATTGATTTTCTGCCATAATCGTGGGTCATCCTGTTATTGCTTATGTTTCGTTTAACGTTGCATATACTGTACGCGATAAATTTTCCGTAGTGTAATTCATAATAACCATATTATGTCATTAATGAAGTGCGTAACCTAACTTCTCCATTCATAAAACGTTGGGATGAACAATTACAAACACTGGTTAAACTCCAATAAAACTGGCTGGCACACACATGGCTATTTACTAAGTAACCAATGGAAAAAGTCAACCATATTTCTGAAACGCAAAGTACGAATACTTTGGTTCATCGACGTCCGGTTACGGGAAGTTGTATTAGGCAATCTCAGCTGGGACTAATAACGTGTTGCCCTATTACACTGCTTAATGCAGAATATTACCAAATTGTATAAATGTCTTTGTACAAAAGGATATAAGCACGGACAACTAAATAAATAATTGATTCTCAAATTTATAAAGACACAACAACTCATGCGTGATCAAACTTTACAGGCAGTTGTGTTTCACAACGACACTTTGGGTTCAATTGCGCGTAGTTCAAACGGTCAAGGCACTATAAGTGCAGTGAAACTGTACATTTGAACGAAGAGTATCATATTCGTGCACGTGTCGGGAGAAAGTTGAAATATGACTCTAGTCGACTTGCCCGTATGTAGTTGTAAGCAGTGATTTTATTCAGTGGCGAGTCACATCCACCACATCGCAGTGTTGGTAAACAGATATTTGTGGCCTTTTATAGGGAGAACGCTTACCACGTCCTGCAACCCTGCCGTAAAGCATTTTGTACCCTAATGTATAAGTAGCAAGGCCGCTTAACGACTGATATCATAATCAGTTATTCGTAGTCAACTGGCTTCCAATTTCCTCCGTTGGCAGGACAAGTAGCTTGATCAGGGCCGCCACAACTATAGAGACCGGTTGAGGATGGAAACATCACTAGTAGTCATCTTGTTGAGTGTCCAGTTGAGCAAGGGTGCAAAGTTTTTGCTGTCTGAATTTTTCAGGTGTATAATATTCCGGAGGGTGAAGACGTGTCCAGCACTCCATACTGGACAACCGTCGTGTTGGTGCTTGCATTTGAGTCTTTTTGGTATACAGCCATGCTACAGGTAGGTCTTTGTCGGTTATTACGTCCGTCTCGGGCGAACACTGTTCCTCAGGCCAATCCCAGACCTCCAATATGTTCCGGATCTCGGAGAAAAGGGAAGTGAGGGGCAACCTAGGGAAGACCGCAAGAGCAGGCATGGAGTTAAACATTGTTAAAGTCTTATGTTACAACATTTAGAGTTGGGACAAAATCATGTACAATGTGCAACGATGATTATGCTGAAAGTGTCTTTTGAATGTCTTATGGAATAAATAGTCATATGGATAGAATGCTTACTTCTATGTAGAGACAAGTGCGTTGTACTAGTAAGTAATCCACGAAGTATCAGTTTAGTATGCGTCAACGATTGCTTGGGGAGATGGGAAAGGAAGCTAAAACACTGGTGGTGATTAAATGGTGAATAAACAGCACATAGCAGCCTAACACGATGGAAAGCGCAGAATAAGAAAGTAGAAAATAAATAGTTTGCCACGTGAGAGATCCGCAGGTCATTTGGCGGTAAGGCAGCGGAAAGATTGGATGCAGACCTACTAAGAGAATAAAGGCTATAGAGGTAAGGAGTTGCGCCAAATATGCTCCGATTATGCGCAGTGATACACGGAGCATACGATCGCTAGCTGCTGCTAAACGGAAGTTCCGAAGTTAAGGCGATCAACAGATAATGACGCTGGAAGTGAGTATAAGTGGCCAGATGTAGCCTTGTTATTAAAAAGTTTGGCCACTAGTGGATGCCTACAGTGTCACAGAATACACCAAAATGCTAACGAGGTAAGTGCTGCAGACAGTCCGAAAGAGTATATGATAGAGAGACTATGGGTGTATACAAGCAAGCTTCAGGGATGCGCAGATGTTCATGGAGCTTACAACAAATCGCTGCAAAGAAGTGACGAAAATAAGAAGAGCGACAAATAGTGGCGCTGGTAAAGAGAGTATCGATGGCCAGCAGCGGCATACGGATTGCGCCTTCCAAGCACTATTGGATATCTACGGTGACAGAAAAAGTCAACAAACCAGCGAGAGGATGGGATGCAAACAATCCAAGAGAATAAAAGTTGGAGAGATTAGGAATGGCTCCCAGCACAACGCTGCATGTTATCTACGATAACGTGCTGCGAGTGAAAAGAGGTAACAAAGGAATGAAATACTGATAATGGCACTAGAAGAGAGACAGTGGCTGAAAATGCGATTTTGATGAAGTCTTCTATTTCCTGGTGGATACCTAGGTGTCCCAGGTTTAGTCACCAAATATATATGACACAGACTCTTCCAGGGAATAAAAGTTGGAGAGATAAAAGTGTGGCTCCCAGCAAGCTCCGGATATGCGCAAAGGTGCAAAAAGCCTACGACGGATAGCTGCTGAGAAACAGATCTGCCAACGGTAAGCCGATGAGCAGCTAATAGCGCTAGCATCGGGAGTATCAGTGGCTAGCAACGGCATTTGGATGGAAACCTCTAGTTAATAATAGGTACCCGCAGCGTCCCAAAATAAGTCAGAAAAAGCAAAAGCATTTGACGCAGACAGTCCCAAATTAAAATATTTGGTGTGATAATAGATTGGCTGTTAGCAAGCTCCGGATATGCGCAGAGATGCATGGTGTCTACGACCACTAGTTGCTGCTAACCAGAGGTGCCTAGGTTAAGATTATCGACAAATAATGGCGCTAAGACTATCGGTGACCAAGGGTAACCATTCCATTAAGACGTTTGGTCACTAGTGGATACCTACAGTGTCACAGAACACATCAACAATTCAGTGAAGATAAGTGATACAGACATCCTAACATAATACAGCATGGAGGGAAAGGAGTGTTTCTTAGTAGCTCCGGATATGTGCAGAGAGGTATAGAGCCCACAACGAATGGATGCATAAAACGCGACGAAGATAACAGGAACGATAGATAATGGTGCTAAGAGCGAGAACTAGTTGTCAGTAAATGCATTCGGATTAAGCCTTCTATTTATTAGGGGATACTTACATTGACAGAAAAAGCCAACAAACCAGCGAAGGTATGTGATGCAAACAATCCAACAGAATAAAAGTTGGAGAGATACGGAGTGGCTCTTAGCAACAAAGATACATGCTATCTACTTTGACCTGCAGCAGCTGAAATGTGGTGCCAAAATTAAGCCGAAGAACTGCTAATGAGAGAGAATATCGTTGGACAGCAATGTCGATGGACGCGGCCTTTTAGTTGCAAATGGATAACTACTGTGCCCAGAATATTTCAACAAACAGCAAGTGTATGTGGTGCAGACTGTTCAGAGAGCAAAGGTTGAAGGGAAAAACCAGTGGCTCTTAGTAAGCTCCAGATATGCGCAGACAGGCATTGATCCCACGAATGATGGCTGATGCCAAAGCTATGTGCCAAAGGTAAGACGAAAACTGATAATAGCGCCAGAAGCGAAAGTATCAGTGATCAGCAATGACATTTGGATGAAGCCTGCTAGTTACTAGTGTACGCTTACAATCTCCCAGAATAAGTCAACAAACAGCAAATATATATGACATAGACTCTCTAAGAGAATAAATGCTAGATGGATAAAGGAGTGGCTCCAAGAACATGCGAATATGCCCAGAGATACTTGGAGCCTTCGAAGAAAAGCTGTTGCTAAACTGAGGTTTCAGAGGTAAGGCGAAGAGCAGATAATGGCGCTAGGCGCGAGGGTATCAGTGATCAGCAGTGGCATTTAGATGACTCTTTCTAGTTAGTATTGTATAATTACATGTCCCAGGATAAGTCAATAAACAGCAACGGTATATGACGCAGACAGTACGAGATAATAAGGATTGGAGAAATCATTGTGTGTCTGGATAATCGCAGACACATGCAGCCTACAGCCACTAGCTGCTTCTAAACAGTGGTGCTGAATTTAAGACGATCGACAGAGGTTGGCGCTAGGAATGTCTATCAGTGGCCAGATGTGGCCATTCCAATAAGACGCATGGTCACTAGTATATGTCTACCGTCTCAAAGAAAGCAGCAACGAGTCAGCGAAGGTAAATGATACAGACATTTCAAGATAATATTTGATGGAGATACAAGGAGTTTATCCTAGCGACCTCCGGATATTGCGGAGATGTATGGACCCTACAACGATTAGCTGCAAAAGACGAATAAGACAAGACTAACGTCAGATAATGGCGTTAGGAGGGAGTAGCGGTGGCCAGCAACGGCATTTTGAGTAAGCCTTCTAATTACTAGTGTATACCTACAGTGTCCCAGTATAAGAAATAATCAGCAAATGTATGGTACGCAGACACTCGCATAGAGTAAACGTTAAAGGGATAAAAGAGTGACTTTTACCAAGCTCCGGATATGTGCAACGATGCATGGAGTATACGACCACTAGCTGCAGCTAAACGGAAATGTCAGAAGTAAGACGAATAACTGATGATGAAACTAAGCGAGAGAGAATATCAGTGGCCAGCAACGGCATTCGGATTAAGCCTTCTAATTACCAGTAGATGTCTAAGGTGACAGAATAAGTCAACAAACCGGCGAAGGCATGTGATGCAAACAATCCATGAGAATAAACGTTGGCGAGCTAAGCAGCGGCCTGTAGCGCAAAATGCGGGCTAATCACAATGACAAGCTGCAGCTGGTAATACGAAGAACGGCTAATGTTACTAGGGGAGTGGAAGCATCGTCGGCTGGCGATGGCGTTTGAATGAAGCCTTTTAGTTACCAGTGTATAGCTACAGTGTCTCGTAATATGGCAACAAACGGCAGATGTATATGACACAGGATCTCCAAGAGAATAAAGGTTAGCGGTTTAAAAGTGTGGCCCCAAGCAAGCTCCGAATATACGTAGTGATGGTTGGAGCCTACGAATAGCAGCTGACGTTGAATACATGTGCCAAGGGCAAGACAAAAAGCTGAAAATTGCAATAGGGGGAGAGGGCGTATAGGTGGTTAGCAATGGCGTTTGGATGAAGCCTGCTAGTTAGCTTGTATACCTATAATGTCCCAGAATAAGTTAACAAAAAGCAAGTGTATTTGACGCAGACCTTCCCAGATAATAAGGGTTGGAGAAATCAAAGAGTGGCTCTTAGCAAGCTCTGGATAACTACAGGTGCTCAATACATATCAATGCATGCTGTAAACGATCTAAAGGGAGATTTTTCCTATATATATTTATACATATGTATATTTATAAATAAATGAATAAATATTTTATTCTCGACTATGCGAGGCAGCCCATGGAGGCATGCTCAGCTATGTACAACTGTACAAACATTTTATGGCAACTGTAACAGTGACAGTGGTAAATCGTTCATATGTGCATGATTGGAACTGTACAATGGTGAAAATGCGAAACAATAATTTGGCTGTCATGAGATACGGGACCTCAGCTAATAATAGATTGAGAGTCCTGAATGATCCACTGGAAGGTAATGGAAGAGCACGCTCAAGAGATATGTGCCAATAGAGTGAGTTCGTGCACAAGTAAAGCAAAGGCAAACGTATCGTAGGAAGTAAAAAGACGACAGTATATGCAGATGTAGAAGTTCCAGTGTAACGATCTTATCTAGAATTGTGACGCTAGTTGACCTGCCAGTGTGAAGTTATGGGCTGTGACTTTATTCGGTGGCGAGTCACATACGCCACGTTGCAGTGTTGTTAAACGGACATTTGTGGCTTTTTACAGGGAGAACGCTGGCCAGGCGAAAACCCACTACTTCCTGGAACACAGCCACCAATCCATTGAATGGCAAATTGTAACTGGCTATGTGGCTTGTTAAACGTTTGTTTGCTCAGTTAGTCGCAGTCAGGTTGCGTCCCATTTTCTGCTGGCTGATGCCATACCTGGTCGCCTATTGCGTTCCTGGGTCCTGTCCATTTTTAGGCCGGGTACTAAACATTCTTTTTGAATATGATGTGTTGATCCATTTCAGAACCACGTGAAGTCTTCTCTGGTTATGTATATTTGCCGCGAAGCGAAGAATTTGTGTCCAGCTACCCTCACTGGACATCGATGTTTGGGTGCATATGGTTAGAGTGGAAGTGGGGAAAATGGTCCAGGTAAGTACTTGTTGGATATTTCGTCCCATCCCAGACGGAGGCAGTCCCTCAGTTCAATTTCGAAGCTCTCCGATGTTCACGACCACATAGAAAAGAGAGAGAGGAACAGGCCGAGAGAAGACCGAAAAGGACAGCCACTGTACCTAGCATTAGGTCAAAATCCTGCTTTTAGACATTTGGTTGAGACAACTAGTGTACAAGGTGTAACAGATATTACGCTAACGATGTTTTTAATTACGCAAAAGGCATGGCCTAATGGTTAAAATACTTTCATGTGCGTAAGGTTGAAGAGCATCATTCCGGTAAGAAATTCGTGAGGTATAAGCTAACGATGTTCGAATTCTACCTGAAACTAGAAGGTGGGTGTATGGTCACGATAGGTTGTTATCGGAAACCAAAAGACAGTGACGATGTGGCCGTAGTTCTATATGCTCCACGGGATAAGGATTATCCAAGACACAATAACTATAATGTACATGGGTATATGAGGATAGGAAGCTGAGCATACTAGGAGCAGGCTAAGAGTAAATAGATATGAAAGCAAGACTCAGTGTTGAAGGTAAGAAGATCAGGAGATAGCGTTAATGGACCGGGTTTCAGTGGCCAAAAGTGCCTGTTGGGTTCATCATTCTAGTTACTATTAAATAACTACATTGTCAAAGGATAGGACAGCAAACCAGTTGAGCTATGGAAAAATTATACTAAGAGAATAAATATTCTACAGAAGGACCAACCCTTAGCGAGCTACGCGTATTCGCAAAGTTGAATAGAGCCTACAGCGACCAACTGCTGCTGACCAGAGATAGTGGCTATAGGAAAGTTCAAGATATAGTTAAAGTTGGATGTATCAGTGGCTGGTTTAGCCATTTCATTAACACGTTTGACCACATGCTAGATCCCAACAGTTTCAATAGGTAAATGAACGAGCCAGCGAGCGATTAGAGATAAAATCCTTCCAGAAAAACAGTAGGAGAGCAAAGAAGTGACTCCATCCTTACATGGGGCAAACAATGACTAGCTGCTGCCAAGAAGAGCAGACGCGAGTAAGACGAAGGACGGATAACGGCGCGCTAGGAGAGAGATGAGTGGCCAGCAGTAGATTTCGGACCAAGGCTTTGGTTACTAGTGGATCCGACGGTGGCACATAATACGCCAACAAACCAGCTGAGCTGTGACGCAAACAATCCAAGAGAATGAACATTGTAAGGAAGGAGCGACTCCTAGAGAGATCCGCATATCCGCAAAGTTAATGGAAGCTATGACGACTAGCTGCTGCTAAGCGGAGATAGTGGCTATAGAAGCGGATTTATCAGTAGCTAATGTAACCATATCATTAAGATGTTTGACCACTACTGGATACCTACAGTTCGATTAAGAAATCAACATGCAAGCGAAGCTTAGAGAGACAGACGTCAGAGGAAAAGGAAGGCTGGAGTGCCAAGAAGTGAGTCTTGCAAGCTGTATGGAGCCAACAATGACCAGCTACTGCCAAGGAGAAGTGTTGACGCGGGTAAGACAAAAGACGGAAAACGCCGAGCTAAGAGAGATGAGAGGCTACCTGCAGATTTCGGATTAAGGCTTCAGTTACTAGTGGATCCTACGGTGGCACATAATAGGTCAACAAACCAGCTGAGCTGTGACGCAAACAATCCATGAGAATGAACATGGTAAGAAAGAAGCGACTCCTAGAGAGCTCCGGATATCCGCAAAGTTGAATGGAGCCTATGGCGACTAGCTGCTGCTAAGCAGAGGTAGTGGCTCTAGAAAAGGATGTATCAGTGGCTGGTAAAGCCATATCATTAAGACGTTTAGACTAATACTGGAAACCTACAGTTTCAATGAATAAAACAACAGACGGGCGACCATTAGAAACACAGACGTCAGAGGAAAATAAAGGCTGGAGAGTCAAGGGGTGGAGCCTTGCAAGCTGTATGGAGCCAACAATGAATAGCTAATGCCAAGAAGAAAATTTCACGCGAGTAAGACGAACGACGCATAACGGTGCGCTAGAAAAGAGCTGAGTGGTTAGCAACAGAGTTCGGATTAAGCCTTCGGTTACTAGTAGATCCTACTGTGGCACATAATAGGTCAACAAACCAGTAGCTAGTGTAACCATATCAACAAGACGTTTGACCACTACTGGATACCTACAGTTTCGATGAAGAAATCAACACGCGAGCGAAGCTTAGAGAGACAGACGTCAGAGGAAAATGAAGGCTGGAGATTGAGGGAGTGGCTCCTTGCAAGCTACATGGAGCCAACAATGAATAGCTACTGCCAAAAAGAGTTGACGCGATTAGGACGAACGACGCCTAACGGCGCGCTAGGAAAGAGATGAGTAGCCGGCAAAAGAGTTCGGATGAAGCCTTCAGTCACTAGTGGATCTTACGGTGACACATAATAAGGCAGCAAATCAGCTGAGCTGTGACGCAAACAATCCATGAGAAGGAACATGGTAAGAAAGAAGCGAATCCTAGAGAGCTCCGGATATCAGCAATGTTGAATGGAGCCTATGGCGACTAGCTGCTGCTAAGCAAAGATAGTGGCTCTAGGAAAGGATGTATCAGTGGCTGGTTAAGCCATATCATTAGGACGTTTAGATCAATACTGGAAACCTACAGTTTCAATGAATACAACAACAGACGGGCGACCATTAGAAATACAGACGTCAGAGGAAAATGAAGGCTGAAGAGTCAAGGGGTGGACCATTGCAAGCTGTATGGAGCCAACAATGAATGGCTAATGCCAAGAATCTTTTACGCGAGTAAGACGAACGACGCCTAACGGCGCGCTAGGAAAGAGATGAGTAGCCAGCAATAGAGTTCGGATTAAGCCTTCAGTTACTAGTGGATCCTACGGTGGCACATAATAGGTCAACAAACCAGCTGAGCTGTGACGCAAACAACCCAAGAGAATGAATATTGTAAGGGAGGAGCGTTTCCTAGAGAGCTCCGGATATCCGCAACGTTCAATTGAGGCTATGGCGACTAACTGCCACCAAGCAGAGAAAGTGGCTCTAGAAAAGGATGTATCAATGGCTGGTGTAGCTATATCATTAAGACGTTTGACCACTACTGGATGCCTACAGTTTCGATTAAGAAATCAACACGCGAGCGAAGCTTAGAGAGACGGACGTCAGAGGAAAATGAAGGCTGGAGAGTGAGGGAGTGGCTCCTTGCAAGCTACACGGAGCCTTTGTTCTACAGGATAACATTACCTGCACCGAACACTGCTGAAGACGTACCTGCGACGCTCCCGTGGGCACGGATCCAATAAAAAACAAAGAAAAAACCCGCATTTTATAATCATGACACACTAAAGAACCTAGGAATTTGATCAATTCAATACAAGTCACCTGAATCGTCCGACTTCAACAGCTCAAACCACTTGTACTGGACTCCGAAGGCGACTACTGAGCCATAGGAAACAAATTGGCGTTACGTGACTGCTAATATCCGCGTGGGTAATCGGTCAGATACAATCTTGCCAATGTTATATCAACAGCCGGCAGTGTTCCAGGACGTGGTGGGTCTTCGTCTGGCAAGCGTTTTCCCTACAAAAAGCCACAAATGTCTGTTTAACACCACTGCGACGTGGCGGATGTGACTCGCCACTCAATAAAGTCACCGCCCCTAACACATTGGCAAGTTGATAGTCACCACATTTACAAGTTCTGTGTATATATCGGCTCTTGCACGAACACGCATTTATATCTGATTAGTGACATACCACTATTCGTAAGTATTTTTCACCCGTTTCCTCATACTTCACTCACTGACTTACATTGCTTTCGGGACCTCATCGGACTAGTTCCTCATCAACATACCATATAAGTGATCTGATTATTATCTTTACCTTTCGCATTCTGTGTACTTAGACTACATACAACACTTGGGCTCTATGGGCCCACACTATTGTCTCCAACTGCACTACTCCCACCGTTGGTGCTGCTTATTCCGCTATCATGTACAATAATGCAATATGCTGATCATGCCCAACAGGCGTGTCTCGCTTTGTCGCGAATAAAATATTTATTTATTTATTTACTATTAACTAGCTACTGCCAAGAAGAAGAGTTCACGCGAGTAGGACAAACGACGCCTAACGGCGCGCTAGAAAAGAGATGAGTAGCCAGCAATAGAGTTCGGATTAAGGCTTCAGTTACTAGTGGATCTTACGGTGGCACTAAATAGGTCAATAAACCAGCTGAGCTGTGACGCAAACAACCGAAGAGAATGAACATTGTAAGAAGGGAGTGAGCTCCGAATATCCGCAAACTTGAACTGAGGCTATGGCAACTACCTGCTACTTAGCAGAGATAGTGGCTCTAGATAAGTATGTATTAATGGCTGGTGTAGCCATATCATTAAGACGTTTGACCACTACTGAATACCTACAGATTCGATGAAGAAATCAACACGCGAGCGAAGCTTAGAGAGCCAGACGTGAGAGGAAAATGAAGGCTGGAGAGTGAGGGAGTGGCTGCTTGCAACCTACATAGAGCCAACAATGACTAGCTATTGCCAAAAGAGTTGACGCGATTAGTACGAACGACGCCTAACGGCGCGCTAGAAAAGAGCTGAGTAGCCAGCAATAGAGTTCGGATTAAGGCTTCAGTTACTAGTGGATCCTACGGTGGCACTGAATAGGTCAACAAACCAGCTGAGCTGTGACGCAAACAACCGAAGAGAATGAACATGGTAAGGAAGGAGCGACTCCTAGAGAGCTCCGGATATCCGCAATTTGGAATGAAACCTATGGCGACTATCTGCTGCTAAGCAGAGATAGTGGCTCTAGAAAAGGGTATCAGTGTCTGTTGCAGCCATATCATTAAGACGATTGACTAATTCTGGAAACCTACAGTTTCAAGGAATAAAACAACAGTCGAGCGACCATTAGTGAGACAGACGTCAGAAGTGTACGTGTAAATGATGTTTGTGAAGGTTACTGGTTTGTACATACGTAGAAATTGCATATGGTTATCTATGTTTGTGTGCATGGGTATTCGGTACTGCATGCAGGCTGCGTACTACTTGGAAAATTGACCTTCGAATTTTCCGGACTGTTATGTTGGTAGAAAGAAATAGAGCCCGTTTATTTCCAAAAGCTTTGTGGTACACGCTTGCGCACTCACAGGAATATTACATTTGCAACAGGTGACTGCAGACGTTCAGTATTGTTATCAGCATTCCTATTCTGATAGGTATCCTAAAAGTAACGTCGTTGAACCTCGTAAGGCATACTTAGCATGCATACAGTGTTGCTATGTAGGCAACAAAAAGGTTAGGTAAGCTGTGAGAGGGTGTTAAGTTTTTGGGAGAAAAGGTGTTCCTGATCATTTAAAAATGTTTAAAGAATTTCGCTTCGTAAAGTGAAACTGAGTTGCCTCGTTGAAAGCGGTGACGTAAGAAAGCTGGAAGTCGGAAATTGTTACCTTAATAGATAAATAAGACGTAGTCCCACTTGTCCATCAGACAACTAAAGATGCAGCTGCTTTTAGTTTAATTTTAAGTGTTTCGCAATGTATTTATAAGATACCACGTTGCTGGGAAGAATGACATGACATAATGGCTAGCATGCAACTTTTGGGACTAACGGAATATCAGTGTAATAGGAACGGATTCACAAGACCACGTGGTACTGATGTACGCAATGCTGTTATGAGGTGGACAAATGGAAGCTCAAACTGCGTGCAAATATTCTCGTCTTAATAAAGGGCGTTGCGAACGCTCACCACCCGCCAAGCGAGAACACTGAGACGTGGCTCATCATGTGGTTTCATAGGGCGAAATGCGTGCGCTAATTAGTAAAAATCAAAAAGGCTGAGGGCAATAAGGAAACAAGCTTTACAAAAAACGTACGGTTACGGCTGCACGGTCATCGCTGAAATTACTGCACGACCGAACCATACCGCTTTCTTAATGGACAAGCATGTTGTCGGCATTGCTTGCAGTCTTGCGTCACACGTCATAATGGAGCATTGGGCCCATGTATAAGCGGGGATAATGGAGCCACCCCCCGTAACTGTGGCCTTGCGGTCCGCCGCAAGCAACCCGCAGACTGCATATTTCCTTTGCGATGTGTGACGGCAAGACCGTAGGGGGTAGCCCTAAAAGGAGCCGTTGGTTCGTTCCAGAAGCAATATGGACCGTTAACGAAATTGGACAGCGATAATTGACAGGAAGCGATATTATGGCATGTGTCGTCACATGGACCTACGTGACAGGGAGGTGACAAATGGGGACCAACTGCACAGGGGCAGCGGTAAACATGACGGCTGAGGTGGCGTTTGGGCTCTAAGAGTGAAGTCGCAAATAAACTGCAACCTTACCTGTGACTACGAATCATTATTGCTTCATAAGGAAGTACCAGTAGGTGCGAAGAGGGCCTGTGGCAACGTTAACCAGGGCGGCGGAAGGCGTCACAATACAAGTTGGGCCGTGAAATGGAAGTCATTCAGAAACTACAATATCACCGGTGACTACGCATCAGTCTTGCTTCATATGGTGTTACCAAAAGGTGCGAGAAGGGTCAGTGGCAGCGTCAACCTGGACGGCGGAGGGTGGCGCACGTCTACTTGGGCTCTGAAAGCGAAGCCATTACTGAAATTCAATCTTACATGTGGCTAGGTATCACTGATGAATCATTTGACAGAACCAGTAGGAGGGAGGAGAGCAAGTGGCAGAGCTAACTAGGACGGTGGACAGCGGCGCTTGTGTAGTTGGGTTCTAAAAGTGAGGTCATCTTTTAAATCAAATTATACCTGTGTCTACCACAAACTGGATCACAACCGATGGATGTCACTTGCGGGATCCAGTTGGGATGCTAAAGGTCTACCGCATTGACAGGGCCTGTAAGAGGCACAGACGCCTCGAGTTTAAGTAAAAGCGGTAAAGCCTTCTCTTGGAGTATTTGTATTGGAAGCTTTAGCAATTAGAGGTGTTCATATAGTTCAACCGGCAGTCTCTTTGGATAAGCACGTGACCAAAAATGGTTCCACGTGCTGTGGCGGCTATGTAACTTCCTCAGCAAACAGCACTTAGGGAAACTATACAGTGGTTAGATACATACATATATATATATAAACTTGTAAAAGTATGCGTATTTATTAATCCGTGGAAATGTCTGTCCGATCGCAGTGAGGAAGACGTTATCGTGGTGCAATGGTTTGCGTGCCTCAATGATCCACTGAGCTATGCTGGGTGGTGCTTCTGCACCTTCAGAGACACTCGTACCACATTGGTCAAAGGTTAGAGGGCTGACAAACTGAACCCGCGTGTCCTCCACTTTTGGGCTTGGAATAAGAGTTGCGCCTTATTTCTTAAAACGGACCCCTTCTAGCCAAACGTCTAACCAGCCGCCCTGCGGTCAACTTTTTGAACCGAAGGCTTTGGTTGAGAATACGAATGGTTTTTCTGTCGAGGCCTGGACAATCTGCCCGTGTCCTGTCCAAGCACTACAATGAATTTCTTGCCAATATCTTTCTGCTCTGGCCACCGCGAAGCATACCCAACGGTGCCCGTGCCGGCGGCATCGAGCATAGTTGATAGCGGTTTTGTTGCCACAGCACAAGCCTTTCCGTCTTCTTAATGCACCTCGTACGATTTTTCGTCCTTATCGTCGTTTCAACGTTAGTTTAACCCTCTATTTTCAGCTCCCCGATTCTTGGCCTCCTCCCGCATGCTGCCCTAGGTGTTTAGCTCTTAGTGTCAACACACATGGTAACGAAGCTCGGCAAGTCTTTCCTGCCGCAAAGTACAGCAAGCAAGAAGGAAAATCCCTTCTCACAGCAATACGCTGCGCCCGTCCATCAAGAAATGCCTGCACCTGCTGGAGAGTACTACAAGATATTCCCAGCTTGTAACGAAACCAAGGTTCCTAGACGCTATGCAGGTTATCGCTATTCAAATGCTTCTCCACCGAATGTTGTATAAACGTTACAAGGAAATGAATTACCACGCCGATCAACCGGACAGGCCAGTAATTAGCCGGCAGGCGGGTATCACGAATAACATCGCTTTGCACCCCGATAGTGAGCGTAATGTTCTCACCGGGTTAGTTCCCTACCAGGAATACCCACGCTGGTGGGGCGGAATAATGCATGATGGTTTAGCGACCCAGAAAGCAACCGAACGTTGACGTTGTTCAAGTGCCCCGTAGCTGGTGTAAAAGTCATTGGTAAACTTTCGGCTGCACCTTATCCGCTAGCGAAAAGCCTAGCCGAAAGTGAGGATGAGGAAAACGTTGAAGTACCTTTGATCAGGCGACATAGCCCCCGCCTTTATTTTACTCATGAAATGCAGCCGAAAGGACGCCAGCCAGGTAGGCTTTAAGCCAAAGCACATCGCTTGTAGTGAAAACCGCAATGACATGCAAACTAAAATGTATGCAGACTAACATTACATACAGAGATTGCAAGGAATAAAGGGCAACGTGATAAAAGTGGGTAAAGTCTACACTTACCGCTTGTAAGGGAAATCGGCTGGAAAAAAGTTACGAGCCACCATTTGACTTACCGGGAAGTGCTACACTAAAGTAATGCAAAGTAATGTGTGCCAACTTTAACTCACCTGCAGAAGTGCATACATGCGTATGCAGGCTCAGTATTCCTAACGCGGCCTTTCAGAAACCAAAAAATGGTTTAACGAACAGTTCGGTGGTCATGATCCCGAGTGACCTGCGGATCATCCACCAACTCTTGCAGCCTTTGCGAACAACCGTCGTCTAGTGTTCACTGGACTTCAAATCTCATGAACAAAACTCCGAGATCAGGTTGGAGTGGAACTCGCGATACGCCGTTGCCACCAAGCAAATGAAGCGTCGGTTGGTCATCCGTACCAACGCGTAAAAATGAACTTGTCGCTAAACTAACGAGGAACAGCCACAAAATAGACCTGTTCCAAAGTCTAGCCAGAGTCCTCTGTATGGTCAGTGGACCAATCTGATCGTCTATTCTGTATGGGAGTTTCACGTCATCCGCAAAGATTATGGAGAGCGTGCACAAGTAATCGGGTAGGTCAATACTGCATAAAGTGAGGTGAAGGAGGCCAAGGACTAAACCTTGCGGAACGCCACTAAGAGCACCTTGGCGGAAGGACAGGCTTGAACCCACCCGCACACACATTTTTCCGATTAAAAAAGATGAATTCCATCGTAGGACTAGTTCAGCAATACGGTAGGACTTCAGGTTTTGCAAAAGCGCAAAAGTGGAACGGTGGCAAAAGCTTTGGAATCGTCAATGAGCGGCACGTCTACTGCCTTCCCGCAACCAACGGCATCTGCCCAGTGTTCACAAGCCGTTAACCAATTAGTAAGGCAAGAATAGCTATTACGAAAGCCATGCTGAGAAGAATTAAGTAACTTAAACGCTTACAAGTGTCGTTCGAGCGCGTCCCTCACGAACTTTTCATACAACTTGACCAGCGCGCTCATCAAACCGACCAGTCTATAGTTAGCAGGAACGTAGTTACCAACTTTCTTAAAAATGGGACAAACAATGGTCTCCTACCAGTCAGTAGGTAGAGAGCAGCTGCATGGACTTCCCAAAAGGTTGCTAAGCGGACGGCAAAGTTCCTCCGCCAACGCGTACAACAGTTTGGGATGAATAACATCCCCACTGGCAGCTTTATCGGGATTTAGTTCCCTCAAAAGCCAAAGCACTTGTGTCTCCCTTGTGGGAACCACCTCCAAGAAGGAGCCCACAGGAAGTTTTACCTGCAAGCTTACATGCGACTGCTGCAACTCTCGAACATAAAACCCAGCATAATCATCCGAGTAAAATGCTTTTCCGTGACGTGTGACGGCAGCAGTGCCGTCAGAGCCAACCAACACTGGGACGCACGTGTTCATGTGGTTTCGCCTTTTGACATATGCGAAGAAGCTTCGCGACTTTGATTAGGCTCTACCAGCAAGCTCTACTTCATGCTGCGTGCAGGCTTTTCAAGCCTCGCTTGAAAGCCTTGCTTGAAGATGCATGAAGGAGCAGATAAGTAAGTACACTAACATCTGGCAAGTCTGTTAATTTGTTTGCGTAGAGCGGCATCCAATAAAGTGGCTTTGCCCTAGTTTTATTCTTGCCAGATAGTGGTATATAGCGTAGAGAGATCACCAAAGTTTGATTTAAATCTGTCTCAGGCCGTTTGAATACCTTCACTTTCCAAACTGACACAAGACGAGTTTGCGGCCTTGGCATTCATTGCCTGAAAGGCCGCTGGCTATATGTTTGCTATTCGGTCCGGACGACCACTAGTCTGACGACTTATGGCGCTATCACCGAGAGGTGGGTAGTATACAATATTCGTGACAAAATCGATAGGTTTAGCAAAGATCAAGTGTGTGTGGGACAGGTTTTGCCACTTCATGAATCTAGTCGGCCGCTCAACCAACTGGTGCAGGGAAGTATGTAAGGCCAGTTCAAGAAGTTCGGTAGCCAAACACCTTGTAACAGCGTTGCAGGAAAATTCTGCCGGTCAAACTTGGGAAGGTCAAAGTCCACCATCACTAAACACCTATGTGCCGAATGTTCACGGATGAAATCAACGAGAACTTTAGCAACTCTGTCGGGGCTTCTATAGACTAGCTCAACTTCAAGTTGCGCGGCGGCTATACACGGCTTAACTGTGGTGCTCGGAAACTATATGTCTTAAAGACAGCAAATGTGCAATTAACGTACAAACCAACGCCCCCTCCGCGCCGATCAGGGTTGCCGTCACATCTCAGCAGTGAGAAGCCTGGCCAGCGCAGTGCACTGTCCGTGACGTCGGTGGACGACTACTTTTCAGTGAGTGCGAGAACATCTGGACGGCGGTTGTCGACAAGGGGGTCGACTTTGCACAGCTTGTTTCTCAGGCTAGGTACATTGCTTAAGGCCGCATGAAGGGATGTAGCATTGTGAGTCGAGGATCGTGGGCGATCAGAACCAGCTCGGGTATGGCGGAAGTAAACCGCCGGCTCACCACCGGACGACTAGGTTGGCTGGTGGAAAGGTATGTCGAAAGACATTCGCTGCCGCGCACCTGTCCCTAACCAGTGTTCGCGCAAGCTTGACCACGGGCCAACTCCAGCATACTTCTCATCGCCTCTTGGCAGCTAGCCTCCGTCTCATTCGGCAAAAGGGCATAAAGGAAACCGATACCAAAGCCGCTGATGTCCACAAATATACAATACCACAAGATATAAGCACTACAATTGATCTGACATGTGGAGTACTTCAAAATTACCTCCCCATATTGGCCCACCAATGCCAGCATGCTGGAAAGGACGAAGCAGAATTACCGGGCCTCAGTTCCTACACACGTTATTTTCAGCTGACCGTTGCTTCGCAAAAGCTGCCTAACATCCTCCACCTCCGTGACACCAAAGATACGATGACGCCTCCGTATGCCTTACAAACTAGGCTCTGTTAAATGAATGTTATCTTGAAGACGCACAAATGCACGCATCTTCTGCTCACATATAAAGTCTTCATCAGGTTTTGCACCCTGTTTTCCTGTTCCGCGGTTAGCCGCAGGTTTTGCGCATACAACCAAGGCTTCCCCACATGAAAATTGTGCAGATGACGCAGACAAGCGTATCCAATCTTATAAAATCCTCCCTTCATAACCACTGAGAACCGATCCATACAATTGTAACACCGCTAACCGTTTTAACAATTGCCACGCGGATGAACAGTGTGTACCGCTTTCCACGAGCTTTCAAAAACTTGCTATGCACGCACAGAAACTGAATATATCGGTACCGGTATCCTTCGGAAAGCACCTGCCCTGTTTCCTTATTGTAAGCCTCCGCAGTAACCACGGTCAGACGAAAAAACTATGTAGCCGTTTCAATCTGAATATGTTTTAGATGCTCAAGGATCGCTGTGAAGTCCAGACACGCACCCTTGAAGCTACGTCGGAATGCGCTAGAATCACCCATCATGTCTTCCGTTGCTAGAAGCGACCAAATTATTAACCACCCTAAAGCATTTAAATCGTTTCGTATAATGATTTAGAATTCACCCCTTAGCATATTAACAACAACGTTTACATTATAATAAACATACGCATGCATCGAAAACCCCCTATTTGCCTTTATCAACAAACAACCTTGTGTACCACAACCACACTGACAAAATCGCTGCCCAGTAGTAGCAGACCTAACAGGATAGTTGGGAGATGGCGAGGTGTGCTGATTGGTTGGACGGGAGTGAAGCAAGTGACCTCTAGACTCTGTCATCCTGGTCTGGTATACCTTTATAACGGTATTTAGTGTGCTAAAAACTTATCAAACACTAGCCGTCGATTTGAATAGGCGTAGACAAGGTTAAGGGACCGTTTGCTTGCACAATGGCTGTTAAATTGAAATTTCTTTGATGCCAACTAGTACCTCCAATTTATGGCGTAGATACTTGGTCTTCTGGGTGATATAGATGATTTGCACAAATTATTAGGAACCCTTTATTGGGGTTACATGTTATGTGATTCATCAGCATTTTACTGAGGCAATGGTGGTGAAATAATGGAGGCCAATAAGCTTGAGGATAATCGACAGAGGCGAATTTGCGCGAAATGCGTTCAACAAGTATAGCACTAATGTAGTTTAAGGAATGCTTTGTAATGTTGAACGTGGTGAGGCGTAAAGTGGCAATCTAGTATACAAAGGATTTACTGTTAGCATTGCAGCAGGTAAAAGGTTAAGAGATCCACACGGCATAACCTTTGCACAAATATTCCTAAACGGAACGCATTAAATGGAAGGTTTTAAGGCAACTTAGGTATCTGGAGCCATCATAATGAGCCGAAATACGTAATGAAGAAGTGTAAAACTTATGGATTATGCTTTGAAGGGAACTGGAAGTATCGGTAATTTGATTATTATAGTGAAATCTAAAAGGAACAACTGCTATGTCAAAGACATCACTATGCGCATCGTTGATGGCCTACGAAAGAATGTGTTCAAAAGGGATAACAAATTACGAGTAACGGACCATTTTATTACTGCTGAAACGTTCTGTTAAAGTTGTGCAGATATAAATAAGGGGAGGGGAGCCAAAGTGTGTGTACATAGGGTGGTTAGCTTATTAGTCACTTCCCATGTCCCGCTTCATTATTTGATAATGTCCCGCTAAGAATAAGGTACCAAGCACAGTTGCAACAAGTGACGGCTGCTTGTGCAATGGGCGTACTGCAGAAGTGGCACTGAGGTCCGTGACTAAGGCTATCCTCTGAAGTTGCCAACAAAGGCCAATGCCGGTTAATTTGGCAACACGGTGGAAGGGTACGCGGAGCCTAATTACGTCGTCCGTTACTTCACTTTCCTCTGACAAATGGCCTGTTGTTCACCTGCCGTGTGCAGGCGCCTAATACTTCATGAAGGGGACAGTGGCTTACCAAATAATCGGTCTACATGCGAACGTCATACGTATGGCAAGCAAAGGAAGTGGTAGCATGTTGGTTGCCTAACTTATCGCGGATTTCATGAACGCGGAATGTGATGCTAGACGTAGTTCGTTTTCGCAGCCCGCCCAATACCACAGACATTGAATCTCATACAACGTTGGTGAAGTGCTATGATACGATCCGCGTTGAAGATGCATGGGCTAAGCATTTTCAAACCTCAGCATAGGAGCACGGGTACGCGTGCACTTGTGTTCTGCTCACACTGTAGCATCACACAATATACAGCGATTGTGGTCAAGAAGCGGGATTGATCTATCATTCCATGGCACACACCTTATAACAGGACAAATTTTTAGTAATGCCGATCTTTTGTGTCTTCGGCGTAACTCATTGTGGGACCATATGTCCTAATAAATGTTGCGAACGTACAAAGTCTGAGACATATACAGAGGGACATCAACAAGTGTCCACCGGGGAACTTCAACATAGGTCACCGCAGCACACTTCGGGGAGGTTAAGGTTACGCAGCATTGCATATGTATTGGCAAACTATGTATGATTAAATACAATGACCTCCCTGGAGGTATTTGCAACGCTTCAATATACCACTGCAACTGTAAACTATGCGGAGGTTGTGCTCGTAATAGTGAACAGTGCTTCAACAGTTTGATCCCTTTACGGAAAAACTATTACTACTGGTTCTCGTGCCTGAGGAAAATGCGGGTGTCCTGGTGAAATTTCCGCCGATACAGTATACAATAGCTTCGTAGTGCCTTTGCTTTCAGCCTATGGCATTCATCAGCATCATCATTACACACGTTAGCTAGACGTGGGAAACACCACAAGTATGTGCGGCAATACATAAAGGAAACGAATAGAAAGAAAACGCATCTTTGCGGTAAGCAAAGCAATAGATGTCATCGAAAGTGCGAAGGCACCGATATTCGAACATAACTAGCCTGTTTATGTCCGCCGAACTTAGGGGGCAGGCTTCGCAACTGGTCAGTAAGTTTAAACGTACCGCTACATTACATAACCATACAGCATGTCATCCGCAGAATGGCCGTGACGGCAAGCAACGTAACAAATATGACAACGTGGTAACCGCCGCTATCGACTAAATTCACAAGCACAATCACTTCCACGGGTGGTGTAGACACAATGAACCTTGGAACGGAGAACAAAGGATACGCGAGAATGGGCTATGTAGACATTAGCCGCAAAATCACTGAGCTGTGTGTAAAGGATCGCCACAGCAGGGCCTTCCGATGAAATGTATGCCACGCCTCCCAATGATATTGTTTTTTCATCCATCCAGCTAATCACGCGATCAAAACTACAGGTGAAGAGAGTAAGCAGCGAGGATCGCTCGGATAACTACGCCTTAAGTTGTTCGTTTTTATTCTCCATTCTGTTTGTTGTGTGGCAACCGAACAGCGCCAAATTTCCCTCTCTGTGAGTGGCCTAAAGTCTGCGTATTTCAACCATGTTCCGTAAAAATACCGGTAGCGCTCAGTACTGCACAACCAGATCGCGGTTATTAACCTATCGAATTGGCACGCTTCACAAGTGTAGGTTAGATTATGCAACCACGCACGTACCTGCATTCGCCGAGCATCGGATATCCCACGTACGTGACTGCAACGTCGAATCATGGCACATTTAACATGATAGCTGCGAAATACAATCTTTGCTTTCGGATACCAACGATTAAACGCTTTCGACTGCGCTGCACATTTATCCATCATGACAGTACGACAATGTCTGGTGCTTGGCACCAGCTGCAGCATGGCTTCAATCGCAAGACTATAGCTGTACGACGTTTCATCCATTAAAATGGCGTAGAAAAAGACATTCCCAGACCAATCACGTCGATGAACATGTAATGCCAAAGTATGTATTTACCATAATTTAACCGGTGCGTTGCATCGCATATAAGCACCTCACCCCACCGTTTCACGACGGGATGGACTACAGAAGGAGAAAAAGTGTACCGAATCTGCTCCCCTCTGACACCAACCGGCAAACCCCATGAAATTCTAACCTCAATGCGACGTCGGTAACCTTACCTGCTGTCTTACTCCGATGTCGTATCCGCAAGTTACTGAGGTCCAAGCGAGTGACAACCTTCCCGTATTGGTGAAAGATGAAACGTCGAAAATCCGGTGGGTTGTGGAAGCTTTCCATCAACCGCAGAACCTCCAGCTAGTCCCAATGACAGCCGGTGGTTACGTGAGTATAACCACGGGTTTACAAGATGAAAATCATGATTGTGAATCATGCAGAAACTTCCAACGACATAATTTCCCTCCTTCATAAGCCCGGAGAACCGGGCCGTGTAATCACAACATTTGTATCTACATGCATAAGTTAAGGTACTTGATCACTGTGAAAGCTTACCGTTTGCCACGTGATCATGTACGGTTAAAATGCACACAACGATACTGGATGTAACCGTAACCAACGCGATCCGGTGCATCCATTCCGCTTCCACGCCGGTATGCTGGGGCGGACACCAGTGTAACTCAGAAAAGCAAGTTGCCGTTTCTATTTGAAATCTGCGCGACTGCTCCTCCAAGTCTTCCGCACTGTCATACTTCGCAGCAGCAAAAATTCTGAACAACTCACCGTCATCCGCAATCATAGCAGCAGCTGCACTGCCAACTATGGCCACCAGAACAATAAAACAAATTGCTTACACATGCACCCTTGTCCATAACCCTTTATATCGTTTCACAATTCAGTATACTAAACAATTTTTTGAACAGTTTCCACTATTGCCCACTTATCACCCTTGACAATGTTGCTAGGTTACATTGCTGCTAGGTATCATTTGTACCAACGAATTTCCTCAAGCAGCAGCTGTTCCTCACTGTGCAAGCAAACGGTCCCTACGGTTAATAAAATGCTGCATGCTTGGTACATTAATTAGACAAGAAAATATCAACTCCCGTATGTCCAATGTTTCACAGTGAGTGCATTTTATTTGCTAAAAGTCAATTTTAGTTCGCCTGTTTTCATTGATGCTGTATGTAACTAATTCGCAGTCTTGGTAGTCCGTTTGAGACATTGGATTTCCGCAACTCGAACCCTAAAAACAACTTTCTGTGGCAACCTTGTCGGCACGAGAGTCCGTTAAACGTCCGTGGGTCCTCCCTTATCCTTCTTATCGGCGCCCTCTCTGGATGTTGTCAGACGCAAAAGAACACAGACAACGTGTAGCAAAGCGGTTTTGAAATGTATGCAAATTAGTTCCCACTCAATCAACTGTGCATGCTATGTGGCATAAGTGCCAATAGGCAACTCGCGTTATTATGCGTCTACATAACGATGGTGAAACATCCAAGTGTGTAATGCAGGCAGATATATTTGCCTTAAACATGTGCAACACTAATGCAATATTAGTAACTACGGTAGAAATTATTCATTATGTCGTATAATATATAAGCATATTGTTTCTGAGCACATCCTTAAAAATACTTGCCGTCCACTGATAGCCTCATCCTGGACAACTTAATTAGTCTCCTATTGTGCCGACTGAAGAGCATAGATATTTTAGGGTGGATCGCGTTATTAATATAATGCAATAAGTAACACTTGGGGTTCGTGAGTTTCGTAACAGTTAATACATCATCGCAACCACATTTAAGTGGCTTCGTTAACAGCGAGGAATTTGTAAAATCAAAAGAATTTTATGCAGAAATGTGGTACTTATGGATTATCATTCTAACCAAACGTATGAACAGCGTGTCCTCCAAATAAACGCGTTCTTGGCCATTCGCGGAGGAGCAAAAAGATATGAAGATAAATAGCTTTATATGTCCATGGATGTTCTTAACAATGGTCTAAATCAGGGCTGTTTATTGCATAAAACGATTTCTTTTTAACCGTACCTTCTGTCAGCACAAGTGATCCTTAGAGCGCCATGAGCGACGAACAATTCTTCACCGTCGTAGCACGCACTTGTAAGTCTGGAATCGATTTTCGCTTAACGTTGACAGAATACGCATCCCATCCGCGCGAGCAGCGAAAACGTGTGCCCTAGAGTGAGTGTTGTAACTCCCTAAAGGACCAAATTTTTGGCGCGCTGCAGTCTAAATGTGCACCTTATGGACGACGTGTTGGGCACACAAACTAGTTTCCAACGCCCCCTAAAATACCGAAATGAAATTTTCAAGGTTAAAAGATCGCAAGCATGAAGCAAAAATCTACCTACTAGTTACTAGTGCGCAATGCAGCAACCTTAAGACTATACCCTAAATGATTTTGAATGACTAAAACTCGTCCAAACGGAACCCAATTCGGATAACTTTTAGTCAAGCAATATCTTTTAGCTGATGCCACCTTACCATATATCACGAATGAGCTACTGACGGAGCCTCTATACTAGGAGCACAATCCTTCGCGTCAAATGTTATCGCAATCCACTTGAGAACGATCCTCGGAGCCCGGTGCACAATGCATCCGGTCTAGTTCCCACCACATTGGCACCAAAATGTGCCATAGATGGAGCCTCTATCCTAAGATTAGTGCCTTAGAACCGCGTGCTAATACAACTCACCTTAATCCTATTACATTGGCAACAAATGTGCCACCGATGGGGCCGCTATCCTAAGACCACGAGCCTTGGAGCCGTTTGCCATTACTATCCACATTTGTCCTATTAAATCGACACCAAATGTGCTACTGTTGTTGCCTTAATACTGCGAGCACGAGCCGTGGAGCCTTGTGCTATTACAACCCACCTATGTCCTATTACATTGGCACAAAACCTGCCGCTAATCCAGTTAATTGTCAGAAATATTTTAATCCCGAAGGAGCGCCAAAACCGCGATAACAACTCTGCTTTGCATTTATCAGAAAGCAACGAGAAAAGGTTCAGCGTTGTTCACTATATCCGTACCTTGGACGCACAGGTTCCATGCGGGGATCATAACCCTAGAATATTGTAGTGGTGTAAACGTATGGCCTACTGGCAGGCAATTGAATGAGGTTAATCTGAACAACTTTTTCCTTTACAGCGTTTTCTTTAGTGGGCTTGCATCCATGTCGACACTACAATAAAGTTAAAACAGGAGTTTAACTGGCACCAAATAGTTTACTCTGGCACCGCGTTCTGCATAATACCTCTCGTTGCGGGGCATTCCACTGCGCACCTAGGCCAACCTCTAAGTACCAAGTGCAGGTGCTAAACGATGGGGTAGGGTTTGTTTAATTGTACTGGGATCGGCGGTAATCTCATCCTGTCTGCCTGCACAGGAAATTGTTATACTAAGCTGTCGCTTACCTTCGTTAGTGTGGCATGTTGATAGGGTAGAGGCAACTGTGTAATCCGGTGAAGGTGAACGGCCAATAGCTAAATATCGAAGGAAACATTTTCTTTCATAATTGTAGTACAGCTAAGCGCTGCCATCATGGGCACAGCCACCGTTTGTGAAGCGTTGATACCAATCTTACAACGGGCCCCTGATTGCATACACAAACACTTTCGATGATAAAGTAACCGATTGTGTGCACAGCGAACTGCGTCAACTACAACAGGCTTGCTGCATGTTAAACACAAATCAGCGGACGCCATAGTTTTAAGCCAACGCGGTTGTTTCGTTGCACGTTGAAAGTCGGATGAACCCCTAATTACTTCGTTGTTCCTTCGCAGAAGCTATTGATACAGTTCCGAAAATCCGGATGGATTAACCTCTTCAGCACTTCTCAGCCGATGTACTAGATGTGCGATTTTAGAGGTGGTTGATTTTGTAACGGAAACTTTTAACGTCTGCAGCTGCATTGACTCTGTGCAGTTTGTAGTCCGCCAGCCAGCGGATGAAAATACGTATATGACCTGTAAAGGGGTGCACACATCAAACACGGCTTACTTGTCGGGTACGCGTTCTGCTTGTATGCTGTCAGTAAATGCAAACATGGCAGCCACATGTTTTCATAAAATAGACAGGTACATGGTCCCTAGGAGCAATCGATGATGAAGCGGTTTCTCTGGTGAGATGTCTCAAACTATGGAGGTGTCAGCAATTTTTATTCACATACCACTCCTGCTCCAAGTTCCGAGTAACCTGCTTGTAACACGGGTTGTGCTAAATGGCGTATCACTACGTTGCATGCCTACGTAGTTAAGAGGCGAACTACGCGATGAACATATGCGCTGCCTACTAGTAGCCGACGTCTGTCGCAGAAAAGCGCGGCATGCATCTAGGACTCCTTCAGGATAAATTTTGAATGCTCCCAAAATTTGGAAAACGGCAGCAACAAGGCCATCCGATGCATGGGTTGCTTTCTTCAAACGCAAGTTGGCATTCTCAACGCGGTTGTTCGTTGTGATTCAAAAATGTACCAGTCCAGCTTGAGCGTGTTTCGCCCACGAGCGTTTTATGTACAACTAGTACAACGTAAGGTAACGCACAAACCGGGAGTTTGTTTGTTGAAGGAGCTTTAAATCTTGTTGAAACCTAAAACAACATTTTACATATGGTAAGAGATTGTATTCCGTCTCCGTGTCCAACGTTGCCAAGCGATGAGGTAGATAATGCGACCGGTTAATGCATGTCTACGGAATGTAACGAAGATTTAGCACTTACATACTTCCTGATGGCCTGCCGCATGTGGAAGTAGCACAACAAAATATCGAATCGGAAAACCGCGAGCGCTGCACCTATTTGAGCAGGCAGTTTGTCCATCATTATTGTGCTGACGAGAACATCGTGACCCATAATTTCCCGAAACGCACCGAACAATGTAAGCAAAGATGCGTTATCTTGAAGACGCAGAACCGCATAAAATACTGGCCAGCCGTAACCCATCCCGTCACTTACTAAAACTGTTATAGTTTGAAGCCGCAAGCAACAAGGAATGCCGCTATCAATTCTTACTACTAACGGTTATTACCTTGAGTAGCGGCCACGCAAACGACATGCCAGCAGCGGCTGTAAAGTTCTATTGGTTGACGTTGAGCGTATAATACGTGTGTGCATAGGTCTTTCTCTAAAATAATCCGCACAACTCCGTCCTCCTTTAAAGACTTGATAACCTGATGCAATTTTACTATAGGTAGTAAAACCATCAAAATAATCTTACACTCAACGCCAGGTTGCATTTTACGACGAACATTGCGGACATGATCGTTGGTAATATGATTTAAAAATCGAACCTCGACGGACTGCGTGATGTCGCTTGTGGGTGTATCGTAGCGGCAAAGGTCGACGGACTGACAGAACATATCGTCCACCAGACGGCAATGATGGGGTGACGCTCAACGAGAAAGCGGTAAACTGGGTGATTGTGACATAAATCGGAGGTTGTGACTTTACGCTTGCGCCCAGTTCTGATGAGGTTCACGCAACCTTTGCAGTTGGTATCACCTGAACTGAAACATTTAGAATAATGGAAGCAAAAGCCTGCTATACACAACGCATTCCTGCACGATTTACCTTGCTTCGTGCGCGGCGGACACATTGATAAATGACCCTGTCATACTTCATCCGCGCTACGCTACACTTTCTGCTGCTGTAGCATACGAAATTGACATAATGAAGAAGCATAAAGTCTGAAAACAAACTATTAAACAACAAAACTGTCTAAAGAAGGCCAAAGGAAGCTTCGCCGGAAATCAGGCTCCATGGCGTCCGGATTCGAAAATACTGTTCCTACCGCGTATCTTGTTGGCAACACATTTAAACAATTGCCATATCACATTTGCACAGAATTGAATAAAACTGCAAAGGAAGAAAGATGGCCGTGAATCATGCCGTCACATGACTATAAACGTTCTATTGCGCACTAGGTTTTACGGGGTAACGATGCTTCGGCTACGCCGCAGTGTCAAAATATCATTGATCGCCATTGGGGGACAGGACGATTCGGTCCTTCATCATTATCATCATCGCCATCATCAACAGCAGTACATCAGCCATTTAAACTGATGCTTCTCCGCCACGCAACCATGAGGACCTATAAAATAAAGAATAAGAAGAGGGGCAAAGGATTACTTACCTGAAAACCTTAATGCCATAAGCAAACATTCAGGGTCAAGGCGTCCACACCTTATGTTAACAACATACAATCACCAACAGCTAGCTGTCATGCAAAGCTAATACGGTATCGGCGGAACAGCTTCCTTGCGGATTTCACTGCCACACGTCATAATCGACCCTTACCCCGCAGATAACTCAGTAACAAACAAACTTTAATCGGGCAATCCGATTAGGAGACGGCAGCAGGCGCTCCACTGGAGTCTACTGCGAGCCACATTCTGTAAAGTCTCGAGCCAAGCACAAGGCGGGTCACGTGGACTCCGGTCCGCAAGACGAGGCAGACCAACGTCACTCAGTTTGGTCGTCAGTGGCTCCATTTCACGCTGCCGAGTCAAGTTCTGTCCACCTCGAGCCTTGCGCCACCCTACACCTGGCAGAATAAACAATTCCCTCTTAGGTAAGCAGTGACCAGGCATTCGTAGCATGGGCCCGAGAAAACGCAACTTATTCAATGCTATCTGTTGTTCTGGGGAGCTAGTGTGATAATCGCTACCTAGTACTCGCCGACACACATCATCGTTGCGGATACGCTGGTGCCATCCGACACCAGCAATGCTACGCAGACAACGATGAGCAATGGCTTGAACGCACCTCAGATCTTCAGACCGAAGGGGCCGCGTCTCACTACCATAGAACAGAACTGGACTCACTGTGGAATTGCATACCCGACCTTTCAGACGGAAGAACCTCCCTTCTGTCGCCAAAGATGCCGCAGGTTCAAGAAGGTAGCTCTGGCCTTTGCAATGCGTGAGCTCACATCAGTTTCTAAGCGCCCATCATTGCTGATGCAGCTGCCAAGATAAGTGAAATGAGCAACCAACTGGAGTTCCTCGTCAGCAAGCGTCAAGGTGTCATCAAGGGGCTGGCGGTCTTGCAGCAACACTTTGCTCTTTGAAGGCGCGAAGCGCATACCAAATAATGGGACCCCTCTAAACTGGCTATACACGGTTGATTGTGCCGCCCCAACCTCGTCGAAAAGCAAGACGATGTCGTCCGCATAATCTGGATCAACTAATATTTCACCAGGATGCACTTCAACACCTACATCGTGCGATTCCGCAAGGAAACATTCCATGGTTTACTCCAAGACGAAATTGAACAAAAATGTGGAAATTGGACAACCCTGACGAACGCCACTTGTGGTCGGAAACCTATCCGACCTATCCGTAGACACTGACGCGGCCTGTAGTGTTCGAATATAGAGCACGTAGGATGTTCACATATTTCGTGGGAACATCTTTTCACGCAAGTAATTCGAACAGAATCGATCGATCGACTGAATCAAACTCATTCATGAAATCGAGGCACACAGCTATTGTCGATCTGTGGTATGGGTGGCGCTGCTCTATCACCTGCCGCAAAGTGATTATATGGTGCATACAGCCACGTCCTGGGCGGAAACCGGCCTGCTCTTTATTAATCCAAGTTTGCCGTTCCGCAGTGAAGCGACGAACGAGAATCAGGGCCAATAATTTTGTTACAACTGGCGTTAGGCTAATACCCCTGTGGTTTGAACAGTCTGTTCGTCTGCTCTTCTTGTATATTGCCGCTATAAGCGAATCACTCCAGTTAGCCTGGACACTCTTCTTTCCAGATACGTTCGAATAGGAAGGTCAGTGCATTACAAAGAACTTCACCTCCATCCTTAAATAGTGCAAGTGGGATACTATCCGGGTCAGCTGCACAAAAGCGATTGCGGGCTGTTATCGAGTTTTGGACCTCGGCCTCCGACGGAGGCTCTAAACTAACCGTTCATGGCTCGTCGTGCATCGCCTGAGTAGTAGTAGTAGGGGGCCAGCTGAACTGATCTTGAAAGTGTTCCGCCCAACGAGCCATACGACGCTCCTTATTGTGTCTCAGCGCACCCGCGCTGTCTCTGGTTGCCTCACTGACGCCTGATTTTCTGGGACCAGTGGTGCGGATTATCTGGAAGAGCTTGCGGTACTTGCCTATTGCTCCTGCCTCCTCCATTTCTTGAGCCCGACTGGTCCACCAGGCTTCCTTGTCAGCACGTAGGTTCTGCTTTAGTTCACGTCTAATAGCCCGTCTGGTCACATTGTGTTCAGAGCCAGCCGGGAGGCTTGTTCTAGATTCCAAAAGGTTCACCGACCTCTCGGATATCTAGTGACTAGTGCGGTGACGACGGATAGTGCCACAAGCAGATGATGCTGCGTCGTGCGTGGCGGTCGAGATATTATTCCATTGCAGCTCAGTGTCATTAGGGCAAGACAGCGGAAGTTCGGTACGCATTGTGTCTTGATAGGCTTGCCTGACCGCAGACTGAGACAATTTCTCCGTTGCCAATCGGGGGAGACGCTTTGTGCGCCTTCCGGTAAAGTTCATGGAGAAACGACAGCGCACAAAGGCATAATCAGAGTCGACACAGGTAGTCCAGTACGAGCGGCACTCCAGAATGGAACCGCGCCACCTGTAACTTATGGCTATGTGGTCGATTTGGGTCCATCGCTGGCCAGCAACAGGTGCATGCCAAGTAGCATTTCGGCGCCCACTGTGTCTAAAAGCAGTGTTAGTAAGAAACAACTGGTTCTCCACACACAGCTGCAGCGGACGCTCGCCGTAGTCAGTCCGTTCTGCATTAGGTCCATACTTACCACCCAGCTGAGCTTCTGAAGAGCTCAGACGCCCTACTTGTGCGTTCATATCCCCTGCAAGTACTATAATATCTGAACTAGTAGCATCGCGTAGCAGCGTGTTCAGTTCGTGATAGAAAATGTCCTTGACTGCATTAGAACTGCAGTCGGTGGGAGCATAAGCAGAAATTACAAACAAACAGCGTTTTGTACTACTTCGTGAATCAACCTTAGCTGATGTCGTCAAACGGGCTGCACAAAAATGGCTGTTCACCGGAACCCAATCAACCAACAATGGCACGTCGTTGGAACTTAGAATGATACCTACACCAGCTTGACCTGTGATTGTTGCATTGGTGTCTTTAAATGCTTGCGAACCAATAACGAGAGGATAAGCCGGGTGCAGTTAATTCAATAATCTCGTTAGGGTCCTTGATCCTAGTTTCGGACACACATCACACATCAATACCCAGTGTGTCCAAGGTGCGTGCGAGTGCTGCTTGTTAACCTGTTTTCCTAGAGTGCGAACTTTGCATGTCGCAATGGAAACGGGATAGCATGGCTTTATAAGGGATTTTTGCAGATACGCATCCTATAGTTGCGTTGGGATGGCAGCTGCAGTTGTTTCTACACCAGTGGCATTTCGGTTGCTGTCAATTAGGCTGGATACCATAGAAGGATGGTTAGTAATAGGGGTCGGGATGGGAGTAAAACAGGTGAAAAAGTAGGGCGCCAGCAGTACCATGTTTTCTGTTATCCCCCCGCTGTATGCAGCAGATAAGGCGACCCTTGATAAGCTGTGCGACGGCCAATACAGGATGAAGTTTATGTTTGAAGAAGGTGCCATGGTTGTATGTAGGCTGAGATACTGCCAGGGCACCCAGACCTAGACAGGAGGACGATTAGGGTCATCATCCAAAGCTTTTGGCTCTAAAGCCTCCCCGCAAGGCACCAGAGAGGTGGCCATGATTTAGTTTTACCGAAATGGGCGCCATCTTATTTAAAACCCCCAACTTGGAGGACCAGGAGGCTGAGTTTGTCTGACCTCTCACCATTGCCCAACTGGTAGGAGTAGTTCTCAAGGTGCTCGGATGCATCACCCAGTATAGCTCAATGGGTCAATGGGGTACGCAAACCACCGCACTACGTTAAGGTCCAGTCTCGTTGCAACGGGTTTCTGTTCTTGGACCCATGCTGTTCTCTATCTACTTAAACGATCTCCCTGGAGAGCTTGGAGTAGCATCTCTATTATTTGCTGATGACCTTAAGCCATGGAATGTTGTATATTCCCCTGGGGTTCTGAGGCCGTACAGCATGCAGGGCACCCTGTATGGCATGTTGTCCGGACCTGGTCCGACTCCGCATCTGGTAAACTTTGTGGCTACTGCTCATTAATCAGGCTGTTTTCCGTCCTTCGTATAGGTGCAATTTTCCCGCCTTCGAGCTACGTACTTGGTGTGGTCGAACTCTCCTTGTCTCCAACCATTCCTCGTTTTTGCATTCTGTTGACAGCTGGAAGAAGGCCTCAAATAGGAAGTTTAAGTAAATAAATAAATAAATAAACTTTTATTCTCGTTAAGGCGAGGCACACATTTACAGGCATGATCATGCTTAGCTAACATAGTGTGATCAAAAAGGTACAAAAAGTACATGTTTGGCATAACAGAGTATGTAAGTGTATGAGTGTATATACGTATGTAATTTTGTATGAATGTAGCTTGTGTCTTTGAATATGCCGGAGCATTTTGACTGTTTGTTATCCTCAGGAATGTGAGCATAAGCGATTGATGTTCTGTGGGTTGGATAGGACTTTCGGGATATCCACGCGCCAGTGACTTTATTTGTGGCGAGTCACATCCGCCACGTCGCAGTGTTGTTAAACAGACATTTGTGGCTTTTTATGGGGAGAACGCTTGCCAGGCATAAACCCACCACGTCCTGGAACACTGCCGCCGAACTATTTGCTAGAACGGATTAAACCCGAACCACCCAGCTGGCACCACGAGGAGGTTGTTCGGCTACCCAGCCGTTCTTTCGGGGTCCTAACTGCCGACATATTTTTGAAGCTGTTCTCCGCTTTCGTTCGTCCCCATCTGGAATACTCCGTCCAGGCCTGCCCACCCGGCCTTGTTCTGGACAAAATGGAGCTCGATAGAGTTTTGAGAGTAGGTACCAAATTGGTCGTAAAGTTACGGAAGGCAATCGTACCCCGAGCGTCTAGTTAGCTTGGGTATGTATTCAATGCACTACCGACGGCTTCGGGGAGACCTAATCCTTACTTTCCGCATGTTAACAGGGAAGGTTGGACAGAACTTGAGCTGGCTATTTAGC
The DNA here is from genome assembly GCA_944474145.2 of Dicrocoelium dendriticum. Taxonomy (NCBI): domain Eukaryota; kingdom Metazoa; phylum Platyhelminthes; class Trematoda; order Plagiorchiida; family Dicrocoeliidae; genus Dicrocoelium; species Dicrocoelium dendriticum. The sequence goes on from OX104064.1 coordinate 125,131,636, forward strand.
CCGGCTAGGTTGCCTTGTCTTCGCGGACATCCCATGAAGCTACACAAGCCGCGTTCCGACCGGCTAAGGGCACAAACTCGGTTATCGCGTAGTTATCGGGCGCTGGAACTCGCTTCCAGAAAGTGGTAAATGAACCTACGGTTAAGGGTTTCGGGCGGCAATTAGACGTTCTTGGGTGGCAACATGAAACCTTTCCCTTCTCCTGACCATATCCATCTTCCACGTATGGGTCCATATACTGTCATTCTCCCCAGTCGTTGGTGTTATCCTTCAATTAAATAACTTTACTTCCTCTTTAGCCTCCATTTACTTTCTATTTCTTCCTTACCTCACGCGACCTACAGAGCGGGGACTGCTAGTCCAGGGAACGTGGACACTAATTGGTTGACCAGTGTGTGGTTCGGGTGTTTAGTTTAAGATCCATCAAGACTTCCCAGCACCTTATCATTTTCTAGCTCACCGATCCGCTCAAGAAGGAACACTCAAGGGATTTTCCTATTGTTCCAGTCCCATCTGAATCTGTATCCCATCCCCTGAAGTTGCATGAACCCCGTTCCGCCCGGGTTGGGACGGATTCTCGGTTAGCACGCCGTTATAGACTCTTGGAATACGCTGTCCGCTGAAGTAGTGATGACGCCAAAGGTGAAAGAGTTCACTTTTATTAAGGACAGGAACGTTGATAATCCCGCAAAAGTTCTTTCTTTAACCCATTGTTGGATCACGAATTGATGGATCTGCTTGAGGGGTTGAAAAGCCTAACACAAAGACCGCATCGCACCCTGACCAACAAATTACTGGCCAAATTTTCCTGCGCAGCAGTCTCTGCCAAATTGGTTTATGTGAAGTAAGGAAGCGTAAAAGGTAAGCTGAGGAAACAAATGGTTGTCAGCTAACTAATGATAATACCAAGTAGTGACAAGAAATAGAAAAAGACTAACGTAAAGTTGAAGATGCGACTCAGGTAGGAGAGGGGGAAGTTTTGTTACTCCCACCCAAGTGCATCTAAATGATGCTCGCAACCCTCTACCATAGACCTTAACGACGTGCTCCGGAAGCGAGTTCCAACGTTCAGTTACCCGGCGCGACAAGCGTGTTTCCGACATTACCCGGTCAGCACACAGTTTGTGCTGCTTCAACGGCCGGCCCGCCAAGCAGCCGTCACCGAAGTCACCCGGGTGACTTTAGCGGGACTAAATAGCCTGGATAAGTCTGGACCCATCTTACCCGTTAGGATACGGTGTGTGAAATCAAGTCTCCTCTAAATCTCCGGTAGTCTTGAGTACATAACCAGGCAGGGCAAACGTTCGGGATACGTTGGCCCCGTAATCCCTGCACTAACCTTGTACCCACTCGCAAAACCCTCTCCAGTTCCATTTTGTCACTTACAAGACAAGGTGGACAAGCCTGGCTACATTATTCTAAGTGGGGTCGCATAAAAGCTGAGAACAATTTCACAAATATATTTGCCGTTAGGTCACGAAGGAGCGGCGAATAAACCACATCATACGGAACCCTCTGCAAGCCGTTGTCTTCCAATTGTACCCATAGTGAAGCACTGAGGTGTAGACGATACCTAGAGCAACCTACTGAGTCACAACAGCGATTTCACTTCCACCAACTACATAGCGCGTGGTAGACTAGCACATCCAATGCGAAGGATAGAACCTTTATCCTGATTTATAGGCATCAAGCATATGTTTGACCGATCCCAGAACCTAGCCAAGACACTGAATTGCCTCGGAGCCTCCATCCTCATCATCACACACGTTAATTGCATCTACTGTACCGCAATACTAAAGACAAAAAGAAAAAATACAACAGTGGCACGCCGGCTGAGTCTCCAGTAACAGATGGACATCGTTTCGGAGAGCTAACCGCAGGTTCTCGTGCCGTAACGTAGTTATATTATGTCTAGCGCATAAGATGGTGATTGGAGGGAAGGCTAAGCAGGAGGGGATGGACAAAGGAACCCACAACACAAATGCCACTGGGGCCGGCTTCTAGCCATATCAGCAAGTGTGTCCAACCAAACGTGTTCAACGTCCTTGGAACCCCAGCCAAGCGGTCGGGATGCAGCCACCGACGCCAAAATCAAAGTAAGGATTTGCATTTCTCTCGACGAAGTCATCGCTTGGTCTCCTCTTCCAACCGCACCCCCGGTGCGCAAACAATGCATGTCGCGGGAGTCGGTGTCCTGGCATGTGCAACACGTGGCCAAGCCATCGGAGTTTGATGCGTGGTATAATGGTCCTGAGCGGTTCACTCGCTCTTCCTGCACCAAATAAGCGATGCCATACACACGCATTGTTCACGCGGCGCTCTCACCAGACATGAGCTAAGCTGCGAATGCAGCGATGATGGAATGTGCCGAGCCTTCTCATGTCTGTCGACCTGATGGACCAGGTTTCACAACCTTACAGAAGGATTGAACGGACGGCTGCGTTATAAACGCTGCCCTTCAGAGCAAGAGCAATGTCGCGTCTGCACCACAGGTGGCGGAGAGTGGCAAAAGCACCACGAGCTTTTGCTATACGGTTCTTAACCTCATCTTCGATCCCATGAGCGCTAATATTGCTGCCTAGGTACTTGAATTCCTGAACGATTTCTAGCATATCACCACCAAGCGTTGGCGCAGAAGTAGATCCCTGTTAGTCTTGGAGCAGTATTTTGCATTTCGATGGAGATAAGAGTAACCCAAAAGGATAGACAGCCAGTGCTAATCGGTCCAGTGTTGCTTGACATGTTTGGGAGCTGTCACAAATTAGGGCAATATCGTCCGTATACTCCAAGTCAAGAAATCGCTCACCAGGAAGTAGCTCCACACCTCCTAGGTCGTGTCCAGCGAACACCGTTTCCATGACTTCAGCACTAGCGAAGTTGAAGTGGAAAGGTGACAGCGAGCAACCCTGTCTCACACCAATGTTGATACTGAAGGGTGGCGAAAGTCTGCCATAACTCCTCACTCTGCTCGAACTAAGCGCGTACAGCGCTTTGATAATGTTTGCGAATTTATCAGGTACGCTTTTCCTCAGCAGATCGATCGACTGTGTCGAAGGCACTTTTTATGTCAAGTAACATGAAAAGTGTTGGTCGCCAGTATGGCAGTGCTCCAACAATTGACGCAGGGTAAAGCTGTGATCGCTGCAGCCCCGACGTCGCCGAAACCCGCTTGCTCTTTACGAATTTAGCTTTCACGAGTGCAAGTCGGGCTGTACAGAAGAACAGACGCAAGCAAATCACAGGCAATTAAGATCAAACTGATCCCTCTATGATTGCCGCATTCCGAACGGGAGCCTATCTTGAAAATTGGGACAATGACGGAGCGGTTCCAATCTATCGGGACAGTGCCCTGCTCCCAAAGTTTCATTAGCAACTCGTGTAAATCATCTACTATAGCAGGCCCCCGAATTTGAAGAGGGTGAGGAATTCTATCTTATCCTTGGGCCTTATGCAATTTAAACAGCCTGATCTCACGTTGGACTTCTGCGCGTGAGGGCGGATCCAAGGAGACAACCCATGGAGAAGGGCAGTCAATTCGCGAAGAAAAAGCGATATCTCAGTTTGGTTAAGTTGCCTTGCAAATTGTTTGGCCAAGCGCTCCAAGCGTTTTGACAGGCTGTGGATTGGCTGTTCACTCTCGTCGCGTATGTTCTCGCTAACACCAGGTCTCCTGATATCTGTTTCCCGTATCAGACGGAATAACCTACGATGATTACCAAACGGTAGCGGCTGTTTACATTTCAGATGCACCTTGTGACCACCAGGCTTCGCGGCCATTCTTCAGGATAGCACGTAATTTTGCACTGAGACTTTTTCGAGCCTCATTGCATCCGTTTCCAGCCGGTGTACGCCGGCAAGCATCCATAAGTTCCAGAGACTGTGGTGAACCGAAGTCCAGTTAGGCAATTTGAGTTGCCGCATAGAGACTTGCCGCTGCTAGTAAATTTTGACGAATATGCCACCAATGACGATCGACGTTGTTCAGTGGGCGCTTACTCAGCCTGGACGTAAGCGCGCTTTGATACACATTCAGAACACCTGGCTTCGCCAGCTGGCTGGTGTCACTCCGCTTACATCGACGCTGCGGACGTCCACCGAAACGCACCAGGTGGTCGGCGCAGACAAGTGCGTGATCAGTGTCAAAGCTCGTGCTCCAAATCGAGCGAGTTTTGGACACAGTCTCTCCGGCGGTAATTGATCGCGATATGATCGATTTGCTTCCATGGCTGGTGGAAATCCGGTGGGCGCAACGTCGCGTTGTTACGGTGGCTGGGTTGAAAGTTTGTGCTCGCGAGAAAGAGACGCGCATCTTCACACAGCTGTAGCAATCGCTGACCGTTATCATTATGGGTGCCTACACCATGTTGGCCGCCCTGCTGAACCTCATCAGAGGACAATTTTCCGACTTGAGCATTTAGATCGCCAGCCAACACCACAATATACGTGCTGCTTCTGTAACGAGGGAGATCGTGAAGTTGCTGATAGAAACTATCTTTTACCGAGTCAGTGCCACAGTTTGTAGGGGCGTAGGCCGTAATCACAAACAGGCACCGTTTGTTCCTGCGCGACTTCCTAGCATGGAACGAACCAGCTAACATAATGGTGCGCATCTGATAGCTGACTAGGATCCAATCGATCAAAGCAGCTTCATCTTGTGAACTCAGAAAACAGCCGCCGCCAGCTTGACCGGTATTTGAAGCTGCATCATCGCCAGATAGGCGCAGTGAGAATCTGCCGCCAGTGTCGCATGTGGGGATCGCAGAGTAAGCACGGAGCTCGAAGCTTGCAGGCGGGTTTCTGATAAATTGCCAATATCGATCGATATGGTATCTAGTGTGTGTGGAAGTGCTGCCTGTTGGCCAATCTGTAGCAAAGTGCGCACGTTGAGGCATGCCAAGCTTAGCGAGACGCGATGACTCCAAATTGGAACGGATGAACCGACGTTGTCTGCTTTGTTGAACATGGACTTGTCGACTGTATGGGAGCGAGGCCCTGCGACTGTGCGTAATTTGAAACTAGAGGACAAGCGACTATTGAGGCAAGGTGAGGGAGGGCCAAGCATTGAGGGATTGAAAATGGGGAAGTGATAAACTCAAGGTTGAATCGGGACGATAATCATGAAAAAGCGCAAGAAAGAGGATAAGAATATGGGAAAGCCTGAGCAGTAGCATCCAATCCCCTATCCACCCTGCTCGATGCAGCAGATAGGGCGCCGTTGATTATCATCTGCGATGGCCAGAACATCAAGAACTTCCAAAGCTTGGGATCATCAGCAAGCAATAGCGACCGTACTTCAAGCTCATGGAGTATGTCATTAATAAATTGTGAAAAGCAACGGCCCTAAAACCGAGCCCTGCGGAACGACACTAAGAACGGCTTGTCTAAGCGACGTCCCACGCGTAAACTCTGTGCTCTTTCCTTCAGGAAAACAGACACCCATTTAGAAGCGCCTCCAGATATCCCGTACGATTGCAACTTTATTGAGTAGTTGATGCGGGACAGTATCAAAGGTTTTCGAGAAGTCACCGAAAACACGTCGATAGCGTAACCGTCATCTACTGCCAGCCCAGCTTTCACGAGCTACAAGTAACTCCCTTACGGAAGCTGTGCTGTGCATCACTGAGAAGGTTAAACCTATTCAGGTTATTCTCCACCGAATCCCGGACCAGGTTTTCAAACATATTAACTACTACGCTTGTCAAGCTGTCGGGCCGGTAGTCCGCTAGCAGAGTGCTGTCACCGCCCTTAAACCTCGGATAGATGATTGCCTCTTTCCATTCCGTAGGTAATGCACAGCTGTCGTGCGATATTGTCAAGAAGCTGGCCGAACAACCTCCTCGTGGTGCCAGCTGGGTGGATTGGGTTTACCCCTTCCAGCAAATAGTTCGGCGGCAGTGTTCCAGGACGTGATGGGTTTCCGCCTGGCAAGCGTTCTCCTTATAAAAAGCCACAAATGTCCGCTTAACAACACTGTGACGTGGCGGTTGTGACTCGCTACCAACTAAAGTCACCCATTGCTTATCCGGACAACCGCTTCAAGTCCACAGCCATCAAGCACCCATTTAACACTGGCCACACGTTCAAGCACGAGCAAAAAGACTGGAATACATTTACGAATTCTATAACTACGGCTAAACACGCCCACATACACACTTACATACATTTATATATCAACGTATGCGAAAATCCCATTGATCCATTGTACATTGATTGATCACAGTTTGTACTCTTAACATGATCATGTCTGTGCAGACGTGCCTCGCTTAGTCGAGAATAAACATTTTATTTATTTATTTATTTACTTATCTCAGCGGCCAAATCATTCAGCAGGTTCGGATGAACTGGACAGGGGCCAGAAACTTTGGTAGGATTCAGCTCTTTTAATAGCCCGAAGACTTGTATCTCCATTATGCTGATTTCAGTTAGGCAAGTATCCTCCAGGACCGGCTAAACCTGAGGTAGAGAGGTCTCACGAGAAAAGACACTAGTCTACTCTTCGCTAAATATACAAGCCTTATCATATTGGTTATGCCCACAGGTCCCGTCCGCTCGCAGCAAAGCTGGTATAAATGAATTTTACCGCTGCACCTCTTTGCGTAAGCAAAGAACTTTGGATTTGTTGCGGCTGCGTCAGCCAATTCCTTCTCGTACGAAAGACGAGCGGTCCCAAGACGTTGCTCGCCTTATTTTCTAACAGCTCGATGGCTTTCGTAGGTGCTGCCTGATAAAGCCGCTAGATAAGTTCTCTAGCAATTAGCTGAGCTGGTAGTCACCTATATGACCTATCAAAGGAGGCTGCGCTCGTGTCACAATTTTCCTAATGCGTGGGATGTGGGGAGGAGCGATCTTCGTGAGGTACGCCCTAAATATCTCCCACATTGTCTCAAAGGTGTAAGCCAAGGTAAATGCGCCCAGTTGTGATGAGGTGCACGCAAACTTTGCGGTTAGTATCACGCAAGCTGAAACATTTAGAATAATGGAAGCAAACGCCTACTAAACACAATGCATTCCTGCGCGATTTACCTTGCTTCGTGCGCGGCGGACACATTGATAAATGACCCCGTCATACTTCACCCGCGCTACGCTACACTTTCTGCTGCTGTAGCATACGAAATTGACATAAATAAGAGGCACAAAGTCTGAAAACAAATTATTAAACTCAAAAAGAACTGTCAAAAGTACGCCCGAGTAAGCTTTGCCGGAAATCAGACTCCATGGCGTACGGATCCAAAAATACAATTCCTACCGCGTATCTTGTTTGCAACACATTTAAGCAATTGCCATATCACATTTGCACAGACTTGAATAAAACTGCAAAGGAAGAAAGCTGGCCGTGAATCATGCCATCACATGACTATAAACTTTCTATTGCGCACTAGGTTTTACGGGGTAGCGATGCTGCGGCGTAGCCGCAGTGTCAAAATATCATTGACCGCCATTGTCGGACAGGACGATTCGGTCCTTCATCATTATCATCATCACCATCATCAGCAGCACTACATCAGCCATTTAAACTGATGCTTCGCCGCCACACAACCATGGGGACCTATGAAATAATGAATATGAAGAGGGAGCGAAGGAGTACCTACCTGAAAACCTTAATGCCATAAGCAAACATTCAGGGTCAAGGCGTCTACACCTTATGTTAACAACATACCATCACCAACAGCCAGCTGTCATGCAAAGCTAATACGGTATCGGCGGGACAGCTTCCTTGCGGCTTTCACTGCCACAAGTCATAATCAACCCTCAAACTGCAGATAACTCAGTAACAAACAAACTTTAAATGGGCAATCCGATAAGGAGACGGCAGCAGGCGCGCCACTGGCGTCTACTGCAAGCCATGTCCTGTAAAGTCTCGAGCCAAGCACAAGGCGTGTCACGTGGACTCCAGTCCGTAAGGCGAGGCAGACCAACGTCACTCAGTTTGGTCGTCAGTGACTTCATTTCACGCTGCCAAGTCAAGTTCTGTCCACCGCGTGCCTTGCGCCACCATACACCTGGCAGAATAATCAAGGCCCTCTTAGGCAAGCAGTGACTAGGCATCCGTAGCACGTGCCCAAGCCAACGCAACTTATGCAATGCTATATGTTGTTCTAGGGAGCTAGCATGGTAATCACGGCCCTCACTGTGGCCTTGTATTCACGGGCTTTCAGACGGAGGAAATTCCCCTCTGTCGCCAATGATGCCGCAAGTTCAATAAGTTAGCTCTGGCCTTTGCAGTGCGTGAGCTGACGTCAGTTTTAAGCATCCATGATTGCTGGCCGCGGATGCGTGTGTCAAATATTCACGCTGCGCCAGCTCCTCAAACATCGCCACATTTATCACAAGCCCACCATCATTCCGTTCCTAGATATACGTGCCGCTTTTTACTCCGTTGAACCACCTCCTTCATGGCGTTGCTTACTAAAGAACGGGATACCAGAGAAATATACCGCCATCTTACGAGCACTTTACCTTCATACATCCGGCGGAGTGAGGGTCTATAGCGAGCTCTCCTCGCAATTCGCTGTCAATAGCGGTGTGCGACAGGGCTGCCCTATATCCCCATTCCTCTTCAACTTTGCCATCGAGGACGTTCTGTCGAATGCTGTGGAAGGTTTGCAGCATTTTGGCTTAGAGCTTCTACCGGGTGAGCGCGCGACCGACTTAGATTATGCTGATGATATCGCCTTACTTGTTGATGATCCTCGAAGTATGCAACTCATTCTGGATCCTATGACGGTTGAAGCATCTAAGTATGTCATGAGCTTCGCCACATCGAAGTGTAAAGTACTGCTTAAGGATTGACTTTCACCTGCTTCCGTGCTGACTCTCATAGGTGCACAACTTGAAAAGGTAGATAGTTTCGTCTAATTTTGGAGCTGTGTTTCTGCTGACGGCACTATCAATAAAGAAGTTTCTCTTCGTATCGCTATACCTCAATCAGCATTTGTCCATCTGAGGCACTTGTGGCCTCGTTGCGACATCTCATTCTCACTAAAGGGCTACGGTTACAGCGCATCAGTTCGCCCAATCCTGTTGTATGGGTGCGAGTCCTGGCCGATTCGCGTGGAAGACAAGCGTCGTTTTCCTCCTTCGATAACAGTTGCGCAAGGAGGATTGCTTGTGTTTGGTGGCAAAATCGAGTAAACAGTAAGGACTTTCGACCACGCATCTTGGGGAATGCGATTATTTCTTTCAACAACCTGGTTTTGTTGCTCCAGTTAAGATGGCTCGGTCACGGCTTACGCATGGCACCTGAGCGTCTACCGCGTCGCGCTCTAATCGCTCGTTAAGCCTCCGGCTGGAAGCGACCGTGTGGTGGTCAGCCTTCCACATGGCAGCAGCACATGAAATCGCTGACGTCGTACCTAGCCGCTGTTGGATCCGTACGTCTTCCAGGATGGGGACCCAAAAATGAGGAGTGCCAAGGGCTTAGCACGTTTGAAGATATGGCCTGCAACCAGAATCAGTGGAAGAATTGTGTACAGTATTTTATTGATTCACATATTTGATACTACAAAAATTAAAATGACAAAAATGAGCAAACGGGGAGTGTGAAAAACAAACTAAAAATGTTTTGCATTACTTTTAGTCAAAATGTCCCATTCTTCCTATGGCATATTAGTTGAATTGCGTTGCTTGCCTTCAACTAACATGCCACGATGCTTATGACGCGATGCCTTTTGCTTATCTGCTGATCTCCACGGTTTTATGTTGGCTCTGTATCTAGTTGATAGACTGTTGTGATTACAACTGCTACAACCTAGTGCCAAGTGTTTGGTTAGTGGGATGTAACGCCGTGGTTTATCTAGCCAGTTTCATCTAGGCGTCGTACACTCCCCGACTTTACACTACGACGACAACTGGAAGACTTCCTCAAGCACAGGTTTCCGTATGTTGTGATTAATAAGCCCTTCTTTCGGAACCTTGACGGGCAGCATCTTTGTGAGACTGTTATGTGCTTTCGTTCAGCCTCCTCTAGAATACTGCGAACTGGCTTGTCTGCCCTGCCTCATCTGGGACAATGTGGCGCTAGAGAGGGTTTTACCAGTGAGCACTAGGCTGGTTGAGGGACAACGGGGACAGACGTACTCCGAGCTTCTACTTAGTTTGGGAATGCATTTAATGCACTATCGAAAGCTTAAAGGACCACTGATCCTAACCTACCGTCTCTTATCTAGGAAGGTTGGTCCAGATTTATCTTGGCTTTTCAGTCATGGCAGATTGTATATTCTCTGCGGTCATTCCATGAAGCGGTCCGATCGGATTAGGGTGGAAATTCGGCTGTCACGCCGAGTCATCGAGCGCTGAAACACGCTTCCGGAAATTATCAGGGAATCTACGGTTAAAGGGTTTGAGCGTCAACTTGACGCTCTTGGGTGGCAACTAACTCGCATCTTCATACTTCGATTTTCTTTCTCCTAATTTTCTTCATGCATAGGTTTTATCCTCTTCTTTCAAGTAAACTTCCTTATTCTGTACCTTCAATTCTTTAGCCCCTGCTTACTTCACGTGACTTCCACATCAGGATCTGATAGGGCAGGAAAAGTGGACATTCACTGGTTGGCTAGGGTGCGATACCGGTGCTCCGTTTTTGATTCATCAAAGACTCTGAGCACTTCAACAATTCCTGGCTCAAGGATCCACTCAAGATGGAACACTCACGGGATTCTCCTATCGTTCCAGTCCCACTTCAACTTGAACTTGAACCGACTGTGCCAGGCAACCTCAACATATTATCCTTTGAACGCTTATCATTAGACCGTCGCTTCCGCGATCCATAAGCTTAGGAGATGGTAAAATCTTTGCTGGCTAGCCGCAAAACCTCGTGGTGCCAGCTGGGTGGTCCGGATTTAACCCGTTCCAGCAAATAGTCCGGCGGCGGTGTTCCAAGACGTGGTAGGTTTTCGCCTAACAAGCGTTCTCCCTATAAAAACCACAAGTGTCTGCTTAACAACACTGCGACGTGGCGGATGTGACTCGTCACAAAATAAAGTCACTGGCCCGTGGATATTCGGAGAATGCTATCCAACCCACGAAATTCAATCGCTTATTCTCACATTTCTGACGCTAACAAACAGTAAAACTTTCTTCGGCGCATTCAAAACCACAAGCTACATTCCTACACAATTACATACGTATATACACCCAAATACTTATATACGCTGTTATGCCAAACATGTCCTTTTGTACAATTTGTTCACACTATTTTTGCTAAATACGATCATGCCTGTAAAGGTGTGCCTCGCGTTTACAAGAATAAAATTTTATTTATTTAGTGGTTTATGTATTTATTGTATCCTCTTTCTCTTACCCTTTTGCTTACATCCATCACCTGCGCTTGATGATACAATCAATCCGGATCAGGCTTGATACAATTGGTAGTCGTGACGACTGCATGCAGCTTGCCGCTAGGTGTTAGCCAGACGCCAGGTGCATTTATTGTGGTCCCTTGCTTGGTGGTGGTGCCAAATGTCAGCCATGGGTGGGGCTTGTTTAGGTATGCGTGAATTGTCAGAATATCGGACTTTCAAGGGGTCGCCCGTACCGGGAGCCCAGAGAGCGATGCGCGAAGACAGATCGAGTTGCAGGGAAACTTTTATTGGTACAGCAGAAGATTCCCTGTTATCTGGCTATAACTGAAAGACACCGTGGACGCTCTAGCTAGGGGAACGGAGCATGCACAGCAAGCAGGGCAGCCGCGAGTTGCGACCGAAACGAGCGCAAAGCAAAAGTGGCGATGAGCAAGTCAAGCATGCTAACACAGCAATCAGTTCAACAAAGCATACCGGTTGCCTAAGTGTACAATGAAATAATTTTAGTTAGAATTTTACACAGGAAAATCGGGGAATTTCCAGACTGCTACATAACCTTCTCCTAGAAAGAACTGTGTAAGCAGTCCTTCATTCTACGTGAGGACTGTCCGTCGCGGGCCAGCCTTCTCCGAGACCAGGCTGTGAAACCTGATGCAGTTGCTGGGGGAGAACGATGCAACCGGACCCTAGCGAGCTCCCACCCTTGTCCTCCCTACGGTGTCGAAACGGTAAAAACTGTTGATGGGGGGACAGTTAGTAAAGTTCATGTATGGAGGAAGTTCGTTCCACTTACAGTTGACGTGCGGGGACCCAGCGAAAAGTAAAACCGAGGTGAAACTAACCATCGGTGTATATGGAAGGCAAAATGAAAAAGCAGCATAAATGCATAGCCATACACAAAAGAATGCAAAGCGAAAAACCTGCAAAGCTGTTTTTGGGTTTTCGAAAGGTTTTGCTCTTTTTTGGTAGTTTCAAAACGTTTTGGTCTTTCTTGTGAATTTTCAAAAACGTTTGGAATGAGCAGAAAATTTCAAAGGCACGTTCTATGTAAAATAGTAGGTGCTAACGAAGTCCGAAAAACGAACTGGAGGTTTGTGCTTCCTACCACGTCGATTGATAGTACGGCGAGTAGGAGTGCTGTCGATTGATGTTTTCGGTTCTGCTGGACCAGACTGACTCGTCTAAGGTTGCTGTGCCAGCTGTGATAGCACAGGCTGTGTAGGTGCTTGTTGCACCGAAAAGTGAGACTTGTCGAGGAAGGCTGGCTTGAGTAGATCGATGTTGATCGTCTCAGTCTTACCACTGTAGTCAATGGTAAACGTCGAAGGTTGTTGGCGCTTTTGGTGAGACGAGTTCACCAGGTAGGCGTTGTGTGCATTCAAAGACTAGCGACAATGGTGTGACGTGCAAATCCGCTTTAATCGTGCTTCTTACGCCTAAGAGAACGAGCGGAAGTGCTTCGTACTAGGATGTGCTAGATTGGGCACAGAGTGAGGCTTTGAGTTACCGGTGGAACCTTTCTACCATTCCATTAGCTGCGGGATGGTATGCGGTGGTTCGATTATGTTGGCAACCAGGGAGCCGTCAAAGTGCGATCCTCGGTCAGTGATGACTACGCTTGGCCAACCGAATTGAGCTACCCATCGTTCTACGAAAGCTTGCGCAACTGTCTCAGATGAACAGTTGACTATCGGAATCCCCTCTGGCCAACGGGTGAATCGGTGGACACAAGTGAGCAGGTACACGTAGCCTTTGAATGGGGGCAAAGGTCCGACTAGGTCGACATGAAAGTGTACAAAAGGAGTCAGGAGCGGGAAAGACACCAGGTGGGCTTTTGGTGTGTCTGCATATCTTGTCGCGCTGACACTCTAAGCGTGCGCGTGCGCAAAGGCGGACATCGCGATTGACGTTGGGCCATGCGAAGCGTACAGTTACGTGCTTCTGCGAAGCACGTATGCCGGGATGAGACAGGTTGTGTAAAGCGTTGAAAACTAGTCGACGCATCGAAGTAGGAACTACTGGTCGGGGAGAAGTTTGTGAGACGTCACAAAGAATGGTCCACTCAGATGAAGCTAGTGGGAATCCGCGTAGTTTCAACGAGGTATTGCGTCGTAGCTTGTCTATGTCGGGATAGCCTGTTGGGCAGCAGCCAGAGCGGCTAGGTCAATGTTGGTGCCAGGCGATAAGCTGATCTGCTGAATGAGTGAAAGCGCATCCGCGACGGGATTGAGAGAATCTGAGACAAGTCGTACGTTTGTCGCAAACTGAGAAACGCAGTCTAGGTGTCTAGTTTCCCGCGGAGAATACTTATCCGTTGCGCCATTGCTTGCGTAGATCAATGGCTTGTGATCAGTGAGGACTGTAAAATGCCGACCTTTGAGATCGTGACGGAAATGTCTGATACCCAGGTAGAAAGCTAACAGTTCCCTACCGAAGCTGCTGTAAAGCGATTCGGCAGGTTGTAGACTTTTCGAGAAGAAACCTAGATGTATCCGTTGATGTTCGATGAGTTGTTGAAGAATCGCACCGACGGTAGTGTCGGATGCGTCAGTTTTCAGGGAGAGTGGTACAGGTATATCTGAATGGGCAAAATGCGCTAGGTTGGAGATAGCGTCTTTGAGCTTCTCAAAGGACAGTCTAGCGTCGTCTGCAAAATGGAAAGAACGTTGTTTACAGCGGAGCAAGTCAGTCATTGGTTGAACAATGCTCGCGCAGTTAGGGATAAAGCGTCCATAATAGTTGACCAGGCCAAGGAATCGGCGCAACTGTTTGAAGGAAATGGGAGCAGGATAGTTCTTCAGTGCCTGGATTTTGTCTGGCAGAGCTTCGATACCAGAGGCGGATATGCGGTGGACAAGAAAGTTGATGGAACTTTGGCCAAGCTCGCATTTATCGGGGTTGACGGTAACCCCATGCTGCGTCAAGCGTTGAAAGAGAGCATGGAGGTGATGAAGATGTTCGTCGTCAGAAGAGCGGGCGATAAGAATGTCACCTAGATAAGGATAAACGCCTTCGAGTCCTCGCGTCACCTCATGAATGAAACGTTGAAAAGTTTGGTCAGCGTTGCTGTGGCCGAAAGATATTCTGAGGTACTCGACTGGGCTGAATGGCGTGATGACTGCTGTTTTAGCGATGTCGTCTGGCGCGACAGATATCTGATGGTCGGCTCGAGCTAGGTCGACTTTACTAGAGGTGGACTTACCAGCTAGAGCTGAGGTCAAGTCGTGCATGTGCGGAATGGGGTATTTATCCGGGGCGGTAACTTTGTTAAGTGCCCTGTAGTCACCACAGTGGCGCCAGTCACCGGAATTCCTCAGCACCATGTGTAATGGTGATTCCCATGGACGTTTGGACGGGCGGATGATTCCCAGCTCGAGCATTTGCTTGAATTCCACCTTAGCAGCTTTGAGCTTGTCCGGGGTTAGTCGGCGAGGGCGGGCCGAAACAGGTGGTCCCTTAGCGCAAATGTGATGCGTGACGTTTGTCGTCACAGGAGGCAAGTCGTCCAGGATGGGATCGAGCTTAGGATGCTTGTCGAAAAGTTCTAGAAAAGGCTGTGAAGCTTGAGGTAGGACACGAATGGGAGTGATAGCAGCCACGTTGGCGCTGGTCCCGATAACACTGAGCTGTGTCCTAGAGTTGATAAGCTTCTTCCTTTTAGCGTCGAGGATGAGGTCGAAGCGTTGAAGAAAGTCTATGCCTATTATAACGAAAGGCACGGCAGCGATTATGAAAGACCAGCGAAAGGTCCGCCGGTGGCCTAAATTGAGCGTTAGAAGCTTTCGCCGAAAGTTGCGATTGGTGTGCCATTGGCGGCACGCAGCTTGGTCGGCGATGGTGCGATGACCTCACCTGCGCTACGGGGTATAACGCTAACGCCGGCTCCTGTGTCGACTAGAAACTCGGTGCGGAAGTTAAATCCCTAACGCGGATGAGGCGACTTTGGTGTTGGCCGGTCGCGTCCGTCGCCGGTACGTACCGGCCGAGAAGTTTCCCTGCTTCTCGGCAATGTTGCAAGGTTTGACACATTTACGAGCTTCGGTACCCAAGCGCTGATGGTACTAACAGCTAGCCTGCCTGTTGCTAGAGTTAGAAAGTTTGAAGGGCGATTTTGAGCGGCTATGACGACGACAGTTCATAGTAAGCTGTTGGACCTGACGACTAAGTGTCGCAACTTGTGTTTGGAGGGCTTCTATAGTTGACTGTAGGCCAGTGACAGGAGTGTCCTGGGACGCGACGGCATTGACGTTGCTGGATGCAATCGTTCAATAAGTCGATCCGCTAAATCTGCTAGTTGAGTGAGCGAAACGGAACTCAACGTGGCGAGAATCGCGTGCGTGTTTTCCGGTAGCCGCTGTAGCCATAGTTCGCGAAGTAACGCCATGTCTATGGTTGAGGAATCAAGGCGTTGCTGCAGCTCCGGTAGCAGGGTTAAGGGCAGTTTGTCGCCCAGCTGCAGATCCCTGAAATGCTGCTGCAGGCGAACGTTCTCAGAGGGCATAACACGCATAGCGGTTTTCGGTCTGAGAAATGATGAAGCCATGAACCTGCATTGATATCTCCTTGGGGAGATAGACACCAGCTTGCTATACTTCGCGTAGTCGGAAGTGATTCTGTGGTTGTAAAACTCAGCCTCAAGATGAGCGAACCACAAAAGAGGATCAGTGTCCCAAAAAGGTGGCACAGCGAGATACAACGCTTAGCAGCGACTACACCATAGGATCCACAGATTCCATGGCTTAAACATGACGCAAAAAACATACTACCGTTTGCAAAAATAAAACGAAAAATATGAAAAATAAATGGAACGAGCTCACCGGAGAAAAGTTTGAAATATCCGGCGCTGAGGTGGTACGGGATTCAGGGTCACCAATTTAGAGGGTCTAGTGTACCGGGAGCCCAGTGAGCGATGCGCGAAGACAGATCGAGTTGCAGGGAAACTTTTATTGGTACAGTAGAAGATTTCCTGTTATCTAGCTAAATAGAAACGATACCGCGGAAGCTCTAGCTAGGGGAACGGAGCATGCACAGCCCACAGGGCAGTAGCGAGTTGCAACGGAAACGAGCACCAAGCATAAATGACGATGAGCAAGTCAAGCATTCGAACACAGCAAGCAGTTCAACAAAGCAAACCGGTTGCCTAAGTGTACAATAAAATAATTTTAGTTAGAATTTTACACAGGAAAAACGAGGAATCTCCAGACTACTACAACTTCAAAATCACGGGTGAACTACCGTATGCACAAAATTTTAATGTCTAGTTTGAATCACCCTACAGGGATCGTGTGATCGTAGGACATGCTTCACTAACCACGTGTTGTAGCAAATGAATCTTGCCTCGTATTAGCAGCTGTGTGCTCCGAGCCCCCCACACCGATGTTTGTAGGCAGTCTTGATGTCGTCGAATAATAATGTAGATATTTTACTTACAACGAGACGCGAAATAACGTCTACTATTTCCATTTTAATGGCCTAAAAGTGATATCACTAATCTACTCGGAAATTACGCTCTATCTGTTTCTACATCACAAAAAGACGAAGAAAAATTTTGTAACTGGGGAATATATGTTATAACCGAATACTTGGCGAGAATACCTTACTGTGGCGCGTCGGTGTCGTTGTAGCGAGTCAGCGGGTAAGATATCGTCGAGCGTAGCCTAGATTGCGATTACCGTTTCCTCTTCGCTCGTCTTCTGTATCGTCGAGCACGCATCTCTTGTGGGTATTTTCACACCATCCATCCATTCACCTGACGCTGGGTCCTCCATCAGCAGCTGACAATGCCTTCCAGCTCGCCACGAGGTGCAACATAGGCACGCCTTCCACCCTGCTCCAACTCTTACTACGTGGTTGTGATGTAACTATCCAGCCGGCTACGAAGTATCCCTTTTGCTTTTCAGCCCCCTCGGTCTATTATGAACCACATGCACCCTGGACACGGAAACCCTAACCCAAAACCGGACGCTTACTACTATTTGGTGACTCTGTCAACACATACCGCCAATCTCTGAAGCAGCACTGCGTTCGTTGCAGCGATCACTAGCATTCTCTCCCGCCGTATCGTCGGAACCTATCAGAGCGTTCCTCAGATTTTCTGTGCGTCAGCAGGTTGACACGGGTCAAAGCTTCTGTGGGCGCTGAGGATAGCGCCTCATAGACATAACGACAATGTAGTGCGTCGGTGTCAACCATTAATCAACAACAGCAGTACATCAGCTACTTGAGCTGTTATTTCGCTGCCATACAACCATGATGACCTATGGAATAAAGAATAATAAGGAGAGAAGGGAAATTTACCGGAAAACCTTAACTCCATAAGAAAACATTCAGGGTCAAGGCACCTAATCTTTATGTTAACAACATACCGTCACAAACAGCTGGCTGTCGTGCAAACATAAAACGGTTTTGACGATACAGCTTCCTTTCGGATTTCACTGCCCCGCCTCAGAATCAGCCATTACTCCGTAGGTAACTCAGCACCAAACACACTTTAAACAAACGGTCCGATTAGGAGACGGCAGCAGTCGCGCCACTGGTGTCGGCTGCGAGCCATGTCCTGTAAAGTCTCGAGCCAAGCACAAGGCGGGTCACGTGGCCTTCAGCCCGGAAGGCGAAACGGACCGACGGTACCCAGTTTGGTCGTCAGTGAGTTTGTAGTGTTTATAAATGCCGCACATTTTTCTTGTAACTTCCTATTCTATCTTCCGTCAATTTTTGTATATTTGTTTTACGTCACTTAACAAGTTATGTGCTCCTCTTCCAATTTCGTCCGTCTTCTGGTTTCGGTGGGAAGGTTGAATCAGTATGACGCGCGAAAAATACGGATCGAACCTGCGAACCATCTCTTTCTACACGCACCGTGCCATTCTTACTCAACAATTCCGCAACCGCGTTTACATCATTCCCCTTAGATACCACACCTAAGCGATGGCGGATGGAAAAGAGGTCCTGTCGATTCAGTCATTCGTTATATCTTTCCAAGGCGTAGTCTCGCAATTCTCCGGTATTACGGAAGGACCGCATTAAATAAAACACCTGCCGCTCCGCCTCGGGAGTCAGCCGCCGGTTACCCGCGTACAAACTTGGATTCCCCAAGTGAAAATTATGAATATGCACCAGACAGTGCTAGCCTATCTCATAATAAATGCACTTTGCACTGATGGAGATACTTCCTTTACAACCGAGGCTGACATTCCTATGCAACGTGAATTACGCATAACACAACGTTCGCACTTACCGACTTCCACCTTCTCGTTTCCGGGTACAATGGACACAACGATTTTGTACCCGTTTGTACCGCGTCCCGTCGGGTAGCTCTTGACCTGACCTCTTCTTATACAACATAGTGGTCAATACGTCATATTTGTAAAATCTCTTCGCCGTCTGAAGTTGAAACCGCATCAACTCTCCCTCGAATTCACCAAACGCCTTATAATGTTGGCGAAGAGCAGCGCGGAAAGCAACAGTATCATCCGCAGCCAATGCAGCGAAACCGAAACAACACCTTGCCGTTATATAAAGCAGTGGTTAGGCCACATCTGGAATATTGTGATCAGGCCTGGTCACCGTACCTCCGGAGTGACATCCTTCGTATAGGAAAGGTTCAGAAGCTTGCGACCAGGATGATCGAAGGTCAAGGAGGGAAGTCTTACGAAGATCGTCTGAGTAGCTTAGGATTATTTTCCATGGAACGGCGTAGGTTGAGAGGGGATTTGATAGAGACGTTTAAGATCATTAAGGGACTTAGTGGTATTAGTTCCACCCTTCTGTTTGAGTTGGCTATGGCAGACCACCTGCGCGGGCATCGCCTGAAGCTCAAACCTCACAGGGGTCGTTTAGATATCAGGGCAAAGTATTTTACGAACCGAGTAGTTAACTTCTGGAATAAACTTCCTCCTGATTTAGTGGAGGCTGAGACCGTAGAAGCCGTAGAAGGCCGTAGAAGGCTTAGACGATTGTTGGTCCATCCTTTTTCCAGAGATATTGTAGTTATACTGGAATAGGTAGTGTAGTTTGACAATGGCATATGAAAGTACAAAGATTGCTCTTGTTCTTGCTTCATTCCATTGCAAAGCAAGAAGAGACAGTCCAACGTCGAAGTGCCAGGGGCCGCTTCACTTACTGGCACAAGAACTGGACGCTCGTTAGGCGGAAGCCTCCATCGTCCGTCTGACCGGACCTGACCTGACCAAACACAGTTTCATACATCGTAAAATAATGCACCACCGTTTTCAGTTCCCCTAAATCAATATACCTTTAACAAACCCTTATCAAGCCTTAACAACGTACTTCATAACATTCCTCCCCAGCAGCCAGTACAGCAAACAGTACCGCCCCAAAATACCATCAACTGTTTTCGGTTAACTCGACGCTCTCGGTTTCGATGACGTTGTAGGGACCGTTCTATCCGCCACTGGCGCGATTTTGAATGCAGGCTGCTGTTCATCAGGACAACCTGTTTCTGCGTTTTCGAAAAGTAAGGGTTTTATTGGGTACTTGCGCAACGTGTTTGTAAAGAGGTCAGCACCTCCAAAAATCCAAAAACTGATCTGTTTGGGGACAGGGGTCTGCCTGCAAATTACAAGCCCGTTAGTCTGACGAGTGTATTAGTCAACGTCCTCGAGAAACTGGCGAGAGATTCATTTGAGAGTCATCTGAGTACATTTCATCTACTTAGCAATGTACAACACGGATTCCGGAAGGGTTTTCGTGTCTGACGATTCTGTTGGTGGCTCGCGAAACTTGGGCAGATGCAGTGGATAAATGCCACACTCTGGACGTGCTTTTCGTCGACTTTTCGAAGGCATTTGACAAGGTACCGCAATTGAAACTCGCGCAAAAGCTGTCCTCCTACGGGGTATCTGGCCGCGCCCTTCATTGGGTGACTACCTTCTTGGACGGTAGAGAACAGTGTGTACGGGTAGGCCGGGACCTATCATTTAGGCAGCCTGTCCTCAGCGGCATGCCGCAGGGCTTGGTCTTTGGACCGCTGTTATTCTCTATCTATGTGAATGACCTACCCGCGGGGATTGAGGTACCATCGCTGATATTTGCTGATGACCTGAATCTGTGGAAGGTTGTCGATGTTCCTGGGGGTTCCGAAGCTATTCAGCGAGCTTTGGCTAAGCCTTGGGACTGGTCTACTTTATGGTTACTGCCCATAAATCAGGCAAAGTGCTCCGTTCTTCGAATTGGAGGAGGTTGTACTCCTGCGCAATACTTGGTCGGTGGGGTTGAACTCCCCGTGTATCTAGCCAGGTTGACCTAGGCGTCGTACACTCTTTGGCTTTACACTCCGGCGACAACTGGAAGAAGGCCGCGAGCAGAGGTTTCCGCATGTTGTGGTTCATCCTACGTTCTTTCGGAGCCTTGACGGGCGGCATCTTTACGAGGCTGTGCTCGGCTGTCGTTCGGCCCCATCTGGAATATTGCGTCCAGGCTTGTCCGCCCTGCCTAGTCCGGGACAAAGTGGAGCTAGAGAGGGTTTTACGGGTGGGTACTAGGTTAGCCGAGTGATTACGGTGAAGGACGTATCCCGAGCGTTTACTTAGTTTGGTAATGCATTCAATGCACTACCGAAGGCTTAGAGAAGACCAAATCCTAACCTACCATATCTTGACTGGGAAGGTTGGTCCAGATTTATCTTGGCTATTTAGTCCCGCTAGATTGTCTGTTCTACGCGGTCATTCCTTCAAGCTGGACAAACCGCGATCTGATCGGATTAGGGCGGAAATCCGGCTGTCACGCAGAGTCATCGACCGCTGGAACATGCTTCCGGAAAGTGTTATCAGGGAATCTACGGTTAAGGGGTTTGAGCGGCAACTTGACGCGCTTGGGTGGCAACACGAAACCTTTCCATTTTCCTGAGTAACTCGCGTCTTCGTACTTCGATTTTCTTTTCTTTACTTTTCTTCACGTATTGGTATTATTTTCTTATTTAAGTGCACTTTCCTATTCTGTACCTTTGATTTCTCTTCCTATCCTTTGCTTATTTCACGTGACTGCCACAGCAGGGACTGCTAGGGCAGGAAACGTGGGCATTAACTGGTTTGCCAGGGTGCGAAACGGGTGTTTCCCTTTTAGATCCATCAATAACTGGGCACTTCATCAATTCCTGGTTCAACGATCCACTCAAGATGGAACACTCACGGGATTCTCCTATCGTTCCAGTCCCCATCTGAACTGAACTGAACTGAAGCACCATGTCTATTTGCGAAGTTGAATAAAAGTGGAAAAGTTGAAATGTAACAGTAAGTTGTTAAAAAGGAAACGGAATATAAAAAATGGTTTATGGAAGTCCACTGTGTGTATCGGAAAAAAGAGGGAAGTGAGAGAATGCATGGTACATTGTCCAAGACATAGGAGAATCCACCTACAACCTACAACCGTGTGTACCGGAATCACACTGCCAAAAGAACGTCATTTCCAAGTGGCGGATAGGACGCTCCGGACGGTGTGCCGCCATCGAGTGTTGTGTGTTATTTGCGGGAGGGACCGCTCAAGGATACGCGCGATTTCAAAGTCGGGGTGATGCCTCGAGGTACAACTGATCTAGGGATCTAGGAAACTATGGTGAAAATGTGCAAAATAAAGATGGAATGTTACGTTTCAGCAGGTCTAGATACTCATAAAGCATTTATGTGTGATATATCAGACTAGCTAACAAAGTTCGTAATTTTCGTAAAAGTAGAAACGAAATACAATAGAGGTGCATTAATTTCAGTTTGAAAATGTAAAAGCAATGCTTGCAATGGGAGGGAAGCGTAGGACAGTTTATTAGTGCACGGTAACAAGAACTTATAGATGGCAACTGCAGTATGATTGTGCACTTCTTCGCTTGTCTTTATGTGCATGTGCCATTTTTAATGGCAATATAAATGGGAATCGAAATAGTTTGCTATGTATTGCATTAAAGAGTGCATTAAATTACGGATGCACGAACCTATGAGTGTATTCGTATAAAATGAAAGGCCGTATGTACATGTGTAATGTTATATATATATATATGCTTGTAAAGGTAGCATATATGTTAATGCATTGACATATGTGTTAAAGGTGCACACATTTAAGTATATTTATTGAGATGTACATCTAAGTATATGTTGTAATATTCTAGTTGATAACGGATTGCAATGTACTCGAGAAAAACTAGCTACTAATTATACAGAAGAACATGCCTATGTGATTTCACATGTTGAAATATGGTGATTAGCGTCGTTGGAATGCGCGTTTAATGGATAACCTCACCTAATTAACATAATAAATGGTAGCTAAAATTTTTAGGGTACTTAAATGTATGACTTGTATGAAGCACATGCAATTACACTGTGATAAATGAGCAATTTAGGGAAGACATGAACACGGATGAGATAAATTTTACGCATGTATAGCACACATTTACGCCTGAGTACGTATTACTGTGTATGCCTGCGAAGGTGACGGTTGCATATTTTAGCCATGTTAATGTGTCATTGTATCGCCTTAATGTGCATACTTTACCGGACCCATGGATTGTGCTCGTTGCCATTATGCATAGAAAGAGAATATAAGTACGGTAACCGTAGCGTCATCATCAACTATGAAACTGTGACGCATTGGATGTTTTGACCATCGGAAATTCAAGCTACGTAATAAAGGTGCCCATGCCCCGATAGCGAGAAGTTATTATTAACTGGATTGAAACGTATGTCATTGGGCTGCACCAGCTTCCATGAACGGTTGTCAACTACCACAAATAAGTTCCTTAAATGTGCGGCAATAGTACCAATCGCGGAACAATATGCGTACGCGAAACAACGTGCTTTATACAAAACAAATCAAAGGTAACCGATGCAGTGCACATGTAGTTATTAATGGTAGAGATTCCGGATCATGAATGTTTAATATACGTTAGAATGTGAATAAACGGTTGGTTTCTGCATGGATTCATCGGGACTTCTGTTAGCCGTTAAATTGGACAACTGGGTGAATTTGCCTCTGTTCACGATTCTAGAGCAGCAAATGGCATACGGCGGTAATATGCTCATGGAACACTCATCTGTACTGCACGTTTTCTGAAAATGCAGTGTTATCCATTTGTCACGGCTTTGCGCACAGCTTGGCGGACAGGCGGTAGATGCGATGCATATACATATGGGTGTACTGCATTTATGTTCATGATTTTGCACAGCTGCCATGTATTACCCGATGTGGTAGTTGTCTTGTATTAAGGCTAACTGCCAAGGCAACAACCATACAGGGTAACGTATTAGGTGATAAACAGCGGTGGATGTAAATGGTTCCCGACATAGAAAAAGCTGATGCAATAAACGTGACGGACGTTTGGACCATTCAGAAATATTCATCACTAAGTGAGTGAGCATGTATGTAGCTCTGAACACACCAAGGGTGAACACTGAGAAATGGTTTCGCCAGCCTCATAAGAGGCCGCGGTGACAGTTCGAAATCAATGTGAACCGGACAATGGATAAACGAACACGTAAGGCAGCATAAATATGTACTATTGTTAAAAAGAGATGTTACATGAAAACATTTCGTGTGTAAAATACGCAGTGATGAACATACGCATGGAGTTCGGCATTACTCCGGAAGCGACGAGACGGTCAGAGTAGTCATGCAGACGAAGGGAATATGCGCCCGTTCTAAAAGCCGCATGTTACAGATTCATACACCAACCTGATGTGCTAAGAATTATTTCCGCTGTGGCACAAGTGAAGTGGAGGCGGACCAGTACTGGCCGATAACTGAAGTAGGCACCACGGATAGACAGGGTTTCTGAAAGCGAAAAGTGAACAAGCAATGCACTAACCAGAGATACAACGGAGTACATAGGCGGCAGCACATGTTACATGTATGAAAAGTAGTAGAGGCGGATTACTCATCCCGGATAGACAGGGGTTTTGCAAGCGAAAGGTGAACAAGCAATGCACTTACCAGAGGTGTTACGGAGTATTTACGGGGCAGCACATGTTACACGCAGGGAAAGTGGTAGTGGCGCAGCACTCAAGTAAGCATCACGAAGAGAGGGGTTCTAAAAGTCACCTATTAATAGCCCATAAACTTACGGGATGTGCAACGGAGTAGATAGAGGCGGCATATGTGATGTGGTGGCAGTGCAGTAGTTGAGCATCACCCATTTAGGAATCACGCATAGATTGGAGTTGTAAAAGCCGCACTAGGACGCACAATACACTTACCGTGGGTGAAAAGAAGTCCGTAGCGGCGTCAACCGTGACGCAGATGCTGACCAGTAGTGGTGGATCAGTCATCCAGGTAGCAGTGATACACAGGTGAAAAACCAATTGTTAACAGCAAATAAACATGCTGGAGGTGCAACAGAGCAACTATGTTGCAGGAAATGAGTGCCAATGTCGCACATCTGGTTCCTCAGACTACGCCCGTTGCTGAGGACTGCTTTAAAGAAATAGGGATCGTGAGCTGGGGCTCGGGTGCAACCAGAACGGGCTCTGAAAAGGTGGAACTAGACCTTTGGCACAACACCAGAAAACCTACCAATCAAAGACGCGTTTCACCGGCTTCGCCACGGGCTTTGAGGCTCTTTATGGCGGTCTTCAATTTCAACCTATCAGTCAAAGGGAGGTCAGGTTGAATACTAACCCCAAAACCTTTGAGTTTAAAAGTGAAACGCAGAAGCGTATTACGCTCGTCCGGGGTTGAAAGAACGACTCTCAATGAACGGGGTTTTACGTCCGAAACATCAAGCGGCACAGAACCAAGCCTAATGAGTTTCCGCACGGTTACGTCAGGAAACCCGGGCGGCAGAAGTTTGGAAACCCAAAGCTTAAACCATTGTAGGTCATCAAGCATTCACTCCTTTGGAAGAGCGGCGGTGGACTTCGTAACACCCCTAAAAATGACACTGCTATCAGTGTAAGCGTCACTGCGGCTGGGGTGCCCACTCAACGCGCCACGGAAGCTTGCTACTGGGTGGCTGGTTGCTTGGATGCACCAGCTGCATAGGAAGTGGCTTTGGGAGACGTCTGCAGGGGGGTCTGCAAATGACGTGCTTACCCGATCCTCTGTAAACTCCGATACTATCGCATTTTGAGAGTTTACAGCTTTCCTTTTCTTGCTCCGCTTGCGTTTTACTGGCAAGGTCTGTAATATTTCGTCACTAACTTTGGAATCGCGTACTCCTTCCAACTGCTTAGCGCCAACTAGCTCACAATCGGTTGCTGGATAGGGTGTTAGGTCGACAGACTTCGTTTGCCTGCTACTATCCGCTAATTTCACCTCGCCGAGAACAAAAGATGGTGTCAGGCGATCTACTAAACCTTCAACTTTCCCATCCAAAGTTGTCAAAAGCAAAGAGATCACTGTTTCCATATTTGTCAGTCTGGAAACGAGCGAGTCGAAACAATCCTTCGTGGTTACACAGCGCTGAGCTTTAAGATTAAACCAATCTTCACAGCTTTAAAGGAACATCTCACTGCTTGCCAAAGGAGCATACTGATCAGCAGGCAAACCGGTGGTTGCCTCATGGAACCACCTACCGCAAAGATCGCATTGCATACCACCCGATAAGTCGGTTAAAGTATAGAGCATCTCTCTAAGCCCCATGGGTAAACTGAATCAGCTGTTTTAAGCCCCGGAGGCACACCCACAACTTTTCTAACCATCTTGACAGTAATGAGGAAAAGGTAAGAACAACGAAAAGGTGAGGACCGGTTTGAGAAGGCCTACAATGTAGACAGCGAGTGCAAAGTCGGGTATTACCGATTTGAACTCACTGGTGGCAACCGATATGATGCACTTTTTCAAGATGGACAGTGCTTACACAAACGTTTTCTTGCAGATGAAAGAGTATTCACCGTATCCATGGACTAGAAAGCCGTAATTAGTACGGAAAAAGCGATTGCGAGTAGGTTAGGACTTCTGAGCCCCTTTGAATCCCAGGAAACAGTTCGTGGAAGAACAGCTCGAACG
The DNA here is from genome assembly GCA_944474145.2 of Dicrocoelium dendriticum. Lineage (NCBI taxonomy): Eukaryota > Metazoa > Platyhelminthes > Trematoda > Plagiorchiida > Dicrocoeliidae > Dicrocoelium > Dicrocoelium dendriticum. The sequence goes on from OX104064.1 coordinate 125,157,882, forward strand.
ATGAAACACGACAGGTAGGCCATGACCAAATAGTTCGATATGTTGGCACCTCCAAGTGTTTTCGCATCCCAAGAAAAGGCCAAATTTTCTGTGCAGTGTTATTCAACTACTGTTTTCAAACGAGGAGTTCAGCCTTTCAGCACCACAAAAAGTCGGGCCTTGCAGTTGTAGCACTTATACCTAAAAGAGTTCAAGTTCAAGCAGGACTGGAACGATAGGATTATCCCGTGAGTGTTCCTTCTTCGGCGGGTCGTTGAACCAGGAGTTAGCGAACTTTGAAATACTGATGGACCTAAAACAAAGACCGCATCACACCCTGTCCAACCAATTAATGCCCACGTATCCTGCCCTAGCGGTCCCTGCTGGGTCGGTTACGTGAAGTAAGAAAGAGAAAAAAGTAAACACAGAAGGCAAAAGAGAAAGTGGTAAGAGCTAAGCAAATGGAATACCAAGATATTTGAGTCAATAAAAAAGAACTGAAAAGTGAAGGTGAGTCGGCTAGGAAAAAGGAAAGGTTTGCTGTTGCCACCCAAGAGCATCGAGCTGGCGCGCAAAACCCTTAACTGTAGGTTCCCTAACCACATGATCTGGAAGCGAATTCCAGCGATCTATAACTCGGCGCGATAGACGAGTTTCCGTCCTAATCCTATCAGACCGTGGTTTATGCAGTTTCAGTGGGTGATCGCGGAGACTAGGTAACGTAGCGGGACTAAATAGCCCTGACAAGTCCGGGCCAATCTTACCCGTCAAAATACGATAAGTGAGAATCAGGTCCCCTCTTATCCTTCGGTAGTGCATGGAGTACATACCCAAACTGAGCAAGCGTTCAGGATACGTCTGTCCCCGTAGACCCTGCACTAACCGAGTGCCTACTCGTAACACCCTCTCCAAGTCCATTTTGTCTCGGTTAAGACATGGTGGACAAGCCTGAATACAATATTCCAGGTGGGGTCGGACGAATGCCGAAAATAGCTTCACAAACAAATTGGCCGTTAAGATTCCGAAAGAGCGGCGGATAAACCACATCATACGAAACCCTCGACAAGCAGCCTTCTTCCAGTTGTCTCCAGAATGAAGTGCTGATGCGTGTACGACTCCTAAATCAACCTGCTGAGTGACAACAGGGAGTTCATCACCGCCGACGACATATCGGGTGGGAGGATTAGCAGCTCCGATTCGGAGAACAGAGCACTTGGTCCTATTTATGGGCATCAACCATAAGGTAGACCATTCCCAGAGCCTATCCAAGGCACGCTGAATTGCCTCAGAACCCCCCGGGATATCTACAATATTCCAGAGCTTAAGGTCGTCAGCAAACATTAGTGATGACACCCCTAGCTCTCCCGGCAAGTCATTTACATAGATCGCGAACAACAATGGCCCCAATACCGAGCCCTGCGGAACGCCACTAAGGACAGCTTGCCTGAGCGAAAGGCTACGCCCCACCCGTACGCACTGTTCCCTCCCCTCAAGGAAGGCAGACACCCATTGAAGGGCGCGACCAGATATCCCGTAAGGTCTCAACTTTAGTGAGAGCCGAAGATGTGGAACAGTGTCAAAAGCTTTCGAAAAATTTACGAATAGCACGTCTACAGCGTGGCCACTGTCCACCGCTTCGGCCCGGCTTTCACGAGCTACAAGTAAATTAGTCTGACATGAAAATCCTTTGCGGAATCCACGTTGTGCAACACTGAGAAGGTTGAATCGATTCAGGTGGTTCTCCACTGAATCCCTTATCAGCTTCTCGAACAACTTGACTACTACGCTTGTCAAACTGACAGGCCGGTAGTTCGCGGGTAGAGCGCTGTCACCGCCCTTAAAAATCGGACAGATGATTGCCTCCTTCCATTCCGAAGGTAGGCTGCAGCTGTACAGCGATATTAAAAATACGCACGTGAGAGGACCACTCAGCTCAGTGGCCAGTTCATGCAAAAGCTTCGGATGAATTGAATCAGGACCGGAAGCTTTAGAGGGATTAATGCGTTGCAGTAGCTCGAAGACCTGAGTCTCCGTTATGCTAAATTCAGCTAAGCAAGAATCCTCTGGAACTCTTGAAACCAATTCAACCTGTGGTAAAGAGGTCTCCCGAGCAAAGACCCCAGTATACTGATCACTCAGTATACAAGCCTTGTCATAGTCAGTTTGCGCACGGGTCCCGTCTGTTCGCAATAAAGCTGGTATAGACAGTTTTGCCCCGCTGCGTCTTTTAACGTAAGCAAAAAACTTCTTGGGATTAGCTGCGGCCGAGTCCGCTAAACCCTGCTCGTATTGGAGACGAGCAGTTCTGAGATGTTGCTTACATTTATTTCTATTCTCTCGATAACTATCATAGGTACTGGCTGATGGAGCTGCTTGGTAGGTTCGCCAGCATCTAGACCGTTTCTTGAGTAGGAACTTGCCTGTGGTATCTATCCATGGAGGCTGTGCCCTTAACCCTCTTTTCCTCATGAGTGGAATATAGGGAGTGGAAACCTCCGTAAGGAATGCCTTAAATTTATCCCAGGCTAACTGGACAGAGTCAGTCATCGAGATCTCACAGTTCAGAACTGAAGCCTTAGTTCGCATTGCACTAAAGTCCGCCCGCCAAATATTCGGAAGTAATTCAACAGCGGTCTCTTGGTGCCTTGAAAGAGCACATCGAAAGGATATGCATGCGTGATCGCTAGACCCTAGAGGTGCACCGCATGAAACGTCAGTCACGAAGTCCAGGGACTTAGCGAAAACCAAATCCAAAGTAGATGGTATTTGGTTGTCCATATACCTAGTGGGAAAGTCAACGAACTGGTGCAAAGGCACTTGGAGAGTCAGTTCAAGGAAGTCTGCACCGAATGTTCCTAATGCCAAGTTAACAACACTCAAATCAACGTGCACCTTACCGCCTCCTTTTCACGTTCTTACGCTTGCTATGCACACATCAATATTGAATGAATTGATAACAATAACCATCACGGAGATCTTTTCCAGTCCTTTGCTTACGACCCGCAGCAGTAATCACTGTGCATCTATAAAACGAAGTTTTAGTTTCTCTTTTGAACCGCATCAAATCACGTTGGAACTCCTCAATGGCCACGTAACCACCAGTTATCATGCAACGAAAAGCTGCGGTATCATCCTGCATGGCGGACGACACGAAACGCACCAAATTGTGCTAGCTAAATAACTCATATAAACAAACCACTTACACTGCCTTCAATCCTTAACCTTACGATATACAGAAATTACTCTTAACTTGCTCTTACCATTTACATGACCATATAACATCTAAACTGCATTCGGCACCTTCGCACGCAATACAATGGAAAGCGCTAATTTTGTCCCCATCGCTGCCAGGCATCGGGACCAGGACTCTCACATCTGGCGGGAACGGGTTTGCGGGCCAAGATAAACCGGCACAGCCTGGAGTATAATGGTAGCGTAGGATACTGATATGTAGGTAAATAATTTGTAAATACTATAAATAAACCAGTAGCGGGTGTATAAAGGTATCGGGGTCCTGTAGCTTTTATAGTACCATTGTTTACCGTAAGCTTGGTAGCGAGTGCCCGGAGTTTCCAATTGCATAAATGGGTCTAAATTAGACCTGTGTTATTGGATAAGTAAATAGTGCACTTAATTGGCCAGGAAATGAAGAATAGCCACTTTAAGGAAGTACATGAAGGGTGATACACTTAAATTGAAGGGGAAATTAATATTTTGCTTACCTCACCTGCTCCTATGTGATTGCTTTTTTGGGAAACCACTGCGCAGTACGGTTGGCGTACTTCGAGAAATAGGTGGACAAGAACGGAAATGGCTGTGAGAATGATATGTAAATAACGGGGGAAACGGATGTGGCACGAATAGGCAAATAACCATGCGATATGCGCATACCTATTTACATCTGGGACTTGTTACGGCATGCGTATTTATAAAGGAAAAATAACGCGAAAGCGTCAGTTGCATATCTGAATGCCCGAGGAGCAGTAAGTTAAGTGATCTAAAGTGAAGGAAAAGTGAAAATGCATGTCGGTCCCTGGTAATATGTGGTGTGTAAATGTTCACAACGGCGGAATGCGCTTTCATAGGGTACATAAATGGTTGACAAAACCTTAAATATATATATGTGTATATATACGTACATATATATATATATATATAAAGTAGCAAAATTAGAATGCATATTTTGTAATTAAATATATGAATTTACTTTCAGACTGCATTATGCACACCTAAATGAACGCATTATTAACCTCAATCCCATATATATGGTTGGCGGCATCCGGTTTCGGATTTGCCTGTCACTGTGGCAAGCCACAGGACGCCTGCGCCTACAGAGGGACTATGGATGGCTTGCGCTGCACCACCCACAGCTCCAACCACACACCCCATATCCAGTGTAAACCCGAAGGAATAAGACCGGGAGGCATGCGGATGGGAGCCACGTTTCATCAACGGAGCCGGCCCACACTCCTTCACAGGCAAACACAAGCACACTGTATTTGGGATTCAAGCGCACACAAGGCGGTGGCTGGACCGTAGTCCGCTCCACACTGAGTGCATGGAACCACTCTTCGAGCCTAGCACGGCCACAAGGACCGTGCACCCCGTCCCCTCCAGCAACGACCAACTGTCTCCTGGAGCCAGTATGGACGAGGTAGTGGGTAATAGACAGGTAGGCACCTTATCATTATGCACATCAAGCGCAGCCACACCGGGGATTTCAAACAACAACCAATCACTTGAGAGAGAGAGAAAGAAAAAGAGAAAAACTCGATTAATGCATAAGGAAACGGTGACATAAACCTTAATTAAATAGCATACGTAATAAGTTGTTTACAAACAAATCCTAGCTAAGTGCACGAAGTCAGGAAGTATAGTTCACGGAATGCCACGAACACAAAAATGTTATGGAAATCGAATACAATTGGCTGAAGCGATGTGTGCAAGTTAATGGAAGAAAGTACAGGGAGATATTTATATGAGAAAGAAAAGCATTAAGGTAAACACTGTAAACCCACCACCTGAAATAAAGAGACTTAGCATGCAACCATGCGGTTAGTAAATCGAATTCAGCGTGCCTACAAACGCTGCGCCGGTGCTGCCTACGTTCACTGCGGGACCCGTCGTCGCTTCGGCAGTGGTCCCGAGTGACCTCACTCATGGCTCACTAGGCCTGCCTGACTAAGGCACTCGCGACCGCATGTTCTACAGCACAATGCGCTCGATGTCGATGGAGTACAATTCATCGGTGCTTGCCGCTTCCGCAACTGCCGCTTCTTCTCTGCATGCATGAGGGATTTCTACCGCACTTCAGCAACTGCCTTCGTGATTAGATCGCGCCATGCACCACGATCAACCGCCTTCGATTCCCATGATCTGCAATCAAGATTAGAACGTGTGAGGCTCACTTTAATCATGTCCTGGTAACGTAACTTGGGTTTCCCAGCATGCCGCTTCCCTATACTCAGCTGACCGTATAAAAGTTGTTTCGGTATCCGCGTCGAATCCATACGGCTCACATGACCGAGCCACCTCAGGTGTCGCAGTAAAAGTATGCAGTCCACTGCATACATCCCACTTCGGCGCAACACTTCCGTGTCTGCAACTCTGGCGCCCCAGGCGATCCGCAAAATTCGTCGCAGACACTGCTGATGGAACCGCTCGAGATATCGCACATCCCGACGGTACATCGTCCACGTTTCACTGCCGTATAGAAGAACGGACAGTACCATGGATTTGTACACCATCAGCTTCGTGCCAATGCTAAGCTGATGGTTGTTCCACACTCGGTACTCAAGCTTACCGAATGCCGCTGCCGCCTTCGACACGCGATTACGCAAATCAACGTGTAGCTGTTGATCAGTCGACATCACACTCCCAAGGTAGCAGAAGCGGGAGGTGGTTTCCAATACTTCAGCACCAATGCTGATTTGCGGCAATATTGAAGATTGCACCTCCGGTGAAGGCTGAAAGAGACAGACAGTTTTGCTTGTGTTGATGGTGAGCCCGAATTTGGCCGCTGTCGAAGCCAGAGCACTAGTCATGTGCTGCAACTCATCCGCGTTGTGTGAAAACAACGCACAGTCGTCAGCAAACAGCAACATACGGATAGCTGTCTCACAGACTAGAGTTCTCGCACCGAAACGACGGATGTTCAGCAACCCACCATCAATACGGTGCTCCACACGAACACCGTAAGCACAAGCCGCATCAAAAGCACAGGACAACATTGCATGAAGATAGATATTAAACAGGGCAGGAGCTAACACACAGCCTTGCTTCACACCAGAGACAACTGTAAAGTCATCAGAGGTCTCTCCACTCAGCTGCACCCTGGCGCGCATACCACTGTGCAGACATTCAATTAAACTTACAAACTTACGCGGGCAACCAAACTTAACAACACCAGCCACAGTGCCTCGCGGTTCACCGTATCAAATGCCTTGGTGAAATCAACAAAAAGCGAGTACAATGGCTGGTGTCGTTCTCTGCACTTCTCTTGCAACTGACGAGCCGCAAACACCATATCTATAGTGCTGCGACCCGAACGGAATCCACATTGCTCTTCCGCCACGTTCGGTTCCACAATCTGACTCACGAGGCGGTTGAGCAGGATTCGGGCAATCACCTTGCCCACACAACTCAGCAAGTTGATGCCACGATAATTCGTGCAACATTGCTTGCTACCTTTGCCCTTGTACATTGGTAGCACAAGGGCATCCTTCAGCTCAGCAGGCACCTCCTCCTCAATCCACACGCGTTGCACCAAGTGGTGCAGCGCAGACAACAACGCGGGTCCACCGTGTTTCAATACTTCAGGTGGGATCCCGTCACCTCCGGCACATTTGCCGTTTCGCAGCTGAGCAAGTGCTCTCTGCGTCTCATCCAGTCTCGGCGTATCCGCCAGATCCGCCTTCACATCGTGCTGCTTCAGGCCGTTCAATGTAGGCCAGTCGATCTCTGAACGGTTGTTCAAGAGACAGTCAAAGTGTTTGCGCCAGACCTGCATTATGTCTGCAGTCTGGGTGCAGGTAGCGCCTGAACTACCATCGACCAGTGTCCTCAGAGGCTCCAATCTCGGTCCATACACCGCCTTCAAGGAGTCAAAGAATTCCTTGTGTTGACGGCGTTCGGCGTAGCATTCCATCTGCTTCGCCTTCTCCGTCCACCATGCATTTTTAATGCGACGGAGCTCTCGGGTCAGTCGCCGTCGAAGTTTGCGAAACTGATTACTCTTTCCCAAGTCACTGGGGTCTGCAAAATGTGCAGCAAATGCTGCATTCTTCTCTGACACCAATGCGTCAATCGTCACATTGTTGTCATCAAACCAATCAGGCCGCTTACAGTTTGCGCGCCCGATGGTCTCCTCCGCAGCAGCTGTCACCTGGTCGCGAATGTGGTGCCACAGGTCGCCCACTGTGGCTATACAGTCCACATCACCACACAGGCGACCAGCCATCGCCTTCTCCAGCTCAGTACGTTTCGCCACAGTACCGAGGGAGAGAATGTTAAATTTACGCCGATTCACGGCGGGAGTACAATACATCGATTTACGAAAATATATGTACAGTTTGGTCCGCACCAACTTGTGATCAGTGCCACACTCAGCTCCACGCAGTACATGTGTCATGCGCACTTCACGCATATCACGCTGACGTACGATGACATAATCGAGCAGGTGAGCGTGACCACTCCGTGGGTGCGTCCAAGTTGCTATATCACTCGCACTCAGTGCAAACCGATTGTTCGTGATCGTCAGGCCGTTAGTGGCACACAGTGAGAGCAGCCTGTCACCGTTCGCATTCGCTGAACCAATGCCATGCGCACCGATAACATCTGTCCACGCTGATGCATCACGCCCAACACGCGCATTGAAATCACCCAGCAGAAATGGTCGGTCGCTCTTCGGCACAGACCGTATCACGGAGGATAGCTCAGTGTAGAACTGATCACGCGTGTCATCAGGATAACACATGGTCGGACCGTACGTGCTTATGAAAGTAGCAAACTTACCTCTTCCGAGTCGTAGGCGAACAGTCATCAGTCGCGCGCTGATGCCCGTTGGTTCACCCACTACCTGGCCATTCAGGCGATCGGATATTGCAAATCCGACCCCATGTTCACGTGGTGCTGAGTCGGCGTTCCCCACCCAGTAGAATGTGTAGCCAGCACCTGCTTCATGTAACTTACCTTGCTCAGCGAGCCGAGTTTCACTGAGCGCCGCAATATCGATGTGGTAGCGCGCCAGCTCCATTGCGACCAGTGCAGTGCGTCGCTCCGGGCGCTCGCTCGAGTTCCGGTCCAGTAGTGTGCGCACGTTCCAGCACCCGATGCTGAGTGCTTTGCGCGCAGGCATACGATTGCATTGGTGGGCAATCGCACGCGAGGTGGTCGTTGTGCTTCGGAGGTTTGCTTGAGGGCCTCCACCCGGAGCCTTTGGCTCAATAGCCTGACCCACAAGGCAGTGGGTGGTTTGGAGGTTTGCTTGAGGGACTCCACCCGGAGCCTTTGGCTCAATAGCCTGACCCACAAGGCAGTGGGGGGTTTGGAGGTTTGCTTGAGGGACTCCGCCCGGAGCCTTTGGCTCAATAGCCTGACCCACAAGGCAGTGGAGAGCAGATCCAGCTCTGGAATGTGATTGCAGAGACAGATTGGGATCTGCTTGACGGCCGTCACACGCAGCCTTTGAGGTTCTGGAACAGTTATCATATGTTTTGCGACCGTAATTGGATACGCACCTGCGACCACGGCCAGACGCAGGTGGGTTTTTGGCGGGTTTGCACCAATTTGACCAGGGGCTGCCTGACTTGAGGCGGGCAGTAGCAAACCATTGAACACCCGGAGGCGTCCTCCCACCGTCAGAGACAATGCGTGGCACTCGTGCTCTACGCCAATCGAGCATTGAGAATATCACCCGTAACCTGTTGTCTCCCATGGCTAGGTTTTACGGGAAGTGGGCCATCGACCACTTCCTAACCTCCGGAGAGGATGGACTAGGATACTTCCAGGGCGCCCAATCCTGACAGGAGAACGACTCGGGTCCTCAGCCAAAGCCTTCGATTAAATGAACACCCAAAAGGCAGCGGGTCTAGCACATGGTCAGTTAGCTGACTCATGCGGATTGGTGTCCTGGATCTTAGCAGGGAGAAGGGCGAAACCCAACTCCCACCCAGCGGTCGCCACGTGGAGGCGCCCAGGACATGAGACTATGGCGCAGCAGTAGCAGCAGTGGGTAGACCATCTGTCAGGATCTAGCCACCACCAGCCTCAGCGCACCATAGGCTCTCCCATATATATATATATATGGATATAGGTTAATAAAGCGTACAATTATGTACACATAATGCTGTCTGAAAAGGAATGCATATATTTAATTACAAATATATGCATTCTGACTTTGCAACTTTAAAGTGATTAGAAATGGTATTGCTCCTCCAATCTATCCATGCTTATATGCTTATGTAGAAATACATTTGTACGCGTGTTACGGTAACACTGATCATCAGTTCTATGCCATTAAAGGGGACGGCACGTTATTAGTCCCCGCTATGATTACCTAATGCAAATCCCCGCAACTGGACGTCAGTGGACCAACGTATACATTCTTTTCATTACAGAGATAGAAATGACCTTATCTGTACGGAAATGAGTAAATAATTAAGTATGTGGCTGTCAGTTTTCATGGAGTTTAACCGGGATCTGTAATGGTGCATATCAAGGTTTCAGGAGTAATTAAGTAGGTTACGCATTTCATGAATAAGCTAATACCGTTTTATGAATAATACTAAGGGAAATTTATCAGACCCAGTATATGCGGAAGTTATAGGAAGCATAGGGAATAATAGGATGGCAAAACGAAGAAGGAAAAATCAATGAACGTTTTTGCGATGTTTTCATACAAGTAGCCCACATATATACGCAAGACTATAGGTAGGTTTATGTTCCTGCGAACGTGACGGGTACATATTAAGGCCATATGATTGCCTCACGGGTGGCATTTGTTTGTTCACTGAACCGCCCTCCAGTGTTGGCCGCGATTGGTTGCACGAGCGATGCATGGAAAAGTATCATGTGTTCTATATCAGCAGTGTCATAAAGATCATTAAACAGGTAGATATTTTGACTTCACTGCGGTAAAGGAACGGCGCTTAGTAAGCCTATGTGTGTTACACAGGGAAGCCTAATTATGGCCTACAGCGACAGTTATGTTATCGGCGCCAGGAGCCTACATGAACGGCCTTCACTTATGCTAATTGGGTTCCATGATATTTGCATCCATATGGGCTCTAGGGTTGCCTCATATAAATTACTGCACATGTCTTGTGGGCTTCTTATTAGTATTGCTGTATTGGTCGCAGAGCATTGGTGTCGTTGGAACCATGGTCGTTAAATACGGGCGGTTACTAATACCATAAGGACCCAGCAGCGGCGTTAAGTAAGCACCGCTAACGAAAGAAGAGAGAATGTCTCTACACGCCCACAGGAATGAATTTAACTGTTCCCAGCGCAGCTGCATCAATTCAGCTACTATGGAATTAGCAGTGACTGGTCTCACAGGCGTTCTTGACTGACGTTACATAAGTTTACGTAGGTCGCACGTTAGTGGCAGCATAATCGGCACGGGAGAGGACTGCGCTATAGGCGGAGCGCGCCTCAATAACCAGTGGTTATGAAATGCATATAGGTCGCATAGAAGGCATTATTGTTGCTAGGAGGGAAGTCACAGTGGTAACCTTAGGCATTGCGGCAAAAAGAACGTAAGTAATGGGCTTTGTTAACGCTACTGATACAACTAGAATGCAGTCACATGGCTTTTCATTTGTTTCCGTCATTGTATGCAACTGCGTTGAATGCGTTATGCTGAGTAATCGTGACAATATGGAAATGGCAACGAAAAAGATACATAAATGGAGCGCTGACGTCTGTACCGATTCCGAATATTCACGTCATCATGGGGAGCGCGTGAGGCGCTCTTGACCCACAACGCGCGAACACTGAGGAATGGTAAATGGAAATTTATTCCGTAGACACACATGAAAGCAATATGTATAGATGTAACGCGGGGTTGACTTACTCAATCACATGGAAGCGATGTAGCGCACCTCCCGATAGTAGGATGTATGGTTCACGTCATCAATGTCTTAGACAAAATTACCAGGAAATAAAAAATAACGTAGTTCGGTGGTAAACGTTTGATAACTTTTCATTGCGGTGCCACCCATCAACAGGAGAAGAGGGTACATACGGGCGACTGACCCATCGAAGGTACAAATTCCACCATTGATAAACTTTTGGTCTGGCACTGTCACCTACCTTGTCCAGAAGTTGATTTCGGAAATAGTATAGTGACGATTGCTGCCACGTCGGAACCACAGTAATGCAGTGGTTTGCGGACAGGCGAATGAGATAAATCACACCAGGGGCCGCAGACTGCCAACGAAACTGATAGCGGTAAAGAACGTGCTTACCGGCTGCTGTGAGAATGCATTGCACACCACTTGTATCGTTGGTCAAGGTTAATATGCGATGCCAGACGTCAATAAAAATGAAGTTTGATCTACGTTTGCAGTATTGAGTCACTGCAGCGTAAGTGAAGGTAACTTACCGGTTAATGATGCATCGGCTATCTCCAGTTCAGGTTTTGCTTTTCAAATGTGTTTAGTAAAGACCAATGCATGCGCTATGAGTGATAAGTCGTAACTAGAAAGTTTGTTAGTGAAGCGGAAAAGCGGGATTGTAGCTGCTACGCTGTCTGAAAATCCAGAGATAGTTTACGACAGCACTTGCACACAGCATCCAAGTGGACTGTCCAGTACGTTGTTCGGTGGACGATTATGGATCCACCTAATGCACCTATGTCCCAGTGCTCCAGCGGTTGAAAGCCGTCTGGTGTATAGATGGTGCTTGAAGAGGGGAAAGGCAAGGCTATGGCACAAATGGTGGACCTGAGAAGGGTTGTGAAGTCGTTCATGCAAACATGGATAATGGCAACCAGTTAGATTTCGGGAATTCACGTGCAATAGATACTTACTATCGGGAAGCCGCGGAAACTAATATCACATAGGGATCACATAAGTGACATGTGCAATGAAATCAGAGTACATACATTGAAATCGCTTGCCTGTGTAAAGCGTAGTTTGCAGTGTTACCGAGGACCCTGGGTACGGCAGGGGCATTCAACGGATCCGGGAATTGTTCCAGTTTCTGTTCATAGGTAGGTGAATGAAAGAAACACACGGGTTATCATGATGACAGATGTTACGGCTAGTGGCGATGTCGACGGAGGATGCTACACAACAGGGCGACTTGGAGAGGACGTGGTGAGTAGGTTAAGTGGGTTGAAAGGAGAGTGTATGCATTCAAG
>OX104064.1:125170527-125203678 GCA_944474145.2 Dicrocoelium dendriticum
TAAGCACTCGCCTAACGCATCAGCTAACGGAAAATGGGAAGCAACTTGACTGCGAATAACTGAGCAAACAAAGGCTCAAGAAGAAACATAGCCAGTTACAACTTACCATTCAGTGGATCGGCGGCAGTGTTTCAGGACTTGGTGGGGTTTCGTCTGGCAAGCGTTCTTCCTAAAAAACCACAAACGTCCGTTTAACGACAGTGCAACGGGACGAATGTGACTCGCCACCGAATAAAGTCACAGCCCATAACTTCACACAGGCAGCTCAACTAGCGTCATCATTCTAGATAGATTCGTTATACCGGAATTTCTACATCTGCATAGTACGTTGTCGCTTCTTTCTAGGATTTCACGCATATACTGTCATCTCGTTAATTTCTACGAAATCATCGTTAACTTTTGCGCTTCAATTATCCTCTAATAGAATATTCAGGATCCTTAATCTATTACATTTGAGTCAGGAGTGCAATATACTGCAAACCGATTATGTCCTAAAAAACGGGTCCCGATCACACGACTGCCAACTCGTTGTTTAGCATTTCCACCATTGTACAGTTGCAAACATGAACATATGCACAATTTTTACTGTCACTGTTACATTGGCCATAACATGTCTGTACAATTGCACATACATTATCACGCCTTCCTGGGCCTGCCTTTCATATTCCAAAATAAAATATTTATTTAGTTACTTATCCTTCAACAGCAATGGTAACGAGGCCCGGAATCCTTGCCTGCCGCGGATTTACCCAGGAACCGCAATGACACGGCAGCCTCCGCTGCACGCCGGCAAGTGGCTTATGTGGACAAACTCTATTTTCATAGTACCCTGTCTAACCTATAACAACGACATCACCACGTGGAATGCTTTTCCGCGGCTTCCTGATATTAATTCGCTATTACACGTGAAGTTCCTAAGTCTAACTGTTTGCCATTATCCACGTCTTCGTGAACGACCCCACGGCCCTTCTCAGGGCAACCCTCTGTCCTATAGCATTGCATTCCCTCCTTTGCAAGCGCCATGTGAATAGCGGACGGCTTGCAGCCGCTGGAGCACTAGGACAAAGGTGCATTGTGTGGGTCCGTAATCGTTTACTGAATAAAGTACTGGGCAGTCCACTAGGATAAGGTGTGCAACTGCAGTCTCAAATTTTCGTTGCAGTTCCAGACAACACAGGAGCCGCAATTCCATGTTTTTCCGCTTCACTAACATCCCCATAAGTTACGACGTATCACACATTGCGCCATCTATGGGTCATTTCAACACACACCAATGCACGGGGAACACCGAACAGGAGATAACCGTTACATTAACCGGTAAGGCACGTTTACCTACTCCGCAGAGACTCAATACCGCAAAGGTAGACCAAATTTTCTTCTTGAAGTCTGTCACTGCATATTAAACTAAACTTGCCTTACAATAGGTGTGCAGTGCTCATCTCACAACAGCCCGTAAGCACGTTACTTACCGCTTTCCGTTTTGTAGGCAGTCTGAGGCTGCGGGCGTGGAATAACTCATCCGTTTGTCCGCAAACCACCGCATTGCAGGGGTTCTGGTGTAGCGAAAATGGACACTACCACATTTCCGAAGCCAACTTCCAGATAAGGTAATTGACAGTGCCAGACCAAAGCGTTGGTATTTGCAGCAATAGTATCTTCGACCGTGCATTCGTCCGTATGCACCCACGGCTTCGGTTGATAGGCGGCACCGAAATGCAAGGTGATCATACACTTATCACCAAACCAACGCAATTTATATTTTCAGGTAACTTTCGCTAAGACATTCTTGACATTAATAACGCACCCTACCACCGGGAGGTGCGCAACATCGCTACCATGTGAGCAGGTGAGTCAACCTCGCGTTACGTCTGTCTATCACTTTTATATGTGTCTTGGAAACACCTTTCCATAAACCGTTCCTCAGGGTTCGTGCGTTGTGGGTCAAGAGCGACCCCACGCTTCCCATGATGACGTGAATATTCGGATTCGGCACAGAAATCCGCGTTTTATTTGCGTCCATTTTCCTTAGAATTTCAATTTTGCCACGATTACGCAGCACAGTGCATTCACTGAAGTTGCATTCAATGATGGAAACAAATGAAAAGCCACGTACCCCGTTCAACTTGTATTAGTAGTGTTAACAAAGCCCATACCATGTGCGCTTGTTTCGCACCACGCAAGGCTAACTCGGTGGCTTTCCTCGTAGCGATACTAAGGCATGTCATGCGCCCTGCATGCACTTTATAACCACTGGTTATGTCGGCTTGCCGTGCCTATAACGGAGTCATCCCAAGTGCCGATTATGATGCCATTGGCGTGAAACCTACATAGGCTTATTAATTATCAGACATGGAGGCGTGTGTGGCCAATAGTTGCCATTTCCTTAGTGATGAAACTGATGCGGGTGTCAAGGGCAGAGCAACAAGCATACCTGGGGCGTACCGATCCAATTTTAGTTGATTCGTTACCGATGGTAACAATACCAACTCTGCAAGGCCAGTATGGGTTCAGTAAACGCCCGTATTCAAGGACTATGGTACCGAAAATTGCGGTAATACTAGTGCGATAAGGACATCAGTGCTCTACGAGCAACGTAGCATTACTAAAGATAAGTCTTCAAGGCGCGTACAGCAAGTAGTTGAGGCTTCCCTTGGCTATATTGAGGCAAATGTCATGGGACGTACTCAGGCTAAGTAAACTCCGTTCATGGAGGCACTTGGAGCTAAAAACAGAGGTGTAGCTGTAGGCCATATTTATGTTTCAGTGTAAGAGATATATTGGATAGCGCAGCGCCATTGCTTTACCAAGTAAAGCCGAAAGTGGATACTTATTTACTGACTAGTATGACACCACGGCTGGAGAACCTATGATGCTTTTATCTGCATTGCACATGCAAACATCCGCGGACACCAACGGAGTCTGGTTGAGTGTACAAACAACTGCCATCTATGTGGCAATTATATGGTATTACTACGTACATGTCACGTTCGCAGGAACACAAAGCTCCATATAGTCCCGCGTATATGCCTTGGATACTTGTATGAATTCATGTCAACCATATTAATTGATTTCCTGCCTTAATCGTTTGCCATCCTATTATTGGTTATGTTTCATTTAACGTTGCACTTACTGTACGTGATAAATTTTCCGTAGTGTAATTCACAATAACCATATTATGTCATTAATAAAGTGCGTAACCTAAGTTTTCTATTCATAAAATCTCGGGATGAACAGTTACAAACACTGGTTAAACTCCAAAGAAACTGGCTGGCACATTGCTGGCTATTTACTAAGTAACCTACTGAAAAAGTCAACCATATTTCCGAAACGTAAAGGACAAATACTTTGGTCCATCGACGTTCGGTTACGGGAAGTTGTATTAGGCAATCTCAAGTGCAACTAATAACGTGTCGCCTTATTACACTGCCTAATGCTGACTATTAGTGTTACCAAAAGTGTATAAATGTCATGGTACAAAAGAATATAAGCACGGATAACTAAATCAATATTTTATTCTCAAATTTATAGAGATACACCAACTCAGGCATGATCAAGCTTTACAAGCGGTTGTGTTTCACAACGATACTTTGGGTTCAATTGTGTTTAGTGCAAACGGTCAAGGCGCTATAAGTGCAGTGTAACGGTACATTTAGATGGAGAGTATCATATTCTTGCACGTGTCGGGAGAAAGCTGAAATATGACTCTAGTCTACTTGCCCTATGTAGTTGTGGGTAGTGATATTATTTAGTGGCGAGTCATATCCGCCACGTCGCAGTGTTGTTAAACAGATTTTCGTGGCCTTTTTAGGGAGAACGCTTACCACGTCCTGCACCTCTGCCGTAAAGCATTTTGTACACTAATGTATAAGTGGCAAAGCCGCTTAACGACTGGTTTTATATTCGGTTATTCGTAGTCAACTGGCTTCCAATTTCCTCTGTTGGCTTGACAGGTAGCTTGATCAGGGCCGCCATAAATATAGAGACCGGTTGAGGATGGAAACATCACTAATAGTCATCTTGTTGAGTGTCCAGGTGAGCAAAGGTGCAAGTTTCTGCTGTCTGGATTTTTCAGGTGTATAATATTCCGGAGTGTGAAGACGTGTCCAGCTCTCCATACTGGACAACAGTCGTGTTGGTGATTGCATTTGAGTCCCTTTGCTATACAGCTATGCTCCAGGTAGGTCATTGTCAGTTATTACGTCCGTCTCGGGCGAACACTGTTCCTCAGTCCAATCCCAGACCTCCAAGAAGTTCCGGATCTCGGAGAAAAGGGGAAGTGAGGGGCAACCTAGGGAAGCCCGCAGGAACAGGCATGGAGTTAAGCATTGTTAAAGTCTTATGTTACAGCATTTAGAGTTGGGACAAAATCATGTATAGTGTGAAACGATGATTATGCTGAAAATACCTTTTGAATGGCTTATGGAATAAATAGTCATATGAATAGAATGCTTACTTCTACGCAAAGACAAGTGCGTGGTACCAGTACGTAATCCACGAAGTATCAGTCTAGTATGGGGTAAAACAATTGCTTGGGGAGAGGGAAAAGGAAGCCAAAACACTGGTGGTGATTAAATAGTGAATGAACGGCACATAGCAGCCTAATACGATAGGGAGCGCAGAATAAGAAAGTAGAGAATAAATAGTTTGCCACGTGAGAGATCCAAAGATTAATTGGTGGTAAGGCAGCGGAAAGATTGGATGCACAAATACTAAGAGAATAAAGGCCACAGAGGTAAGAAGTGGCTCCAAACATTCTCCGATTATGCGCAGTGATACACGAAGCATAAGATCACTAGCTGCTGCTAAACAGTGGTTCCGAAGTTAAGACGATCGACGGATAATGACGCTGGAAGCGACTATAAGTGGCCAGCTGTAGCCATGCCATTAAAACTTTGGTCACCAGCGGATGCCTACAGAATACATCAAAAAGCTAGCGAGGTACGTGATCCAGACAGTCCAAAAGAATATATGATAGAGAGACTATGGGTGTATCCAATCAAGCGTCAGAGATGCGCAGAGGTTCATGGAGCCTACGACAAATCGCTGCGAAGTTTTGACAAAAATAATAAGAGCGAGAAATAGTGGCGTTGCTAAAAGGAATATCGGTGGCCAGCAAAGGCATCAGGATTGAGCCTTCTAAGCACTATTGGATATCTACAGGGACACAGAATAAGTCAACAAACCAGCGAGAGTATGTGAGGCAAACAATCCAAGAGAATAAAATTTGGAGAGATAAGGAATGGCTACTAGCACAACGATGCATGTTACCTACAATAACGCGCTGCAGCTGAAAAGTGGTAACCAAGGAAAGAGAAACTGACAATGCCACTAGAAGAGAGACTCAGTGGCTGGCAATGCGATTTTGATGAAGCCTTCTATTTCCTAGTGGATACCTAGGTTTCCCAGATTTAGTCACTAAATATATATGACACAGACTCTCCCAGGGAATATAGATTGGAGAGATAAAAGAGTGGCCCCCAGCAAGCTTCGGATATGCGCAAAGGTGCAAAAAGCCTGCGACGGATAGCTGCTGCGAAACAGATATGCCAACGGTAAGTCGATAAGCAGCTAATGGCGCTAGAATCGAGAGTATCAGTGGCCAGCAATGGCATTTGGATGGAGCCCTCTAGTTAATACTGGATACCTGCAGCGTCCCATAATAAGTCAGGAAACAGCAAATGCATTTGACGCGGACAGTCCCAAATAATAAAGTTTGGCATGATAATAGATTGGCTCTTAGCAAGCTCCGGATATGCGCAGAGATGTATGGCGTCTACGACCACCAGTTGCTGCAAACCAGAGGTGCCTAGGTTAAGACTATCGACAGATAATGGCGCTAGGAAAGCATTTCGGGGGCCAAGGGTAACCATTACATTCAGACGTTAGGTCACTAGTGGATACCTACAGTGCCACAGCATACATCAACAATTCAGTGAAGGTAAGTGTTACGTGTTCAACCAATGATCGCTCACTATGACCGTGAACCTGATTAGCCCTACACACACATGTAGATAAGCACGCACACACGCACTCAAGGACACACCCTAACGTACCGTGCTCACATGTAAACCGTTAAGTGTTCAGTAAACTGTGCGCCAGACTGACGCGTCTTCTTGCTTATTCGCTACGAGTTGAAATACGTACTTGCGGTTAGAGTCCAGTTGTGATAGTAAGTGATACAGACATTCTAAGATAATACAGCATGGAGGAAAAAGAGGTGTTTCTTAGTAGCTCCGCTGCATAAAACGTGACGATAATAACAGGAACGATAGATAATGGTGCTAAGAGCGAGAACCAGTTGTCAGTAAATTCATTCGGATTAAGCCTTCGAGTTATTAGGGGATACTTACAGTGACAGAATTAGCCAAAATACCAGCGATGGTATGTGATGCAAACAATCCAAGAGAATAAAAGTTGGAGAGATACGGAGTGGCTCTTAGCAACAAAGATGCATGCCATCTACTATGACCCGCAGCAGCTGAAATGTGGTGCCGAAATTAAACCGAAAAACTGCTACTGTGAGAGAGAATATCGTTGGCCAGCACTGGCGTATAGATGAGGCCTTTTAGTTGCAAATGGATAACTACAGTGTCCCAGCATATTTCAACAAACAGCAAATGTATGTAATACAGACTTTCCAGAGAGAAAAAGTTGGAGGGATAAACCAGTGGCTCTTAGCAAGCTCCGGATATGCGCAGAGATGCACGGAGCCCACGAAAAATGGCTGATGCTAAACTTATGTGCCAAAGTTAAGACGAAGAAATGATAATAGCGCTAGAAGCGAGAGTATTAGTGATCAGCAATGGCATTTCGATGAAGCATGCTAGTTACTAGTGCATGCCTACAATCTCACAGAAAAGGTCAACAAACAGCAAATGTATATGACATAGACTCTCCAAGAGAATAAATGTTAGAGGGATGAATGGTGGCTCCAAGCAAATGCGAATATGCCCGGAGATGCTCGGAGCCATTAAAGAAAAGCTGCAGCTAAACTGAGGTTTCAGAGGTAAGACGAAGAGCAGATAAAGGCTCTAGGCGCGAGGGTTTGGGTGATCAGCAGTGGCATTTGGATGATGCTTTCTAGTTAGTAGTGTATACCTACAATGTCCCAGGATAAGTCAACAAACAGCAAAAGTATATGACACAGGCAGTACGAGATAATAAGGGTTAGAAAAAGCAGTGTGTGTCTCTGGATAATCGCAGATACATGCCGCCTACAGCCACTAGCTGCTTCTAAACAGAGGTGCCGAATTTAAGACGATCGGCAGATGTTGGAGCTACGAATGTCTATCAGTGGCCAGATGTGGCCATTTCAAAAAGACGCATGGTCACTAGTATATGTCTACAGTCTCACAGAAAGCAGCAACGAGCCAGCGATGGTAAGTGATACAGACATTGCAAAAGAATATATGATAGAGATACAAGGAGTGTATCCTAGCGATCTCCGGATATTGCAGAGATGTATGGAGCCTACAGCGATTTGCTGCAAAAAAGAGGAATAAGACAAGACTAACGACAGATAATGGCGCTAGGAGAGAGAGTATCGGTGGCTAGCAACGGCATTTTGAGTAAGCCTTCTAGTTACTAGTGTATACCTACAGTGTCTCAGTATAAGAAATAATCAGCAAATGTATGATACGCAGACACTCTCATAGAGTAAATGTTAAAGGGATAAAAGAGTGACATTTAGCAAGCTCCGGATATGCGCAGCGATGCATGGAGTATACGACCACTAGCTGCAGCTAAACGGAAATGTCAGAAGTAAGACGAATAACTTAAAATAAAACTAAGCAAGTCAGAATATCAGTGGCCAGCAACGGCATTCGGATTAAGCTTTCTAATTACCAGTGGATGCCTACGGTGACAGAATAAGTCAACAAACCAGCGAAGGCATGTGATGCAAACAATCCATGAGAATAAACGTTGGCGAGCTAAGCAGCGGCCTGTAGCGCAAAATGCGTGCTAATTACAATGACACGCTGCAGCTGGCAATACGAAGAACTGCTAATGTTACTAGGGGAGAGGAAGCATCGTTGGCTGGCGATGGCGTTTGAATGAAGCCTTCTAGTTACCAGTGTATAGCTACAGTGTCTCAGAATATGGAAACAAACAGCAAATGTATATGACACAGAATCTCCAAGAGAATAAAGGTTAGAGGCATAAAAGAGTGGACCCAAGCAAGCTCCGAATATGCGTAGTGATGGTTGGAGCCTACGAACAACAGCTGAGGCTGAATACATGTGCCAGAGGCAAGACGAAGAACTGACAATTGCAATAGGGGAGAGGGCGTATCGGTGGCTAGCAATGGCGTTTGGATGAAGCCTTCTAGTTAGATTGTATACCCACAATGTCCCAGAATAAGTTAACAAAAAGCAAGTGTATTTGACGCAGACATCCCAGATAATAAGGGTTGGAAAGATCAAAGTGACTTAGCAATCTCTGGGTAATTGCAGTTGCGCAATATATGTTAATGCATGCTGTAAACGATCTAAAGGGAGGTTTCTCCTATATATTTATATATATGTATATTTACGTATATGTATACCTGTAAATGAAGTTTGTAATGGATACTTGTTTGTTCATACGTAAGAAATGCAGCTGGTTATCTATATTTGTGTGCTTGGGTATTCAGCACTGCATGCAGGATGCGTACTACTTGGAAAATTGACATTCGAAGTTTTCGGACTGTTGTGTTGGTGGAAAGTAATAGAGCCCGTTTATTTCCAAAAGTTTTTGTGGTACACACTTGCGCACGCACAGGAATATTACATTTGCAACAGGTGACTGCAGACGTTCAGTATTGTTATCATCATTCCTATTCCTGCTAGGTATCCTAAAAGTGACGTCATTGAATCTCGTAAGGCATAATGAGTATGCATACAGTGTTGCTATGTAGGCAACAAAATGGTTAGGTAAGCTGTGAGAGGGTGTTAAGGTTTTGGGCGAAATGTTGTTCCTGATCATTTAAAAATATTTAAAGCATTTCGCTTCGTGAAGTGAAACTGATTTGCCTCGTTGAAATCGGTGAAGTAAGAAAGACGGAAGTCGGAAATTGTTACCTTAATGGATAAATCAGACGTAGTCCCACTTGTCCATCGAAGTAAACTAAAGATGCAGCCTCTTTTAGTCTAATTTTAAGTGTTTCGCAATGTATTTATAAGGTACCACGTTGCTGGGAAGAGTGACATGACATAATGGATAGCATGCACATTTTGGGACTAACGGAATATCAGTGTAATAGGAATGGATTCACAAGACCACGTGGTACTGATGTACGCAATGCTGTTATGCGGTGGACAAATGGAAGTTCAAACTATATGCATATATTTTCGTCTTGGTGAAGAGCGTTGCAAACGCTCATCACCCGCCAAGCGAGAAGACTGAAACGGTGGCTCATCATTTGGTTTCACAGGGCGAAATGCGTGCGCAAATGATTAAAAATCAAAAAGGCTGAGGGCAATAAGGAAACATGCTTTACAAAAGACGTACGGTTACAGCTGCACGTTCATTGCTGAAATTACTGCATGACCGAAACATACCGCTTTCTTAACGGACAAGCATGTTGTCGGCATTGCTTGCAGTCTTGCGTCACACGTCATAATGGAGCGTTGGGCCCATGTATCGGCGGAGGTTTATAAAGCCACCCACTGTACCTATGGCCTTGTGGTCCGCCGCAAGGAACGCGCAGACTGCATATTTCCTTTCCGATGTGTGACGGCAAGACGGCAGGGGGTAGCCCTAAAGGGAGCCGTTGGTTCGTTCTATAAGTAATGTGAACTGTTAACGAACTTGGAAAGCGATAATTGACAGGAAGCGATATTATGGCATGTGTCGTCACATGGACGTACGTGACAGGGAGGTGACAAATGGGGGCCAACTGCACAGGGGCAGCGGTAAACATGACGGCTGAGGTGGGCAGCTGTGCGTTTGGGAACTAAAAGTGAAGTCGCAAATAAACTGCAATCTTACCTGTGACTACGAATCATTATTGCTTCATATGGAAGTACCAGTAGGTGCGAAGAGAGCCTGTGGCAACGTTAACCAGGGCGGCGGAGGGCGGCACAATTCAAGTTGGGCCGTGAAATGGAAGTCATCCTGGAACTACAATATTACCTGTGACCACGCATAAATCTTGCTTCCTATGGTGTTACCAAAAGGTGCGAGAAGGGTCAGTGTCAGCGGCAACCCGGACGGCGGAGGGTGGCGCATGTCTACTTGGGCGCTGAAAGCGAAGCCATCACTGAAATTCAATCTTACATGTGGCTAGGTATCACTGATGAATCATATGACAGTACCAGTAGGTGGGAGGAGGGCAAGTGGCAGCGTTAACTTGGACGGTGGATAGCGGCGCTTGTGCACCTGGGTTCTAAAAGTGAGGTCATCGTTTAAATCAAATTATACCTGTGTCTACCACAAACTGGATCATAACCGATGGATGTCATTTGCGGGATCCAGTTGGGATGCTAAAGGTCTACCGCATTAACAGTGCCTGTAAGAAGCAACGACGCCTGGGGTTTAAGTGAAAGCGGTAAAGCCATCTCTTGGAGTATTTGTATTGGAAACTTTAGCAATTAGAAGTGTTCTTATAGTGTAACCGGCAGCGCCTCTTTAGTCGGAGCATACAGATAAACACCTGCTCAAAAATAGTTCCACGTGCTGTGGAGGTTATGTAACTTCCTCAGCAAACAGCACTTATGGAAACTATACCGTGATTAGATACATATACATACATAAACTTGTAAAATTATGTGTATTCATTAGTCCGTGGAACTGTCTGTCCGATCGCAATGAGGGGGAAGTTATCGTGGTGCAGTGGTTTGCGTGCCTCAGTGATACATTGAGCTATGCTGGGTGGCGCTTTTGCACTTTCAGAGCACGCATACCAGCTTGGTCAAAGGTAAGACTGCTGACAACCTGGATGCACTTGTCCTCCAGTTTGGGGCTTTGATTGAGGGTTGCGCCTTATTCCTTAGAACGGACCCTTGTAGCCCAACGCCTAACCATCAGCCTTGCTGTCAGCTTTTTGAACCGAAGACTTTGGTTGAGAATGCGAATGGTTTTCCTGCCAAGGCCTGGGCAACCTGCCCGTATTTTGCCCACACAATACAATGAATTGCTTTCCAACAACTTTCTGCTCTGGCCACCGCGGAGGATACCCAACGGTGCCCGTGCCGGCGGCATCGAGCATAGTTGATAGGGAGTTTGCTGCCTTTGCACAAGCCTTTCCGTCTTCTTAATTCACCTCGTACAATTTTTCGCCGTTATTGTCCTGTTTCAATGTTAGTTTAACCCTCTATTTTCAACTCTCCGATTCTTGGCCCCCTCCCACATGGTGCCGTAGGTGTTTATCTCTTAGTATCAACGCACATGGTAACGAAGATCGGCAAGTCTTTCCTGCCGCAAAGTACAGCAATCAAAAAAGAAAATCACTTCTCACAGCAATACGCTGCCCTTGTCCATCAATAAATGCCTACACCTGCTGAAGAGTACTACAAGATATTCCCAACTTGTAACGAAATCAAGGTTCCTAGACGCTACGCAGGTTATCGCTATTCAAATGCCTCTCCACTGAATGTTGTATAAATGTTACAAGAAAATGGATTACCACGCCGATCAACCGGACAGGCCAGTAATTAGCCGGCAGGCGGGTGTCACGAATAACATCGCTTTGCACTCTGACAGTGAGCATACTGTTCCCACCGGGGTAGTTCCTTACCAGGAATACCCACGCTGGTGGGCCGGAATAATGCATGATGGCTTAGCAACCAAGAAAGCAACCAAACGTTGACGTTGTTCAAGGGCCCCGTAGCTGGTGTGAACGTCATTGAAAACTTTCAGCTGCACCTTATCCGCTAGCGGAAAGCTTTGCCGAAAGTGAGGATGAGGAAAACCTTGAAGTACTTGTGATCAGGCGACATATCCACCGCCATTATTTTACTCATGAAAGGTCGCCGAAAGGAATCCAGACAGGTGGGCTTTAGGCCAAAGCACACCGCTTGTAGTGGAAACCGCAGCGACATGCAAAATAAAATGAATGCAGACTAACATTACTTGCAGAGATTGCAAGGAATAAAGGGTAACGTGATAACAGTGGGTAAAGTTTACACTTACCGCTTGTAAGGGAAATCGGCTGGAAAAAGTTTACGAGCCACCATTTGAATTATCGGGAAGTGCAACTCTAAAGCAATGCAAGGTAATGTATGCTGACTATCTCATCTGCAGAAGCGCATACATGTGTATGCAGGCCCAGTATTCCAAGCGAGGCCTTTCAAAAATTAAAAACAGTCTAACGAACATTTCGGTGGTCATGATCCCGAATGACCTGCGGATCATCCATCAACTCCTCCAACCTTTGCAAGCAAATGTCGTCTAGTGTTCACTGGACTTTAAATCTTATGGGAGCAAAACTCCGAGATCAGGTTGGAGTGGAACTCGCGATTTGTCGTTGCCACCAAGCAAACAACGCGTCGGCTGGTCATCCGTACCAACGGGTAAAAATGAAATTTTTGCTAAATTAACGAGGAAATGCCACAAAATAGACCAGTTCCAAAGTCTAGTCAGAGCGCTCTGTAGGGTCAGTGCACCAATTTGATCGTCTATCGGGTATGGAACTTTTACGTTAATCGCAAAGGTTAAGGATGGCATACACAAGTCATCGGGTAGGTCAATAATGTATAAAGTGAGGTGAACGGAGCCAAGGACTGAACCTTGCTGAACGCCACCGGGAACACCCTGGCGGAAATACAGGCTTGAACCTACCCGCACACACAGTTTCCTTCCGATTAAAAATGAATTCTATCGTAGGACTGGTTCAGCAATACCGTAGGACTTCAGCTTGTACAAAAAGCACGAAAGTGGAACGGTGGCAAAAACCTTGGAAATGTCGATGAGCGGCAAGTCCACTGCCTTCCCGCAACCAACGGCTTCTGTCGTGTTCATGAGCCGTTAACTAATTAGTAGGGCAAGAACAGCTATTACGAAAGCCGCGCTGAGAAGAATTAAGCAACTTAAACGCTTACAAACGTCTTTCGAGCGCGTCCCTCACGAGCTTTTCATATAACTTGACCAACACGCTCGTCAAACCAACCAGCCTATAGTTAGCAGGAATGTAGTTACCAACTTTCTTAAAAATGGGACAAACAATAGCCTTCTTCCAGTCAGTAGGTAGAGAGCAGCTGCGTGGACTTCACAAAGGTTGTGTAATCGGACGGCCAAGTTCCTCAGCCAACTTGTACAACAGTTTGGGATGAATAGCATCCCCACTGGCAGCTTTATTGGGATTTAGTTCCCTCAAAAGCCGGAGCACGTGAGTCTCCCCCATGGAAACCACCTCCAAGAAGGAGCCCAGAGGAAGTTTTACCTGCAAGCTTATGTGCCACTGCTGCGACTCGCGTACATAAAACCCAGCATACTCCTCCGAGTAAAGTGCTTTTCCTTGATGTGTGACAGCAGCAGTGCCGTCAGAGCCAACCAAAACTGAGACGCACGAGTTCACGTTGCTTCGCTTTTTGACGTGCGCGAAGAAGCGTCGCGGCTTTAATTAGGCTCTATGAGCAAGCTCTACTTCATGCTGCGTACAGGCTTTTCAAGCCTTGCGATATCGCTTGAAGTTGCATGAAGGAGCAGATAAGTAAGTACACTAACATCTGACACGTCCGTTAATTTGTTTGCCTACAGCGGATTCCAACAAAGTGGCTATGCACTAGTTTTATTCTTGCCAGATAATGCTATATGGAGCAGAGAGAGCACTGAAGCATGATTTAAATCTGTCCAAGGACGTTTGAATATCTTCACTTTCCAAATGACACATGGCGACTTTGCGGCCTTGGCTTTCATTGCCTGAAAGGCCGCTCGCCATATGTTTGGTATTCGGACCGGACGACCAATAGTCTGACAACTAAGGGCGCACCTAATTGAGAGACATGTGTGGTCGCTAACACCGAGAGGTGGGTAGTATATAATATTCGCGACAAAATCGATGTGTTCAGCAAAGATCAAGTGTATGTTGGACGGGTTTTGACCCATCATGAATCTACTCGGCCGCTCGACCAACTGGTGCAGGGAGGCATGTATGGCCAGTTCAAGAAGTTCGGTAGCCAAACACCTTGTAACAGTGTTGCAGGAAACTTCTGCCGGTCAAACTCGGGAAGGTCAAATTCCCCCATCACTAAACACCTATGTGCCAAATGTTCACGGATGAAATAAACGAGAACATTAGCAACTCTGTCGGGGCTTCTATAGATTAGCTCAACTTCAAGTCGCGCGGTGGCTATACACGGCTTAACTGCGGTGATCGGAAACTATACGTCTTAAAGACAGCAAGTGTGCAGTTAACGTACAAACCAACGCCCCCTCCGCGCCGATCAGGGTTGCGGTCACATCTCAGCAGTGAGAAACCTGGCCAGCGCAGTGCACTGTCCGTGACGTCGGTGGACGACTACTTTTCAGTGAATGCGAGAACATCTGGACGGCGGTGGTCGACAAGGGGGTCGACTTTGCACAGCTTGTTTCAAAGGCTAGGTACATTGCTTAAGACCACATGAAGGGATGTAGCATTGTGAGTCGGGGATCGTGGGCGATCAGAACCAGCTCGGGTATGGCGGAAGTAAACCGCCGGCTCACCCCCGGACGACGAGGTTGGCTGGTGGAAAGGTATGTCGAAGGACATTTTCCGCCGCGCACTTGTCCATAACCAGCGTTCGCGCACGCTTAACCCCGGGGCCAACTCCAGCATACTTCTCATCGCCTCTTGGCAGCTAGCCTCCGTCTCATTCGGCAAAAGGGCATAAAAGAAACTGATACCAAAGCCGCTGATGTCCACAAATATGCAGTACCTCAAGATATAACCACTACAATTGATCTGACATGTGGATTACTTCAAAATTACCTCCCCATATTGGCCCACCAATTCCAGCATGCTGGAAAGGACGAAGCAGAGTTACCGGACCTCAGTTCCTACACACGTTATTTTCAGCTGACCGTTGCTTCGCAAAAGCTGCCTAACATCCTCCACCTCCGTGACACCAACGATACGATGACGCCTCCGTATGCCTTACAAATTAGGCCATGTTAAACGAATGTTATCTTGAAGACGCACAAATGCACGCACCTTCTGCGCACAAATAAAATCTTCATCAGGTTCAGCACCATGCTTTCCTGTTCCGCTGTTAGCCGCAGGTTTCGCGCATACAACCAAGGCTTCCAAACATGAAAATTGTGCAGATGACGCAGACAAGCGTATCCAATCTTATAAAATCCTCCCTTCATAACCACTGAGAACCGATCCATACAATTGTAACACCGCTAACCGTTTTAACAATTGCCACGCGGATGAACAGTGTGTACCGCTTTCCACGAGCTTTCAAAAACTTGCTATGCACGCACAGAAACTGAGTATATCGGTACCGGCATCCTTCGAAAAGCACCTGCCCATTTTCCTTATTGTAAGCCTCCGCAGTAACCACGGTCAGACGAAACAAACATGTAGCCGTTTCAATCTGAATATGTTTTAGATGCTCAAGGATCGCTGTGAAGTCCAGACACGCACCCTTGAAGCTACGTCGGAATGCGCTGGAGTCACCCATCATGTCTTCTGTTGCTAGAAGCGACCAAATGATTAACCACCCTAAAGCATTTAAACCGTTTCGTATAATGATTTAGAATTCACCCCTTGGCATATTAACAACAACGTTTACATTATAATAAACATACACATGCATCGAAAACCCCCTATTTGCCTTTATCAACAAACAACCTTGTGTACCACAATCACACTGTCAAAATCGCTGCCCAGTAGTAGCAGACCTAACAGGGTAGTTTGGAGATGGCGTGGTGTGCTAACTGGTTGGACTGGAGTGAAGCAAGTGACTTCTAGAGTCTGTCATCCTTGTCTGGTATACCTTTATAACTGTATTTAGTGTGCTAAAACTTATCAAACACTAGCCATCGATTCGAATAGGCGTAGACAAGGTTAAGGGACCGTTTGCTTGCACAGTCTGTTAAATTGTAATCTCTTTGATGTCAACTAGTACCTCCAATTTATGACGTAGATACATGATCTTCTGGGTGATATAGATGATTTGCACAAATTATTAGGAACCCTTTATGGGGGTTCCGTGTTATGTGATTCATCAGCATTTTACTGAGGCAATGGTGGTGAAATAATGGAGACCAATAAGCTTGAGGATACTCAACAGAGGCGAATTTGCGCGAAATGCGTTCAACAAGTATAGCACTAATGTAGTTTAAGGAATGTTTTGTAATGTTGAACGTGGTGAGGCGTAAAGTGGCAATCTAATATACAAAAGATTTACTGTTAGCATTGCAGCAGGTAAAAGGTTAAGAGATCCACACGGCCTAACCTTTGCACAAATATTCTAAACGGAACGCATTAAATGGAAGGTTTTATAGCAACTTAGGTATCCGGAGCAATCGTAATGAGCCGAAATACGTAATGAAGAAGTGTAAAACTTATGGATTATGCTTTGAACGGAACTGGAAGTATCGGTAATTTGATTATTATAGTGAAAACTAAAAGGAACAACTGCTATGACAAAGACATCACTATGCGCATCGTTGATGGCCTACGAAAGAATGTGTTCAAAAGGGATAACAAATTACGAGTAACGGACCGTTTTATTGCTACTAAAGCGTTCTGTTAAAGGTATGCAGATACAAATAAGGGGAGGGGAGCCAAAGTGTGCGTACATAGGGTGGTTAGCTTATTAGTCACTTCCCATGTCCCGCTTCATTATTTGATAATATCCCGCTAAGAATAAGGTACCAAGCACAGTTGCAACAAGTGACGGCTGCTTGTGCAGTGGGAGTACTGCAGAAGAGGCACTGAGGTCCGTGACTAAGGCTGTTCTCTGAAGTTGCCAACAAAGGCCAATGACATTTACTTTGGTTGGAAGGGTACGCGGAGCCCAATTACGTCGTCCGTTACCTCATTTCCCTCTGACAAATGGCCGGTTGACCACCTGCCGTGTGCAGGCGCCTAATACTTCATGAAGGGGACAGTGGCTTACCAAATAATCGGTCTGCATGCGAACGTCATACGTATGGCAAGCAAAGGAAGTGGTAGCATGTTGGTTGCCTAACTTATCGCGGATTTCATGAATCCGGAATGTGATGCTAGACCTAGTTCGTTTTCGCAGTCCGCCCCATAATACCACAGACACTGAATCTCAAACAACGTTCATGAAGTGCTATGATACGATCCGCGTTGAAGAAGCATGGGTTAAGCATTTTCAAACCTCAGCATAGGAGCACGGGTACGCGTGCACTTGTGTTCTGCTCACACTGTAGCATCACACAATATACATAGCGATTGTGGTCAACAAGCGGGGTTAGTCTATCAGTCCATGGCACACACCTTATAACAGGCAAATTTTTGGTAGTGCTGATCTTTTGTGTCTTGGGCGTAACTCATTGTGGGACCATATGTCCTAATAAATGTTGCGAACGTACAAAGTCTGAGACATATACAGAGGGACATCAACAAGTGTCCACCGGGGAACTTCAACATAGGTCAGCGCAGCACACTTCGGGGAGGTTAAGGTTACGCAGCATTGCATATGTATTGGCAAACTATGTATGATTAAATACAATGACCTCCCTGGAGGTAGTTGCAAGAGTTCAATATACCACTGCAACTGTAAACTAAGCGGAGGTTGTGCGCGCAATAGTGGACAGTGCTTCAACAGTTTGATCCGTTTACGGAAAAACTATTACTACTGGTTCTCGTGCCTGAGTAAAATGCGGGTGTCCTGGTGAACTTTCCGCCGATACAGTATTCAGTAGCTTCGTAGTGCCTTTGCTTTCCGCCTACGGCATTCATCAGCATCATCATTACACACACGTTAGCTAGACGTGGGAACAACACAAGTATGTGCGGCAATACATAAAGGAAACGAATAGAAAGGAAACGCATCTTTGTGGTAAGCAAAGCAATATTTGTCATCGAAAATTCGAAGGCACCCATATTCGAACGTAACTAGCCTGTTTATGTCCGCCGATCATAGGGGGCAGGTTTCGCAACTGGTCAGTAAGTTTAAACGTACCGCTACATTAAATAACCATACAGCATGTCATCCTCAGAATGGTCGTGACGGCAAGCAACGTAACGATTATGACAACGTGGTAACGGCCACTGACGACTAAATTCACAAGCACAATCACTTCCACGGGTAATGTAGACACAATAAACCTTGGAACGGAGAACAGTGGATACGCGAAAATGGGCTAAAAACAAATTAGCCGCAAACTCACTCAGCTGTTTGTAAAGGATCGCCACAGCAGAGACTTCCGATGGAATATACACCACGCTCATCTTATGCCTCCCTATGATATTGTTTTTTCATCCGTCCAGCTAATCACGCGATCAAAAATACAGGTGAAGAGAGTAAGCAGCGGGGATGGCTCGGACAAATACACCTCAAGTTGTTCGTTTTCATTCCCCACTCTGTTTGTTGTATGGCAACCGAAGAGCACCACATTTCCCTCTCTGTAAGTGGCCCAACAGTCTGCGTATTTCAACCAGGTTCCGGATAAACACCGGTAGCACTCAGTATTGCACAACCTGAGGGCGGTTAATAACTTATCAACTTGGCAAGCATCACGAGTGTAGGTTAGATTATGCAACCACGTACGTAACTGCATTCGCCGAGCATCGGATATCCCACGTACGTGACTGCAACGTCGGATCATGGCACCGTTAACATGACAGCGGCGAACTACAATCTTTGCGTTCACATACCAACGAGTAAACGCCTTCGATTGCGCTGCACTTTTATCCATCTTGACGGTATGACAATGTCTGATGCTTGGCACCAGCTGTAGCATGTCTTCAATCGCAAAACTAAAACTGTATGACGTTTCATCCCTTAAAATAGTGTAGAAAAAGACATTCCCAGACCAATCACGTCGATGAACATGTAATGCCACAGTATGAGTTTAACATAATGTAACTGGTGCGTTGCATCGCATATAAGCACCTCAACCTACCGTTTCACGATGGGATGGACCACAGCAGGAGAAAAAACCTACCGAATCTGCTTCCCCTGTGACACAAAACGGCAAACCGCAAGACGTTCTAACATCGATGCGACGTCGGTAACCTCACATGCTGTCTTACTCCGATGTCGTATCCGCAAGTTACTAAGGTCCAAGCGCGTGACAACCTTCCCTTATTGGTGAAAGATGAAGCTTTGAAAATTCGGTGTGCTGTGGAAGCTTCCCGTCAACCGTAGAACCTTCAGCTTGTCCCGATGACAGCCGACTGTTACGCGAGTATAACCACCGGTTCCAAGTTGAAAAGCGTGATTGTGAATCATGCAGAAACTTCCAAATACATAATTTCCCTCCTTCATAAGCACGGAGAACCGGGCCATGTAATCGTAACATTTGTATCTACATGCATAAGTTAAGGTACTTGATCACTGTGAAAGCTTACCGTTTGCCAAGTGATCCTGTACGGTTAAAATGCACACAACAATACTGGAGGCAACCGTAACGAACCCAATCCCGTGCATCCATACCGCTTCCACTCCGGTATGCTGTGGCGGACACCAATGTAGCTCGGAAAAGCAAGTTGCCGTTTCCATTTGAAAATGGCCCAACTGCTCCTCCAAGTTTTCCACACTGTCGTACTTCGCCGAAGCAAAAGATCTGAACAACTTACCGTCATTCACAATCATAGCAGCAGCTGCACCGACAACTTTGGCCACCGGAATAATAAAACGAATTACATACACATGCACCCTGATCCACAACCCTTTATATTGTGTCACCATTCAGTATACCAAACAATTTCATGAACAGTTTCCACTATTGCGCACTTATCACCCTTGACAACGTTGCTAGGTTACACTGCTTTTAGGTACCGTTTGTACCACCAAACTTCCTCAAGCAGCAGCTTTTCCTCATTGTGCAAGCAAACGGTCCCTACAGTTAACAAAACGCTGCATACTTGGTAAATTAATTAGACAATATAATATTAAGTCCCGTGTGTTCAATATTGCACGGTGCGTGCATTTTATTTGCTAAAAGTCAATTTTAGTTCGCCTGTTTTCATTGATGCTGTATGTAACTAAGCCGCAGGCTCGGAAGTCCGTTTAAGACATTGGATTTCCGCAACTTGAACCCTAAAAACAACCTGTGGCAACCTTGTCGGCACAAGCGTCCGTTAAACGTCCGTGGGTTCTCCTTTATGCTTCTTATCGACGCCCTCTCTAGATGTTGTCAGACACAAAAAAGAACACAGACAAAATATGCAGTAAAGCGGTTTTGAAGTGTATGCGACTTAGTTTCCAATTAATCAACTGTGCGTGCTGTGTGGCAAAAGTGCCAATAGGCAACTCGCGTTACTATGCGTCTACATAACGATGGTGAAACATCCAAGTGTGTAATGCAGGCAGATATATTTGCCTTAAACATGCGCAACACTAATGCAATATTAGTAACTACGATAGAAATTATTCATTATGTCGTATAATACATAAGCCTATTGTTTCTGAGCCCATTTTTAAAAATACCTGCCGCCCACTGATAGACTCATTCTGCACAACTTAATTAGTCTCCTATTGTGCCGACTGAAGAGCCTCGATATTTTAGGGTGGAACGCATTATTAATATAATGAAAAAATAACACTTGGGATTCGTGAGTTTCGTAACAGTTGGTACATCGTCGCAAACCACATTTAAGTGGCTTCGTTAACAGCGAAGAATTTGTAAAAGCAAAAGAATTTTATGCAGAAATGTGGTACCTGTGGATTATCATTCTATCCAAACGTGTGAACAGCGTGCCCTCCAAATGAAGCACGCTCCTGGCCACTCGCGGAGAAGCAAAAAGGTTTGAAGATAACGGGCTTTATTTGTCCATGAATGTTCTCAACCAATGGTCTAAATCAGGGCTGTTTATTAAGTAAAAAGTTTTCTTTTTAACCGTACCTGCTGTCAACACAAGTGATCTTTAGAGCGCCATGAGTGACGAACAATTCTACACCGTCGTAGCACGCACTTGTAAGTCTGGAATCGAAGGCTGGCTAGCCGAACAACCTCCTCGTGGTGCCAGCTGGGTGGTTCGGGTTTAACCCGTTCCAGCAAATATTTCGGCGGCAGTGTTCTAGGACTTGGTAGGTTTTCGCCTGGCAAGCGTTCTCCCTATAAAAAGCCACAAATGTCTGCTTATCAACACTGTGACGTGGCGGATGTGACTCGCTACAAAATAAAGTCACTGGCCCGTGGACCTCCGGAAAATGGTATCCAACCCACGGACGTCAATCACTTATTCTCACATTCCTACCGATAACAAACAGTAAAAATTCTGCGGCACATTCAAAAATACAAGCTACATTCATAGACAATTGCATGCATATATACACCCATACACTTACATTCACTGTTATGACAAACATGTACTCTTTTTACATTTTGATCACACTATGTTAGCTAAACGCGATCACGCCTGTACAGGTGTGCCTCGCATTGTCGAGAATAAAAGTTTATTTATTTATTTCCGCTTAAATTTGACAGAACACGCATCCCATCCGCACAAGCAGCAAAAAGGTGTGCCCTGGAGTGAGTGTTGTAACTCCTTAAAGGACCAAATTTTTGGCCCGCAGCAGTCTAAATGTGCACCTTATGAACGCCATGTTGGGCACACAAAATATTTTCCGACGCCCGCTAAAATACCGAAATGAAATCTTCAAGGTTAAAAGATCGCAAGCATAAAGGGGAAATCTTCCTACTAGTTACAAGTGCGCAATGCAACAACCTTAAGGTTGAACCCTAAATGATTTTGTATGACCAAACCTCTTCCAAACGGAACCCAATTCGGATGAATTTTAGTCAAGCAATATCTTTTATCTGATGCTACCTCATAATATATCGCGAGTGTGCTACTGACGGAGCCTCTTTACTAGGGTCATTATCCTCCGCGTCAAATGTTATGGCAACCCACTTGAGCGCGATCCTCGGAGCCTGGTGCACAGGGCAACCGGCCTAGTTCCCACCACATCGGCACCAAATTTGCCATAGATGGAGCCTCTATCCTAAGATTAGGAGCCTTGGAACCGTGTGCTAATAAAATTCACCTCGGTCCTATTACATTGGCAACAAATGTGCCACCGATGGAGCCGCTATCCTAAGACCACGAGCCTTGGAGCCGTATGACATTACAATCCACCTGTGTTCTATTAAATCGACACCAAATATGCTACTGTTGGAGACTTTAAACTGTGAGCACGAGCCACCTATGTTCTACTACATTAGCACCAAACCTGCCGCTAGTCCAGTTAATTGTCAGAAATGCTTTAATCCCGAAGGATCGCCGAAACCGCGATAACAACTCGCTTTGTTTTTAGCAGAAATCAACAAGAAAAGGTTCAGCGTTGTACACTAGATCCGTGCCTTGGACGCGCATGTTCCATGCAGGGTATCGTAACATTAAAATATTATGGTAGTGTGAACGTATGGCTCACTGGTAGGCAATTTAATGAGGTTTATCTGAACAAGTCTTCTTTTTCAGCGTTTTTAGTGGGCTTGCATACATGTTGACGCCACAATAAAGTTAAAACGGGAGTTTTACTGGCACCGAATAGCTTACTCTGGCACCGCATTCTGCATACTACCTCTCTTTGCGGGGAATTCGACGGCTCACTTAGGACAACCTCTCAGTACCAAGCGCAGGTGCTAAACGATGAGGAATGGTTTGCTGACTTGTACCCGGATCGGCGGTAATCTCATCCTGACTGCCTGCGAAGAAAATGATTATACTAAGCTGTCGCTTACCTTCGTAAGCGTGGCAGGTTGATAGGGTAGGGACAACTGTGTAATCCGGTGAAGGTGAACGGCCAATAGCTAAATATCGAAGGAAACATTTTCTCTCATACCGGTAGTAAAGCTAGGTGCTGCCATCATAGGCACAGCTATCGTTTGTGAACAGTTGACAGGAAACTTACAACGGGCTCCTGATTGCACACGCAAACACTTTCGGTGATAAAGTAACCGATTGTGTGCACAGCGAACTGCGTCAACCACAACAGGCTTGCTGCATGTGAAACACAAATCTGCGGACGCCATAGTTGTAAGCCAACGCGGCTGGTTCGTTGCACGTTGAAAGTCGGATGAATCCCCAATTACTTCGTTGGTCCATGCCAAAAGTTATTGATACAGTTCCAAAAATCCGGATGGATTAACCTCTTCAGCACTTCTCAGCCGATGGTACCAGATGTGCGATTTTGGACGTGGTTGGTTTCGTAACGGAAGTTTTTAACGTCTGCAACTGCATGGACTCCGTGCAGGCTACAGTGCGCCAGCCAGCGGATGCAAATAGCTATTTGGCCTGTAAATGGATGCACATAGCAGAAACGGCTCACTTGTCGGGCCCGCTTGCTGCTTGTATGCCATCATTAAGTGCACACACGGCAGTTACATGTTTTTATAAAATGGAAAGGTACATAGTCCCTAGGAGCAATCGATGATGAAGCGGTTTCTCTGGTAAGATATCTCAAACTATTGAGGCGCCAGCAATTTTATTTACATACTACTCCTGCTCTAAGGTTCGAGTAACCTGCATGTAACACGGGTTGTGCTAAATGGCGTATCACTACGTTGCATACCTACGTAGTTAAGGGGCGAACTGCGCGATGTACATATGCGCTGCCTTCTGGCAGCTGACGTCTGTCACAGAAAAGCGCCGCAAACACCTAGGACTCATTCAGGAGAACTTCCAAATGCTCCCAGAAGTTGCGAATGGCAGCAACAAGCCCAACCGATGCATGGGTAGCTATCTTCAAATTCAAGTTGGCATTCTCAACACGGTTGTTCGTTGTGATTCCAAGATGTACCAGCCCAGCTTGGGCGTGTTTTGCCCAAGAGCGTTTTATGTACAACTAATACAACGTAAGGTAACGCACAAACCGAGTGTCTGTTCGTTGAAGGAGCATTAAATCTTGTTGAAAGCTAAAACAACACTTTACACATGGTAAGATATTGTATTCAGTCTCCGTGTTCAGCGTTGCCATGCAAAGAAGTAGATGATGCGACCGGTTAATGCTTGTCTACAGAAGGTAACGAAGATTTAGCGCTTACATACCTCCTGATGGCCTGCCGCATGTGGAAGTAAAACAACAAAATATAGAATCGAAAAACCGCGAGCGCTGCACCTATCTGAGCGGGCAGTTTGTCCATCATTATTGTGCTGATGAGGCCATCATGACTCGTAATTTCCCGAAACGCATCGAACAATGTAAGCAAAGTTGCGTTATCTTGAAGACGCAGAGCCGCATAAAATACTGGCAAGTCGTAACCCATCCCGTCACTTAATAAATCTGGTATAGTTTGAAGCTGCAAGCAACAAAGAATGCCGCTATCAATTCTTACTACCAACGGTTGGTACCTTGAGTAGCGGCCATGCAAACGACATGCGAGAATCGGCTGTAAAGTTCCATTTGTTGACGCCCAGCGTTTAAGACGTGTGTGCATAGGTCTTCCTCCAAAATAATTCGCACAAATCCGTCTTCCTCCAAAGACTTAATAACCTGATGCAATTTTATTTTATTAGTAAGAACCATCAAAACACTCATTTCGCATTTCACGAATAACACTGCGGACATCATCGTTGGTAACATGATTTACGAATCAAATGTCAACGAACTGCTTGATGTCGCTTGTAAGTGTATCATAGCGGAAAAGGCCCACGGACTGACTAAACACATCGTCTGTCAAACGGCATTGATGGGGTGTCGCTCAAAGTGAAAGAGGTAAAATGGGTGAATGTGAGATAGATCGAAGGTTGTGACTTTTAGCTTGCGCCTAGTTCTGGTGAGGTTCACGCATCCTTTGCAGTTAGTATCACGTGAGCTAACAGATTTAGAATAACGAAAGCAAGAGCCTACTAAACACAATGCATTCCTGTACGATTTACCTTGCGTCGTACGCAGCAGACACATTGATAAATGACCCTGTCATACTTCACCTGCGACACGCTACACTTTCTGCTGCTGTAGCATACGAAATTGACATAATGAAGAAGCATAAAGTCTGAAAACAAACTATTAAACTCAACAAAACTGTCAAAAGAACGCCCATGGAAGCTTCGCCGGAAAGCAGACTCCATGGCATACGGATTCGAAAATATTGTTCCTACCGCGTATCTTGTTTGCAACACATTTAAACAATTGCCATATCACATTTGCACAGAATTGAATAAAACTGCAAAGGAAGAAAGATGGCCGTGAATCATGTCGTCACATGACTATAAACCTTCTATTGCGCACTAGGTTTTACGGGGTAACGATGTTGCGGCTACGCCGCAGTGTCAAAATAGCATTGATCGCCATTGGCAGACAGGACAATTCGGTCCTTCATCATCATCATCATCATCACCATCATCATCAACAGCAGTACATCAGCCATTTGAACCGATGCTTCGCTGCCATGCAACCATGTGGACCTATGAAATAAAGAATAAGATGAGGGAGAGAAGGGGGACTTATCTGATAACCTTAATGCCATAATCAAACATTCAGGGTCAAGGCGTCTACACCTTATGCTAACAACATACCGTCACCAACAGCTGGCTGTCTTGCCAAGCTAAAACGGTATCGGCGGGACAGCTTCCTTGCGGCTTTCACTGCCGCACGTCATAATCAACCCTTACTCCGCAGATAACTCAGCAACAACCAAACTTTAAACAGGCAATCCGATTAGGATGTGGCAGCAGACGCGCCACTGGAATTTTCTGCGAGCCATGTCCTGTAAAGTCTGGAGCCAAGCACAAGGCGAGACAAGTGGACTCCAACCCGGAAGACGAGGCGGACCAACGGCACTCAGTTTGGTCGTCAGTGTCTACATTTTACACTGCCAAGTCAACTTCTGTCCACCTCGAGCCTTGCGCCATCCTACACCTTGGTAGACTGAACAAGGCCCTCCTGGGCAAGCGGTGACCAGGCATCCGTAGCACGTGCCTGAGCCAGCGCAACATATTCAATGGTATCTGTTGTTCTAGGAAGCTAGCATGATTATCACCACCTAGTACTCGCCTACGCACATCATCGTTGCGGTCACGCTGGTGCCATCCGACTCCAGCAATGCTTCGCAAACAACGATGATCAAAGACTTGAAGGCGCCTCAGATCTTCAGACCGAAGGGGCCAAGTTTCACTACCATAGAGCAGAACGGCTCTTACTGTGGCCCTGTATACACGGCCTTTCAGACGGAGGGAAACTCCCTTCTGTCGCCAAAGATGACGCAGGTTCAAGAAGGCAGCTCTGGCCTTTGCGATGCGTGAGCTCACGTCTGTTTCTATGCGCTCGTCATTGCTGATGCAGCTGCCAAGATAACTGAATTGATCAACCACATCGAGTTCCTCGTTAGCAAGCGTCAAGTTGTCATCAAGTGGCTGGTGGTCCTACAGCAACACTTTGCACTTTGAAGGTGCGAAGTGCATACCAAATAATGGGACCACTCTGGGTAGGCTATTCAGGGTTGATTGTACCGCCTCAACGTTGTCGAAAGCAAGACGATATCGTCCGCATAATCTAGATCGACTAACCTTTCACCAGGCTGCATCATGAGATTCCGCAAGGGAACACTCCATGGTAGAATCCACGACGAAATTGAACAAAAACGGGGAAATCGGACAACCCTGAAGAACGCCACTTTTAGTCGAAAAGCCATCCGCTAGGGCACCATAAACCCGGACGCGGCCTGTAGTGTTCGAGTATAGCGCACGAAGGATGTTCACATATTTCGTGGGAACACATTTCCGCACAAGTATCTTGAACAGAATGGATCAATCGACTGAGTCGAATGCACTCTTGAAGTCGAGAAACACAGCTATTATCGACCTGCGGTATGCGTGGCGCTGCTCTAGCATCGTCCGCAAAGTGAGTATATGGGCCACGCAGCCGCGTCCGGGGCGTAAACCGGCCTGCTCTTCCCTAAGCTGAGCTTCCCGTTCCGTAGTGAGGAGACGAAAGAGAATCGGGGCTAATACTTTTGTCACAACTGGCGTTAGGCTAATACCCCTGTGGTTCGCACAGTCTGTTCGTCTGCCCTTCTTGTATATTGCCACTATAAGCGATTCTCTCCGGTTATCCTGGACACTCTTCCTTCCAGATTCCTTCGAATGGGGAGGTCCGTGCTTTACATAGAACATCACCTCCATCCTTAAATAGTACAGGTGGGATACTATCCCGGTCAGCGGCACAAAATCGATTGTGGGTTGTGATCGCTTTTCGGACCTCGGCCTCTGACGAAGGCTCTAAACTAACCGTCCATGGCTCGTCCTGCATCACCTGAGTAGGAAGAGGACCGGGAGCAGGGGGCCAGCTGAACTGCTCTTGAAAGTGATCCGCCCAACGAGCCATACGACGCTCTTTATTGGGTAGCAGCGCACCCGCGCTGTCTCTGATGGTCTCACTGACGCCTGGTTTTCTGACTCCAGTGGTGAGGATTAGCTGGAAGAGCTTGCGGTACTTGCCTACTGCTCCTGCCTCCTCCATCTCTTGAGCACGTCTGGTCCACTAGGCTTCCTTGTCAGCACGTAGGCTCCGCTTTAGTTCACGCCTAATAGCCCGTCTGGTCACATTGTGTTCAGAGCCAGCCGGGAGGCTTGTTCTAGCTTCTAACAGGTTCACCGACCTCTCGGATATCCAGTGACTGGTGCGGTGACGACGGATAGTGTCACAAGCAGATGCTCCTGCGTCGTGCATGTTGGCCGAGATCCTATTCCACTGACGCTCAGTGTCATTAGGACAAGAGAGCGAAAATTCGGCATGCAGTGCCTCTTGATAGGCTTGCTTGACCGCGGACTGAGACAAATTCTCCGTTGCCAATCGTAGGGGACGTTTGGGACGCTTCCCCGTTAAGTTCATTGAGAAACGACAACGTACCAAGGCGTGATCATAGTCGACGCAGGTACGCCAGTACAAGCGGCAATCCATGATGGAACCACGCCATCTGTAACTTATGGCTCTGTGGTCATTTTGGGTCTATCGCTGGCCAGCTACAGGTGGACGCCAAGTGGCACTTCGGCGCCCACTGTGTGTAAAAGCGGTGCTACAAAGAAACAATTGGTGCTCTGCACACAGTTGCAGAAGACGATCACCGTTGTCAGTCCGTTCGGAGTTAAGCCCAAAATTACCACCCAGCTGAGCTTCTGAAGAGCTCAGACGCCCTACTTGTGCGTTCATATCCCCTGCAAGTGCTATAATACCTGAACTAGTGGCACTGTGTAGTAGCTCATTTAGTATGTCATAGATTGTGTTCTTGACAACATCTGAACTGCACTCGGTGGGAGCACAAGCGGAAATCACAAACAAACAGCGTTTTGTTTTACTTCGTGAATCAACCTTAGCTGATGTCTTCAAACGGGCTGCACATAAACGGCTGTTCACCGGAACCCAATCAACCAACAATGGCACATCGCTGGAGCTCAGCATGATACCTGCACCAGCTTGACCCGTGAGTGCTGCATCGGTGTCTCCGGATGCGTGCAAAAATTAACGAGAGGATAAACCGGGTGCAGTTAATTCAATAACCTCGTTAGAGTCATTTATCTAAGTTTCGGACACACAACCGACATCAATACCCAGTGTGGCCAAGGTGCGTGCGAATGCAGCCTGTTGACCTGTTTGTCTTAGAGTGCGAACGTTGAATCTCGCCATGGAAACGGGACAGCGTGGTCTTATAAAGGACTTTTGCCGATACGCATCCTATAGTTGCGGTGGAATGGCGGCTGCAGTTGTTTCTACACCAGGGACACTTCGGTTGCGGTCAATAAAGCTGGAAATTATAGAAGGATGGGAGTAAAAAAGGTGGAAAAGAAAGGAGGGAGGCGCCAGCAGTACCATGTTTTTGCTTATTCGCCCTGCTGTATGCGGCAGATAAGGCGACCCTTGATAATCTGCGCAACGGCTGATGCAGGATGAAGTTTATGTTTGAAGAAATAGTCGATGTTGTATGTGGGATGAGATACTGTTAAGGCGCCCAGACCTAGACAGGAGGACGATTGGGGTCCTCATCAAAAGCCTTTGACTCGAAAGCCTGTTCGCAAAGCAGCGGGGAGGTGGCGGTGATTTAGTTTTACAGAAATGGGCGCCATTCCATTTCAAACACTCAACCTGGAGGACCAGGAGGCTGAGTTTGTCTGATCTCTCACCATTAACCAACCTGATAGGAGTAGCTCTCAAGATGCTCGGAGGCATTACCCAGTATAGCTCAATGGGTCAATGAGGTATGCAAACCGTCGCACCACGTTAAGGTCCAGTCTTGTTGTGACGGGCTTCGGTTCTTGGACCCATGCTGTTCTCTATCAACGGAAACGATCTCCCTGGAGAGCTTGGGGTAGCATCCCTATTATTTGCTGATGACCTTAAGCTATGGAATGTTTTATATTTCCCT
The DNA here is from genome assembly GCA_944474145.2 of Dicrocoelium dendriticum. Classification (NCBI taxonomy): domain Eukaryota; kingdom Metazoa; phylum Platyhelminthes; class Trematoda; order Plagiorchiida; family Dicrocoeliidae; genus Dicrocoelium; species Dicrocoelium dendriticum. The sequence continues at coordinate 125,199,937 of OX104064.1, forward strand.
GGGGGTTCTGAGGCCGTACAGCATACCGGGCACCATGTATGGCATGTTATCCAGGCCTGGTCAGACTCTGTGACTGGTAAACTTTGTGGCTACTGCTCATTAATCAGGCTGTGTTCCGTCCTTCGTATAGGTGCAATTTTCCCGCCGAGGCAGTGCTCGGTGGGGTCGAACTCCACCTTGTCTCCAACCAGGCAGACATAGACGTCGTTTATTCCTCATCTTTGCGTTCTGGTGACAACTGGAAGAAGGCCGCAAATGGGGGTTTCAGTATGTTGTGCTTAATACGCCATTCTTTCGGAGTCTTAACTGCCGACATATTTGTGAAGCTGTTCTCAGCTTTCGTTTTGCCCCATCTGGAATGCTGCTTCCAAGCTTTCCCACCCTGCCTTGTTCGGGACAAAATGGAGCTCGAGAGGGTTTTGTGAGTAGGGGCAAAATTTGTCGTGGAGTTACGGGGGCAATAGTACCCCGAGCGTCTCCTTAGCTTGGGTATGTATGCAATGCACTACCGACGGCTTCGAGGAGACCTACTCCTTACTTCCCGCATTTTAACCGGAAAGGTTGGACCGGACTTGAGCTGGCTATTTAGCCCGGCTAGGTTGCCTTTTCTTCGCGGTCATCACATGAAGCTACACAAGTCGCTTTCCGACCGGCTAAGGGCACAAACTCGGTTATCGCGTAGTTATCGGGCGCTAGAACTCGCTTCCAGAAAGTGGTCAGTGAACCTATGGTTAAGGGTTTCGAGCGGCAATTAGATGTGCTTGGGTGGCAACATGAAACCTTTCCCTTCCCCTGATCATATCCATCTTCCACCTATGAGTCTATGTACAGTCATTCTCCTCATTCGTTGGTGTTATCCTTCAATTAAATAACGTTCCTTCCTCTTTAGCTTTCATTTACTTTCTGTTGCTTCCTTACTTCACGTAACTTTCACAGCGGGGACTGATAGTGCAGGGAACGTGGACACCAATTGGTTGATCAGGGTGTTGTTCGGGTGTTTAGTTTTAGATCCATTAAGACATCCCAGCACCTTATCACTTTTTTGCTCACTGATCCGCTCAAGAAGGAAAACCCATGGGATTTTCCTATCGTTCCAGTCCCATCTGAATCTGAATCCCATCCACTGAAGTTGCATGAACCCCGTTCCGACCGGATTGGGACTGATTCTCGGTTAGCACACCGAGTTATAGAGTCTTGGAATACGCTGTCCGCTGAAGTAGTGATGACGCCAAGGGTGAAATGGTTCAATTTCATTAGGGACAGGAAATATGATAATCCCACTAAGTTCTTTCTTTTACCTGTTGTTGGATCAGGAATGGATGGACATGCTTGAGGGGTTGAAAAGCCTAACACAAAGATCGCATGGCACCCTGTTCAACAAACTACTTGTCAAATTTTCCTGCGCAGCAGTCCCTGCCAGCTTGGTTTATGTGAAGTAAGTAAGTGTGAAGGGTAAGCTGAGAAAACCAGTGGTTGTCAGCTAAATAATGATAATACCATGGAGTGACAAGAAATAGAAAAAGACGAACGTAAAGTTAACGATGTGACTCGGTTAGCAGAGGGGGATGGTTTGTTACTTCCACCCAAGTGCATCTAAATGATGCTCGCAACCCTCTACCGTAGACCTTAACGACGTGCTCCGGAAGCGAGTTTCAACGTTCAATAACCCGGCGCGACAAGCTAGTTTCCGCATTACCCTTTCAGCACACAGTTTGTGCTGCTTCAACGGCCGGCCAGCCAACCTGCCGTCACCGAAGTCACCCGGTTGACCTTGGCGGGGCTAAATACCTTGGACAAGTCTGGACCGATCTAACCCGTTAGGATATGGTGGGTGAGAATCAAATCTCCTCTAAATCTCCGGTAAATTCTTGTGTACATAACCAAGCTGGGCAAACTTTCGGGATACTTTTGCACCTTAATCCATGCACTAACCTTGTACCCACTCGCAAAACCCTCTCCAGTTCCATTTTGTCGCTTACAAGGCTAGGTGAACTAGCCTGGCTATGTTATTCGAAGTGGGGTCACACAAAAGCTGAGAACAACTTCATATATATGTCTGCCGTTAGGACACCGAAGGAGCGGCGAATAAAGCACAGCATACGGAAACCTCTACAACCAGTCTTCTTCCAAATGTACCCAGAGTGAAGCACTGAGGTGTGGACGATACCTAGAGCAACCTACTGAGTCACAACAGCGATTTAACTTCCAACAACTACATAGCGCGTGATGGACTAGCACCTCAAATGCGGAGGACAGTACATTTATCCTGATTTATAGGCATCAAGCCTAAGGTTGACCGATCCCAGAACCTATCCAAGACAATGAATTTCCTCGGAGCCTCCATTCACATCATTATACACGTTAGTTGCAGGTGGAAGGCACCCCAGCTATTGTGCTGCAATACTAAAGACAAGAAGAAAATTTTACAACATTGACACGGCGCCTGAGTCCTCAGTAACGGATGGACATCATTCCGGCGAGCTAACAGCCGGCTATCGTGCCGTAGAAAGAGTTATAATATGCCTAGCGGATGAGTTCGTGATTGGAAGGGGAGGCTAAGCATGATGGGGATGGACAAAGGAACGCACTACACCAACACCACTGGTTCCGGCTCCTAGCCATATCAGCGAGTGTGTCCAACCAAACATGTTTATCGTCCTTAGGATCCCAGCCAGGTAGTCGAGATGCACCAACTGACGCCAACTTCGAAGTAAGGGCTTTCATTTCTCTCGACCAAGTCATCGCTTGGCCTCCTCTCCTCCTCTTCCAACCGCACCCACAACGCGCAAACAATGCACGCCGCGAGAGTCGGTGTGCTGGCATGCGCAACAGGTGGCTTAGCCATCGGAGCTTGGTGCGTGATAAAATGGTGCTGAGCGGTTCACTCGCTCTTCCTGCACCAAATACGCGACGTCGAACACGCTCATTGTTCACGCGATGCTCCCACCAGACATGACCCAAGCTACGAAGGCAGCGATGATCGAATGTGACGATCCTCTATGTCCGTCGACCTGATAGTCCAGATTTCAACACCGTACATGAGTGTTGAACGGACGGCTGCGTTATAAACTTTGCCGTTCAGGGCGAATGTCACGTCTGCGCCACAGGTGGCGGAGATTGCCAAAAGCCCCTCGAGGTTTGCTATATGGTTCGTAACCTCATCTTCAATCCCACGGGTGCTAATATAGCTGCCCAGGTACTTGAATTCCTGAACGGCTTCTAGCTGATCACCACAAAGCGTTGGCGTAAGGATGGGTCCCTGCCAATCTCGGAGAAGTACTTTTCATTTCAATGGAGCAAAGCATAGCCCAACACGATTGACAGCTAGTCCTAATCAGTCCACTGCTGCTTGACATGTTTAGGCGCTGTCGCAGATTAGGACAATATCGTCCGCGTACTCCAAGTCAAGAAGTCGCTATCCAAGAAGTACGTCCACACCTTCTAGGTCGTGTCCAGCGAACGCTGTTTCTATGACTTCATCAGTAACGAAGTTGAAGAGGAAAGGTGACAGCGGGCAACCTTGTCTCACATCGCTGGTGATACTGGAAGGTGGCAGCAGTCTGCCATAAACTCTAACTCTGCCCCAACTATGTGCATACAGCGCTTTGCTATTGTGTACATATTTATCAGGTGCACCTTTCCGCAGCAGACAGTCCCAAAGGGCACATCGATCGACTGAGTCGAAGGCACCTTTTATGTCAAGAAACACGACAACAGTGGGTCGCCAATAAACATGGCGGTG
>OX104064.1:125203738-125240172 GCA_944474145.2 Dicrocoelium dendriticum
GCACCGTGTGCGATTTTCAGAGTATATTGGGGCGGCAGAATCCACTGATGAATGTGGAATTCAACGTTTTTAATGCTCCCGATGGGGATGCGAAAAGTATGACCAAAGCCGCATGGAGCTGAGGTCCATATGGATAAGACAAGAAATATATAATACTCATTGCCACGTCTGAACTGAGATAACGCAAGCATTTCCGTCAGAAATATTACCAGGTTAGACTCTGTGAGTCTAGTTTATACGTCCTTATGGTTGGTATAACTGACACTAATGAGCCAGGGTGACTGTTGCAGTGATAATAAAAATACTATGTGAGAAAATTCACAAAATGTGTCCAGGGGATAAACACCTCGGGTTCCTCTCTGGGTTAGACACGAATACCACTTCTTTGGGGGTTGCGGCCATCTCAAGCATGGACCGATGAGTGGGGCCATAGGTGCTTAAGCACACTAACTGTGGCATGAAGTTGCTTGTTTAGAGCTCTAGTTCTCTTAGCTGGGAGTCGGATGCAAGTGCCTGTGGTGTTGGTCCAGAATAACGCAATCGTTCCCTGGAGAAACATCTTCAGTTCAGCACTGTTGAGGTTATGGTTATATATCTTAATGGATGTGCCACCAATGCTAATGAGCTAGTGATGTCTTCCATTGATAATAGAGAAATAGGTGTCCAAAAATTAGCGAAATGCATTCAGGTGGGAAATACCACGAATGCCGCTTTGGTTAAGCATGAGCACCTCATCTTATAGAGGTTGCGCTTTCTCATTTGTGACGGATTATTGGGCCTCATGTGTTAAAGCACACCATTTCTGCATCGCGTTGCTATTTTGAGCTCTAACACTCTTGGTTGGGAGTCCGATGCAAGTGCAAGTGATATTCACCAGTGTAAGGTAATAGAAAACTGGGAGGTCACAACAGCTATTAACTTGGAGGTTTCCTGGTGGGAAGCTTCCACGTTGTCAGGCAACGTGAATGAACAATAATATAACGCAAGCAGAAAAGATAACGGAAAACAAGTGGGAGCTGGTTGTTCACCCACCATTACGCATTATGTAAGGTAGGCTTTGGAGCCAGGTAAAGCTTAAAATTACGTACGAACGGCCAAGGAAAGAAGAAGTGGTGGTCAAAATATCTGGGTGTCTAGCTTTTCAGGTGACAGGGGCCTCACTGCCGCATGGTTAGCTTTTTGCCGGAGAAAAGGATTCCGGAAAAATTGTTGTGCAGGCATAAAGGATTGAAGAAAAGGATCTGGTTTTTCATAATGCCTGTCTACCAGCGTTTCCGATAGTGATAGGCATACGTATAACTCAGATAAAACTAGATGTACGGGCCAAGGAAGCTTAAGTGGAGAGTAAATGCCTGAATATAGGTTATGGTGATATTGCCTTCGATGTGGGTACGTGACCCTGTTATATAACCAGCGGGGTAAAGTAGCGAGTGCTGAAACCTAGGGGAGGCATCGGTTATGGGCAACTAGTAGATGCCGATTACGTAGGCTAGTAGAAATACCTATACGACTATTTTAGACGGATAAATGGTAACTTACGGGTGCACCATATGTGTGGACAACAGCGCTAGAACCTGGCAGTTCACATGAGGCTTAATGTTGTTAAAATGTTTTTAGTAGACGTGACTCATGGGTCAAAAGTATAAGTATTCGCAAGAGACCAAGTTGACTAGGTATTTGGAAACTACTAAGGGGTAAAGATGGAGACGAAGGAACCAAAGTGTAGAAGAGAAGGAAGAAGTGAAGTAAAGTTTGTCCGTTCGGATTGCTTCCCCATTGCTATGCAATATCCTACCTGGTCAGTGCCTACAGGGTTACGATGCTCCCATTCAATAGTACAAGGCTGCTTTACGTGCTGATCTGTTGAGCAGTAAGAAACTGGACGTCGAGAAGGAGCTTTCAAAGGATTTGAGCTACCGATTAGTGTTTCCAGGTTGCCTTTGCGGTAGCGTCTACTATTTCAAGACTTCCCATTTAACTAAGTGTCGGTGGGAGCCAGTAAAGCGCTCAGCTACTACTGGGGTAGGCTGAACACCTTTTGTGGTCGGATTAGCAGTCCTAACATCTGTAAGATGCGTGCAACTGATCGGGCCAAGATCTCTCACGTGGTGTGACAGGGACCGCAAAGTATGGGGATGACCTGTGAGCCCAAGATGCTCCTGTCATGAAGCCCCGTTGAGCGCAATACAAAGTTGCGCCAGAGCTGACCAAAATGTGATCTATGCCCCATCGGGGCCGGTCTCAAAAAGGTTGTCATCAGAATCACAGATGTTGAAAAGGCGTCTTATGTTATCCAGGCATATAAACTTTCGTACATCCTGTTTGAAAGCCTGTGGATTATGAATCTCCCGCAGCTGTGAAGGTAATTTGTTCCAGATATTTACATAAGCGACAAGGAAGAAACGTGAACGTAGTTTCTTCTTCGCTGGCAGCGGGGCAACTGTGCAGTGCTTGTTTCGGAGGTTGAATTCTGCTCCTCTTCTCAGTGTCAGGCTGGGGATATCACTGTGCACCGCTTGGTATATTAACTTGTGTAAGAAGCACAAGTTTAAGATAATGCGCCGCAGCCATAGAGGCTGGAGTTTGAGATGGTTACACCGCTGTAGGTAACTAAGCGCTAGGCCTTGTGGGGCTACTATTTTGGTAAACCGCCGCTGAGCCTTTTCGAGCAATATGCGGTCTGATTTCCGCAAATTACTGAAGATGAAGGGGCAGTATTCCAGCTGCGGACGAACATGATTGCGGTAAAGCTCCAACCGTGCTTCAGCCGAGTTAATGTGGCGGCCTATGTTGAAGACCATTCTGCGTGCTTTTGCTACCTGATACTGCACATTCTCTGAAAAGTTGAGGGTCATAGAATAGCGAATACCTAGGTCAGTAGCTAACGTTTTTAGTTGGATGGGCGTACCATTCAACGTAAACGCGCCATCCGATATGGAGCATTTGTGGGTCAGAATACTAGATTTATCAGCAGAGAATGTCATTTGTCAATTTTGACACCACGACTCTAAGGTCTTCATGTCTTCACGGATCGCTTGTAGTGCGGATACTTTGGCGCTTGGTGGGAAGACATATGCGACCTTTATATCATCGGCAAAGAGGAATGGGCGACCATGGCGCAGGCTGCTACAGATGTCGTTCACATAAATCAAAAACAGGGTTGGTCCAAGCACGTTGCCTTGCACAACACCGCTGGAAACTGTGCCAGGGATGGACTCAAAGTGTGCTACCTTCACGGACTGCGTACGCCCGGTTAGGTAGGATTTAAGCCAGTCAAGCAGAGTGGTGACTACACCGTAAGCCTTGAGCTTATGTAATAGGTGTTTATGCGGGACCCTATCGAACGCCTTTCGCATGTCGAGGTATAGCGTAATAATCGCCAGACTTGAATCAATCGCGCCAGTGACCAGGTTGCGAAAATCAAGCTGGCAGGTTGCGCAGGATCGTGCGCTTAGAAATCCATGCTGTGACCTGCTAACATGGCCTCCTGCATTCAAGCAGGCCATAAGCGCACGCTAAACCGATTTCTCCATCACACGTGAGAGAATAGATGTGTGGTTTATGGGTCGGTAGTTGCTGACTTCCTGTACGGAGCCACCTTTATGGCGCGGTGTGATGATAGAGTGCTTCCAAGCCAATGGGTATTGGCCCTTCTCCATAGAGAGCGTGAAAAGTTTCAAGAGGAGTATGGAAAGGTCATCCCTCCCATTCTTAAGTAGTATGGGTGGAATTCCATCAGGACCAAGTTTGGTGGATGGTTTTATGGTTTTGATAGCGGAACGGATGCCTTGTAGATCGAACTGAACCGTGGAGAACAGCTGGTTTTTGGACACATCCAGCTCAGTAGTGACCGGGGACAGTTCTTCACACTGGGACTCTTTGAAGAAAGAGTTGAACATCTCACATATAGTCCGTGGATCTTCACTTTCTTTGCAAGGGCCGACGCGTATGGAAGTGATCTTTGCTCCATAATGAGGAGTGCGAGAATGCAGCAGCCAGCTGAGGTGCTTGGCTTTGTTTGCACTGGCCACGGCTGCTCTTTCTTGGGATGTTTAAATCAATACAGACCTGGACGACAGCTGGCTCGCAATCTCGTTGGCTCTCAGCACATGTGCAAAGTTGAACGTCTTGTAGTAGGAACGTCGTAGTTGCCTCAACCTTGCATGCAGCCTAGTTCGCCTCCTAATTTTTCCTGAACTTTTATTTAAAGGAGTAAATGGAGCCAATAGGTCTAGACATTAATGCAGTTCGCCATAAAATATTGCGGACGATTGCTCCAGGGAGTCGGACAGAAAGAACTGTTCCCAGTTCCGTGATCGAATAATCGTGGCTAATGTGGGCCCGTCTATGGAGATTATCGGCCGGCATATCTCAATGGGCTCTGATCTACTCGTACAGATTGCCGGGATGGTTGCAAACAGCGAGCAGTATACCACTCTGTGGTCACTTCCCGGAAACTCTAGGCCTACAGATGCACGTATATTGGATATACCCAGTGTAAATATCAGGTCTAACAGGAGTTTAGACCTGGTCGGCTTTGATACATGCTGCACCCATCCTCCCAAGTTGATGCAGGCTAATAGCCCACTATACTTCGCTGGGGCAGTGGGTGGAAACCACTGGATTTCAGGAAGATTGAAGTCGCCCGCCACAAGCTTGCATGTACATGGATGGCTCGCAGCTAGCTCAAAAGTAGTTATTAGGGCCTTGTCACTCACAGCTGATGTATCAGGAGCCCAGTAAATGCATCCAAGTAGTAACTTGGGTCCCATGGCATCAACCAGTATCCATATAGAGTCCAATATTTCAATGTTATCTAGGACTTCGATATTAGCAGAGAAATTTTGCTGCAGATAAATGGCACACCCTCCACCTCGTTTGTGTGTACGCGAATGTGTATACAGCTGGTAGCCTTGAACGAAAAAGGAATCATCGAACGTAAAGGCACCAAACCATGTTTCGGTGACTAGTATTGCATCAGGCGCAGCAAGGATAGCCAAAGGGCGTAGAATATGCATCTTGTTGTTCAGCGACCTGGCATCTATGAGTATAATGAAGCAAAGTTGGCCAGTGTCTCCCAGTTTTATGGATGACATAAAGGGAGCACGATGAGCTACTGGGCCATCTGTAGAAGCTGTAGGAACTGGGTCAAAAGAAGTAAGAGCGTGCTTTTCGTTGGTGACGTATTGGGTGTCGGGATGAGCTTGTCGCGGCTCATCCCTACCTGGGATAAAAATGGCGCGTGTTGTGGTGTAGAAAGAAGGGAATTTGCCCGCTCAGGTAGTTGTTGTGGCGGTAACAACCGGTGGGATAAGGTAGTTACTCCAGAGTCCGGACTATCTGGAACATGGTGAGAAGAACCTTGAATAATATTGGGTGATGTACTAGCTGCGGAAGTCCGGTGTGTGGATATGGGACATGTGATTGTTTCCCTGTTACCGCGGGCTATTTTCATTACCGCTAGCTTTCGCGGTTTGAGAAAAAGTTGATCCATCATGGTTGCACTGCGTAGTTGTTCAAAGTTTGTTATGACGGTATTTAAAGTTGCTTCATCCTTAAAATATATTTTGATCGGTGCAGGGAATTTACTGCTTCTTTTAGGTAGTCTCTCAACACGTACCGAACGTGTTGCTAAACCAAATACTGCAAGGATAGCTCTCGTAAATGCATCCAAAGAAAGATCCTCGGGTATGTTAAGTACCTGGGTAGCATACGGCCAAATACCCTCTTCGGATGTCGGCTGGGTGATGGCTCACACTTTGCTGTTTCATGGGTGTGTGAGGTTTGGGTAGCTGTCTTCAGTGCTTTTTTCGGAGTCATCCTTACGCGGGGCCGTTTAGCTCTGGGTGCCATCGTCGCTTCAGGTGGAAATTTTGTTTCAAGCTCCCGTGTGTGTGGCTTCTGAGACGAGAATAGAACGGGAACCTGTTGATCACTATGGGTGGGAGAAACCCGATCTCCAGGCTCGAAGTGTGATGGGCCCCCACGTCGGTTCACCCTCACTGGCCCAAAATACAGCAGTTTCAGCTCTGCTCTATTACGCAGCTCTTCACAACTTGTCATTATACTTCGGAGAGTTGATTCGTCCCTAGTACTTACTTCGAGTGGTGCCGCGAATTTACTTATTCTTTTGTTCAGTCGCACTACCTCTAGTGGGTTTCCTTATATTCCATGGACCTCAAGAATCCAGCTCCTGAACTCTTCCAAGGATGTGTCATCAGGAACGTTAAATGCAATAGTACTAAACGTAGTATTTCTTCCTTTGGTACTCGTGTGCAGTGCGGCTTCCGGCTTGGCTGTTTCTGACGCAGAAATGAATGGTATGGCCGTAGCAGGCGAGCAGTATGGTGTATTTTGCTCGCGAGCCAGTTTAGTTGGAGGAGCCGGCGTGTGTCGGTTCCAGACAGGTGACATACTAGATGCTCGCCGACCAAATTGGGGTACTTCGGGTGGCAAGGCGCAGCTTGCTGCGTTGATCGTCTTTGAGAATGATGCCTCTGCGACTTGCCCTCCTGGTCCATTGGGACGATCTGTACAACCGAGTGGAAACTCGGATGTAGGCGAGCAAGTCCCGGGTTTCTTCTCAGGACAACTACTTATCTCCCAAAGTCGCTTGGGGTCTTGGGTATCCATAACCTCCAGTTTTAGCATTTCTGCCACCGAGCAATGGTTTTGTACCATTTGCTTGATCTTACCCTGAGCTACATCCTCTGAGACATCTAAATCAACTATGTGGGAGGCCTACGGGGTGACAAAATCCTGCAGAGGATCAGAAGATATTCCAGGAGTCCGCTCATTAGTAGGCTTGGATGCAGAAAGCTTTTCGTAACGGCGTTGCATGGCTGTCTTTGCGTTCACTAATTTTAACTAAACATAGCTTGTGCGCGACCGGAAGTCTTTTTGGTATGACAGGAATTTACGGGCCGAACGCTCTGTATCAAACCTGAATAGCACGGGACATTGGTTTTTAATAGCCCTTTTCCACAGTCTGGTGCAACTGATTAAGTTACCTACTAGACCGCAGATATCCATCAGTACCTTCTTGATGGTGTGAACTTATAAACGGTCAGGTACATTATAGACCGCTACCTCCGTGAGGCATTTTATCCGGTCCATGACCTCAGTACTAATAACATTGAGGAAACGCATAGAAGTCTCGGAGCACTTTTCATTCATTACATTGCCAGGGTGAACTAGGCTTGTAATAGCCACTAAACACTCAGCTATTAGCTGTAAGCTGTTAAAGGTCAGTTTCATACTCGCCAACTCCTCTTGCAGCTGCGCGATTTCTCGGCGCATAGAAGAAAATACGTGCATCACCCCAACGGAGCACGGCATGGTCACGTTGGTCGCTGTATTGCCCCCCATTTTACTCGCTTTGTTTACACGACGGCTAGTAGATATTCCTTTTTTTACCGCAAGCATTTGAGACCAATTTAGAGAGCCAGACACGAAGGAGAATAGTAATGGAAAGGGGAGAAGTAACAAATAAGGTACAACGATATTGCCAAGGAAAATACCAGATGGCGGAAGTCTGATAAATATCAGAGTAGATAAAAAAGATTTCTAGTGGGCAGATGGTAGACTGTACCAGATGTATAACTTCCACAAAGATGCAACCAGTCAAGAGCGAAACGAACCAACCTGTCAGGGTGACCTTGAGGGGGATATTTATGTGTCTACCTACATCACTCTTTCCACAATGTTCACGGTTCCACGCATCAAGCATATCCACAAGTACCCCCAACCCTGACGATTGCAAATATACTACGTATATTGCAGCTGTACAACCTACTTCTTTCTAACGGCTTATGTTTCGCAACTTTTATTACGCGTGTTCAATTAATACAACAGGGATTTTAGTTGCTCTAGCCCAATATTTGCAGGCTACATGTGAGGCTAGCGAGGGCGGAACTAAAACGTCTAGCTGCGATAGGGATACCCTATCTACATTGCCACAACTCACTTGAAGCACCGTACAATATGTCGGTTAGCGCTCTGTTTACCATTGGATAGAAGACTATCAGGCCCTTAAAATGTAGGCTGGTAGAGTTAAGGTTGACCTGCGACTGTAGGATCCACTTTGGAGGCACAGTTCTTGAGAAGCATTTAAAGTTGTTCAGTTCAGTCAATCGCGCTATATATCTAAACAAGATTGTAGGATGCGGGAATAGCTACACGCAACGTTCCGCGTTACCAAGAGTGGCAGGAACGCCGTTAAGCCAGAGGCAATGACCGCATCACTTTTGTGATTCGAACAAAAGTTAGCCTTTTTATATGCATCCACGACTGGACGAGTTGCCTGGTATTTAGCAAGAAATAAGTATAATCCAAGTGTGCGTCCTTGAGTTTTGTTTATGCGGCAGACCTGCCAACCACACGCCTAAATACTTCGAAGCTGATAACCTATGGCTGGCAACCGTTCGACGTAATCGCTATAGAAAGTATTTGCAGGTAAACGACGCCATTGTTCCAGCGAGCCAAATTTACTCTCACCTTTGCACAAATGAGGCTAGGAAGGTACATTAAAACAAGCACGTGCTCACCGTAGTAAGCTGTAAACTGACACACAATGCCATTCATGCTTTATGCCACGAACTGTATGCAGCGTTAGTGCCATTTGCAACTGCACAGTGTACGGATACATAAAGTATGTCTAGCAAAATCGTTCTACGGGTTACAGCAATAATCCTTGCAATACTACGAGCCTAGGGTAAAGAAAATTTTTGCGATATTCCGTTGCATTCCATCCTTCCACATTTGTCAGAGTGCAGCAATTCCTTGGGCATTTAATGGGTAAGATTGTGCTGCACGCTGTCATAGGTAAATTGTGAGGAGCCATAGGGTTGATTGGCATTAACGAGAGTTCAAGGTTTACTTCGCCTAGTCAGCAGTCACCTCATAAATCCCAAGCATATTGTAGAGGGGCCGCTTCCAAGAAGGCCTCGGGGGAGCTCTTCGGAGTTAGCTGAGAGCGGATCGAGAAGGACGGCTAGCGACGAGCCTGGGCCCGGAACTACGGAGCGGGAATATGTGGACAGCGCAATAAATCAGACATATACGCCGCTAGCGCAGCCCACAGGACCGACGCCGAGCCGATTGACACAGCCCAGAACAAGCAAGTCGAGAGCTCTCGAACGACTCCTGGCCGATCCAAATCGGGTACAGAGAAGTGGGGATCGAGGCGAAAACAGGAAGGCGGATCTTCCAAGTCAGCGCTCCCGAGGCGAAAGGACTGGCTCATCTCTAACATCCGTACCTGTGTTGCGTTGTGAGACGAAAATCTAGTCGATATTCGATGGCGCGCGCGAGACCCTCATGTGCCCATTTTCGGTGTGCAATAAACGTCTACCCCCCTGTCGTGTCGTTTCCGCTACACTGGTGCCGTGACCAGTCGTGATGGAGTTGACCCAGTTAGAGCAATTTGCGGCCGGTGACGTGGAGGCGTGGCTCGATGAGTTCGACGGAATTGCGGCTTGCACGGGGGTGAGGGGGATGCAAATTTGCTAATTGCTTTGGGCACACGGTTGAGTGGACGAGCCAAGGCGGTGTATCTGCTCACCCGGAAGGCCAAAGCCGGCTGTTCGTTCGCTGAGATGAAGGCTGCCTTGTGTGCAGAATTTGGGAAGGATCTGGAGAGAGAGCGAGCACTGCAACGATTTCACGCAGCCAGATGGGACGAACAGGAGGATTTGATGGTGCTTTTCCAGCAGCTGGACAGACATCTAACGATTGGGCTCCCCGAGTTAGAGGGCAACGCAAGAGAGCGCTTACTGAAACAGCAGTTTATCCGAAGTCTGCCCGATCCACTCCGTGATCAGGTGAAATTAGCGTCGATGGTGGGAAACAGCAAAGCGTTGGATCTGGTGACGGTCGTCCAGAACTTGTCGGAACGAGTGACAGTGAGAAGCATCCAGCATGCTGAGTTGGAACAGAAAGTAAATCGCCTATCCGAAATGGTGGAGCAGCTGTTGTCGATAGAGTCTTCAAGCCCCGCTTCACAACGCAATGTACGGGTAATCCGGAACGGTCGCCGCTGTTTCCGATGCAACCAGAGTGGTCATGTGGCGAGATTCTGCACCAACGTCAATGTGCCCCATTGTTTCTCTCTATCCATGCCGAGTCGGTGTCGAGTACCAGTCCTCCAGGCAACTATAGAAGGTGTGTCTGTCCGAGCCATAGTAGACCCAGGAGCGGCAGTGTCAATTACAAAGAAGTTCAACGGGGTTCCAGTAAACCCATCGTCAATCACGATGCAGACGGTCGGCGGGCATTCTTTGAAAGTGACGGGCACGCAGCGGTTATGAATCAGGACAAGAGAAACGCTCATCCGCCATGACATGTTCATCGCGGAGGAGACGACCGAAACCATCATCGGAACCGACATCCTGAAACGGCTCGGTGTCACCATCGACCTGAGAAACGATGTGTTGATCGTGGCTAACGATACGATCGAGATAAGCAAGGAGAGAACCGACCGGATTGGTGCACGCAAAGCAGTGCCTGAGTGTCAGAACCGTGCAATACGCAACGTACTGAGCAGGTATGCCCACTTATTCACAGACGCGGAAGATGATTACGGATTTTGCAATTGGGTTGAACATCGAATACCATTGATCCCAGGAGGACAATGTAAGCCAATCTTCAGCCGAATTACACAGAACAACCTGCTTGAGATACAGAAGCAGGTGACCGAGATGGAATCGAAAGGAATCATCAGGCGAACGCACAGCCCGTATGCATCACCCGTGTTATTGACGGAAAAGGCCGACGGAACCTATCGATTTTACATCGATTTCAGAGAACTAAACAGGGTGACGGTGAAGGGTGCATTCCCGATGCCTCAGATGGAAGAAATTTTCTCAAGCCTCCACAGTGCTAAGCAGATATCTCTGATTGATCTCCGCTCGGAATATTGGCAACTGCCGATCGCAGAAGATCGCCACAAGACGGCTTTCAGTGTCAATGGCCAGCAGTATGAGTTTTTGAGAATGCCGTTTGGATTGTGCAACGCCCCGGCTACATTCAGGCTTTTGTTGCTGATGGTCCTGGCGAACCTGCAAGGCGTGGTTGTGTATGGTGATGACATCATCGTCTTCTCTGAGACGGAACAGGAACATGTGACCAGACTTGGAGCAGTACTGCAGAGGCTAGACGAAGCTGGTCTGAAACTCAGTCGTAAAAAGCCGCAGGTTGCCCAAAAGTCAATTGTATGCTTGGGTCACATCGTGGGCAATGGTCAAGTCCATCCATTTCCGGAGAAACGCGAGACGATCAAGTGCTTCGCAAAACCAAAATCCAAGCGTCAGCTCCGTTCGTTCTTGGGAGTGGTGGCATATGATTCAAAGTTTGTGCCCCAGTTCGCAGAGAAGTTCAGCCCGTTGTTAAAGCTGCTTCGCAAGGACGTGCCCTTCGTGTGGACAGCTGAAGCGGATCAGGCCTTTGACCATCTAAAGGCAGGCATAGCAGAAGCCCCGACATGTCTACGGCTACCCAATCCTGGTGAGAGGTTCACTGTGGCTGTCGACGCAAGCAACTTGGCAATCGGTGTGGTTTTGTCTCAACCGGCTGGGGTGGAGGAGTACGCGAGCACAGTGCTGACGGGGCGGAACAGAAGTATTCAACAACGGAGAAAGAATGCTTGGCCATCGTGTGGGCGTTAGAGGAGTGGAGAAATTACTTACTGGCGAATGAATTCCGGGTCGTCACTGACCACAAACCGCTCTCGTGGTTGATGACGGCGAAAGACCCGCGGGGACGGCTTGCACGATGGGCCTACCGATTGCAGGAATTCAACTTCACCATTGAGCACGTGGATGGAACGCAGAATGTATTGCCAGATATGTTATCACGGCCGTGTTTGGACGACATCATGCCAGACAATGCCATACCGGTGTGTGCGATCGCGATGGGGGAGAGGAACCTGCTGGGAGATCAAAGGACAGATGAATTCGTGAATGTGGTGTGCTCTCACTTTCAGGCTGGCACCAAACCGGAGGCCACATCGGAAGAGGTGGAGGAACTCCTCAAGATCTGGGACAGGTTGAAGGTCGAAAACGATAACGTGGTGGTGGCGATAGACGGACGGAAAGTGCCTTTTGTTCCACCAGATCAGCGAGAACGTGTGATGCGTATAACTCATGATGGCGCCCATATGGGATTCGAGCGGGTCTTTGAATTGCTGCGGAGGCGGGTGTTTTGGCCACCCATGAGGATGGACGTCGCGGCATACATTCGGGGGTGCCCAAACTGCCAAACGAGTCGGGAGATGTAGTCCCCGAGACCGCCTGTGCGATCGATGGAGGTTGGTGAGCCACTTCAGTGTTGGGGACTGGACGTCTTTAGACCCTTACCAGTGAGTCGAACAGGAAACAGATACATTCTAGTGATGATTGACCACTTCACTCGATGGGTGGAAGCCATACCAATCAAGGACCAAACAGGCGAGACAGTGTCGCAAGTATTCGAATTCAATGTGCCTGCAAGGTATGGGATCCCACAGTGTATAATCACGGACCAAGGGCCCTGCTTCGAGTCAAAAGCGTTTAAGGCAGTGTTGGACAAGTGGGGCATCCAGAGACGGCGAACCTCACCGTACCACCCACAAACCAACGGGATGACCGAGCGGTTCAACCGGACATTGAAGACGTGGATGAACTGCACGAAGTTGGCATGGGAAGATGCTTTGCCTCAGGTTCTGATCGCGTATCGGACCAGCATGCAATCAACCACCAAGGTCGCGCCGTTCGAATTACTGTTCGGCAGAGAACCACGGATTGCGCTCGATACTTGCCTACCGAACCACGGCGAGCGGGAACATCCAGCTGGGCATCAAGAGCGACTGCGAGGGAAAGCTAGAAGCAAAACCAAAGCTCGACAAGCGCGGAATAAGCGAAATTACGACGCCAGGCATGAGGCTTACAAGTGGAGGCCATTCAGGATTAAAGAACAAGTCAAGTTACGGAACAACGATCGGCCGGATCATAACGGGCCGGGCGCAAGCAAGTTCAGAGAACGCTGGAAAGGCCCCTACACCATTATCGACCAGAAAGGGGGCAACTTCTTAATCGAATGCGGAGGAATGAAACGTTGGGTGAATGCTGCTCTCCTGCGACCATGGTACGAGAGGAAGAAAGATCCTCGAGGAGCGGCGGGTGTAGCGGGGCCGCTTCCAAGAATGCCTCGGGGGAGCTCTTCGGAGTTAGCTGAGAGCGGATCGAGAAGGACGGCTAGCGACGAGCCTGGGCCCGGAACTACGGAGCGGGAATATGTGGACAGCGCAATAAATCAGACATATACGCCGCTAGCGCAGCCCACAGGACCGACGCCGAGCCGATTGACACAGCCCAGAACAAGCAAGTCGAGAGCTCTCGAACGACTCCTGGCCGATCCAAATCGGGTACAGAGAAGTAGGGATCGAGGCGAAAACAGGAAGGCGGATCTTCCAAGTCAGCGCTCCCGAGGCGAAAGGACTGGCTCGACTCTAACATCCGTACCTGTGTTGCGTTGTGAGACGGAAATCTAGTCGATATTCGATGGCGCGCGCGAGACCCTCATGTGCCCATTTTCGGTGTGCAATAAACGTCTACCCTCCTGTCGCGTCGTTTTCGCTACAATATGTGTGCAAATAATCATATGGGTAAGCGGTGACCGTGTCCTTAAGTGAGGCTCCAAATAATAAATCAGCAACGTAATGCTCAGCTTGTCACCCGTGTTGAAAGTCCTCATCGGTTCTTTGCCGTTTTTCGCTGTAAACCGAAATGGCTATCCTACCTTCCGTGGAAGCGCTGAAGTAAATTTAGTGTTTGAAGCATATTTCTCGCTACCGGAACAAGAAACTTAAACCTGTATGCTACTACATTTGGCTGGTTCATGAGCAACTGCGCATTGCAAAATCACTGTTTTCTGGCTTAGTGTGGAATCTATCACAAGACCATTGAAATCTACACGCGAATCATTAACCATGAGCTGAAGAACTTCCCAATAGTTGCTGGTTTATAACGTTCACACAACAAGCCAACCAGGTGCCAGTTCACGTTTGCATCAGTCTGGCAAGGATGGGCCAAAACTGCATACGTGAGGTGCGATGTCGAGCCATGCCACCTGTATTAATAAAAGGTAGTTTATCGATATACCATGCACACCAGCCAAGGCGTGCACAGATATACATAAAAACACAGCTGCTCTTGAATGGTCAAACATTTCGTTAAAGAAAATCTTGCGACAAACATTTCTGTAGTTTACACTGTGAGTTTATTGCCAAGTAATAGCCGAGTCCAGGAAAATAATGGAGCTGGTGCGCGGCAGTGTCGGATTTAAAACTTTTGTGGTACTATTCGAAATTTGGCATGATATCATTATGTGTAAGCCAAGGTATCCTGAGCAAAGCAGCTAACGTAAATTTCACTGCAAGTAAACAATTATAGTTTATTCCCGGCAGTGCGGAGCACAACTGCAAAGACATAGGCATGAAGCTACAGACAGATAGTTGGTAAATGTTTATCACCATAGCAAGTTGGCCAGTAACACACCGGATTTTCCTATCTGTATATATATAAGCGTGTTAGTGGGCATGGTGAGTGTACTTGTGCAGTGTGACTAAAGTTGTGCAATTTGCGGTGTTCGTATTCGTAGAAATGAAGAAAAAGTACTCTTCCAAATGGATGACGTTAGTGAAGTGGGGTCCTCCGGAAAGGGAAAAGGGAGTGACTTTATTTAGTAGCGGGACACATCCGCCACGCCGCAGGTTTGTTAAACGGTCCTTTGTGGTGGAGGGTTTTCGTGTGGCTCTCTCCCATCCCTGCAATCCACGACCGACGTTTTCGTCTTTGGTTAGACATATCAGGCAGAGATAGCCGAGCTGGGAGTGGAACTCGGCACATAGTGCATGGCGGCTGTCGCTATGCCCGCTAGGCCACTGTGCTCCGCAATATTCTCCCGAAAAGTTCCCACAAAATTTACTTCTAACCGCTACCGGAGCACAATGGTCTAGTGATCATGGCGATAGCCGCCAAGCACTAAGCGCTGAGTTCCACTCCCAGCTCGGCTATCTCTGCCTGGAGTGTATAACCAAAGACGAAACCGTCGGTCGTGGACTGCAGGGACGGGCGAGAGCCACACCGAAACCCTCCACTTCGGTGACGGTCCCAGTGATCGTATTGACAGAGACATACTTCAAAGTCAACCGACGCCACTGGTACGATTGCGCGTCGCAATCCAAGTCACAGGGCGGTTGCTCAAAAACCCGAAAAGGTCCTTTCTGGTAGGTGGACGCCTGCTAGGCGAAAATGTACCACGTCCTTGAACATTGCCGCCGAACTATCCGCTGGAATGGGATAAACCCGAAGCAAACAGCTGGCACCTTGTAGAGGTTGTTCGGCTAGTCTTGAAGGCAACAACTAATACAACATCCGTTAAATTCCCCATTTCAGAAGTGATTGTAGATGTTGCCCATGGAAGTCTGATGACCGTACCAAAAAATATTGAACGCTGGGTTTATTCATTGTCGTGTCACATTCGCCACGTCGCAGTATTGTCAAATGGATATTTGTGGCTTTTATAGGAGCACGCTTGCCAGGCGAAAGCCCACTACGTCTTGAAGCACTGCCATCGACCTATGTGTACTGCACTGTGTAACTGGTATTGCCTTACAGGCAGCTTTCCTCCTCCTTATCCGTAGTCGAAGGATGCATAGATATATGCGTGCTTTATACAGTGCTTTAGACAGGCCACACTGTTAGCCTTTGATGCCGGTTGTAGATAAAATCCTTTAGTATGTGGCGAATCAATGCAAGGTGAGTAAAATTTTCGTCGTAATAAAGGTTGACTACTTATTTGCTAGCAAACTTATCCTGAAAGTGCACACTGCATGTCCAGCAATTCCCATTAGCATTTTCAAGATGGTGATTGCAGCTGCTCCTTGTGGCGTAACTCGTCCAGCTCAGGAAAGAATCAATGCCTCATTTCCACGCGTCAGACCGTTAAACTTTACCCGCCGTGGGCAGAATCGGAAGACAGATAAAGTGAAACCACCTTCACATATGGAAAAACATCCTTACAAATAATCAGAATTTCTCCAAAGGTAAATTATCATGGGGTATAATTGTTTCCATGTCACGTGAAAACAATGCTATGCCCTCAGAAGAGCATCAGGTAAATGGAATAGAAACATGTGCTCGCATAAATTAAGGAGGGCAAACCCATTGGTTTGAGCACCAGTAAGAAGCTAGAAATCTGACCATGAACTGCCATCGGAAAAGCTACAACGAACTGGGGTATCAAAGGGTTATACAGAAATGAAATGCACTCTATCGTGTTGCCTGTATGAAGTTGAGAAGCTAAATAACGGCAGACACGGGTAGCATTGAAGGCTTATGCCCTTGGCGGCAGTGGACTGAAGACAGCGGTAGAGACCTTGACCAAGGTTACAGCAAACTATGTGCATCCAGCTGTCGCAGATTATGAACTGGACAGACGTGAACGTTAGGTGAAACAATTCCCGCAGCCCACGCACTTGGATATCGTAACTTCCAAAAGCAACCTTTAACTAAAGTCAAATGTCGTTACAAGTGCCTGTTCACACACTTATCTTCATGAGAATTTCGCCTAAAAGACTTAAAAATATGGCACGCCAGGAAGAGCAGTTACTGCTTAGTACCCACAGAGCAACCAGAACATGTCGGAACGTACGAAATTATTGCGATAATCGTTAATAATCGATTACTCCCTAAAATAGTGGACTTCCTAAGCGATGCTTACTTACTCCAGGCCTAGTGTAGAGTCCCAGCTGGTAACGGCACCTGTGCTCTGGACTCACTCCTGATCTAGGGGAGGGGCAGAGACTGCCTTATTCTGGATGACTTCAGTGCACCGGATATTGACTGGGCTATGCTTCATTGTGGGCTTCCTACAACATCTTTTGTTGCTGGCCTTCTTGAAGAAGCCCTCGATACCAACTTACCACGTCCTCACGCCTACAAGGAGAGTTCCGGCCAACCACGGCATACCCTCGTGACGGTAGTCACACCAGTTCCTTCTGACATCGCTGGACAAACTACTGACACCAGTTGGTCATAGCGATCACTGTGCTTTAGCTCCATGTGGACGCGACTTCTTGTCAATTCTGACCAAGGAATCTATCGCCGAGAAGTTCGCGGCACCGACACAAGCCACATACGAAAAGCGGCTAGCAAGCTTGACTGGAACTTGCCGCTTGTTCTGAAACTCGAATGCGCCTGGACCTAATTGCGTTCAACAATGCACTTGCTGATTGAAATGGTTGTCCCAACACCAAATGAAAACGTTTTGTGTGGTCCTCCCTGGGCTGCTCGAGAACTACGGTCCCTACTAAACCAACGAAGAAAACTATGGGGTTGATCAAAGGCATCCCAACTGGCCTTGGAATACAATAACTACAAGGAGGTTTGAAACCACTGTTTTCTAAAGAAGCATGAGGTGCGGCTTCATTATGAACGTAACCTAGTTGAATTATATTAGTCGTTGCCCATAAGGTCCTATGCGTGTATTCACAGAAGGAACAAAGCCAGCTGTGATATGGGCACTTATCCTATACAACTAACCGTACCGTGTGAGGATAATGCGGAAGCTGATTTTCTGGCAAACTATTACTTCTCCCTACATCTGCTGGACGCAATCTCTCAATACCTGAGTAAACGTTCCCATAAGCTGCACCAGGTCGAACTCCATATGGTAACTTCTCTTAAATATCTATTAGCGCTAGATCCAAACACCTCACCGGGCCCTAACGATCATCATCTGTTCCACTAGACAATGGCTGAGCAAGTGGCTATACCCATCAGCCAAATCTTCCATTTGTCTTTAAACATAGTCCTCTGCACCTCAACTGGACGAGGAGTATACTGCCTTCAAAGTGCAAAGGCGGGAACCCGCGAGATTCAGTGAACAATCATCCTGTTCGGTTGAAAAGGATCATCTACAAGACGCTGGAAAATTAATATTCAGCGCGCTCTCCAGAAGCACTGGGATGATTTGGACACTACATGCTCTACACCGCATGGATTGCAGTAGGGACGCCGTTGCCACGTTAACCTTGCTATTCGGGAATAAAATGGGCAAGCTCAATCGCTACCGGTCAACGATTACATGTTGTCTTCGTCGATTTTAACCAAGCATCATATGAGGTCCCCCCTTGACGGCTACTCTGTAAGCTCCGCGAAATTTGTCGTTGGCAACCTTTACACGTGGAGCGCGGATTTTATAGACGAAAGAGTCACGCCAGTGACGGTAAAGGTGACACTCTCAACCGGTGAAGTTCCGCAAGTTTCTGTACATTGGCCTGAACATTTCAAGCACTTTATAAACGACGTTCCTGGATTACTACAAAATGAATGTCCAATCTATGCAAAAACTCAAGCTATTATCTGAGCTACCCGATCCTGCTGCCGCTGACAGGCTACAGGGCTCTGGATGAGCACCTCTAGCGAGTCCTGTAGTGGTCTATCAAACTTGGCTTGCCCATCAATTATGAACGATGGTGCTTCATTCCAATAGGTGTGGGTGAATCACTCGGTACCTATTCACTCAAGCGGTATACGCTCCGCCGATTAAGCATGATGTTTCCCTCACATCTAGAGCCTGCTAGACTTGCCCACCATTTATTGTTAGCTCTTCTCTCACCTTTACTATGTGCTTTTATGCAAACGCGACGACTAATCAAGTCTTACCCGATCGGCATACTGCTCTTCGGATGCATTCAGACCTCTGAGACGACACCTCTCTTGGTTCGGCTGATGCCACTATCACTTCACACCACCTAAAGAGCCTCGTGGGCTTATCCCACCCTTCATAAATAAACCTTTCTCATCCTGACGCTAACTTATTTTTATCCCGCTCTGTTTTCAAATCTTCTTCAACTGGAATGCCAGATCTCATTGCCCTGCGGTGACCTAGACCCATTTATCAATTTCTTTCTGTCTGACTGCTACTATGCTACCCAGACTTGAGCGGTATACGCTATGCAGACTCAACGTACTTGTTCCCCTACCCGTGAGGCTGCTACACTCGTTCATCGTCTAAGGTTAGAGCCACTTATCCTACATATATTGTAAGTGTTATTCCTACGCGCTGACTGAGCCAGTCTCGCCAAATCGGCCACTTGTTATCTGATTTCACTCAGAGTTCTTCGACGTTACAAATCTTGGTTCGCCTGACCCAACTTTTGTTTACATCATCCGGAAAGCATCCTGCGCACCTCCACTCTCTATCAATAAACTTTTCTCGTACCGTTCCTAACCTTTTATTATCCTGCTCTAAGTTCTCAATCTTGCGTTCAACGGAGGACCAGTTCTCACTGCCCTGCTGTGAGTCTAGTCTTACTTGACCAGTCCACAGTTGTTCTCCTTTCAATTGTACGACACGATAACAGTCCGCCGAATAAGCTATTCTAATCTAAACGTTCTTCTGCGATCCCATTACTGCTATTTTTCACTGACATTTACGACCAGGGTCTGGCAGCGATTTGCTCTCTTCCACATGCTTCTCACCATCATCATCAGCATCATCAACAGCAATACAGCAGCCATTTGAACTGATGCTTCGATTCCCTACAACCAAGCGGAGCTATGAAACAAAGAACAAGAAGAGGCAGGGTAGGGAGACTTACCTGAAAACTTTAATGCCCTAAACAAACATTCTGGGTCAAGGCGCCTACACCTTGTGTAAACAACATACCGTCACAAACAGCTGGTTATCGTGCAAATATAAGAAGGCATCGGCGAGACAGCTTCCTTGCGGCTTTCACGGCCCAGCGTCATAATCAGCCATTACCCCGCAGATAACTCAGCATCAAACATACTTTAAACAGGCAATCCGATTAGAAGACGGCAGCAGACGCGCCACTGGTGTCGGCTGCGAGCCATGTCCTGCAAAGTCTCGAGCCAAGCACAAGGTGAGTCATGTGGACTCCAACCCGGAAGGCGAGATGGACCAACGGCGCCCAGATTGGTTGTCAGTGACTTCATTTCCCGCTGCCAAGTCAACTTCGGTCCACCTCGAGCCTTGCGCCACCATACTCCTAGTAGAAAAACTCCCTTCTGTCGCCAAAGATGTCGCAAGTTCAAGTAGGCAGCTCTGGCCTTTGCAATGCGTGAGCTGTCGTAGGTTTCCATGCGCACATCATTGTTAATGCAGCTGCCAAGATAATTGTTTTAATCAACTACTTCGAGTTCCACGATAGCCAGCGTCAAGGGGTTATAATGTGGCTGGCGGTCCTGCAGCAACACTGCATTCTGAAGGTGCGAAGTGCATACCAAATAATGGGACCACCCTAGACAGCATATTTAGGATTGATGGTGCCGCCGCAACATTGTAGAAAAGCAAGACGATATCGTCCGCATAATCAACATCAACTAATGTTTCACAAGTCAGCACTTCAACGCCTACAACGTTGGATTCCGCAAGGAAACAATCCAAGAGAGAATCCATGACGAACTTGAACAGAAATGGAGAAATGGGGCAACTTTGACTAACGCCAGTGGTGCTTGAAAAGCTATCCGATAGGACACCACAGACCCCGACGAGGGTTATAGTGTTGGAGTATAGAGCACGAAGAATGTTCACATAGTTCGTGAGAACACCTTTCCTTGCAAGTAATTCGAACATAATCGATCGATCGATCGAATCGAACGGTCTTGAAATCGAGGAAAACAGCTATTGTCGGTCTGCGGTATGCGTGGCGCTGCTCTAGCACCTGCCGCAAAGTAAATATATGGTCTATACAACCACATCCTAGGCGAAAACCTGTCTCCTCTTCCCTAATCCGAGATTCCCGTTCCACAGTGACGCGACGAAGGCGAATCGACGCCAGTAATTTTGTCACAACTGGCGTTAGGCTAATATCCCTGTGGTTATAACAGTCTGTGCGACTGCCCCTTCTTGTATATTGCCACTATAATCAATTCACTCCAATTAGAAGCGACACTTCCTTCCAGATAAGTTCGAATAGGGAGGGTCAGTGCTTTGCAGTAAACCTCGCCCCCATACTTAAATAGTACAGGTGGGAGGGAATCCGGGACAGCGGCACGAAAAGGATTAAGGGCTGTGATCGCGTTTCAGACCTCGGCCTCCAAACGACTCTCTGACCTAACCGTGCATGGCTCGTGCGGCATCAATTGAGTAGGAGGTCCAGGAGTGGAAGGCCAGCTGAACTGGTCTTGAAAGTGTTCCGCCCAACGAGCCATACGGCGCTCCTTATTCTGTATCAGCGCATTCGCGCTGTCTCTGATAGTCTCACTGACGCCTGGTTTTCTGGAACCAGTGATTGCGGACTACCTGTAACAGTTTGCAATAATTGCCTACTGCTCTTGCCTCCTCCATTTATTGAGCCCGACTGGTCTAATTCGCTACTGCAGCGAATTACACGTTATCTTAGGTATTCCCAATTACTACTCCATATTCGGAACCATTGTCGTAGCCAGAGCCTAGGGTTTGTCCTCGACCGCCCATTGTTGTCCCGTTTTAGTTAACGTTTCGGCTCCAAAACGGCGTTGATTCCGCTGGTTTGGAGATTTACACTTTGAAATTCGCGCCAGGTTTGCGATTCTGGTATGCTGTTTCTGGGCTATATTTTGGCTCCATTTTCCAATAATAGTGCATTTTCTAGCTAAGTGGGCCGGCCTTTCAGTCACACTTTTCTAAGAAAGGCTAAATTGTTAGCCACTACTGTTATTTCCCTTGTTTCCACCCTCCACTTTTACGATCTAATTTTGGCTTGCTTATTCTTTTCCATGAGCCCGCTGCTAATGGATGCTCGAAGTGCGGTGATGTGACCAAAGGAAATGGATCAAATTTCCTCTAGTTGTGCATTTTCCATCGAAAATAACACAATCCATTGGCATAATAGATTGATAGTTTACTAATGGTATCAGGCACCTCAAGTTTCGGCAGCGGTAGCCGGTGAAACGCGCAGAATTCGTACATAAGCTACGGAGACCCAAACTTCAAAAATGTCGTGGCCTACGAAACGTTTGTATTTATCCCTGCTTTACTGTTCGGAAAGATAAACACGATCGAAAGCAGTTGTTAACGATATTTCTTCTCCATGCATGAGCATTGATGTTATGTACAATTTGATCTGATCCCACGCAGGAACAGCATCTGGCGCTTGTCTAGAAATATACCTATATTTATATTTATTTATATTTATATATAGTTATATATTTGTGAGTTGTTCTTCCAAATACTGGCACACCATGACCGCGGTATCTTCTTGGTTTAGACGCGTCAAGTGGAGATAGCCTGACCTGGGGTATCCAATGAGGATATGGTCCTGGAGAACGGAATGCCTGAGGTTTGCCTCAACCAGTGTCGGGCCCTCAATAGTTGTAGCGAGCCGCAACCCAACCACACAGCGTGCTCCTTAAATTAGCTTTGAATTACTCCGTTTTGCTAAGCCTTGCTAGCGGATCTCAGTAACATAGTTTTCAAAGCGTCAGCCATGAACCACTAAGCTCTGTGTTCCACCCCAGCTTAGGTTATCTCCCCCTGACGAGTCTAAACCGGGACGAAAACGCGGCCGTGGTGTGCCATTGTTGGGAAGAGCAACACCTAAATATGTCCAATCAAGCTACGGTCCTCGAGGTCGAAATAACCGAGGTTGACCTCAAAGTGAGCCGAGGTCTCAATAGAGATTGCGAGTCACAACCCAACCACCCAGCATGCTCCCTAAATTCAGCTTTGAACGTATGAGTATATTTCTAGCTTTGCTAGGTGCTGCGCCCGCTAGGGTTCAGATCCTTATTTATGCAAATCACCTGCTCCAACCTGGGAAATGACAACTGAGATTATATGTTCCTATGTTCAAATACGAATGCACAGGCTTTTTACGCGCATGTTTAAAATGGTTGTACTCGCCCACCGTTAAGTTCATCTAGTGGGTTTAGGCGCATGCTCATTGCAAATATGAACGGTGTCCTTGTCAAAAAGTCAAGGCATTCGTGAATGGGGCCGCCTGCTCAAACGTTTGAAGTTATGTTGATAGTGCCTACGCGTGGAATGTAACATCTGCATATCCAGATATCCACACTGGAATTATGCCTGAGTGTAATTAGCAGCCGTAGGAACAGCGGCCCTTTTAAGTATTCTAATGTTGTTTCCACTCAGACGTGGGAACTGTGGATCAAATAGACATCACAAATTAGTCCACCCTGAGTAACTTCATCTCATTCAGGAAAAATAGGGATTCGTCGGGATCCGCAGAATGTTCCTCATGGGTTTTTTAAGATAAATAAACAAAGAATTATTGTATTCTCGAATATTTGGGGCAAGCCCGCGGAGGCTTGATTAGGTGAGGAGAGAACCAAGATGACCACTAGCTGGTGCCTGTTAAGTCCTAGGTAGTACAACCGTTATTGTGCTCTTCAGCAATAGACGCTTGAACGAAACCCAAGACGTTCACCAACGGAACCGAAAGCCAACATGTGCAAGAACTGCAAACCGTCTGCTTGTCGTCTCGTTTGGCATCGTGTTCCCAATAAGAGGGCAACAGGTACCTATAGAAAAGCCCTCAAGCTTCCCCTTACGTCACTTCCTACGGTACAATGTAACAGGTTAGGAAGTTTGGTAGTATTGCGTTACACGCGCCATGCCTGCGCT
Organism: Dicrocoelium dendriticum; assembly: GCA_944474145.2. Lineage (NCBI taxonomy): Eukaryota > Metazoa > Platyhelminthes > Trematoda > Plagiorchiida > Dicrocoeliidae > Dicrocoelium > Dicrocoelium dendriticum. The sequence goes on from OX104064.1 coordinate 125,227,370, forward strand.
GAACAGCATCTGTTTGATAGAGTACTTCGTTCGGTATACGTGTTCGTTAGCCAGTGAGCCCATCGAGTCCAAGTTAAAATGCGGTACCGGGATTAACCACCCTTTATGGTTTACTTCAGGAAAAGTCAAGTATGTCCCCACCAAATAACCAAATAATACAAAACGTTTATTCTCGACCATGCGAGGCAGCCATTAGAAGCATGAGCTCTCGTGCGAAATTCAGAACAGGCGTTTTGTAATCGGTTGAATAATGAAAGTCATACGCCGTTAAGATTTGTCTGTAAGTGAGCCACATATTTAATAGTGGATACAATGCATTGCAGGTGGTTAGTGTAGTATGTGCCTGGTTGAGTGTTCCAGCGACATTTCATTCCGGGACGTAGATAGGCTGTAACAAGCAGCGGGGACTGGAGGGCAAAGGACATAATCCGCAGGCGGCTGAAAAGGCAAGTGCTTTAGGCCCAACACTTACTTTAGTATATCAAGGATATCTGCAACAGTGTAAAACACGGTCGCACATTTCTTTATGCTGATGGTATCAAAATCGTCTACATCTTCCTTCTAGGTACAACCACATCCGCACTGGATAGAATAGGCGAATACATAGGGCCCTAGAGTAATGGTTTCCGCCGTGGCAAGCGACTTTCTCAGCTGTAAAGTCGGGTGTCATGGCTTACAAATGCTTAGTACCTGCAACAGCGCTTACGATTACGACATTCCCATTTAGTTTCATACATGCGCAAAAGATCTGGGTCTGTGTTACTCTACGCGGCACAACTTTTCTGAGCAAGTGCTCTTTGAAGGCGCGAAGGCTCGACAATTAATCTTCCAAATAGAGTGTCAAATACACACTGTTGAAGCAAGTTTAGAACTTTACCGGAGTCACGTTCGCTTGCTCTTGGAGTACCGTGTTTTCATTTGTAGCAGCTTGCGCAAGTCGAACAGGAGTTTGCTTGAAAAAACGCAACGGCGGTTCGTGAAAATGCTCGTACCACAATCCGACGTGTAGTTACAGATGCCGATGCAGTCAGATCAGGGCCCAAGCTGCGTGGCCGCGACATATTTTCCTTAACTTATGCTTCCTGCACAAGTTAATATATAAGTTTGTGCATCGGTACATAACTTCAGTTACTCGGCTGAGAGCAAGAAACAGACTACGCTCCCGTGTTATCTTAGCTGCATATAGAAATATTTGGAACAAACTACCAACAAGGCTGCGAGGACTCCCGAACCCTCAAGTTTTCAAGATGAGTGAAAATGTTCCTGTGCCTGGATAATAAAAAACTGCTCTGTAACATCCGTGACTCGGAAAAGCTCTAGTTGGATGAAGTATCATAAAGTTTTACAGAAATGAAATGCACTGTATCGTGTTGTCTGTATGACGGTGAGAAGCAGTATAGCTCCTCTTGGCAACCTAAACAAACCGCGCCAGAAGGATCTGTCAGCCAGGGGGACACATGTAACCACAGGATTTCAGGTGAGCGTATGTTGCTACTTTGTTTAGATACTGTAGTAGTGCCATCTTGATCGCAATGTTTGAAACTGTTCTGTTTCTATTTGTTGTTGGCTAGGTTGGTAGCTTGTTAGTAATATTTAGACCAACGTTGTTAGACCAACGCCTTTGCATTGTAGTAACAACCCGCCACTAGGTGAACTAAAATTATGCTTGCTACTTCCTAATAGCCAAAAGCAAGAAAGTGCAAATAAAACCGCCCGTGGGAAGGCCCAGGTTAAACATAGGAATACTACATCAAATCATCCTGCTTCCATCCACGATTGTGTTGTCTTCCATGTGGGCACTTGCTCAAAATTGCAGGGCTTGCGTCCTTGAAGCACGTGACGCAGTCTGTTACTCATCTAGGTTATATAATCATTTTGAGACCGGGTCGGATGGAACATGAACAACCCCGGTGTACCACGGTGTGACATCCCGTTGAAGAAACAGATATATTGGCGCAAGGCATTCTTGTCATCCTTCGCTTAATATTTGCCCTTTTACCTCTGTCATCTCGCCTGGAGCGATAACTCGATTTTACTAGGAACTGAGGCTGCAAATCCGGGTATTGAACTAAGTTCACCTAGTTTAATTACGCTTGACCCATTTTTATCTTCTCTGCAGTCACTCAGGCGCTAAGAACCCATGTGGCACTGGTGTGTGCGGCTGCAATGACAGCCCATTCCACCCATTTAGTATCTTCACCACTATGGCCGTCCACTCCCGTGCAACCATACAGTAAGGTGATACATGACATTCTACTCTTGAACAGAATGCCAACTCGGCAAGTCCCGTGAATGTAACGTTTTCGCTGACAGCGTTTTAATAATCGATCATCACTACTTTAACCCAGCTTCATGTTGCTTTAAGGAGAACTGCGCAGAAATGGTAACCTTAAACTGTGAAGCATACTTACACTCCATGCCCCTAGATTCAACACCTGGCTTTCCACCGGAATCCACTCTGAAACTTGAGTAGTAAGCGGCTGTCGGTTTTGAACTGGACGGCTTGAATCTCCCCAAGAAGCAGATTAAGCCATGACCCTGGTTTCCTTATCCGCTGTAGATACATTTGAAAGGCCAATATCAGTTACATCTCAATTCATTTTCTCTGCCTTTTGTTTCTATATTCTTCCCTGAAGCCACAGAGCTTTGACGATTACGGTATTTCTTATCACAGATTGCTTTTGGATATATTTATGATCCACACTTTCTTATGTATTATTCGGCTTTGCTATAAAGGTTGCTGAGGACAATGGCTTACCACTCTGGCTTAAGGGGTTATATACCCAACCCATAATTTCGCCACCATTTGTTTAGCTTTATCTTCCTAATTAGTACTACAACTTAAACCGTTTGTCCTGCGGCTCCGAGTAAGTGGACCAAACTTGGTAAACTCAGTTTAGCTTAATTTCTGCAACTGCGAGTCGAGTAGGAGTAGGTGCTGATAGTTTTTGAACACCTTTCGTCTGCTCTTATAAAAATCCAACAGAACTTAACGGCGTCATTCAACGCAACTCTACTCTTATAATACCACCCTAATATGCCTACATTGGTGCTGCTCATCAACCTCGCGGAATCCCACTAGGCCTTACCTTCATAGTGAATGTTAGTATCGTGATGGCGCCGTGCTTGGTAGCATGCATATTTCAAACCTAAATCAATACAAAAAATAGACAAAACTAGTTTGGTAGGAAGTTTCTGTGTCGAAAGAAATAATATGCGCACTCTCAGTTGGGTCAGTTTCTCCTAAACCACATACTTTGCATTCCAAATTATATTCTCTTGGCCCCATTTCTGTTACATTTTATCTGAATTTTACATAAGTCAATGACTACTGGAAACATTGGTAGACTGGCAACATGTTGAACCAGATCCATGTTTGCTCGTCATTCACGCCACCAAAACATTTCACATTTCATGTTCTCTGATACTGGGACGAAAGCTAGCCATGTGCCAGAGACCCCTGTCCCACCAACTAGCTGGAAATCTAGCTATCTCGAACCAATTCTTGCCTTACCTTGTTCAGCAGTTCAAAATTTATCTGGTATCTCGCTCCGTTGCCCACCGTGCGTCATGCGTAGAGATGGGTGGAAAACCAGCTCACCTTTCATGCGTACTTTACTGTTCTAGACTTTTACGATTAGCCGTTTATGCTGTCTGACAAACTAGGATAGCTTTCACCAAACCATACACAGACCTGATAGCTTGTGTGTTATTACTGCCTTGTTCTGCATCGATGTCACCCATAATGCTCCTCCAAAATTAAAGAGAAGCTCATAAAGAGCAAACAGTTGCACAGCAGAGCGTCCAAACAAATAGTGCACAATAATGCTTTACGTCTGGAAAACCCTAACCATAGAAAACGAAGTACTTGAGGCCTTCCCCACGCGGGCTGAAGAGAATTACACTGTTAGAAGCCTTGCGCCAATTTTCGAATGCTCATTTCTTTGTTCTTGACGATATACCTACGTAACTTATTGGCACTGAGGGTCCACGTATAAGGACATATAACAGGCCAAAATTGATAAAACGTGCAGGAGTTGGCTACTTAATGGTTGGGGTTTACAGGCTCATTCGAGTCAAATAGGCATTGAGGTGTCCTGACATATCCATGTAGCCCAAACACATGTAGTCTCGGGATACACTTCACAACCAATTAAAGTTAAATAAGTTTAGGGATTTTACTTATACACTGGTCTCTTCGACTAGCTAGCCTCTGAAACGGGACGCGGCGTTCTCTTGACCATAGACTAATTACAAACATCCACGTCATTCCGAGCAGACAAAATGTTTTATATTGCCTTACCAGTGTTTTCCTGTATTTTTGCACATATTCGCCCAGGTTTTCTTAAGCAGGCTTGAAAAGTGTTTTTTGCAGCCACCGCGCTGTACAGCGGAAGTACCGCTACCTTCTAGCTATATTGTACATTTCTAGGTACGTAGGCCTACTAAGATCCTCTAGCAAAGATCCACTTCTTCTAATTTTTCTTATTTTCACTGTATATGCATTAACTGTTTTACGGCATTGGAAGCAATATCTTTGGCTAAGGCTTGACAGTTGCCACAGAACTCCTGAAATATTGCAAGTACTTTCGCACTTATCGCGTACAGCGATCAAGCGATGTTATCCTTAGGTTATCGAGTTTTAGTATTATCAATAAAGGTGTTAGAAAACGGGTTTTTATTTTGTTTGCGATGAAAGCCAGTTAATTTTGACGCTCGAGGTCGTCTGTTATTCAGATTTGTTTGTTATATTCTACGTGTATGCTTCATAACTACTTAAGCCTAAGTGCCGTCTGCTTTTAGATATTTATTTAAAACTGCTTCATTTATTTTTACTAGAAATCATCACAAATGTCTTTGTTGACTTTTCTTATGCCATGGGTTTCCTCTCTTTCTATGAGCCCACGCTTTATCGGGATCCCTAAGTTAACGAAGATGGATTATGGAGCTGGTATGAATGCGGTCGTGGGGCGGTTCCTACAGCGTTAGGGCTGTACCCACACGCAAAGTGTACAGAAGTTTAACTCCAGTATTTCTCATGGAAGAGCGTGTGGTTACTGTACATTATGCTCTGAACCCTCGAGGGCACAGCTTCTAGCCAAGTCTAGAAATTTATTTCCTTTTTTATTTAAGTGTCGTTGCTGGCTCGATGGTAAGTTGCATTACATCACTTGGCGGGCTGGGCGGCACAATCACAGGGGCTGATGGAGGGCCGGGCGCAGAAACACGCACGAGAGACGGCTGCACTAACGATACTGAAAACAAAATAGTGAGGTAAAGAGAACTGGAAACGACAAGCGCTTTGTTAGCTATGGTGGACGCCATCTTCCCAGTTGATTTGCTATGGTGACACCGACTCGCTACGATTTGCTTGCTTATTGTTAACTGGGTCAAGATCCATGGTATTGTTTGAGAAAAACGTTGCTGTTCCCAGTCAGCTGCTTCCAGTATCTGGTAGTTGGAGGCGGGGTGATCGCGTCTAGCGGTAGCAGTGCATGAACCAAGGGAAATGTAGCCCACCCAAATGTATATGACGCCACTATGGCTAGCTAAACCGAATACCTACATGACTTACCAAGGTAAATCAAAAGCGCAATAAAGTAGCTTCATTGAAGGCATTTGTGAGGGATATTAATTAAAGTCATTTTAAACTGTTAATAAAACGGCTAAGCTTGTGCAGCGCAGCAATTTGTAGCCGTAGAAAGCCGACAAATAAGTTCGCGTCTAGAATGGGCCTATTTTGTGCTCTTCGTTTCCCTTTATTTTGCTTTATCGTTACTTCTTCGGTTTGTTTGGTGTAGCTATTAATAGAACGCTAGCACACTATCTATCAAGTCGGCTCGCGCTCGATCCTGTATCGGCAACGGTGACAATACCGTTCAGCTAGCCACGAGGAGTGACACAAGCACATCGTTATCTAGCTCCGCCATGGAAGTACCTCTTATGCCCTCCAGCCCCACTGTCTGCTAGGAGTCAAGTAGCCAAGTAGCATAGTATATAGTCAGAGACCCTGCTAGCTCATAACGCCAGTCCCTGCAGCAGGAGTGCCGCTGTAGCAAACATCACTAATGGCGTCGCAGGCGGAATTGTCCGGGCATTTCACAACGCTCCTCAGTCCTAATGTACGCCTGCCAGTTGTTTTGGATCAGGGCTTTTGTAAGTGCTGAGGACGAGGATTCATAAGAGGTGGATAATGCAGCGCGTCAGTTTAGCAGCAGCAAGTCCACAAGTTTTGGTCAAGGGTAGAATATCTTTTGATCGTCGTTTCCTCTTCTCTTTGCTTTACAATTTCGTCTTTCGTTAACTTGGAGTAGACAATTATCTCGCGCTTTCACGCCATCCACTTAGACGGCTCGCGCTCCATCCTCTATTTGATGTCGAAATACTGGATGCCCTTGATTTCTTGCTGGTGCATGAAGCAGGGCTTTCGTTGGGCGCAAGTCTACGCCGTTCTTGGCACCTAGGCAGATCTCACAGTACCGTCCAGCTAGCCAAGAGATGTGACACAGACACACAGTTCATCCAGCTCCGACCCTTACTAAGGGTTGTGCGACCGCCTACGAAGTACCTCTTTTGCCTTGCAGTCCCTCGGTCCACTACGGCTTGGAATGGAAAGCACTCAGAAACCTCCACCGGACGCACAGTACACCATGGAGGCCATTGACGCTCGGCTTTGAAAAATTACTTTCCTGTTCAATTTGCTTTAGTATACCTCCTATAGACCTGTTACTGCTCTTAGGCATCGAAATATGGCAAAGTCTGAGGTTACAGTTTTCAAGACATGAATCGCGTGGCTTGCGTCATTTCGATTGTGCGCGTAAAATAGTTCCTGCTTCTGCGCTACCTATTTACCGAGAATATCGTTAATTAAGCCATCAGTGGCGTCCTTTTATAGCGCACCACGATAAAATCCATCCATCAGGGCTTGCGCTTTTGGCTTAATAAGGCTAGTACTGTGTTCCAGGATAACGTCAAAAGTTGGATTTGGTTTAAACGTCCACATTGCAAGTACTGTTAGTTGCGTTTTGCAGTTATATGCAGGTGGGTACCCGCTTTAACAGGCTCCGCGACGGAGCGTACCATGACAACTGATATAGTTATACAATGGGACACAAGTATGCTTCGTATTAATGACGTCGGCTGCCATAACCAGTTGACCAAATTAAGTAACATTGCGCACCCGTCAGCAAGGTCCCTTGAGACCAAACTGAACACTTAGTACTTGGCATTATTGACACCAAGCTAATAAGACCTATGTAGGCTTCTATCTGCACCTGTACACCAAGATTTCGTGGTCGGTGTTGAAAAGGTGTTCCTTTATTCAACACTTTTGGCGGTAGTTTGCATTACCACAACTTATCCAGTCGTTTAAAGCAATTTAACTAGCGTCACCAGCCATTTCGTTATTTTGCGTTTAGAAGTTACGGTTGTCGCTCTCCAACTACCAGTGGACGGTAATGACCTCATAATATCCCCGTATGATTGTGTAACTTATTCCAACATATAATAGAATTTTAGTTTTCTTATGTATTAGAGAATTAGGTGGTTACTTTTTAGGAACCTGGTTCCTGTTTGTTTGCAGCACACATACGATATCCGCTTCTGAAACGTGCGGGTGGGACCATGAGAAAGCCCAACAATGCACTGGACGCTCAGCCACATTTTCCCTGGCTAGTACTTCTCTCGTGCCCTATTTTTGGCGTTAACGTGCTCTTCTACCTTACAATAAAACTTTCCATAGCATATTTTCGTTTCTTCCTCTTGCGCACTCGGTTGCTGGTTAAGCCACAAATCTGGTATATTTCGCAGATCTAGGCGTTGTAGTACCCCTGAAAGTGCTAGCAGTGCTGAAGCCGCAGTCACTTTGACTGTCAGTAACCAATACACCGCTCACAGTGAAATGCGGACATATTACTTTAGTTTTATTGTAGGGAAAATAGAGATGCGGAACCTTTGCCTTCTGGATAGTAACTTCATTTACTTGCATATATCTACGTTATCGTCTCATTTTTCTATTAAAGCAAATTCCTTTAGTACAAATGGCTAACCTTGCTTAAGAAACTTCAACTAGAAGCTCACTCTTTTTACATGAAATTCCGAACACTTTTAAGCCACCAACCTGCTGAGATCGACATCTTGAAGGCATACAATTTTCATTGTCATTGTGCAGCCGGGGTCCTCAGCTATGCTCGATAAACGGCGAATAAGAAATTGGGTTCTTGATTGCTGGTATAGGGCTTGGTTAACCTTAATTCATGGACATGAATGGCAATCATATTTAGCGTCGCCATTTAAAGCAAAAAAGCCTCCTACTGGCGAGGTTGATATTATAAATAAATAAATAAACTTTTATTCTCGACAACGCGAAGCACACCTTTACAGACGTGCTCATGCTTAACTAACATAGTGTGATCAAAAAGGTACAAAAAGTACATGTTTGGCATAACAGTGTATGTAAGTGTATGAGTGTATATACGTATGTAATTTTGTGTAACTGTAGCTTGTGTCTTTGAATATGCCGCAGCATTTTTGACTGTTTGTTATCCTCAGGAAAGTGAGCATAAGCGACTGATGTCTGTGGGTTGCATAGGACTTTCCGGATATCTAACGGCCAGTGACTTTATTTAGTGGCGAGTCACATCCGCCACGTTGCAGTGTTGTTAAACAGACGTTTGTGGCTTTTTGCAGGGAGAACGCTTGCCAGGCGAAAACCCACCACGTCCTGGAACACTACCGCCGAACTAGTTGCTGGAACGGGTTAAACCCGAACCACACAGCTGGCACCACGAGGAGGTTGTTCGGCTAGCCACCTAGGGTCACGCCAAGTAATTAAGAGCCCATCGATGGTAAAGCCTAGTGCCCGGGTGGCTTTGAGTGGCGCCAAATTAACTATGGAAAAATTGTAAAGATCTAATCCTACCATAGTAAAGTACGAACTAGGGATTATAATCCGAAACGTGTAGAAAAGCGTGCAACTGACGGTGCATATGATAGGAAGTGACGAAGTATATGACGAGGTATATGAAATTTATTCCATGAATATGGTAACATGGAACGCAAATGCTTAGGCAACCAACAATGTTACGCGGAGTGAAGCTTCAAAGCAAATGCTGTCTCATTTTTGTACGTGGAGGCATTCTTCATTCGCAAAGGACGGTTAATTTAACATTCCGCTTGAGGACGCATAGTAGATTATTTCATAGCTCTTAGTTGCAGAACTCGGAAACAGAGGAAAGGGTGAAATGGCAGACACAACCGGCATGCTTCCGCAACAGAAGGGGGCAGAGCTGATGGTACCATATTCGAACTAAATTAATTGAATGCGTATTACCTGATCGTTACACCGTTTACATACATGGTTATTTTGTAATTTTTTATATGAAGTAGTTTCAAAAGTGGCGGCGACGGAGAGTATACCTGAGAGATTTTCGGCATGGATGGGCGAGGAACACATACCGGTAATATAGGGTGGCCGAGGACATCTACGCAAATGACCGGTAAAAGGGATGTAAAGCTAGACGATGGCGGCGTTGCGCATTAGAGTTGGGTAACCACAGTTGCTCGTGACGAGAAAAGAAGAAACGATAAAATGCTCTGGGTTCGCTGCCGTGTATATTAGTGCATGTACCTGATATGTTTTTGCAACAGGCTGCCCGAAATTAATGAACTGTTCGCCTTCAAATTCCGATGGTTTCAATTGTTCGGCTATCGGGATAAAGCAATCAAACCTGCAGAAACTCACAAATGCTTTTTGATTACCTTTAATGTTCTGTATTTCCTCAAAGCTCCTTTTGGAATGCAACATTTCTTTCTATCGTACTTTCCGTACCATTGCAGTTATGCACCAAGGCTTCCAATGAACTTATGATTGGCCCAGCTGCATAAGGTAGTTATTAGTATTATGCTATTTATTTCCTGAGCTTTTAGATGATTCCTCACTTTGCCTTTGGCTGCGGGTGGGCTGATCTATATAGTGACGGATTACAGCTCCCAAGCCAAAAATTTGTACCAATGTACGACGTATTGCAACTGAATCCCTGGTGCAAACACAGTGCTATGCTTGAATGATCAGCATGTCTGGACGGGTTAAAACTTCATCGTCCATAAGGCATGCAACACGCAGCCCACATAACAAAAGATTTTCTAGACTAGTGATGACTTACATGCTATTCTGCCTCTAGCTCACGGCCACTTGGAGAATGGAAGTGCGAGCAAATCCCATCTCGAGAATAATCCGCATGGAAGCAGGTCCGCTGTGGACGGTTCCAGGGTTGGCCCTATTACTTTAATTGAACTTTTGGCTAAATCTGCATTTGTTATCGTTCCTACTTTCTTAAGCACTCTGATACCTTCAGACTGCCAAGCGCTTCAAAACCCATGTGGAATTCATTATACAAAAAGTCACAAGAAATTATTATAAACCGCCTTTATTAAATAAATAAATAAATATTTTATTCTCGACAAAGCGAAACACGCTTTTTGGGCATGATCAACATATTGCATTATTGTCCATGATAGCAGAATAAGCAGCACCAACAGTGGGAGTAGTACAGTTGGAGACAGTAGTGTAGGCCCATAGAGCCCAAAGGTTGTACGTAGTCTATGTACACAGAATGCGAGAGGTAAAGATAGTATTCAGATCACTTATATGGTATGTTGATGAGGAACTAGTCAGATGAGGTCCCGTAAGCCACGTAGGTCATTGAGTGAAGTATGAGGAAACAGGTGAAAAATACTTAAGAATAGTGGCATGTCACTACTCAGATATGTAGGCGTGTTCGTGCGAGAGCAGATATATGCACAGAACTTGTACATGTGGTGTCGGTCAACTTGCAAATGTGTTAGGGGCGGTTACTTTATTGAGTGGCAAGTCACATCCGCCACAGATTGATAAAGCCACTCATTCGGACTTTACCTCGTAACGTTGAGGAACAAACCGTTTATTTATTTTTTATAAGTATCATAAGAATAGAGCAAAACGCACAATATGGATCTAGCAACTTTAAAATGCAAGGGCACTGCATTCGGGCAACGTAGGCATACTTACGAAGGAAGCAGAGGGTGGAGAGAAAATGGAACGGATCACGGCAGCCTCTAGATATACGAAGCTTTGCACATATGTTTAATTCTCGTCAAGGTGAGTAAGCAAGAAGACCGAAGGCTGGAAAATTGTATGATGGCGATAGTACAGATAGTAACGGGGACAAGTTATGCTTCCTTACTTAGGTTTTGCAGTCATTAGCGGATATTCAAATTGTCACAAAATTCCACAGACCAGAAAAAGAACACGCTTTAAATTGTCACGTGGTTAGAATATGGAGATGATAACAAACGGCCTACAGCAGTCTTGGGATATTCGCAGATTCAAGGCCTTTACGCCACGCGGCTGAAGCTATACATGAGTCTTTAATGCAGGAGGAAATAAGGATATTGGCGCTAGTAGAGCGAGTAACGTGGGCCGGCAATTCCCTTATTGATTAAGCTATCCAATCAGTAGGTGATAAATAGTGTCACATAGGAAGTCCAAACCAGCGGCGGTAAGTGCTTCATGCATGCCGAGAAGTCAGAGATGGAGAGAACAAGGAAAGTTCCAGTGAAGGTTCGGGATAGGTGCAGATGTGAGGAATCTCCGTCCAATAGTTTAAGCTAAAGAGAAGTACCGAGTGCAAGAGGAAGCGGGGATCCTTGCGTTAGATGAAAGAGTAACGAAGGCCAGGAATGCCTAATTGATTAGGTCAAACATTCCTCAGGGAATACTTAAATTACTTAAATTGTCACAGAATAAGTCAACAGACCAGCGAAGGCAACAGATGCAGCTTCTCATTAAGTCAGAAGATGGAGGAATAATGCATAAATAACTAACTAAATAGGGTATATTTTTTGACCTGCTGGAAACTGTTCCTGCAAGAGACCAGATCACTTTGTACAAAGTGTGGGTACGTTTGCATTAATAATATAAGTATTATGAAAACTTTGTTCAAACCGCGTGGGAGTGGTAAGCAATTTGATAATTCACATTGAAACATTGTCGGGCATTTCGTTGATATCCGTGCATAGTTCAGCAGTCAGGTTACGTACGGTTGTGTGTATTTCCTTGAAATACACCATACAGCGGCTTAATTACGTTCATTTATTATAGGCCAGACCAAAGTCCTCAAAGCTACGTGACAGACCCCACTCTATTATCGTACCAAGAACGCGCAGCAGCATTCGCTCCAACTTCTACCTCTACAGATACGCACACGTATGGAATAGGTTACCTCTCAAAATAAGGACATACATGAATATAAACCAGTTCCTCTACGCTACTAGCAAATACTTCTCTGTCACACAAGTTTCCATACTATTGAATAGCAACAGTCCTGAAGTAGAGCTTTTTGAAACTGGACCAGACCACTTATAATCGCCTCTTCTTAACTTCCCACACTATCCTCTTCCTGACTCCTCATCTCTCTCCTAGCGCGCCGTAATCCGTCGTTCATCTTACTCGCGTCAACTCCTCGTGGCAGTAGCTAGTCATTGTTGGCTCCATGTAGCTTGCAAGGAGCCACTCCTTGATGCTCCAGACTTCATTTTCCTCTGACGTCTGTCTCACTAAGCTTCGCTCGCATGTTGATTTCTTCATCGAAACTGTAGAAATACAGTGGTGATCAAACGTCTTATTGACATGGCTACACCAAACACTGACACATTCTTTTCTAGAGCCACTATCTCTGCTTAGCAACAGCTAGTCGCCATAGCTTAAATCATATTTTGCGGATACCCGGAGCTCGGTAGGAGTTGCTCCTTTTTTACAAATTTCC
>OX104064.1:125240530-125272338 GCA_944474145.2 Dicrocoelium dendriticum
CACACAGACTGTGAGTGGAGCCACTCCTTGATGCTCCAGACTTCATTTTCCTCTGACGTCTGTCTCACTAAGCTTCGCTCGCATGTTGATTTCTTCATCGAAACTGTAGAAATCCAGTGGTGGTCAAACGTCTTATTGACATGGCTACACCAAACACTGATACATTCTTTTCTAGAGCCACTATCTCTGCTTAGCAACAGCTAGTCGCCATAGCTTAAATCACATTTTGCGGATACCCGGAGCTCGGTAGGAGTTGCTCCTTTTTTACAAATTTCATTATCTTGCATTGTTTGCGTCACAGCTCAGCTGATCTGTTGACCTATTATTTGCCACCGTAGGATCCACTAGTAACTAAAGGCCTAATCCGAACTCTATCGGCGGTCACTCTTCTCTCTCCTAGCGCGCCGTTATTTGTCGTTTGTCCTACTCGCATCAACTACTCTTGATAGCAGCTGGTCATTGTTGTCTCTATGGAGCTTGCAAGGAGCCACTCCTTGATGCTCCAGACTGCATTTTCCTCTGACGTCTGTCTCCCTAATCATCGCCCGCATGTTGATTTCTTCATCGAAACTGTAGAAATCCAGTAGTGATCAAACGTCATAATGATATGGCTGCACCAACCACTGATACACACTTCTCTAGAGCCACTATCTCTGCTTAGCAGCAGCTAGTCGCCATGGCTTCCATCTAACTTTGCGGATAACCGGAGCTCGCTCCCTTCTTACAATGTTCACTCTCTTGGATTGTTTGCGTCACAGCTCAGCTGGCTTGTTGATACACTCAGCGGATCCATAGGCATACACTAATGGCCAAGCGTCTGATTGGAATGGCTATACCTGGCGACTGAGTATCTCCAAGCGCCATCATCTGTCGGTCGTCGTAAATTCGGCATCTCTGTTCAGAAGTAGCTAGTGGCCATTGGCTCCATGCATACGCGACGATCCAGTGCTTGTTAGGAGTCACTCCGTATCTCCTTAACCTTTATTCCTTTAGAATAGCTGCATCCAATCCTTCCGCTGCCCAGCCACCAATTGACCTTTAGGACTCTCTCGCGGCAACCTATTTATTTTCGCTTATTATGCCCTCCCTCTCGGATTACCCTAACTACGTACTGTTCATGCACCTGACAATAACTACCAATACTCTAACTCTCTTTGCTCTATCCCCACGTAATTACTGGCTCATACTAAACGGATACTTCGTACTTTACTTACTGGTGCAACGCTCTTGTCTCTACGCAGGCGTTAGCAATCCAGCCATAAGGCTAACGATGATATAGGATATTCAAAAGACATTTTCAGCATAATTATTGTTGCACAGTGTACATGCTTTTGTCTCAAGCCCAAATGTTGTAAGACAGGACATTAACAATCTTCAACTCCATGCCTGTTCTTGCGGTCTTCTCTCGGTTGTCCCTCATTTTTCCTTTTCCCTGAGGTCCGGGACTTCTTAGAGATCTGGGATTAGACTGAGGAACGGTTTTGGCCCAAGACGGACGTAACAACCCACAAGGACTCACATGGAGCAAGGTAGAACTCCGAAAGGACCGAACTACAATCACTATAACCCACGTCCAGTATGGAGAACTGGACATATCCTCATCCTCCCATACATTATACATCTGAAAAATCTGGACAGCGGAAAAGTTGAACTTTTGCTCACTTGGACATACAACAAGAAGAATAATCGCGATGTCCCTCTCCTCCACCGACCTCAAAAATCATGGCGACCCCGATCAAATTACCTGTCCAACTAACATAGGAAATTAGAAGCCATTACTCTGCGAAAAACCGAAGGTAAAACCAGTCGTCAAGCGGCTTTGTCAGTTCAACACTAATGTTCAAAATGCTTTACGGCAATGTTGCAGGACGTGGTGGGTTTTCGCCAGACAAGCGTTCTCCCTATAAAAAGCCACAAATGTCTGTTTAACAACACTGCGACGTGGCGGACGTGACTCGCCACTCGATAAAGTCACTGCCCACAACTACATACTGGCAAGTCGACTAGACTCACATGCCAACTCTTCCCGACACGGTTTCAACTACACACGCTTGAACCCGATGTATCGTCGAGATACACATCAGTTTTTAAACCTTGATCATGCCTGAGTTGGTGTGTCTCTATGAAACAGCATAAACCATTTATTTAGTTATTTATTGTACAGTTCCAATCATGGACATATGAACAATTTTCTGCTGTTACTGTTACCGTTGCCATAAATTGTTTGTACAGTTGTACGTATCTGATCATGCCTCCATGGGCGAGCCTCACATAGTCGAGAATAAAGTATTTATTTATTTACTTTCCGCGGAATTTTGCTATAAATTCTAGGTCCGATTTACGACACCTGCTCGGAGGAAATAAGCGAAGGTTGGATCTAGAAAGAAAAACCGAATGTTTGAAACATTCTCGAAACAAAAGTAAAGATAGAATAATGCACAAAAGGGCCTAATGGTGCCGTGTCAAGAGCTAATAAATGTTGTAAGATAAAAGGTTTCGCTATCTCTGTAAAAACACTGCGACGTGGCGGATGTGAGTCGCCCCTGAATAAAGTCACTGTCCACATCTACATACTGGCAAGCCGAGTAGAGTCATATTTCAACGTTTTCTTGACACATGCAAAAATAATTTACACTCCGTCTACATCTACCTGTTCACTACAATTTTGGCGTCTTGACTGTTTGCACTAGGCACCGTTGAACCCGAAGTATCTTTGCGAACCATAGCAGATCCTGCCTGCTTTGGTGTGCCTCGATAACTTCGAGAAAAAAGTATTTATTTATTTATTCATTTGTTTCCTATACATAGATGACACTGAGCGCCATACACAAAAGCTAACAGAGGAAATATAAAACCAATATTTGGCGTAACTGTAGAAAATAATGGGGATGTAATGCCTTAAATATAATAAACCTCAATCGTTCATTGAGCTACCGATTGACTGAAAACCCATAGTAGTTTAAAAGTCATTTGGTGACTGTGTATAGCGCCAATATTCTTTTATACTAAAAATAACGGTTTGCTTGAGAAAGCAAATAGAGAAAAGAAGGAAGACAACAAAATATAGATTAGCGTTATCACTACTAAATACAACAGCGTATAAGACAAGATGCAAGGTAATTCAAGATAAGGTGTATTTATTAGGTGCGACGTGTTTGGCCGAAAACGGGATTCTCTAAGCTTACGCGGTAATAAATGGAGCATGTGGGAAAATCCCACTGAAAGTCTCAACGCCTTAAAATAGGTTTCATACACACGAGTTTTGACATGGTGTAATTTGTCTTAGGTCGAAATGTCTCATCGTGAGGTTTCTCGGAGATACTGATCATTTCAAAGCATTGTAAAGCTCGAAACCATAAATTTTAATAACACATGGTGGTTTCAAATATAGCCACGGTAACCAAAGGCAGGTCTGTATGGATAAGGCAGAGAGGCTTTGATTTAGCTAGCCCATAGCCCCCTACAAGTGATGCATATTTCCAAACTTGGTATTACGCCATTTATGCGTCTGTGCACTTTCTACAACAACGGACGAAGTTCTATGTCTGCTGACACATGTCAGAGGTCTGACGCTAAGGAAAAGCAAATTAGTGGCCGAACAAGGCGAATGGCCACGAAGCGACCAAAGCACTGCAGCTTGTATGTATCGTGCCACAAGGCTGTGGTTGTGGTGACTAGCTTTACAAAAAAGAAGGATTATTGTGTCTTGTATGTTCGGGCACAATACGGTTAAATTCCTTGTCCTTTTAGAGGTAATTCTCTTCTGCCTTGGAGGTCGGACACGAGTGTTCCTAAGCTTGGGACATTGTTTAGCGTCACATCATCTATCACGTTGGCGATTTATCTAGTCAGGGCTGTGCCAGCACGTCAGGCCACATGAAGGAATATTAATATAGGCCAGACAAAGGAACGTACGTGCAAATAGTAAAAAATGGCTGTATACCCGCAATGGTGTGTGGCACATGTATGCCTCCTAGACGGCTCGGTATCTGGGCAGAGAGGTAGGGAGCCTACGCGCCGTCATTGCAGCTAAAAATAGTGAGGATATGTACAGAAATGCAATAAGCATACATAAATGCAGCTCGGCTGTAAAAGAGTATTGAAAGCGGAGTTAAAGAAGTAATATGCGGTATCCTCATCATCATTACACGTTAGCTGGAGGTGAAAAACACCTCAGCTATTGTGCCGCAATACAAAAGACAAGAAAAGGAAAACAAACGGCAGCACGCCCGCTGAGTTCTCAGTAACGGATGGACATCGGTCCGGAGAGCTAACAGCTGGTTCCCGTAAAAGTGAGTTATAGTATGCCTAACAAGTGAGATCGTGATTGGTGGGGGATGCTAAGCAGCATTGGGGTGGACAAAGTAACTCAAAACACAAACGCCATTGGGGCCGGCTCCTAGTCATATCAGCAAGTGTGGCCAACCAAACGTGTTCACCGTCCTTAGGACCCCAGCCAGGCAGTCGGGATGCGCCAACCGACGCCAACTTCGAGGTGAAGGTTATTATTTCTCTAGACAAAGTCATCACTTGGCCTCCCCTCCTCCTCTTCCAACCGCACCCACAAAGTGCAAACAATGAACGTCGCAGGAGTCGGTGTGATGGTATGCGCAACACGTGGCCTAACCATTGGAGCCTGGTGCGTGATATAATGGTGCTGAGTGGTTCACTCGATCTTTCTGCACTAAATACTCGAGGTCGAACACGCTCATTGCTCACGCGGTGCTCGCACCAAACGTGCGCTAAGCTGCGAAGGCAGCGATGCTCGAATATGACGAGCCTCTTAATGTCTGTCGACCTGATGGGCCAGGTTTCACAGCCATATAGGAGAGTTGAATGGATGGCTGCGTTGTAAACCCTGCCCTTCAGGGCGACAGTAATATCGCGTCTGTGCCACAGATGGCGGAGAATGGCAAAAGCACCTCGAGCTTTTGCTATGCGGTTCGTAACCTCATCTTCAATCCCACGGGTGCTAATATAGCTGCTCAAGTACTTGAATTCCTGAACGACTTCTAGCAGATCACCACCAAGCGTTAGCGCAGGGTTGGGTCCCTGCCAATCTTGGAGAAGTACTTTGCATTTCGATGGAGCAAAGCATAGCCCAAAATGATTGACAGCCAGTGCTAATCGGTCCAGTGCTGTTTGGCATGTTTGGGAGCTGTCACAGATTAGGACAATATCGTCCGCATACTCCAAGTCAAGAAGTCGCTCACCAGGAAGTAGCTCCACACCTTCTAGGTCGTGTCCAGCGAACGCTGTTTCCATGACTTCAGCAGAAGCGAAGTTGAAGAGGAAAGGTGACAGCGGGCATCCTTGTCTCACACTGTACGTGATACTGATGGGTGGCGACAGTTTGCCATAAACCCTCACCCTGCCTGAACTCTGCGCGTACAGTGCTTTGATAATATTTACATATTTATCAGGCACACCTTTCCACAGCAGACAGTCCCAAAGGGCACATCGATCGGCTGAGTCGAAGGCACCTTTTATGTCAAGGAACACGACAACGGTGGGTCGCCAATAAACCCGGCGGTGCACCAACACTTGACGCAAGGTGAAGAGGTGGTCAATGCAGCCCCGACCTCGACGAAATCCGGCTTGCTCTTCACGAATCAGGCTTTCACGAGTGCCAGTCAGTCTGTGCAGAATGGCGGAGGCAAGCAATTTAGAGGCAATCGAAATCAGACTGATTCCTCTATGATTTCCGCATTCCAAAAGGGAGTTTCCCTTGAAAATTGAGACAATGACGAAGCGGTTCCAGGCTGTCGGGACAGCCTCCTGCTCCCAAAGTTTTACTAGCAACTCGTGTAAAGCATCTACTAAAGCAGGTCCCCCGAATTTGAAGAGTGCTGGGGGAATTCCATCTGCCCCAGCGGCCTTATGCTATTTCAACAGCCTGATCTCAAGTTCAACATCTGCGCGTGAAAGCGGATCCAGGGAGATCGCTAGGGAGAAGGGCGCTCAATGCCCGAAGAAGAAAGCGATAACTCAGGTTGCTTAAACCGCCTTGCAAAGTGTTCAGCCCAACGCTCCAAGCGTTTCGGCAGGCTGTGGATCGGCTGCCCACTCTCGTCGCGTAGGGTCTCGCTAACACTCAATCTACTACTGCCCGTTTCCGTACCAGACGGAAAAACTTACGATGATTACCAACGGCAGCGGCTGTTTCCATCTCAGAGGCACGATGAGACCACCAGGTTTCGCAGTCATTCTTCAGGCTAGCACGTAGTTTTGCCCCGGGATTTTCGCGAGCCCCATTGTATTCGCTTCCAGCCGGAATACGTCGGCGAGCATCCTTAATTTCCAGATACTCTGTAGAGACCCAAGGTCCGGTTTGGCAATTTGCTTTGCCACATGAAAACATGCCTGCTAACAGAAACGCTTGACGAATATGCGACCAGTGATCTTCAACGGTGTTCAACGGGCGCTTACTCAGCCTACATGTCAACGCACTTTGGTACACATTCAGAACATTTGGTTTCGCCAGCTGGCTGGTGTCAATCTGTTCACGCCGACGTTGCGGGCGTCCACCGAAATGCACCAGGAGGTCGGCACAGACAAGTGCACGGTCAGAGTCCACGCTCGTGCTCCAAATCGAGCGGCAATTTTGGACACAGCCTCTCCAGCGGTAACTGATCGCGATATCATCGATTTGCGTCCGTAGCTGACCCGAGGCTGGTGGCCGCCAACTCACGCTTCTGCGGCTGCTGTGTCGAAAGTTGGTGTTCGCGAGAAAGAGGCGAGCATCTTCACACAGCTGTAGCAATCGCTCACCGTTATCATTACAGGAGTCTACACCATGTTGGCCGCCCAGATGAAGCTCATCAGAGGACCATGTTCCGACTTCGGCGTTTAGGTCGCCAATCAACACCACAGTATCCAAGCTTCTTCTGTAATGAAGGAGCTCGTGTATTCGCTAATAGAAATAATCTTTCACTGATTCAGTGCTAGAATTTGTAGGTGTGTGGGCCGCAATGAAAAACAGGCACCGTTTGTCCCCGCGCGACTTCACTGCACGGAACGAACCAGCTAATCTAACGGCGCACATCCTACTGTTTACTGGGATCCACTCAATCAGGGCAGCTTCAGCCAGAGGACTCAAAACAATGCCGACGCCAACTTGACCGGCATTTGAAGCTGCATCATCGCCAGATAGGCGCAATGAGAATGTGCCGTCAGTGTCGCATGTGGGGGATCTCAGGGTAAGCACGGAGCTCGAATCTTGCAGGCAGGTTTCTGATAAACAGCAAATATCGATCGATAGGGTCTCTAGTGTGCGGGCAAGTGCTGCCTGTTGGCCAATCTGCAGCAAAGTGCGCAGGTTGAGGCATGCCAGTCTTAGCGAGACGCGAGGACTCCAAACGGAAACGAATGAGCTGACGTTGTCCGCTTGGTTGAACATGGACTTGTCAACTGGATTGGAGCGACGCCCTGCGATTGTGTGTGATTTGAAATTAGAAGACAAGCGACTGTTGAAGTAAGCTGGGGGTGCGCCAAGAATTTGGGGATTGAAAATGGGGGATACAAGTAAAGTTGGAGGGGGACGGTAAGGATGAAGAAGCGCAAGAAAGGGTATCAGAAGACGGGAAGGCCGGTGCAGTAGCATCCATACCCCTATCCACCCTGCTCGGTGCATGAGACAGGGTGCCGCTTATTATCCTCTGCGACGGCCAGAGCATCAAGAAATTGTTGTAGGAAAGGTTCATTGTATTGTGTGGACGGAAAACTGTCAAGTTGCCCAGGCCTAGAGAGGAGAACGATTAGGGTTCTCAACCAAAGCCTTTGGTTCAAAAACCTTACCGCAAGGCAGCGGGTTTTGGCACTGGACTACAGAGCCCGTTTTATGAAATAAGGAGCCGCCCCCATTCCAACCCTCAACCTGGAGGACCAGGAGGCTTAGTTTGTCTGGCCTCTAACCATTGACCAATCTAGTCTGAGTGGCTCTGAATATGCAAAAAAGAATCACCCAGCATAGCTCAATGGATCTTTGAGGCACGCAAACCATCGCACCAAGGTAAGGTCCAGCCTCATTGCGATGGAATGTGGTATATGCGGTATAAATAAAAACGGTGGCCGGTAGTACCTCGACTGTTAATTCTGCACCCGTTAGTACGGCGCTTTAATGAAAAAATGGGTCAACGATAAAGCGTCGGCAAGGGATGCATATATATTAGGCATTTATAAAGCCATGCGGGCTCCAGGGTTGCACAGAGATGCGATAAGCATGTGTGCTGTGGGTTAGCAAAACCGGAGCCAAGCGAAAGGACGTAAGTGGGATATTAGCGTTGGAATGAAACGCATGGGAGGCCAACGATCCCATTGTGTAGTTTAGTCCTTAGTAGCTACCTCAGTGTTAAAGACTACGTAAGGAAATCAGCGGAAATAGGTGCTACATATGTGCGACGAAGTCAAAAGAGAAAAAGTATAGGTACAGGACAGACGCAGCATTTATGCAGATGTGAGAAGCCTACGTCCCGGCACTGCAGCTCTAAAAGTGGATAGAAAGTATGGCTTAAGGGGATATTATCGTTGGTAGAGTGAGAAACGGAGGACAGCCATGCATCGGTTAATAATTCTTCCCGTCATTAGTGGCTAATTAAAGTGGCATAGGCGAATACCGGAATTTAACGGAGGTAGTTGTTTCATACTTGTCAAGAAGTCAGAAGATGGAGGGAACAAGGATGGACTCAGTAAAGGCCCGGGACGTATGCTGATGCGAAGAAACTACGTCGCGACATGGCAGCTGTACTGGAACGCAGGATGCCGGACGAAAAAGGGATATTTGCGTTGATTAGGCTAGGAACAGATGCTAGCAATGCCATTAGTGCCAGCCATTAGTGGACGCTTACAGTGTGACGGTAAACCATGAAATTGACTGTTTTTGATCTATTCATGCAACAAATTAGGAAGATGGAGAGAACAACGAAAGGCACGGAGCAGCCGCAGGATGTATGGAGAGACGAGGAACCCACGGCCCGTCGTCGCAGCTAAACTGCAGAAGAAATGATAAGATAATTGATGCTTTTTATCTCTGGTGGAGAGAGGAAGGGAAATCAGCAAGGTCTCATTGCTTAAGTCCTCCAGTCATTCTAGGGTACCTACGGTGTCACAGTGGCAGTCAGGAAATAACCAGAGGTAGGTGATTCATACTTGCGACGTAGCGAGATGTTGCAGCAAACAAGATAATCCTAAGAGCAGGCTCGGGAATATTCAGTTGCGTAAAGCCTACTTCCAATCATTTAGGCTAAAGCAAAAGACCGAATGCATGACAAAGAAGTATTTTGGCCATAGTATTGAGAGTAACAGGGGTCATCAACGCCTCATTTATTAAGTGTTGCGGTCACATGTGTATACCTAGAGTGTGACAGCTGAAGTCCGGAAGTTAACGGAGCTAGATGCTTCTTATAACTAACGAACTCAGAGGATGGAGAGGAAAAGGAAGAGACCACTGCAGTCTCAGGATATATGCAGACGCGAGGTGCATACTTCAAGTCGTCGCATTGTTACCGCTGCGCTCAGCGTCACACTCAGAAGTGTTTCTGTTTCAGTTGTGCTTCATCACATTAACACAATTTACACAACCAATGTAGCTTTAACCTGCACTTATTGTCCAACTCATTTGCAAGTGCGTGGTGTTTTGCTCTAGGTCCATCCACCCCACCTCCCACTTGCGCTATCTTTGGTTCTAACATTGAGGCTAAATGGCATACATTTTTAGGACATTCACAAGCAACAGGCAAGCCAACTACGCATCCTAAATCTGTGCTGATACCAGGTTTGACCTTGAGTGCAAAGGCACCCCACATCGACTTACGACCAGCGCCACGGTTAAACGCTCAGCCACAGCGATAAACGCTGAGAAAAACACGAAGTTTGCATCAGGCTTCACTCAATCCAAACCGTTTCTGACGCGTGACAATGAAGTCCCTATTTTTGACCCCATGCTGAGGCGATAATAAAAGTCCATGCATTTAAAAATCAGTTTTATCTAAAAATCGAACTGATTAGTATCAATAAAACCATGATTAAAATCCTCAGCTAACACATCTATCAGGCATCCGAATAATCCTATGAAACTATCGGATGTTGGAAGGCATCAACCTGCTGACGGTAATCAAAAGTGCAGTAAGCAAGCGCATACGCCGCGCAAAGAATATAATGAGGTTTAACGTGCCAGGTAGATTGCCATTACAAAAATTGCTGCGGACCCAGCTAAAGGCGAGCAAGTAGCTAGTAGAATGCTGTACTGCAAGTCGCTTATCCAAAAGCTGCGGACAGTCATGCTTTGTCCTAATAAAATGTAAAAGCCATGAACTGGCAGAACGCTTCATAGTGGATAACATTCGTTTCAACCAACAGAAAGATCCTGGTTCCATATTAATTCTACCTGACCGGACGCCTCTGCAAAGGGCAACATTATTCATGCTTGCCCCGCAAAAGGACACAGACAAGAGAAGAAAGCAACGCCTGCCGGTTGTCACCCGTGGACACGCATTGTAGACTTAGAAAATCCAAAATAAAAACCTGAGGAGCCGGCACGAAAGAGACTACAAACCCACGGGTTTCAAACCCTGATCTCGCCACAAGGGATGTTGCAATGACCAGGTAGCCTAATGACGCAATGGAACAATGATGTAGTACAGGTAAAAAAGGGTTGCTTAACAAATCCCATGCGATGGAAAAGTAAAAGAAAAGTCTATGATAGTGTGAAGCGATTTAGTGGACGCACAATAGTCTTATGTAGAAGAGCAGTGAGTTTCGCGTATTTACAGTAAACATCCCTAATTCCATTAGTTGAGAGGTTGGTAAGCCACCGTTTGCTTGCGTTTTGTGTCCTTTTGGTTGACAAGTTATAAACTTAAAAGCAAATGAGGCAACACGTCGTCAACTCGTTCTTCAACTATCTCCAGGATGGAAACAGAGAGGACATAATTAGGAAGGGTGTTCCAAGGCTGGCACAAGCGGAGAGAAAAAATTAGTACAATATTTAAGCCGGCTATACGGTATTGCCAATTTCAGTGGATGGACTATTAGGTTAGTACTGTGGTGCAATTCCAGCAGCCGAGGGCAAGTGTGGTTTGGGTTCTTCAGAACCTGATAAACCTTTATGAGCTTCTTCGTAAACGCCGATGTCGACTGCTGTATATTCTTAGAGTACCTTCCAAGCTAACAGGGCAAATGAAGGAGGATCCTGACGTTCTTGGTTACCTTTTGTTAAGGGGGCTCGAGATCGACGAGCTCCCGTTTCTGCCCTAGCTGCTACGCCTGGATAGCATATTCCACTTGCGGCCGTACGTAGGCGTTGCCTTTGGGGGAGCATGAGGGTTCGAAAGGACCGAACGCACTGCGAAGACCGAAGTGTTGATTGTCGGTTCTCGTCGCCTTCTCTGCTTGGCTTGAACACCCGAGATCTACCTGTACCAGGACCCCCAAATCACGCTCCTGAGAAGCTTTCTTCATGGTGTGATCTCCAGGCTTGTAAAAGTTCACTGGCTGGTGGCGCAGATGGATCACCTTCCACTTAGCTATAGTTAACTGAAGTAGATCCATTTTTGCTTATTCATAAATGCAAACTGGATGACGTTGGTATGGATCATGGTCATCCTGGTTGTTATTCGCCCGCCATATCTAGAGACTACCAGTGAAAATCGAGATATCAGAGGATATACCTCTTGCCAGGTCGTTGATAAACACTAGGGCTAAGCATGGTACCATCACCGAGCCCCATGGGACACCACATTTCACATCAACCGAGTTAGAGAGGAATATCCTAAAGCTTATGTGAAGCTTCGGTTGGTGAAGAAAGTTGCCAGTCCAACCACACACACGATCTCCGATTAATTAGCTCTGTGTCCTGTGAAGTAGGACGTGGTGATCCAGGCTGCCGAAAGCGTTGGGAAAGTCCAGTTACATGACGTCAACTCTGACCCCATTATCAGCCACTTGCGTCTAACTACCTCGTGCTGTTAGCAGGTTGGTGGTGTATGACCGTTCATTGTCTTGGATATCTAGATAAAAATGGATGACATGCATAAAAGGATAAGCTGGAACCCATGTTTAGTGCACCCAGTCCATACAACGAAGCACAATTATGTTCGTTCATTGGGATGCTTTCACACTACCGTCGTTTTTTTTACCTAACCTGGCCTCTGTGATCGCACCATTTCATGATTTGTTTAAGAAAGATGCCAAGTGGTCATGTAAAAGGAGGGAACAAGCATTTTTGAAGGCGAAGAATCTACGTGTTTCTTCACCTGTGTTAGTGCATTATGATGCAAACAAACATCTTGTCTTACAATATGATGCCTCACCGTTTGGAGTGGGAGCAGTCCTAGGACATCAGATTCCCGATGAAACCATCCGTCCTATTGCTTTCGTATCCCAAACACTGCAAGCTGCTGAGAAGTACTACGCACAGCTGGATAAACAGGCAATGATCGTGATATTTGGAATCAAGCGCTTCCATCAATACTTGTGGAGCAATCGGTTTGAGGTACAGACAGATCATAAATCACTGATTTCGCTGTTTGGTGAGGGACGCCGTATAGAACAAATTAATGCATCCTGTATGATACGCTGAGCACTTAGCCTTTCCGCTTACAGCTATGGAATTCGGTACATCTCTGATTCCCACAATAATGTAGCTGATGCTCACAGTAGATTGCCAAAGGAAGTGAAAAGTAACGAGCAAGTTAGAGCGCGTTGCGAGTTCGTCCAGTTATTACATCACTTAGACACCACTCCAATATCCAACGACATGGTTAGGAGAGCTATAGACCGAGATCCGGTCCTGTCGAGTGTGAAACGTTTGATATTAAGCGGTTGGGATTCCCGATCCACTGAGGTTCTACATCCGTTCTCCAGTTGCCGATTAGAGCTCAGTCTGCATGAAGGACGTATAATGCGTGGATCTCGTATTGTTATTCCGTCTGCTCTCAGATCAGCCATATGGAGAGAATTACCTGATGCTCATCCAGCAGTCCTCTACATGAAAGCTCTGGCCAGAGCCTACTGTTGGTGCCCGGCAGTTGATCAAGATACCGAACTTGGTTTGAACGAATGTGCTATATGCTAGTAATATCGGAAAGACAAACCAGCCGGTCCGATCCACCCCTGGGAACTACCTGATGATCCATGGGAGCGTGTTCACGCAGCCTATTTCGGTCCGATTGAAGGAAAAATGTTACTATTGGTAAATGCGTACTCAAAATAGACATGTACATAATGTACATTTTGTCCCAAACGTTACTTCGGAGACTACAATTAATAAAGTGCTCACTAGCCTATCCACATATGGTATGCCAAAAACTTTAGTTACGGATAACCGTCCACGACTTACGAGTGCAGCTTTCGATCAGTATCTACAGAGTAACGGCATCCACAATATGAATTCTACACCATATCATCCAGCATCCAATGGTTTAGCAGAGTGGTATAAACCGTGAAGGCCGGTCTCCTGAAGCAAAGCCAAGGATCTTTGCGCACCAGAAGATCGACTCTTGTTCGCGTATCGTGTCACACTCTTAGAGTCCATCGGCAAAAGTCCTGGGGAGGTAACGTTTGGGCGTCGTCTACGCACAAAGTTAGATGTACTGTTTCCAGACCCTCGTCAAACCAGGTGTTTCCAACAACAGCTAATGCACCAGAGTAGACACGTACGCGACAAAACCCAGTCTGTTACCGAAACTCCTACATGAGACCATATGGCAGCCCGGAACCGTACTGGACAGTTCACGAACGGAAGCCAAGATACAGCCGGAAACCGGAGAAACGGTACGCTGGCACAAGGATTTTATTCGGTCCCTGCATCCGAGGTATCAGACCCCGAGGATGAAACCGTTGATACAGAACAAACTGAGGCGACTGACAAGACCCAAATGGATGAAGCTGATCTACCGATCGCTGTTAGTAGACCACGACGTTCACCCAGACTAATAGAACGTTACATTTTACAACCTTGATTTTAGCTACCATGTGAAGGGATGTTACGGACATCCACGACCGATGCGTCGTATAACACTCACTAACTACACGCGTCCAATCAGACGACTATAGTCCATTCGCTAATTGGTTGCTGTTTCTCATTGGTTCGTTTTGGTCCTATATGCTTTCAACTGGCTCCGGTTAAGACCGCGGATACGGCATGGCACCAAACCAGTAAATAGTCGTATAAGAGTGAAGCTGTACTTTTATAACTGCCTCTTGGTTACGCAACGTCCTGACGATCTGGTGTCAACTATCCTAGTCTCCATAACATGTACCTAAGTAACTTGCATGGGCGATAGAGTGACGATGACGCAAGATTGTACCATGCAAATCACCACGCTGACGATGCCACCCCAGGGAAGAAATAAGCAACTGGATGGAGATGGCAACATTGTTGTGGTTAGCAATGGAATTGGTGTACCTTAACAGATCTATGTAAACAGGACCACTAATTTTCATAAGCTAAACTAACTTCAATTCGTTCGATGAACTACGGGAAAGATAACTGTAATCACTCCAACGACCAACACGCGATGCAGGACAGGAAACCCAATAGGGTTATGTAAAGCGACGAAGCGTTGTTGAGTACCTGGATTCGAAAGATAGTAATTGAGCACTGCAACCAATTTGTCACCTGAACACGAGGTTGCAATGTTGAGCATTGCAGGTGGCCTGAAATACTCTCAGTAGGTGGATAGAACATCAGACGGTGGATAGGACCGGCAGAATTGATGCAGCGAGGACACAAGTCAAGCAGATGTAGGATCATGGTTACATCACAGGTCCTATGGCAATACATCACTAGTGTTTGGTTGGTCGGTGACACAATCTGATAAAATAAATAAATAGTTTTATTCCCAAGGAAAGGAGACATACCAGTAAAGGCATGATCAAGTGGTTGGCAGAGCTACAGAAATGCTGTAAGCGAATGGACATAGGATTGTTGAGTTGGCTGTTTGTAAAATACGTGGCTCGACAAATTGTTCATATTTTCGCACAGTAATGATGTAAAAATGATGAGCATGTTTATTGGCGTCAGAGAGGCATGTGGAGCAGAAACATGGTAGAATCAACAAGTGTGCTTGTTATGGAAAATCTGGGTGAGGGTTCCGAATGGTTCCGGAGATGAACCCCAAATTTCCGTGGGTATAGGAACCAAAGAAGAAATCTGTTGAGCACTGTTTGACGAGAAGTTGAGATTTCAGGGTTATATAGTGGTAAGCATCCATATGCGCGTACGCCATTGTGAGCATGAACTTCAGAAACTGAAATCATTGCCAGTGTGAAGCAGTGGGCAGTAACACTATTTTGGTGGGAGTCACAACCGCCACGTCCAAGTGTGGTTACACAGACAATAGTGGCATTTTATGCGCGGAACGCTTGCCAGACGTAAACCAACCACGCCTTAGAACACTGCGCTTTGAGTCTACGTTGCCATCATTTGACACCTGCATCAATTAATTGGCATAACGCAAAAAACAATTCCTGCTCTCAAATAAGGATGTTGGGGCATCAAGGCTTCTGCTCCCAGTAAAATAACCTTGTGGTTGATAATTCCATGCTGGTTGTCCGCTGGCCTAATCAAAACTTGTGCTCACATCTGTTCGCACGGGGAAATCAACACAAATTTGCTTAAACAGGGTAAGCTGAAATCTGTCATCACGAACCTCGGTCATTACCGCCGTTACGTCGACGATATCTTTGTGCTGCTACACTCCTCTCGAACTACCGAAAATCTTACAAATGAATTCAATCAGGCGCACGAAGAACTGAAGTTCACCTTCGAATTAGTGGTAAATGGTACTTTTCACTTCCTCGACATTGCAATGAAGCGACTCCAGAGTGGAAGATTACAACGTCATGCGTATAGAAAACACACGTGGAATGGACAACACTTGAACTTCCACAGTTTCGTCCCATTGAAATTAAAACGGAACCTGATCCTCAGCTTAATGAGTCGAGCAGAAAGAATTTGCTCAAACGAAACGTTTCCGAAGAACTGAAGCGCATACGTTCGACGCTGAGAGAAAATGGTTACCCTGAACGCTTCCTGAAAGCCACCATGGGACAGAGAGAAGGATCCCGTAACCCTTACAGTTCAGAGAAAACCCATATTTCTCCAACTACCATACAAAGGAGAAATTGATGTTGAAATCATAACTCGTCTCATTTCTCATGCCCTCAGACACACTTTTCCAGCACCTAAAATGCAAATCCAGTTCGCCGGTAGCCCAATGGTTAGAACTAGCTCCAAAGACAAGATGTCCGTTTGCGCAAAAGCAATGTGCATTTATTCTTTCTCCTGTTCCTGTGGTGCAGGGTGCGTAGGCAAAACGACGAGGCGCCTGTCTCAAAGGGTTAAAGAACACCATCCGGCTGCACTCATGACCGCACGTCGAAAACAAACCAACTCATCCATAGCCACGCATCTCGTCGACACTGGCCACGCCGCCAACTTGGCTGAGTCATTCAAGGTGATCTAGCGGGTATCAGACAATCGATCAAAGTGCGTTCGTAAGCGTTTGCTTAAATGCGCCATCGCGATTCGATTGTGTGAGCCGCAGTTGTGTTCAGAAACGGCTCATTCAGAAGTTAAAACTGCCTTGGCCAGCGCGAACTGAGACATCCGGCTCACGAAATGGAGTGTTCGCCGCATTTGTGACCTAACGGATAGTGATTGTGCTTGATCAGTGACTGTGAACTGAACTTCTCTTACAAATTTTTACGTTGTGTCAAACATCTTGTTTTTTTTCAACATATAATTGTACAAGTCTGATGAGGAATTATTGAAAGCATATGTTCGCTTGCATCGACTTTGAATCTGCATTTGTTGATTTCCACAGATGCCCGTTTTCAATTAGCAGCTGAAAACCTAGCTTTGGATTAATGTTTGGTAGACACTGTTTGTCGTTGAAACGGAGTCGTATGTTCTTAATATGGCGGTCCGATTTTTCGCGTTGGAAGTCAATTAAATAAGCGAAACTGCCAAATTTTCCAGTAAGTACACCAGATCCGATTTGTTTTAGCATTGGCTATAATCTCTAGCACATACAAGGCCAACAGTTTTATCAGTCTTGGAGGTCCATACTGCTGGTGTGGAGGCATGTCCGCAGTAGTCCTGTCTCACTCGTCTTCGCTTAGGATTGATCGAAGCCCAAAACTCCCTGACCACTCGACCCAGTGACATCTCCAATAATAATTTTTATTACACGCTGGGTGTGAAGTGAGGCGATACACTAGGCGAAATCTTTGTATTGTAGGACTAGTTAATACTAGTCCGAGACGATGCGCGGAAGTAAGCGCGGATATCAGAAGGCAATTAGAGTCGGACACAGCGGACGGTATTCGATGGGCTACAACAAGAAACGGACGGATGAAGCGAGGCAAGAGCGTACACGTGAGCGCGGGGACTTACAAGGCAGTTGTGTGTCGAGCCGATTGTAAGGACGATTAAAACAAGAAGGAATAATGTACAATCGGACAACAAGTAAATTGTACATGAAAGATAAGGGTTATCTTTTTTAGCGCTACAGTATGCATCGCACTGTTGATCAGTGGCCACTAGCAAACATGGAGAATTCGCTCAAAGTGACCAGACGGGTTATACCATTGCAGTGACAAATGGTAGCGAATTCCTCCCAGGTAAGCTGTGGCCCACAAACCGACACCAGAGGTTCGGGTGTGGTGGTCATTATATTCAGCATTGTGATGACCTCTGGCTACTTTGAGTGAACGTTGTTCACGATGTGATATGACCTACACCTAAGCCACTGAGTGGAGATCCGTTGTCTCTGCACGATAGTCAGTCGTCACGTCACCTCATACATACGAATATAAAGCAATTATGTCGTACGCAAATTTGCAACTGTTGTTCGTTAACTGATCATCCAAGTTCAGGTTACCTTGATCATGCCTATGCAGGCGTGTTTGGCATTGTCGAGAATGAACTACTAATTTATGTAATGTAGCGGATGCGGGGTAGGCCATCCCGAATCCATAGACGTCAATGTTTTACATAGCAATCCGTAAGAGATAGTTCATAGCGAACGCTAATAGTAATAGTGATGGCAGTCCACCATGGAGGGGAAATGGAGCGGAGAGAGTTCAAACCAGGGATGTCCAAAGTCTGGCTCACGCAAGATTTCAACTGGCCCGTGGCCTCATCAGAAAATAATAAATTCAGCTTGGATTTTTCTGTACAGACGAAAGCATATAGATTACAAAAGTTTAAGGACGTTAAGAGACAGAATACAATGGCGTCAGATGCTGACAAATATCAGTGATGTAGGATCGTTTATTGTTAACCAACTAGGGAAAGTCATTCTAGCGCTTTTACTAAAGGGGTCTTAACCAGAAAAGAAAAATGGATCTCACGATTTCAGTTTCACCCTTCACATTAAAAGCTTATGACATGTCAGACCGAATATGGCTCGAAATATTTTTGTCTTTCGAAAAGTTCGGACATCCCCAATTTAAACGTACTTCTAGGGCACTCCCTCTCAGAAAATAACTCAGACAGCGGCTCTGTAAATTGAATAGGAAGCGGTTCGTATTTCGAAGAAACAGTGATCATTGGTCAACGGGAAGTTTGATATCGCTCAAGTAAAGGGTATAGGCAGAATAAACAAGACTTGTAAAACCGATGGTAAAAGGGGGTAGAAAAAGAGATGGATAAAGTACACGTCAAAACGCCCTGCTCGATGGCGTAACTCAGCACAAGTGGACGTAAGATCAAGTTTTGGTATTCCGTCGAAAAACAGTGGACATGAGAACAAGATAAGATTAAGTTCCTCCTTGGACCGCAGAGGTCCAAGAAGGGAACACTGGGACGATTGACCAAGGCTAACTGCGAACACTAAATGTTTCAAGCACAAGTCTGTTAATAGCACAACCGGTGTTCGGAAGGCAGACAAAACGTGAAACATGATGGTCGCTCAAGTCGTCCACACACAGCTGTTGGGTGTTCAGACAATATTTAGGAAAATCAATTTGGACAAGGAGTGTTCAAAATAACTGAACATGACAAAGTTATGCGTAAACTTGGTTCCAAAATTCCGGGAGATAAGAAAGTAGGAAAGGAGAGTTTTTGCATATTTCGAAATGTGAAGCAGCTTTCTGACCAAGAAAAACGTCACTGCACTTGAGCACCCTCTAGATTCGCCAAAGCTCGTCTCCTGTAAATTCTACCGCTTTTTACAAATCCAGTGAGCATCCGAAAAACCCACTCTGGTGGTAGATGTGAAAACCAGAATAACGGAGATGCCCGACCGGTTAGCAGAACATAACCTTCGGAGTTTTAAATCGGCCGTGGTTCCTTTGCTAAACATTATTTTTATGCTATCTACTGCTCAAACACCAGTATGGTTAGGATTCTGGAAAATTCTTCGGTCACTGGAACCGCTTTATTTTATGCAGAGTTTAAATACAAAGGTCAAGACACTGCGTACAAAGCCAGATCTGTTGCTTTGGCAACGAAATGTTAGACGAACTGTACTAGCAGAACTCTGTCATCGATTGGATGCACATCCAGAGCATTCCGTTCAGCTCTGAGTAAGGTGGCCAGACGTCCCGATTTGTGCGGCACAGTCCTGCATTTCAAGCTGTCATCCTGCTATAGTAGAAATGCTGGGCGGGACGCACTAATGTCCCGCTTTGAAGTCGGAGACTTCAGAAGGTCCCACTTTGAGCATATAAAATGTAGGTGAAAAAAGAACCCAAACCCACCAGTGGCGGTGCGCGCACACCATAAGACCAAAATAAATGGGTGGGATAGTCGATTACGTGGGTGGGTAACGTGGCAAGGAGATATTTCACGACACTATAAGAGGAAAGAAGTGATGATGAAATTTTTGTCTTTGGTGGAGAACTCCCGCATTAAGTACAGTTGGGTGCGAAAATAATGTCTTAACGAACGTGTAAGATGACTACTCCATTGGAGAGTAATTTTACAATAATTAAGCAGACAACACGCGACAACGATTCGCATGTTCCATGTGACACATGGGAATCCGAATTTTCTACTGTTCACGGTGGCAGATCAGATATTACAAGACACCTAAATGCATATTACCATAAGGTAGAAGTGTTTGCGGCAGCATCTTCTACCCTGTAGCAATTTGTTTCCGAGCAGCAACGTTTGGAAACACAGAAGGCAAGTTAGCAGCCGCAGAAGGTACCTCACTTATCAGCACGTAGTTCATAAGTACAGTTTTCGCTCCATGAACTGCATCAGCAAGTTGGTAGAGAAATCGTTCGAGCAGAAGTTTGCTTGTGCGCGAACAAAATGTGAGGCAAAGTTAACTAATATCCTGTTCCCATTTTCCAGAAACACAATTCAACAAAAACTGGAAGAAAGCAAATTTCGTGTTAATATTCACAGACGCCTCAAGCCACAAGGAAGTAAGGGTGTTCCCACTACTTGTCATCGAGTACTAAAGTGAAGCTATTAGATCTGTAATCAATGATGGGATATCGGACACCATTTGTGAATTTGTAAAGAATGAGTTGGAACAAATTAATATGACCAGAAAAACTGGGGGATTTCGTGCTGACAACGCTAACACAAATTTTGGTGGCATTGAGAGATGACGACAAAACAATATATTTGCCAAATTGAAATCTTCGATTGGAGAAACACTTGTGAGAAGTGGTTGCGTGTCCCACATTGCCCACGTCAGCTGACTCTTCCTATTGATGTTGAAGCAGTCGTGGTGAGAATATATCCTTACTTTTATATTTATACTGCAGGTGTTGAAGAACTAAAGGAATTCTGTGACCTGCAAGGGTAGAGTACCAACGCATTCTATGATACGGGAAAACCAGATAGCTTTCATTTATGCCAACGGTGTAGAGAATCCTGAAGCTCTTTCCAGTGTTGAAGTCCTATTTTCGTCTCGACAGAAGTGTTGTACAGTATTACAATGTTTTTTTGAAAGTCGCTCTCCTGAGCTGTGGCTCTTCTTTAAACACATCACCATTTTCAAGCTACTGTATTAAAATTAAGAAACAAAATATTTCAGCAATGGGAGTGTCGTCTGCAATGTGCGAACTCATGAAGAAGTGCAGAAACAGCCTTGTTCCAAACGAAGTAAAGATCCGAAATGGTCAACTCGAACAAACGGGTTTCATCAGAAAACCAGATGTGACGAATATTGTCATCAGCCTCTACGACAATTGCGTCAGTAATCAAAAGGAAAGATTGAACCAATTTCAAGAATTGAGTGGCTTCAGTTGGGTGGTATTGAAACAACCACCGTCCTTGGAAAAAGTTGAAGTAAGTGTCAGTTTGTTTTATCTAAACTCCCAGACCTGGAAATCAACGAGAACGAGCTGTTTGACGAAGTTAACAACGAGTGTTGGTTAGCATCAGCTGACAGAATTTCAGATTGGAACGCTAAACAAATAAAGGTTGGCATGCAGTGGATAAAAGTGTTTTCCTGTCTCCAAACCAACTCGGTCTCATGTGACCATATATAAAACGTATTGAATTTATTCCATGTCTCCCTGGGACTAATGCATTTACTGAAAGAATCTTCACACAGACAAACACTGTATGGACAAGAGAGAAAAAGTTGCTTACCGTTCAGACACTGAAAGCAATGCTTATGGTGAAATGCAATTTTGAAGAAAAGAGCACCGGTTATCCCTACGAACAGCTACACGACATGCTGATGGAACGCCCAGATCTACTAAGGAAAATACGTTTTTTCGAGAAGTATTGCTCTATTACTGTGGTTCCAGATGATACAATGTCAAGCAGCACATCAACTTCAGTAGCGCAGACATTGTACTGACTAATGACGTACCATTTGTTATTTCATTGGAGTAATATATGTAGACATTTAGCTTTTTAATTTTTCGTACGGTCTGTATTTGCTGAAACAACAGGGAGTAGGTTAAGCGCCCTGCGAAAAAATCTGGCCACCTTAGCTATGAGTGATGTTAGCTCGAGAATGCGGGGACGTGAACTCGAGTGATAACAGCGCACGTATCCTTGCTGCTAGTCCGTGTGCAAAAGTTTGCATTTTTGCTCGTGTTATTTCAGTTAATTTCCGGTTTATAATGTTAAATGTTGAGAATACACCCCTGGGTACATAAAGCTTATTTAGGCGTGAGTTGATTTGATCCAAATACTGGTAGCACTTTTTGCAGCTAGGTGTCAAGTAAGCAGCGAACCATATTAAAGGCGACTGCAGTTGATTATCAGAAGTAGTTGAATAGAAACAAATATGGGTGCACGATTTTTGTCTAAGAATGTATTTGGTGAATTGCAAAAATTTGGTCAATACATATCCTACCTCTGCGAAAACCAACCTGCTCTTCGTGTGCGCGTTAGGCTGAGCCTACTTAAGGGGAGCCGGTGACAGATGAGAAGGGACGATTCGTTTAAGTTTCCTTAGTGACGACAAGCAAGGCACCCGCTGCAGTCCAATCGGATGGGATGA
Source organism: Dicrocoelium dendriticum (assembly GCA_944474145.2). Lineage (NCBI taxonomy): Eukaryota > Metazoa > Platyhelminthes > Trematoda > Plagiorchiida > Dicrocoeliidae > Dicrocoelium > Dicrocoelium dendriticum. The sequence goes on from OX104064.1 coordinate 125,262,958, forward strand.
CATCCACGACCGAAATTTCTCGGAGAAGGAACCCAACCCATGAAAAGAGTTCTGGCGAATCCGTCTGGATCCTGGGCATTATGGTGCTTCAGAAGGCGAAGCACTGTCACGTATGCACTTGAGTAACGATTCGTTAACACAGGCCCACACATGATTGATTGAGAAGGACCTTGACTTGCTTTCCTCATTTCATTGGCTTGCTTTACCGGCTTTTCTAGCCACTGTAACGTAGGATGGTTTTAGTAAATCGGTTCCATACTATGCGCGCGTGTTCTGTTCCGGTTATCGGCTAAGGGACAGACTTAACAAGCACATAAGTAACTACGGCCAAGGAACGCAGTAGATCAGTGAATTTGGGATCGGTTGTGTTTTTCGCTGATTGTAAGGATAACCTGCTGCTATCGCACAAGCTGACCGGCTGACTTTCCGGATTAGAAGACAAAAGGTCTCAGGCGAAAACTGTATTGCGCACCCGGAAAGCAGTAGAAGAAAACCAAATAATAGGGTTGAATCAATGGTTAATAAGGGAATGGTCTAGCGCTCACTGGCAGGCTTCAAGATAGACCGTCCTCATCGGCAGCGTACAATGTGAAGTGTTATCATTAGCCCACTCTCACTGGTTGGCCAATAAGCTTTGGTCTGCATCATGGTGAACTGTTCCGGATACTAGGAAAGGGTGCCTACCCGTTAACAGAGTCGATGGCAGCTGTGAAAGGATGGGGGCGCCATTTGAACTGCGTATTCGACGATAAATCGACGGCCCATTAGCGAGTCGAAGCATAAATAAAAGTTTGCAATGGAAAAGAAGCCCACTTCAGTACAATGGGAAACAATTTTACGCATGTTGAAGCACAACTCACATAAGGCGTTAAAGGGACAACAGTAAAATACGAGGGGTGATTGGAACAGGGAGCAAGTGAACTGTGGAAGAGTTAGTGTGCACGCAACTGGTGTATCTCAGAAGCCTGGAAAACGGAGAACTGAAGCCAAGCTAGTTCCTCATGGACAAGAAATCTAGCGGGTTCATGATACCGGAACCCACATGATGCGGAGTTTGGGAGAAAAGTGACAGTTAGGAAGGAATAAAGAAGAAGGATACAAAACGTACCAATGAGTCGATTTACTAGAATTGGTCAGGCATGCTTCAAAAACCTTCGTGCAGCTGAACCGACGCTGGTGCGTTGTTGGCCCGAACTCGTATTATAAGTAATGTTAAAGCGATAAGGAGATATGTTGGGAATGGAAAATTCAATGATATGCTCAGTATCAGGTTGGGAGCTTCCCAGTGAAGGCATATGCGATGGGGGACAGCAGTTGATTATTTCAAGAATGGAGAGTAAGTCATGACAAACCTGGACAGATAACTGTTCGCGCTGTTTGGAAGAAGCTGAAAGAAAAAAGTTTTAAAGGTAAGTTAGATCTAAGCGGTCATGAAAATCAAATAGGGAATCTGAGTAACCACTGTGCCGGTTCGGTGAATACCAAATTAACTGCAATCCAGCGCACGATAAGGTAGGTCTACAAGGAGGGAAGCGAATCAGCAATGAACGTCCAGTTAACCGGATGGATAATACAATGCGTGCATGAACCACTACGAAACTTGGTAAAACAACGGAACCGGAGAAGACCCTTTTCGAGCAGCTTCGAGCAACTGAAAGATTTAAGCAACTTGTGGGTGACCGTGACTAAAGTGAAGTCATTTCCCCGAGCAACGGCCTACGGGTTGGTCCAACTAGCGCCAAACTGCACTTTAAAGTTAACTAAAGTACGGGCAACCATGTGTACTGTAGGGGATAGTTCATAAAAACAACTTGTAGTGACCATGACATTTTACTCCATCAAACATCACATTCAGACTTGTACACATTTTGTTTTACTTTGCACCCGTCCAAAGCCTATATATACTGGACTGCAATTTTGAACCAGGTCCGCCATCTTGCCCGCGCGTTGCCGGCTGTTGCGCTCCTACGTGGTGTTACTCATTGCTTCACCATTTTCTCCCATTGTCCTCAAGCTATATTCACATAGCTATTGTACATAGCTATTTTCTCAAGACAATCTTTATATCCCGCCGTCTTCTGTCTTACCGGGCTACGAATTTCTTGTGTAGCATTCGTCAAGGCGCTACATAATTGGTGACCCCAATCGCATTCCCGTGAGTTCGTTCCATTTCTTTGGTTTTTTCCACGCAAGCCATGACGTCAGTTTCTAAAAAGTGTGAAGATTCACAGTCGGTGCAAGCGGTATCTCTTGTAGTTCCACCATTTATTGAAAAAGATCCCGTTTTATGGTTCATGATTTTAGAAGCTGAATTTACTTCTAAGCATGTTACCAATGACTCTGCAAAGTTTAATCACTTGCTAACACGCCTGCCGACTGATATTACTTTAGCACTACTTGATCTTATTGTTACATCTTGTCCTCCTGACCGCTATAATTCTCTCAAGAACGCGGTAATAAAGCGTGTTACTCCCTCATTGAAGTCCCGCCTGCATAAACTGTTTACTGGTCTACAGCTAGGTTCTAGTAAGCCATCCGCGCTATTGCTAGAGATACGTGGTCTTCTTCAAGGATCACATATGGATGAGTCGCTGCTTCGAGAGTTATGGCTTCAGCGTTTGCCTGAAAACGTACAAGCTATGCTATCGCTTGCGAAATCGCAGCCTTTGTCAGAAGTTGCAGATATTGCTGATGACATGATGGAGCGCTTCACCGGACCACCGTGTCCGTCACCTAGTTCTCTTCGCTCACCTGACGTAGGTTTTACTGTTGACCCTTCGGTCCAAACCATCGACACCGCTACTCCACCTTCGACTGGTGAGCTCTTAGCAGAGATAGCCGCGCTACGGCAAGAAGTTCAAAACTTAAAGTTACATCGGCACCCACGGGATTCTCCATCCCGTTCCCCTAGCCCATCTCGAAGAGGAACACGATTCCCAATTTGCCGTTATCACGCACGTTTTGGAAGTTCCGCTAGAAATTGTATAAAACCATGCTCATTTCCCGTAACGAGAAAACGGACAGGCCGACACGTATTGGCGACGAACGCCGTCGGCCGAAGTCGTCCAAATCGCCTCTTCAAAATCGTTGATAGGAACACTGGGATCATGTTCCTGGTTGATACCGGGGCGGAAGTTAGCGTGATCCCACTGGTTCCAGGCGACGCGACTAAGCCACAGACAACCAACTTGCGTGCCGCTAATGGCACCGCTATCCGAGTTTTCGGTCAACGCTCCCTTACCATTGACCTCGGACTACGACGTCCCTTTCGATGGATTTTCACCATCGCTGCTGTTCCGTTTGCTATATTGAGTATCGACTTCCTCCAACACTTCGATCTTCTCGTCGATGCGCGTCATCGCAAACTCGTTGACCAAAAGACCCAGCTTTTCACATGTGGAGTTCGCACACCTCGTGTTTCTGTCACTCCCATTTACATTCAGCCTGAAGCTGATAAGGAATTTTTAGATCTGTTCAGACAGTTTCCGCAGCTCGTCCGCTCAGTTGACGCTACTCTTCCGGTCGCATCTAGCGTTACGCACCATATACGAACCCGTGGCCCACCGGTTTCTGCACGGCCACGACGTCTCGCCCCTGATAAGCTAAAAGCCGCTAAGGCGGAATTCGAGCACATGCTCGAACTTGGTATCATCCGTCATTTTCGTCCTTTTCTAGAGGGCAGAAGCTTTACCGTCTTTACTGACCACAAACCTTTAGTTTATGCCCTCGACTCGTCATCGACCTTAACGCAATCTGCAGAGCCACCTGTAACGACGCCCAGCTTTACAGCTCCACCACAATCCCAGTCACCAGATTCGCCTCAAACTAATACCAGTCACGGTAGAAGAGTTCGTAAACCTGTTCGTTTCTCCGATTTTGTGGAATTCATCTACACCTCATGAATCTTTTTCATTTTCTCTCGTTGTTTGTATTATGCTTTTCCGTAAACATCTGAATCTGTCTTCCCGAGTTTTTTCCCCCCATCTATCAGGTAAAGTCATGAGGCTGGCACGTTTGGGTCCGTCCGTTCAATGGTTGGCTGTTTCTCAATTGTTTGGTCGTTTAGATGCTTTGGTCTACCCCCAACGCTTTGTCGTCTCGCCCGCCCACGTTGGCCTTTGGATCGTGGTCTGCTTGGCTCAATTTGACTCGCCTTGGTCGTTTGTCTGGCTCGCCTTCCTGGCTTTGGCTGCTCGTGTGCCTGGCTCGTTGTTTTTGGTCCCCCCACGGCTCGCCAGTACGAACAGGATTTCAGCTTCGTTGTGGCAGTGGATTGGAATGCGGTGGGGGGAGTGACCTTTCCCAAGCGCACCGTCCTTCAGCAGCGGTGAAAGGTCCTACCGGCCCTTTTTCTGGATTAGCCAGTTTTTTGTAGTCCGGTGTGCCCGCTGGGACGGCCCACCGACGATGCATTCCAATCCACAAGAAGATTAAATAATCCAAATACAACCGAAATCCTGTGATTTTGCCTTTATACATTTGCAAGCCAACAGCGATCGAAGTCCTCGTCCCTCGGCCTTCTAGGGGAGGCCTGTGTAGTGACCATGACATTTTACTCCATCAAACATCACATTCAGACTTGTACACATTTTGTTTTACTTTGCACCCGTCCAAAGCCTATATATACTGGACTGCAATTTTGAACCAGGTCCGCCATCTTGCCCGCGCGTTGCCGGCTGTTGCGCTCCTACGTGGTGTTACTCATTGCTTCACCATTTTCTCCCATTGTCCTCAAGCTATATTCACATAGCTATTGTACATAGCTATTTTCTCAAGACAATCTTTATATCCCGCCGTCTTCTGTCTTACCGGGCTACGAATTTCTTGTGTAGCATTCGTCAAGGCGCTACAAACTTACCAAAACATAAAGGCGCGATGGTACATTTGCTATGACTAGTGTGCAATAGACAATAACACGAAAAATAAGGGAAAAGACTATAAAAAGTATCCAACAATCGGGCAGAAGGAGCAACAGCGGTGTGAACTGGACAGAGAGAGAAGTAAATCGAGCAACAAACGTCATCAGTTACCCGAGCAGCGTCTTGTACAGACGATGAAAGCCCCAACGTAGACTACTACCATGAGTTTGAAAAATCGCCTACATTCTTTACAAAAAAGATCAAGGGGCACAAATAGATGTCACTATCAAAAGTCGCCTGACGGTTGATCACCGATGGAGGATTCAATCAGCAAAGATTGTCCACTGCACATCGCCGTAACGACCGCACCACCTCAGCGAACTAATCAACAACCAAAGTCAGAATTGATATCTTTGGTTTGAACCAAGAGGACCTTGAAATCGGAGTGAAGTAGAAACGAACTGTGGAGAAGACACGCAGGTCATTCCAAGAAAATAGTTCTACGCCTGCTCACCTCAGATCTTCGACCCATCGTACTGAAGCACAAGCGAATGAAAAGTGTTGTTGCTGAGTCAAGCCAGAACTCGGACGATATCGAACACATAGAACCAAACTGCTTGAGTATGTTGCTCAAATGCTGCGGTTACCGGGTGACAGTTATCGGACAAGGGCCTGCACTAGCAAACCAATGGATAACCACTATAGATGTGTTCTCTTAACACCAAGCACAGCCCGTGGGGATCGTGCTGTACGTCAACGGAAGTAACCTCATAACCCTAACCTATCCCTCTCATGGGTAATTTTCGAGGAAAGTGGACTGCCGATTTCCCTGCCCAATGAGAGAAGTGTAACGTTTAAACTTGGACCCGTAGCTATTGAGCTGTTGTACATAGGGGTTGCTGTAAGTGTTTCCACAAAGTTCCAGCCAACGTATCCAAATGTATCACAGAAGAGTGCATACCGTTTCACCACGTTTAGGTCCAGTCTCGTCACGATGGGGGATAGCTGATGGATCGCGGGAGACAGTGAAATAATAGGGGCCCAGGGCAGATGGGAGCAGCCGAGAACCTATGCAATTTATCTGAACTACGGACAAAAGGAATGGTCCTCCGAATGAGACCGCAGCCTAGAGGTAACGAGCTTGTCTCGTGATCTTATGGCGCGGGTTCGAATCCGCGTTGGGGTGGGCATCCTCGCGGTATACTCAGCCCGCGTGCGACTGGTGGTGGTCGCACGGCAACGAAGCGCCGTTACAGCGTACAGCTGACATATGATTATTATTATTAATACACAGACGATGGACGCTAAATTGTCGACCTCAATACCGTCCCGAAGAGTCCGAAAAGTAATGCCGCCGGTCAGTTAAAACATCATCGTTAGTTGGACCGCTTGGATGCTTCGGTACGCTCGTGTCACAAATTCCAACATTTATGAGACCCAACAAGAAGTAAGCTACTGAAGCGGAGAAGAGTATGATCCTGATTAAGCTTTTCCAACACTGTTGTAAACTGGAAACTAGTCAGTGGGGTCGTAGGTCTCTCCTCTATGCTACCGGTGCAAACAGGAAAAGGTAGTCATCAACCGTCAGTCACGCCCTAAAAACCAAAGGGCGTAGCCGGAGAATTACAGAAAAATCAGTTCTATTGCCAATTCTTTAACATCATCCAAATGCGTCATAATGCGCGGACTCATTGTTTATCCATTGAGTGGAAACAGAAAGCCAAAATGACTCAGGTATGACAGATCATTGCGTTTGCTGCTCGAACATCGCCATGCATATGAGCGGCTGAGCATATTAGTGTTTGTTGTCTCAAAGAGTATATTTGACTAAATCGCTTATGGCACTGCAGAAATGTAGTTAGAATAAAAAAAATCGCTGTATTGCAACTTCGAAAGCCGTGCAATAGTCGACAGGGAGATTCATCATTTCATGACGAGGAACCGGTGGCACCAGTTGCTTCAAAACTGTATTCTAAGCGATCGGATAGATCATATCGTTCGCTTGAGGTGAAGCGCAATTTCAACACAATCGCAGCGGCACTGATGACATAAAGCGATGCATGCTTTAACATTTGACTTCGAAGTGGAAGTAACTAATAGTCAGTCTGGACTGGAGCGCCTAAAGTTCACGTCATCACCTATGAGCAGCTGGAACTGGGGAAGTACTCCAAGTCTGGTTCTTCAAAGCATCGTAATCAATAAAAGAACGGGGATCCGGCAAGGGTCATCTGACACATGATGATTGTGGCTGCGATGCGCAATGGTGCGGTGTGATCGGCAGTCGGTTGCACAAGAGAGCCCAAGTAATCCGCAATGAATACATCAAAGGACTGGTCGTCGTCAACCGTCAGCAACTTCCGCCTTCGACCACCGAATAAGAGATGCTGGTGATTGCTGACAACAGGTCATCTGGTGCCATACTATCAAGCTTAAACAGCGTACCTCAAATGCACAATAAGTGGCCACACGGTGGAAAGCAGGGACTAAAACTATAATAATCAAACCTCATCAAGAAAATAACGTGCGAGTGTACTGTAAACAGTCACTTACTCTGTTGTACGATCTTTACTAGTACATGCGGTTACCCTCAAAAGCTGTTGTCAAGGTCCATCGCCATTACTATGTATAAAATGTCACACAAACGTGCTTTTAGGTAAAAAAACATGTTCATATATCCTAGTTGGTCGACTACGACTGGTGCGTCAAAACTCAGTGGGTCCGAGTACTCAACTCACCTTGTCGGATTATAATATGCAAATTAGATAAGACAACTAAGGGTGATTTTACAATGTACTTTTCTTTAATAAGTTGATAACGGCAGAAGGTAAGGTCAGTGACAGGAGATCCCGAATTTTTCAACGTTAATCACGAAACCGCTTTCATGGATCTAAGATGCGGTTAGAAGTGGAAGACTGAAAATTCTTCCTAGTGCGAGTAGTTTCTCACAGAGCTCTAGTTAGAGCAGAGCACTTAAATGAGTATAGGATCAGAGTAATGAAACAAGGTGCTCAGACACTTGTCGCAGATATAAGATTGTTCTGGTCAATGAGCACTAGTTGCGCAGATAGTACGGTAATCAGAAACCACCAAGTGGCGAATGCCCACAACGCAGTACTGGCATCCGTTGATTTTCGTTTGGGTTAGTTGATGCATGGGATTTTCTACTAATGGAAACTAAAAGATGGAAGTTGCCAGTGGGAAAACGGGAGTCTGGCGTAGTGTAATAAGCGTTTACTCCACTACAGACAGATGAAGTCACACATCGTCGCAATGTCGTTTCGTAATCCTGTGCTCAACCACATATCGTATAGCACCAGCCAAACAGCGAAACTATTTTTCATCGGGCTGACAAATAATCCATCGAAGCCAGCATATGAACGGGTAACTGTGAATCTGCTAGGCTCACCACACACGCTGCTTTGTGTGACTAGTAACTGATGGAGTGGATCTAATGGACGAACTATGTGAAGCATAACTGAGCGGTTACTGGTCGTCAACCGGTACCAAACAACAGCAGTGCAGACAATAAGGGCCGGATGCCTAACTCAGGGAAAAGTGCGAAATAGAAGCACTGAGAGTGAAGTACAGTATAGGATAATTGAAATACGTGGCAAGTGGGAGAAGCCGCAAAAGCAAGCTGTCGCCGAGTGCCAGATAAGTGAGGTAATAAGTGAGGAAGCTTTACTGAAAGTCAGAGGCAACACAGAGGACATCTAACTGCAAATGTATGAAAAGTGTAACACTTGATTGCCGAATGTCGACAGGAGTCATCCGCAGCATTCGCACACCCAGGATGGATATCAAGGTAACAAGTGAAAATTCAAATACAACACAAAATGATTAGGTGAAGACAATTGTGAGAGGGACTCTAACAGGGTAGCCGGTGGAATGTGGGCTCAAGTGATCTCAGTGCAGTGGAAAATTTAGGGAAAGACACAAGAAATCCAAACTAGCTAAAGCTGCGAATAAAAAAGTCAGGCGCAGCTGAAGCGTAATTGAAACAGACAAACGGAAGAGAAGACATGAAAATCGTTAGCGCACGATAATCTAGTGCGGTTCAACTCAGTTGATCAAAAATGATCCGTGCCATGAGATGCTACCTTAGATGACGCCGCTAAGATCCGGGCATCGATGCGCGGGAATCCAGTTGTGAGGAGTCATAAAGAAAGAACAACGATGAATAACAACGGCAAGATAGTGGGATTGAATGTAAATAGAATGTGAAGAAAATAAAGAAAGGAGGTGCGTCAGGCCAATCAGGATGCAGAGAATAAAAAACTTGGTGCGAAAACCGAATGCAGGAATGCTCCTGGCTTCGAGACTGCGCCATGTGTGTGGTCACCAACCACTGGTGTGGATTGTCGCGAAGCCCGCACCAGCCTAACCAAGTCTCTCAGACAATTTTCCAAGCCTCTATGTCGCGTCGTAGAGTGGCTACCTCGCGTTTTAGCCCAACTTGATGGAGACATGGTGTACAATGAAAGCCGAGGAAGCCGGTCAACGGGCATACGGAGGAGATGAC
>OX104064.1:125272716-125288400 GCA_944474145.2 Dicrocoelium dendriticum
CACACAGACTGTGAGTCCTGGATGGGTCAAAAGCAAACAAGCACCTGAGCTCATTGAAGCCAGACATTCAAAGCAGCACTCGATCAATAAGTACTTGGACGTCGAAATTGCTTACGAGGCACTGCGAACCATGCCCCTGAAGCCGCACTGGTGATGTTTCCTAGTCTGGCAACGAAACGTCTGCAAAGTAATCACTCAGCTCGGAGAGCGGTGCTCTGTCTGGTTAGTATTCTAGATGAATAACTGCGACTGGCGTGTAGAGCGGTAGAGTAGGTACCTAGCGATCAAACTAGCGTATATTCGTATGCGTTTTTTCCGTGTACCTTTTCTTTGGGCATATTTCAGTGTGCGCAGTTTTCGCGTGCGCTTTTTCTGTGTGCGCTTCCGTTACAGAAAATGTATGGATGCTGGTTGGTGGTATAAACGCCTACTATGGAAACTCCATTGATGAGCTGCATCTGGACGATCAACACTATGTAAGCTCCCGCAACGATAGCAATGAGCGGTTGCTGCACCTGTGTGACGTTACTCGTCTGTTTTTCGCGAACGCTAAATTCGGACGCAGCATCCACAGAAGTGTGACATGGCGCCCACCAGCCATGGGCGCAAGTCGATCACATCTCCATGGGTTACCACTAGAGAGACTGTGCCTAAAACTCTTTCACGATTTGGAGCACGAGAGTCGACTGCTTCAAGAAACCATACGAAATGATTGACTATCGAAGAGAAGACGCGTCCATGAGGAAGCGACGTTACAGTCGAACGTCCTTGATGCATAAACTGATATTTGCCAGCTCTGTGTTCGTCGACGGCAAAACCATCCACAGAGCTGCTGAAGTCCTCGATGTCAACGAGAGCACGGCAAGTAACACTATCAATGCCTACAGGCGAGAGGGTACCAATACTCACACAAATGTGAAGGAAACAACAGAGAGAAACTGACCCCTGATGTCCGACAGCGTGTTGTTAAGAGCCTCGAACAACATTCGGAGGACACTGGTGCAAATACAGCGCTGTGAAAAGTTTGCATCACCTTGTAAGAACTCGAATCTGTGGTTTAATGGGTTTTTCGTTCAACTAAAAACAGAAGTACTCAACACTATATATCATTTTGCTCAGAAATTATCACTCACCGATTTTAATGTTTTTATTATACTTAAAATTATTATGGCCACGAGATATTCAGTGGAGTAACCTGTATGTTGTAGTCTGGGTAGATTGCTTTAAATTTCTCAAATTGGGATCGAAACAGACTTTTCGAGCAGTGTGATTTTTATCCTGTATAGATTTAGTATTGCTGGCGCCCTAGTTGTTTCATATCTTGGATCAAATGAGCGTCCTTCCAAAATAGTGCTGCACACGCGCAAATTAGCCAGTCGAATTCGGAACGTTGTAGGCTAACGTGATCTAGGCGCCAGACGTCCACGCGAGATGAGACAGAAGAAAAACTGCATGACCTAGCACGACTGTACTGAGTCCCCAAAAGAAAAACGACGTTAGCAAGAGTTCTTTCACTGTCTCAACCAAGGTGAAGCAAGCCTACTACACCTTTATATTTATAGCTCAATATAATGGTAATGTAATTCATAAACTATAAAGGAAAGTGCATGTTGGCAAGGCACATGAATTTTCATCCGTTGGTATTATCCTGAGTGAAACTCAGTGTTTGTGTGGCTTTGTACGGTAGCTACCGCAATGTGCCTAGGAGAGTTCAGTGAGTTCAATGTAGGTTGCACAGTAGATGCACCAGTGTCTTGACTAGACCTTAGTTGTTTCACTGTGGTTTGGCGTCATTGTCCTGGAGGTGACTCGGTTGTTACTTACGCAGTCTGAGTCGTCATATCGTGATATTAGGTCCGAGGTGAGCCCAGCGAAAGCTGCGCACGTTTCGCGGAACTATGCGAGCTGCACAGCAATAACAGAACAGCATTTATGTTCTAAAATCTGGAACGAATTGTAGTACAACCTCATATTACTTGTTCGTCAGACTGAGTAACGTTTTATCCTGAGATTCTTTAAGCATCTGGACAAGGAGGCGCAAGTTAGAGAAGTAGAGCTCCATGAAAAAAGTTGCTCAAGCAGCAAGTTGGCTTTAATCCAACTACTTGGTGGTCTGCAAGCACGCATGACTGGCATCGCAGGGATCAACAAAAGAAGCCAACAAAGCGAGATTCTAGGTGAGTTCATCCCTGTATATATATATATATATATATATATATATATATATATATATATATATATATATATATAGAGAGAGAGAGAGAGAGAGAGAGAGAGAGAGAGAGACAGACAGTTTTGCTTGTGTTGATGGTGAGCCCGAATTTGGCCGCTGTCGAAGCCAGAGCACTAGTCATTTGCTGCAACTCATCCGCGCTGTGTGAAAACAACGCACAGTCGTCAGCAGAGAGCAACATACGGATAGCTGTCTTACAGACTAGAGTTCTCGCACCGAAACGACGGATGTTCAGCAACCCACCATCAATACGGTGCTCCACACGAACACCGTAAGCACAAGCCGCATCAAAAGCACAAGACAATATTGCATGAAGATATATATTAAACAGGGCAGGAGCTAAGACACAGCCTTGCTTCACACCAGAGACAACTGCAAAATCATCCGAGGTTTCTCCACTCAGCTGCACAATCGCTCGCATACCACTGTGCAGACATTCAATTAAACTTACAAACTTACGCGGGCAACCAAACTTACCCAACACCAGCCACAATGCCTCGCGGTTCACCGTATCAAATGCCTTGGTGAAATCAATAAAAGCGAGTACAAAGGCTGGTGTCGTTCTCTGCACTTCTCTTGCAACTAACGATCCGCAAACACCATATGGATGGTGCTGGGACCCGAGCGGAATCCACACTGCTCTTCCACCGCGTTAGGTTCCACAACCTGACTGACGAGGCGGTTGAGCAGGATTCGGGCAATCACCTTGCCCACACAACTCAGCAAGCTGATGCTACGATAATCCGTGCAACATTGCTTGCTCCCTTTACCCTTGTACAGTGGTAGCACAAGGGCATCCTTCAGCTCAGGAGGCACCTCCTCCTCAATCCATACGCGTTGCACCAAGTGATGCAGCGCAGTCAACAACGCGGGTCCACCGTGTTTCAATACTTCCGGCGGGATCCCGTCGGCTCCGGCACATTTGCCGTTTCGCAGCTGAGCAAGTGCTCTCTGCGTCTCATCCAGTGTCGGCGTATCCGCCAGAATCGTCTTCACATCATTCTGCTTGAGGCCGTTCAATGTAGGTCAGTCGATCTTTGAACGGTTGTTCAAGAGACAGTCAAAGTGTTTCCGCCAGATCTACATTATGTATGCAGTCTGTGTGCAGGTAGCACCTGAACTACCATCGATCAGCGTCGACGGCTGCTCCAATCTCGGTCCATACACCGCCTTCAAGGAGTCAAAGAATTCCCTGTGTTGGCGGCGTTCTGCGTAGCATTCCATCTGCTTCGTCTTCTCCGTCCACCATGCATTTTTTATGCGACGGAGCTCTCGGGTCAGTCGCAGTCGAAGTTTGTGAAATTGGCTCGTCTTCCCCAAGTCACTGGGGTCTGCGACATGTGCAGAAAATGCTGCATTCTTCTCCGACAGCAATGCGCCAATCGTCGCATTATTGTCATCAAACCAATCAGGCCGGTTAGAGTTTGCGCGCCTGATGGTCTCCTCGGCAGCAGCTGTCACCTGGTCGCGAATGTGGTGCCACAGGTCGCTCACTGTGGCCTTGCAGTCCACATCACACAGGCGTGCAGCCATCGCCTTCTCCAGCTCATTACATTTCGCCCCAGTACCGAGGGAGAGAATGTTAAATTTACGCCGATTCACGGCGGTAGTGCAATATATATATATATATATATATATATATATATATATATATATATATGCATGGTCAGGTTCCCGCTCCCTGTCCCTTAACCACTCTATGTGTTATGATCTCACATCTTCTTTTCTTCACCCCGGCGATCTGCTTTCTTTTTTTTAACGCCTCTCCCTATTGGGTTCTTAGTGACCAAGGCATCCTTAGTTACATTTCGTGAAGTATTTCGGTATTTTTCTTGTGCCGCACTATATCCTGTTTGTCACATATTCTTGAAACTTTTCAGATAGTCCGGTCACTATCTTTTTACTCCCTTACGCTCAGAATGCTCTCCGTACCGCGTGCTCTACCTCTAAATTTTGTACATGTATTTATTCTTCTCCATTTTTCTGTTCCCCTAGTGTTTTCCCCGGACTTCTTCAAAAGGGTTATGTTCTTCCTGTTCTCTAACTAACATTTACTTCCCGGTGCCCTGTATTAAGCAGAGAATCCCTCGTTGATTTTATGGTTAACAATAATTCTGTCACATGCTTTAGATTCTCACACTAGATTCTCACATACTGTTTTAGCAAGTTAAAATTTAAAATTTTTCTTCCGTCCCTCTTCGTATCGCATCTTAATTTTGCCTTATCTGTCTCGCCTATCAGTCGACTCAAAAGTGATGATGCAACAATTGCGAGAACGCTTGCTTATTTGAAAATGAACTCATTTTGTTGTTCACGTCATTTCACATCATTTTCCAACCGTTTTTTGTTTTAGGGTGATGTCCGCAGTGTTCGTGTAGATTGCTGAAAATACTCGCACACGGGTGTATAAAGCTTATCTTGAATTGAATATCTATTGTAGTTAATAAGCCCTATCTGAAGACAAGGAGACTTTTCATCGCCTCAGTTTTTGACACTATTGACTTCAATTCCGAAGGTATCAAAGATGATTTCTGTCGTGAACTCTCATCTCTTCTTCGCATAGCGTAAATCGCTGTCATCGCGACTGTTGCTGGTGACTTAAATGCCCTTAACAACACGTGGGAAGCCGCTTCGGAATTGATGCACGTCGAACAGACAATGGTGATTTATTCCTGCAACTGTTTGCCGACCACGATCCTTAGCAGCACTGCTTTCTAGCGCGTCGCCTGGCGCTCTCCGAATTCCTCAATGACCTTGACCCAAATTGACTCTATTGCCATCAGCTGTAGGTGGCACACATCAGTCCAAGACTGTCGGTCTACTTAGAGTTCATGCCTGAATTTCGACCATGTTATAGTGAGCGCACGCTTGGCGGTCACTCTTTTCGCTTCAACTAGTCGCATAACTTCTACCCTTTTTATTTTTGAACGCACAGTCTGCAGTTCAACAACAACGTGACGAGCTGTTCCACCAATTGACAGTGATGAACAAGTTTGGTGTGCCGAACACTGATTGGAATCGTCTCAGGTGCGATAAGAATGCCTTTGGTGCTTGCTGCACCCCCTCCTTGGAGGTGGACCACTTTGATCGAAGCGCGTAAACAGTTTCCTATGAGCACTGAGTTTCAGCGTATCCGTAACTCCCTGAAACGTCTGACGAGGAGGCTTCGAATCAACCGGGAACGTTATTGAGTAGCTGGGGCTCGTGAGACGGAGAAAGCCATTATTAGTTAAAACAGCCGAGTGCTATTCCAACTCATTCGGACCACGGGCCCGAAAAACCATCAGTTGTCGAGACAATAGCTGCAAAAAATGAGGTGTTGATCCATTCTCAGCGTCGTCGACTGGCCTGTTGGGCGCAACATTTTGTAAAACAGTTTAACAGGCCTGCTGCTTACCGAATCGCCCCAGCCTACGTTGGGAGTTGATATCACACTTCCCACTTTGGAATAGATTCGAGATGAGCTCGCTGTGTTGAGACGAAACATGGCTCCGGGACCCGACGATCTTCCTCCATCTTAGTTGAAAAATGGTGCTTACTCATTTCAGGAGGCTTGGTAGACGACCAGTTAATATACTGATTACAGCGCAGATCATTTCGCTTTTGACTCAACAGCTACTTCGCGCAAAGATGATTCATTGTTGACGGGCCTTGCTTTTCTATTTAACACGACTTGGAACACTGAAGAAATGCTTTCAGATTGGCGAACGTCGACTATCGTGCCCATGTTTAAGGAGCTTCAGCGTACTTTTTGCGAAGATCATCGTGGCCTTATTTTCATCCTCTGAGCTTCTTACAAGTATCGTTCTCCGACGACTTATTGGTCTCCTTGAGAAACGAATCACCGAATGGGTGAACTTGGGTTCACCCAAGTCGTGGTTGTCTCGATCATATATTTACTCTTCCTCAAGTGTTAGAGCATAGCCACGCTTACAAACCATTCTCTATGGTGATTTTTCTTGATTTGAAAGCCTCCGACTCTGTTGATCGTGCCAGCTTGGGGCACTGCCTGTCCATGAAGGGTGTGCTAAACTCCATTCCGTTCTCTACCTTGACACCCGAGGGCGTGTAAGGGTCCACGGGAAAGTGTCTCCTGAGTTCCCCACCTCAAATGATGTTCGTCAGGGTCGTCCTGTCTTCCCTTCCTCCATCTTTGTGATCGAAATGATTACGAGTGACTCGGTTTCTTCAGACTCTACTGGAGTGGACGTTCTACCAGGTGACCGACTGACCAAACACGAGTATGCGGACGACATAGCTCTGCTTAGGTCTTACCTGGTGGCTATGCAAACAAAACAGTACAGACTAACGCGTAGCGCTACACGCTTAGACATATACTTTGTATCTTCACAGTGCAAAGTGCTGTTGCAGGATTGCACCGACACACCAACAATCCTAGCTATCACCGAACAGGCAGTGGAATTGGTGGATCTGTTACGTTGGTAGCCTTGTCACCTCCGGTGGTCACTTCACTGAGAAAGTTACTTCACGCATCAACAAGTCCCGTATGGCTTTCCAGAGGTTCAACCATCTATGTAGACGGCGGGATATCAGCCTGTCAGTGAAAGGTATAGTGTATAATGCTGTGGTAAGGTCAGTCTTGCTGTATGCATCGGAGACGTGGCCGATTCGCGGGCGAAACATTAAACGACCGTGTTTGATTACCAGTGCTTACGGAGTATTGCTTACGTCTAGTGAGAACACTGGTTAAATGATGCTGATGTCCGCCAGTTGGTTTTGAGCAAAAGCTTTTATTGTGCCCCACTGGAGTGTTTGCTGCATCATAATCGCTTGCTTTAGCTGAGTCATCTCCTCCGTATGCCCGTTGACCGGCTTCCTCGGCTTTCATTGTACACCATGTCTCCATCAAGTTGGGCTAAAACGCGAGGTAGCCACTCTACGACGCGACATAGAGGCTTGGAAAATTGTCTGAGAGACTTGGTTAGGCTGGTGCGGGCTTCGCGACAATCCACACCAGTGGTTGGTGACCACACACATGGCGCAGTCTCGAAGCCAGGAGCATTCCTGCATTCGGTTTTCGCATCAAGTTTTTTATTCTCTGCATCCTGATTGGCCTGACGCACCTCCTTTCTTTATTTTCTTCACATTCTATTTACATTCAATCCCACTATCTTGCCGTTGTTATTCATCGTTGTTCTTTCTTTATGACTCCTCACAACTGGATTCCCGCGCATCGATGCCCGGATCTTAGCGGCGTCATCTAAGGTAGCATCTCATGGCACGGATCATTTTTGATCAACTGAGTTGAACCGCACTAGCTTATCGTGCGCTAACAATTTTCATGTCTTCTCTTCCGTTTGTCTGTTTCAATTACGCTTCAGCTGCGCCTGACTTTTTTATTCGCAGCTTTAGCTAGTTTGGATTTATTGTGTCTTTCCCTAAATTTTCCACTGCACTGAGATCGCTTGAGCCCACATTCCACCGGCTACCCTGTTAGAGTCCCTCTCACAATTGTCTTCACCTAATCATTTTGTGTTGTATTTGAATTTTCACTTGTTACCTTGATATCCATCCTGGGTGTGCGAATGCTGCGGATGACTCCTGTCGACATTCGGCAATCAAGTGTTACACTTTTCATACATTTGCAGTTAGATGTCCTCTGTGTTGCCTCTGACTTTCAGTAAAGCTTCCTCACTTATTACCTCACTTATCTGGCACTCGGCGACAGCTTGCTTTTGCGGCTTCTCCCACTTGCCACGTATTTCAATTATCCTATACTGTACTTCACTCTCAGTGCTTCTATTTCGCACTTTTCCCTGAGTTAGGCGTCCGGCCCCTATTGTCTGCACTGCTGTTGTTTGGTACCGGTTGACGACCAGTAACCGCTCAGTTATGCTTCACATAGTTCGTCCATTAGATCCACTCCATCAGTTACTAGTCACACAAAGCAGCGTGTGTGGTGAGCCTAGCAGATTCACAGTTACCCGTTCATATGCTGGCTTCGATGGATTATTTGTCAGCCCGATGAAAAATAGTTTCGCTGTTTGGCTGGTGCTATACGATATGTGATTGAGCGCAGGATTACGAAACGACATTGCGACGATGTGCGACTTCATCTGTCTGTAGTGGAGTAAACGCTTATTACACTACGCCAGACTCCCGTTTTCCCACTGGCAACTTCCATCTTTTAGTTTCCATTAGTAGAAAATCCCATGCATCAACTAACCCAAACGAAAATCAACGGATGCCAGTACTGCGTTGTGGGCATTCGCCACTTGGTGGTTTCTGATTACCGTACTATCTGCGCAACTAGTGCTCATTGACCAGAACAATCTTATATCTGCGACAAGTGTCTGAGCACCTTGTTTCATTACTCTGATCCTATACTCATTTAAGTGCTCTGCTCTAACTAGAGCTCTGTGAGAAACTACTTGCACTAGGAAGAATTTTCAGTCTTCCACTTCTAACCGCATCTTAGATCCATGAAAGCGGTTTCGTGATTAACGTTGAAAAATTCGGGATCTCCTGTCACTGACCTTACCTTCTGCCGTTATCAACTTATTAAAGAAAAGTACATTGTAAAATCACCCTTAGTTGTCTTATCTAATTTGCATATTATAATCCGACAAGGTGAGTTGAGTACTCGGACCCACTGAGTTTTGACGCACCAGTCGTAGTCGACCAACTAGGATATATGAACATGTTTTTTTTACATAAAAGCACGTTTGTGTGACATTTTATACATAGTAATGGCGATGGACCTTGACAACAGCTTTTGAGGGTAACCGCATGTACTAGTAAAGATCGTACAACAGAGTAAGTGACTGTTTACAGTACACTCGCACGTTATTTTCTTGATGAGGTTTGATTATTATAGTTTTAGTCCCTGCTTTCCACCGTGTGGCCACTTATTGTGCATTTGAGGTACGCTGTTTAAGCTTGATAGTATGGCACCAGATGACCTGTTGTCAGCAATCACCAGCATCTCTTATTCGGTGGTCGAAGGCGGAAGTTGCTGACGGTTGACGACGACCAGTCCTTTGATGTATTCATTGCGGATTACTTGGGCTCTCTTGTGCAACCGACTGCCGATCACACCGCACCATTGCGCATCGCAGCCACAATCATCATGTGTCAGATGACCCTTGCCGGATCCCCGTTCTTTTATTGATTACGATGCTTTGAAGAACCAGACTTGGAGTACTTCCCCAGTTCCAGCTGCTCATAGGTGATGACGTGAACTTTAGGCGCTCCAGTCCAGACTGACTATTAGTTACTTCCACTTCGAAGTCAAATGTTAAAGCATGCATCGCTTTATGTCATCAGTGCCGCTGCGATTGTGTTGAAATTGCGCTTCACCTCAAGCGAACGATATGATCTATCCGATCGCTTAGAATACAGTTTTGAAGCAACTGGTGCCACCGGTTCCTCGTCATGAAATGATGAATCTCCCTGTCGACTATTGCACGGCTTTCGAAGTTGCAATACAGCGATTTTTTTTATTCTAACTACATTTCTGCAGTGCCATAAGCGATTTAGTCAAATATACTCTTTGAAACAACAAACACTAATATGCTCAGCCGCTCATATGCATGGCGATGTTCGAGCAGCAAACGCAATGATCTGTCATACCTGAGTCATTTTGGCTTTCTGTTTCCACTCAATGGATAAACAATGAGTCCGCGCATTATGACGCATTTGGATGATGTTAAAGAATTGGCAATAGAACTGATTTTTCTGTAATTCTCCGGCTACGCCCTTTGGTTTTTAGGGCGTGACTGACGGTTGATGACTACCTTTTCCTGTTTGCACCGGTAGCATAGGGGAGAGACCTACGACCCCACTGACTAGTTTCCAGGTTACAACAGTGTTGGAAAAGCTTAATCAGGATCATACTCTTCTCCGCTTCAGTAGCTTACTTCTTGTTGGGTCTCATAAATGTTGGAATTTGTGACACGAGCGTACCGAAGCATCCAAGCGGTCCAACTAACGATGATGTTTTAACTGACCGGCGGCATTACTTTTCGGACTCTTCGGGACGGTGTTGAGGTCGACAATTTAGCGTCCATCGTCTGTGTATTAATAATAATAATCATATGTCAGCTGTACGCTGTAACGGCGCTTCGTTGCCGTGCGACCACCACCAGTCGCATGCGGGCTGAGTATACCGCGAGGATGCCCACCCCAACGCGGATTCGAACCCGCGCCATAAGATCACGAGACAAGCTCGTTACCTCTAGGCTGCGGTCTCATTCGGAGGACCATTCCTTTTGTCCGTAGTTCAGATAAATTGCATAGGTTCTCGGCTGCTCCCATCTGCCCTGGGCCCCTATTATTTCACTGTCTCCCGAGCCCCTCTCGCGGCCGCGCCGGCGCCGCGGCGCGACCCTTCGAACGCTAAAGGTGGGTGCACATTCGTAACACACACCATAGGTTGGTGGTAACTAGTATTAATTCCCAGTCAGAGATTAGAACAGTTTGTTGCGGATAAAATGCTAAGGTTTGTAAAGTCCCATAGCATGTGGTCTGGGTAAGGTCTTCATGTTTAGAGGTATGTGGGGCAAGCCGTATTTGTGGATGTACCGCGTAGCCAACAAGCTTCCTATTATTATGCACTATGGGTGCTCCTCAATTGGTGACGCAACTTTTTCAGCCAAATTGCTCAGCTCGGAAAACCCCTCGAGAATTCATCCGCCAACCTAAGGCACCAGTATTCAGACTCATTGCTTATTGCATTATTTACCTTGGACTTGCAGCTTGATCTTGAACTGTTCACTGGAGGATGAGACTATTAGATCTTAAATACTAAAAATATCCAAAATGTCATTACGACTGCCTCTTGATTGCATTGACTGTATTATACCGGTGTGTATCAGAATTCTCGCTTCCTCACCGTCTACACTTATTAACAATAAAAGTACGTGTCGTTCGTGCATCCATGCTTTGTTACACTCACACCAGTTTTGAAGCTATCCATGTGATATGAAGATACTGTATAACTACGAAGCATTTCTCGTATTGGAATGGACAATGATAGATTCTGCTGCTTGAAAAGGGAGCGACAGAAAAGCTAATTAGGTTCACTCCTGCGCCAACGAGGGCAATGAACCACAACCTGTCGCTGTTGATATCAAACAAATCCAATCTATTAACACAGCTAATTAACTAAATTAATTGTTCTCAGCAGTGTCAGGCACGCCTGTATACGTACAACCATGGTGGTAAAATTATGTACAGCTCAACGATTACAAGCTGATTGGCAAAGCCGAAGGCAGTTCAAATATGGTCAGCCTGGAGGACGCGTGTGTTACACGGGAGTGATGTGAAATGTTTTCTCCTGGTAAAAGCAGACAAGCGTCCTTGCCTGCGTTTATGCACTTAAAAACATAAGATTTTGCTTTTGTGATTGTAAATAAGGCAATTTTCATATTATTTCCCCCTGGCAGTCTTAAATGACTTTTTGGCATTTAAAGTACCTTCTTGTTGACCAAATTTCCGCCATCACTCTCATTTCTTTCAAAAGCACTAAAATCACTAAACACTTTCGGGGTACAAAGTTAGTGCAATTTAAGTACCTCCTTGAGCCGGAAAGGAATCCGTTACGTAACAAGAACTTGTAGTATATTGTAGAGTAACATCAGTTGAACGCAAGGGCAGATATTAGGATCTGGTGAGTCAAATTAGCCAGCAAACCAGCCGTTATGGGTTCAAATGCCTAATACATTCAAGAACTGGAAACATTTTCCTTACTAGGAAGTGTTCAAAGTTTTCGTACCTATCTACAGGTCACGAAAAGCTTTCTCATTTATTCGAAGATACACACATACCAAAGTATCGTTTGCTGACATTTGCAACGCACTTCCAAGTACATATTTTATGTATTACTGATAATCCCCAGCCGTTCAGACAACGTATTCGATAAACTTAGAGTAAATTGTTGAGCAAATCAGCAAGGGAATGTTCGCAAATAATCAACCTGACTTATTTGGCCAACGGGAAGCAGGCAGTGGTGCGCGAAGAACATGAACCAGTTAGTTGGAACATGTGATTCTGAAACGGGTACGAATAGTGAATGCCATACCATACTTACTATGCACGCAAGTAGTACTAAATGAACACTGAATTTATTCGGGTTAAGAAACATGCTTTACAAGTCCCGTTGAGTGGTTTTGCATGATTATCGAAAAATAAACCGCACTGGCTTATTTGCGATGAAAAGAGAGACTTACCGTTTGTTTCGCTGTTGTCCCGCGATCCGTGTAGTTTCACAGCACAAACGTGTAACAGTAAATAAATCCAAAGTATATTCCAGGAGTGGGATGGAGATGTAGTACTAGGTAACAAAGTGTAAGTGAGTAAGTGAGTCATCCAAACGTCTCCCAAATATAGATAGTGATGGTGTAGTAATGACCGCTTCTGGGGGAGTAATTCAAGGGTGACACACTTGGACGGAAAAGAAATTTCTGCGGCAATCTAGGCGGCTGTACTGTTCTGCCAGTTTTAGTGAGTGACCTCTCCAGTTGGTATTAATGCCGAGTTGCAGTAAAGAGCGGTATACATGATGTGGATCGTGCCTAATTAAGTACACCATTAGCAAGTCACCTCAATGCGCTGCGTAGAATGCACATTCGGAGGACGTAAAGATAAGCACTCAGAAACCGAACATTGAAATAAGCACAATGATCTCATTAGTTACAGATAACAGGCACCTGAACTGGAGCGATGAGTTCGAAACCGGTAGTAGGGTACAGTTTTATTAGGCAGGAAAAAACGCAATATCCACCAGCTTCGTCTGTTACGGTCCCAGGAATCGCTTTGACTTCGTTTCACATGCATGCGGATTGCAGTTCACACACACAGTCTCTGGAACATTTGGATGCTCGCCGACGTATTCCGGCTGGAAGCGAATCCAATGAGACTCGCAAAAATCTCAGGGCAAAACTACATGCTAGCCTAAAGAAGGACCGCGAAACCTGGTGGTCTCATCGTGCCTCTGAGATAGAAACAGCCGCTGCCATTGGTAATCATCGTAAGTTATATAATCTGATACGGGAAACAGGCAGCAGGAGACCTGGTGTTAGCGAGACCGTACGCGACGAGAGTGGACAGCCGATCCACAGCCAGTCAAAAAGCTTGGAGCGTTGGGCTGAACACTTTGCTATGCAGTTTAACCAATTTGAGTTATCGCTTTCTTCGGGCAGTGAGCGCCCTTCTTCTTGGGCCGTCTCCTTGGATCCGCCCTCACGCGCAGAAGTCGAACGTGAGATCAGGCTGTTGAAATTGCATAAGGCCGCAGGGGCAGATAGAATTCCTCCAGCCCTCCTCAAATTCGGTGGACCTGCTCTAGTAGATGATCTACACGAGTTGCTAGTAAAACTTTGGGAGCAGGAGACAGTCCCGACAGACTGGAACCGCTTCGTCATTGTCCCAATTTTCAAGGGAGGCTCCCGTTTAGAATGCAGCAATCATAGAGGGATCAGACTGATTTCGATTGCCTCTAAATTGCTTGCCTCTGTCATTCTCCACAGATTGACTGGCACTCGTGCAAGCCAGATTCGTGAAGAGCAAGCCGGATTTCGTCGAGGTCGGGGCTGCATTGACCACATCTTCACATTGCGTCAAGTGTTGGAGCACCGCCATGTTTATTGGCGACCCACCGTTGTCGTGTTTCTTGACATAAAAGGTGCCTTCGACTCAGTCGATCGATGTGCCCTTTGGTACTGTCTGCTGAGGAAAGGTGTGCCTGATAACTATGTAGACATTATCAAATCGCTGTACGCACATAGTTCGGGAAGCGTGAGGGTTTATGGCAAACTCTCGCCACCCTTCAGTATCACCAGCGGTGTGAGACAAGGATGCCCGCTGTCACCTTTCCTCTTCAACTTCGCTGTTGATGAAGTCATAGAAACAGCTTTCGCTGGACACGACCTAGAAGGTGTAGAGCTACTCCCTGGTGAGCGACTTCTTGACTTGGAATATGCTGACGACATTACCCTAATCTGTGACAACCCCCAAACATGCCAAACAGCATTGGACCGATTAGCACTGGCTGTCAATCGTTTTGGGCTATGCTTTGCTCCATCGAAATGCAAAGTACTTCTCCAAGATTGGCAGGGACGCAACCCTGCGCTAATGCTTGGTAGTGATCTGCTAGAAGTCGTTCAGGAATTCAAGTACCTGGGCAGCTCTATTAGCACCCGTGGGATTGAAGATGAGGTTACGAACCGTATAGCAAAAGCTCGAGGTACTTTTGCCAGTCTCCGCCACCTGTGACGCAGACGCGACATTACTCTCGCCCTGAAGGGCAGAGTTTACAACGCAGCCGTCCGTTCAACTCTCCTATATGGCTGTGAAACCTGGCCCATCAGGTCGATAGACATGAAGAGGCTCGTCACATTCGATCATCGCTGCCTTCGCAGCTTAGCTCATGTCTGGTGGGAACACCGCGTGAGCAATGAGCATGTTCGACGTCGCGTATTTGGTGCAGGAAGAGCGAGTGAACCGCTCAGCACCATTATATCACGCACCAAGCTCCGATGGTTGGGCCACGTGTTGCGCATGCCAGCACACCGACTCCCACGACGTGCATTGTTTGCGCGTTGTGGGTGCGGTTGGAAAAGGAGGGGGGGAGGCCAAGTGATGACTTGGTCGAGAGAAATGAAAACCCTCACTTCGAAGTTGGCGTCGGTTGGTGCATCCCAACTGCCTGGCTGGGGTCTTAAGGACGGTGAACACATTTGGTTGGACACACTTGCTGATATGGCTAGGAGTCGGCCCCAATGGCGTTTGTGTTGTGAGTTTATTTGTCCACCCCCTCCTGCTTAGCACCCCCATCCAATCACGATCTCACTCGTTAGGCATAATATAACTCTCTTTTTACAGCACAATAACCAGCTGTTAGCTCTCCGGAACGATGTCCATCCGTTACTGGGGACTCAGCGGGCGTGCCACTGTTTATTTTTCTTTTCTTGCTTTTGTATTGCGGCACAATAGCTGAGGTGTTTTCCACCTCCAGCTAACGTGTAATGATGATGATGATGATGATGAGATTGCGCGTCACCATACAATCACACAAGGAATGCTTCAAAATGATTCTCCAACCTAAAGATCTTCAGCGATGGATGGAGCGTGGTATCACACAAAACTAATATGATAGTAAACTACCTGCCTCCTATATTTTGTAGGATATTCGTTGCAGCTACTTCCCAGTCAGAGAGGCCACGTCACATCTAGAGCAGTTCCGAATGGCTGCTCCTCTCACTGAGGTTGGGTTGCAGCGTACGTCCTATAAACATTTCCTGTGGTAACGATAAGAGACCGTGTCTAGGAAGGTACACATAAATGAACGAACGTGTTGTAATGAGGATGTAAACAAAGTATTAAGCTGTAAAGAAAATCGTCCGCATATAGTTTGTAACGAACAGACCATTACATATGGAGTGCTTGTCATTATTTTGCGGCTATTTTTGGTGGAGCGTTACCATTAGTGG
>OX104064.1:125288420-125340194 GCA_944474145.2 Dicrocoelium dendriticum
AGTACAATTACAATATCTCTGGGAAAAGGTGTGAACAACACTCATTAAAGCTTCTTCTAAAGGCTTCCACAGACTCACATTCCACTAAATCAAAAGGAAGTTTATTGAGAGGTTAATTACTCGGTTCGTAAAACCTTTGCCCTGATGTCCAAACGAGCTCAATCTTGTTTAAGCATCATGCGATATCCGCGCAGGTGGTCCGACAAAGCTAACTGAAACAGATGGTTGGGATTAACAGCACTAAGTCCGTGCTCACGCTCCTGATGTTGTGCCGCGCATTGACGAGAATAAACTATTTATGTATTTATGTATTTATCTATTTAAACGTCTTTAGCAAGTCCCTTCTCAGCCTACGCCGTTCCATGGAAAGTAATTACAAGCTACTTAGACGATGTTCGCACGACTTCTCTCGTTGAACTTCGATCGTCCTGGTCGCAAGTTTCTGAAGCTTTGCTATACACATGTTGTTATTACAGAGGTACGGTGCCCAGACGAACACTGTACTCCAGATATGACCTAACCACTTTTTATATAACGGCAAGAATACTTCTGCCTTAGTGTTAATAAGCGCTCTCCCAAGACGAAACACCTCTTGTTGCGCTTTATTGGCAGCATAGGAACACTGTGCCGAAGGCTTAAAACTGTTCACTATAATGACACCTATATCGCAGGATTCATCAGTAAACTGCAATGATAGGGATCCCGCAGCAGACTGCACTGCAATTCCTCTGCCACTATTGGTCAATAGTTGACATTTATTGTCATTCGGAGGTAGATCCCATTAGCTAGACCAATTCACCACTGTGATGACCTTGTTAGCCAATGTCGCTCGGTTTCCACTACTGACTAAATTCATTGAAATACATTGGAATATTGAGAGCAGAAGGGTGCTCGCTTGTCAGCTTTATCGGTTTCGGGTCATCAAAAAGTGGGTGCTTGTTGTCGGGAAACGTTACTCCTTCGCAGATAATCACCTCTGATGTAAGAGCAGCAGGACCCCGCCATGTGCGTAAGATGGGTGTTTCGCAATAGCTCGAACGTTTACTCTGTCTAAAAGGCAATGCTGTGTTGCAGCAGACTGTCCTAGGCTTAAATGATTTCTATGTGACCACGTGTCGAGCTGCCCACAAGTGGATGTAAGAACTGCTGCAGCTCATATCCGAGATCTCCCGTAGGATGCGTCTGGTGTGGAGATCTCCGCGACGGCGGCGGTATTCCATGGAAAACAGGTTCAGTCTTAAGTCGAAGAGTGTAGGAAAGATCCCGAAGCTCCGATATAGATTATGAAACTCGCCTCTACACCTCTACCAGATCATGTTCATATTTCGCTAGGTGGTAAGCGGTCGGGATACGCTATCCTAAAATCGGACAGACGTGCGAAGCAAACAGCGTTCTAAAGATCTCCAGCGTGATTATACAGAACGATCTTCGCAAAGCCCAGAGCATTCGGTTAGCTGCCGTAACCTTCTGCGTGGCAAGTGATGTCTCGAGATCTTGCGAAACGATGACTCCCAGGTACTTCTCATGTGTGACAGACATGAGGAGATAGCCTCCGATATGGTACGCTCTGAGAGGATCCGGGCCAAAAGTCGGGATAACAGCATAATTGCCACCGTTTATCGCGAGTTACCACGCAACGGAGCAGTTATGCAGCTGGTCAAACGAAACATGGAGTCTGTCGGCATCCCCGGGGCAAGATATTTCAGATCACAGCTTAAGGGCATCAGCGTAGACTAGACAATCGGTTTATAGTGCCGATGGATGATCGTTTATATACAGTTTAAGGTGCTCTGTTCCAAGGAAAGAGTCTCGGGGAACTCCACTGGTCATAAGCACAGGGACAGAATGTTTGGTTCACCTTCACTTGAATGGCTCGTACTTCCGGGAAGTCTGAAATCCAGGACAAATGGTTTTCAATGACATTAACTCCCTGTTTATGTGGCACAGTCAAATGCCTTGCTACAACCAATGAAGACGACATCATGGTGTTTCCCCTCATCCGTTGCTTTAACCCATGCTTCTCTAGTAGCAAGCAGGTTAGTGATGCAGGATCGTGCCCTGCGTAATCCATGCTGTGAGGGTAAGGTTGCGCATAGGCCTTCCCAGTGAGCTTTGAGAGCGCGCTTGATTCTTCTCTCCAGGATTTTGCAGACAACAGACGTCAGACATATCGGGCGGTAGTTCGCAGGGTCCTCCCAGTCACCTCTTTTGTATTTAGGCAATACTATTCCTACTTCCCATGTGCTAAGTAAACGGCCCACTGCAACTGAGTGCCGAAATACTTGAGACATTGGATCGGCGATGTGGTCGGCCATCAGCTTTAAAAATAGTGGGTGTAGTCCGTCGGGACCGGGCGCGGAGTTAGAGTTTAACTCACAGATTAGTCGCATGACGATCTTGACGTTAACTTCAGCTTGCTTCAGTGTTGGGGAGCACGTGGGCACATCGTTATTGGGCAACAGCCAAATACTGTGAGGCCAGTAGATTAGCTTTCTCATCATCTTGATGCAGTACAGTGTTTTCTCCAGCGGCAGATAGAGAAGGGATACCAAAGCCCGCTACGGTTCCCGCTTTATGTATGAGAAAGACAGCTTGGGGGATGTTCGGGTTTGAACAGTCAGGTATTGTTCGTATCTAGCTAGATGCTGCCGCTTTTTCAGGATGCACAAGTTTTGAACCTCTATGTACGCTAGACAATCCGAGGCTAGTTGTGTTCTCTTGAATACTTTCCAGACTTTACGCCGTCTGCTCAGTAAGGACCTCAGTTTTCGCTCGATCCATGGGGGTCCTTTATGGAATGGTCCTCCTTTGTATATCGGAACGTCATTTTCCGTGATGGACGTTATCTTGGTCAGCAGTAGGTTCCGTGCTTCCTTGACACTCAGGGACTGTGGGATACTCCAAACTTCCGAGCTTGCCACAGCGTGTAAGCTGAATGGATCTGTACGCCAGAAGTTCCGGCGATAGGCTACATGTCGTGTCCACAATAAGGAAACTACTGCGTGGTCGCTTCAGCCGTAGTTGGAGGGTCACCAAGTAACAGGCGTAAGTCGGCATTGGAGCGAAAACCAGATCAAGGATGTTTGATGTCCGGGCCGGGAGCCTCCGTTTTGGGGTAGAGGTGTGCTGAATTACATCCCTTTCCTGAACAGCATCGAGAAGCCCCTTCTCGAAGGGAGCTTGCGGAAGAACGCGATGAAGATGTTTCCAAATGATACTGGGTGCATTGAAGTCACCCATTTGCAGACAGTTTCCGCCTCTGTCAGTGACTTTGATCGAGTCCAGGAGACGACAGTCTGAGCCCGAGGGAGCTCTGTAGGCTTTCAATCAGCTACGAAGATATAGCATGGATCTTCAAGAGAAGCCAGGTCATTTATAAACATAATAGACGGCTACCACATACTGACTCTCAGCCGCGGCTGAGGAATGGTTGAAGAATTAAATTCGTCGTGGAAGATATTCTGGTACCCCACCTCTGTCACCGAGATTTAGGGTAGAAAGTCACAGAAGCAAGAAAGTTCCTAGATCAGCATGCACTACTATACACGTAAATGTTGTACAGTCATGCAAACTGTGAGGGCACGTTAGGGGAGTGTCAATATACGTCATAGTTAATTAATGAAGGCTAGGTTTTATGAGTTGTTAAGCTTGTATATGTTGACGCTTTTCCTGTCGTCCGCCATACAGGTTCATGTTAAAGTTCAAGCGGGAAGGGAATGATAGACTCATTCCGTGAGCGTACCTTCTTCAGCGAGTCGTTGTACCAAGAGTTGGCAGACTTGGAAATACTGATAGACCTAAAACAAAGACCGCATCACACCCTGTCCAACCAACTAATGCCCACGTACCCTGCCCTAGCAGTTCCTGCGGGGCCAGTTCCGTGAAGTAGAAAAGAGAAAATTGTAAACTCAGAAAGCAAAAAGCGAAAGTAGAAAGAGTTAAGTGAGTAGCATACCAAGTTTTTTGAGTCGTTAAAATAGAACTGAAAAGTGAAGGCTAGTCAGTTAAGAAAAAGGAAATGTTTGGTGTTGCCATCCAAGAGCATCGAGCTGGCGCGCAAAACCCTTAACCGCAGGTGCCCTAAGCACGTGCTCTGGAAGCAATTTCCAGCAACCTATAACTCGGCGCGACAGACGAGCTTCCGTCCTAATCCTATCAGATCGTGGTTTATGCATTTTCAGTGGGTGACCGCGGAGATTGGACAACGTAGCGGGACTAAGTAGCCCTGACAAGCCCGAGCTGATCTTATCCATCAAACGACAATAAGTGAGAAGCAAGCCCCCTCTTATCATTCCGTAGTGCATGTAATACACCCCCAAACTGGGTAAGCGTGCAGAATACGTCTGTCCCCGTAGACCATGCACTAGTCGAGTGCCCACTCGTAACATCCTGTCCAAGTCCGTTTTGTCTCGGTTAAGGCATGGTGAACAAGCCTGGACACAATATTCCAGGTGGGGTCGGACGAATGCCAAGAATAGCTTCAAGAATAAATTAACCGTTAGGATTCCAAAAGAGCGGCAAATAAAACAAATCAAACGAAACCCCGACCAGCAGCCGTCCTTCAGTTGTAGCTAGAACGAAATGCTGATGAGTGTACGACAACTAAATTAGACTCCTGAGTAAAAGCAGGGAGTTCACCACTCCCGATAACGTACCGAGTGGGAGGATTAGCAGCTACAATTAGGAGAACAGGGCACTTGGCTCTATTTATAGGCATCAACCATAAGGTAGGCCATTCTCAGAGCCTATCCAAGGCCCGCTGAGTTGCCTCAGGACCCCCGGGATATCCACAATATTTCAGAGCTTAAGCTCATCAGCAAACATTAGTGCTGACACTCCTAGCTCCTCCGGCAAGTCATTTACATAGATCGCGAATAACAATGACCCCAATACCGAGCCCTGCGAGACGCCACCAAGGACAGCTTGCCTGAGCGAAAGGCCACGCCACACCCGTACGCACTGTTCCCTCCTTTCAAGTAAAGCAGACAATCATTAAGGGGCGCGATCAGATATACCGTAATGTCTCAACCTTAATGAGAGTCGAAGAGGAGGAACAGTGTCAAAAGCTTTCGGAAAGACACGAATAGCACGTCTACAGCGTGGTCAGTCTCTACAGCTTCGGCCCAACTTTCACAAGCTACAAGTAAGTTAGCCTGACATAAAATTCCCTTGCGGAATCCATGTTGCGAGACACTGCGAAGGTTGAATCCATTCAAATGGTTCTCCACTAAATCCATTATCAGCTTCTCAAACAACTTGACTACTACGCTTGCCAAACTGAAATGCCTGTAGGTAGCGGGCAGAGCGCTGTCACGGCCCTTAAAAATCGGACAAATGATTGTCTCCTTCTTTTCCAAAGGGAGGATGCAGCTTTCCAGCGATACTAAAAACTCGCATGTGAGATAACCCCTCGGCGCATGGACAATTCATGCAACAGCTTCGGATGAATTGAATCAGGACCGGAAGATTTATAGGGATTAACGCCTTGCAGAAGCACGAAGACCTGGTCCTCCGTTATGTTAAACTCAGCTAAACAATTATCCCCCGGAGCTGTTGAAAATAAGTTCAATTTGTGGTAAAGAGGTCTCCCGAACAAAGACCCCAGTATACTGATCCCTAAGTATACAAGCCTTGTCATAGTCAGTTTGTGCACGGGTCCCATCCGCTCGCATTAATGCTGGTGTAGGTAGTTTTGCCCCACTGCGTCTTTTAACTTACGCAAGGAAAGTTCTTGGGATTAGCTACGGCAGAGTCTGCTAAACCCTGCTCGTACAGGAGGCGAACCGTCCTGAGAGGTTCCTTACATTTATTTCTAATCTCTCGATAACAATCATAGATACTGTCTGATGGAGCTGCTTGGTAGGTTCGCCAGCATCTATACCGTTGCTTGAGTAAGTAAATGCCTGTGGAATCTATCCATGGAGACTATGCCGGTACCCTTCTTTTCCTCTTGAGGGTACTTTAGGGAGGAGAAACCTCCGTAAGGTATGCCTTAAATTTATCCCAGGCTAACTGGACAGTGTCCGCCATCGAAATCTCACATTTCAGGACTGAAGCCTTAGCTAGCATTGCATTAAAGTCCGCCAGCCAAATATTCGGAAGTAATTGAACGGCGGACTTTCGGTGCCTTAAAAAAGCACACCGAAAGGATATACATGCGCAATCGTTTGACCCTAGAGGTGCACCGTAGGAAACGTTAGCCCTGAAGTCGAGAGGCTTAGCGAAAATCAGATCTAAAGTAGATGGCATTTGGTTGTCCATATGTCTAGTGGGGAAGTCCACGAATTGGTGCAAATACACTAAGAAGGTCAGCAGAAAATAGGCTGCAGTGACTGTTCCTGACGCCGAATTGCAAGTAAGATTGGCCCAACAGACTCCCGGGAGGTTGAAATCCCCTAGAAGTAAACACTCTTTTGCGGGGTGCGAATAAATTCAAGTATCCTCCCGAAAGAACTCCCAGGACTCCTGTATATCGCTACAACTGTAAAATGAGCAGAGGAAATGCACAAAACAGCCGATAGAGCTTCAACAGTCTGACCCGACGACTGGAATGCGCAGGTCTTTAACACATTTAATTACAGCTAACATACAGCACAACAACGCCTTGCGACCAAAGGGGCACAGTTCTAAGCAGTGAGTAGCCAGGTAAAAACATACATCACCGTCCGTGATCTCCGGAGACAACCACGTTTCAGTGCAAGCAAGTATGTCGGAACGAGATTTGTCCACAAGTGTACCCAACTCGTCTGCCTTGTTCCTTAAACTACGCATGTCACTAAGTACTACCTCACGGAAGTCGGCACGACCATCCCTAGGTCGTACAACATCAGGATGGATTCTGACAGGGCGGAAAATAACTTCGAGCTGACCATTTGAAAACCCACCAGACGGAGGCCCTGCCCACCAGCCGCTCCGTTTGTTTTGAGGTCTTTCATAGCCTGCTTTAGCTTAAATCTATCTGCTAGTGGAAGATCCGGCTAAACACTGACCCCACTGCCCTTAAGTTTGAATTAAAACTGCAGCAATGATTTCTGTTCATTCGAGGTAGAAAAGACCACGCAAAGTAGTCGGTGTGACAGTTTTTCGTACCGATAGGGACGTTCCTCAATCTGGTCCTCTTTCTGACAGTAACACCAGGGAAGCCAGGTGGAAGGAGCTTGCTGACGACAAGTTTGAGCCACCTGAGGTCTTCCAAGATGCGTTCCCTTGGGAGGAACCCAAGGCTACTATCCGCGGGGTGTTTACCACACGTACCTTGGAATCGATACTTATAACAGCAGTTTTCATCACTGGCGGTGGGACTGTCGCTGTCTCCGCAATCGATGTCGGAGCAACGGCAGCGAAGTTTTTCCGCTCTGCTGCCGGCTTCTTACTAGTTCCTGGGTCTTCAAGCCACTTCTAAGATTTAAAGGCAGATCTAGTTCGAAAGCAGGGGCCATTGACCTTGTGTCGCATTGAGCAGTTTTCAACACTTCGCCAAAACCGGCTGGTTTAGTGGCAGGCGAGACGGTCAGCAACTTCGGAATGTTTTCCTTGCCACAACCGTCAGATGAATTTACGACTGCCGAAGACGGCACCTGTATCCATGACGTAGCAACCAGTTCTCTGGGTTTAGCAGGTTATGGCTGCCTTTCGTCGCACAACTGGTGCTCGCGAGGATATTTAGGACTTTGCTGGGATTTCAGAGGGAAACTGCGAGCTCCTTTTATAAATGCACGGTTACAACTGCGGCCGGCCATAAGCAAAGGACGGGAAACGATCTCCCTGATGGTTTTCGTTAACCATTCATTCAGTATCCCTGAGTGCACACCAGGCAGAAGAATATGGAAGGGAGACGGTGAGATGCATGATAATGTTAACTGCTGACGAGTCGTCTAGATGCAGGTGCAACAACTGCATGGCGCTGTTTTCCGTCGTGTAGAAAGACCCGTATTATGAAATTGGCCTTGCCTGCTTGAGGCAATCCCATGTATTCCAGCCGAAGAAACCTTGGCTTTATCCCGTTAATCGGCGGTTTTAACGTTGATGAAGTCGTTTTCAGACACGTAAAGTCAAGCGTTTTGTGTTAACAGCCTAACGCACCCGTATTGTCATGCGTGATATATATCATCTGCGGCATCTCGTCTGGTGGAGCAAGTTAGTGTGGTGGAGCATGTAATCACCTAGTTGCAAAACGAAGGTTCCTGTACGGTTGTGAGGGAGCAGCTGAAGTTGATATCCGTTTTATTCGTGCCTGCTTGAGTTCGTGAGTTGGTTGCACGATACGGCGAGGTTATACTGGCGGATGCTATGCATCAGCTTAATTAGGGGCTGCATTCTATGCATTGCTTGTTCGTAGACATCACGACGGTAGCGATCGCATTCTTTTATGTGTTGTTACCAAGTGAGACGACGAAGAGTTATCTGTAGGTATTAAAAGTCATACACGAATTGGTTCCAAGCATGGCATCCATGCACACAATTTTGGTAGACAACTTCGCGCAGCAGCGCAGTGCTTTCAGGGAGTTTTATTCGGATGCGTGCATGGTGTTGTGCGTGTGCACGTTACGAGGCATAAACAGGCGGTGTGTTCCGCTGGCAGTGGCGATCACAGTGGTAATTGCTCTTCTGTTAATTTTATTAAGGAACCTGATATCCACGCCGGAGGAAACGCGTTATCACGGAATTCTGGAAACCATTCGTCGGAAGCATACTGAATGCTTTGAGTATTTCCGTAGAACATGGATGTTTTGGTGGTGATGCTGGGCGGCGCATCAATTACGGCATGTCATGAGGTTCGGTTGCAATTCCACCAAGCGAGTGGAGAATGAAAATATGCATCTTAAACGCATTTTGTGCCAGCGTTCCTCCTTGCGGGCCCTTTTCGAGGTGATCGTTAATCGTACGAAAGGCATGACGTATCTTTATAACGCTGAAGTAGCGACAGAGTGCATGCGAAGGAATGCAGCACGCGGCGATGTATCCGTGGTGACTGAACTTGTAAGCACATTGACAGCATATGCACGCGAAAGGGTGATGGAGCACTTCTAGCGCACGACGATGGTCGGTGTCGCCCCGGGTGGACGGTACCGGGTAGTGTCGGAATCTGGGTCCGCGGCGTACCGCGTTTGCATTGACCGAAGCAGCAACTGTGATCGTTCTTTTTATTGCCACTGGCGCATGCCTAGCGGCCACATCTTGCATGTGGCGGTGGAGGAGAATCGGAATGCCCATGATGTCCTTCAAGTATGTCGACGCTTGGTTGATCCAGCGATACGACCTGAAACGGAAGAGAACTTGGATTGCGGTCAATCTAAAACGGTCTCCGAAGTTGGACACGCAAACCGTATGATAGACAGGCGCATAAAGCTAGAGTATTGTAAAAGCCGCTGCCGGCAATCTCTGTGAATGTCCCAAGTCTCTGCTCAGACGGATAGCAGAAAGCGTTTGATAGTTTGCGTGTGTTCGGGTATGTTATCTCCGCTAAGTTGAAATACAACCTTCCCTGCAACACATCAAATTGCCAAGAAAGCATATTGCTTGACAGCGTAAAAGTGCCATGTTTATTGGGAAGGCAGGGCAAAAATGAGTTGGAAACAATTGCCGCAGACTCCGTGGTGATATCGGCTAACTTTGAGGAGGCACATTCTGATGGATGGCAAACAGGAAACTATCCCCGGTCCGTCAACTTCCGCCGCTGTGGTTGCTGTGGAGGATCCCGGGCATCGAAAAAGTGCGCACAAGGAAGCCTTGATCTATCGTGTGGTAGATCCGCTTACGTCATCAGTGCAATGTCCGGTACACAATTTCGTCGGCTCCAGCCGACTACGTCCGCGATGCGGTACGCAGAACAACCGTGGTGCACATAGGAGCGCATGTGGCCAGGTTCCAACTTTCGTGTGTGTATTGTGTCTGCAGGAAGATGAGTTTGAAATGCGCGGTTGCCACGTTTCCTGAGTGATGCGTGACAGATGCTCTTGGTGGTTCCACCAAAATTGCGCACCATAGCGTGCTAAGGATGGGTATGCATGCGTTTTCTAAAGAGTAAAAGTTCCACAGTTTCCAGCCAATGATGAAACGCTTTGCAGGTTACCGGGAAACAACAGCATGGTTGGCTGCAAATAAAGACAATCAGGATGCATTGTATTTGCGAATGTTCATCTCACTTTCGGTAAGTTTCTTGTTTTTGGGAAAGCAATCATTTTATACGTGGCTAAATATTTGCCGCTTTCCCTTGCATATGTGTACTAAGACACCAGTTGCAGTAGAATGTGCGGTTATGTGGTCAAACACTGGTTATGCTAGCAAAGTGCCATGCTGTTTTCAAGTTTGTCCTGCTGCGGTCTCATCCGCGGCACAGTTGAAAGCTGGATCACAACAACAACCTTGGAACTTCTAGACCGGCGACGTGCGTGCCCGCACGTGCAGAACACAACGAAAGTTGTCGGCATATTTATCAACAACTGAAAGCCAGCCTTCTCTCTGACCCGTGAATTTTTGTGGTCTAGGCGTGCTGCTGATATGTAGGCCGCTGCATTGGTTGGAAACTGCGGCATTTTGTTTCGTCACGTCTACAACAACAACAACAACAGCAGTACTGCAACCGGTTGAACTGATGCCTTGCTGCCATACAACATGGATAACCTATGGAACCAAAAATAATAAGAGGGACAGAAAGGGGACTTACTCGAAAACCTTAATGCCCTGAGCAAACATTCAGGGTTAGGGCGTCAACACCTTGTGTAGACAACATACCGTTACAAATAACTGGCTATCGTGCAAAGGTAAGGCGGCATGGGCGAGACAGATTACTTGCGGCTCTCACTGTCCCGCGTCATAATCAACCATTACCTCGCAGCTAAGTAAGCACCAAACACACTTTAAAAAGGCCATCTGACTAGGAGACGGCAGCAAATGCACCACTAGAGTCAGTTGCGACCCATGTCCTGTAGTCTCAAGCCAAGCACAATGCGAGTCACGTGGACTCCAGCCCGGAATGTGA
Source organism: Dicrocoelium dendriticum (assembly GCA_944474145.2). Taxonomy (NCBI): domain Eukaryota; kingdom Metazoa; phylum Platyhelminthes; class Trematoda; order Plagiorchiida; family Dicrocoeliidae; genus Dicrocoelium; species Dicrocoelium dendriticum. Next base: position 125,299,402 of record OX104064.1, read on the forward strand.
GACGCACGAAAGGCACCCAGTTTTGTGGTCAGTGATTTTAATTGTTGTAGCCAAGCCAACTGCTCTTTACCTCAGGCCTTGCGCCACCCTCAACCTGGCAGACTCAACGAGGTCCTCCTAGGTAAGTAATGACCAGGCGTCATAGCGGACGTCCGCAAGGTTGCTCTGAGCTCGCTAACACCAGTTAGCTGGCGAATGCGTATCAAAGTACGCTGGCATCTGGGCTAAGTAAGCGTCCACTGAACACCGTCAAAGATCACTGGTCGTTCAGGTTTCCAAGTACCTGGGTAGCTATACTAGCGCCCGTGGGATCGAATCTAAAATTACGAACCATATAGCAAACGTTCGAACTGCCTTTGCTATTCTCCGCCATCTGTGATGTAGACGCGACATCATTCTCATCCTGAGGGGCCGAGTTACTAATGCAGCCATTCGTTCAACCCTCTTACATGATTGTGATACCTGGCCCATCAGGTCGACAGACATAAAGCGGCTAGCCACTTTCGATCGTCGCTGCCTTCGCAGCTTACCTCATGTCCGGCAGGAGCATTGCGTGAGCAATGGGCGTTTGCGGCGTCGCGTATTTAGTACAGGAAGAGCTAGTGAACCGCGCACCATCATTATATCACGCACCAGGCTTCGATGGCTGGGTCACGTGTTGCCCATGCCAGCACATCAACACCCGTGACGTGCATTGGTTGAGCGCCCAAGGTGTGGTTGGAAGAGGAGGGGAGGCCAAGCGATGACTTGGTCGAACGAAATGAAAACCCTTCCTTCGAAGTTGGCGTCGGTTGGTGCATCCCGACTGCCCGGCTGGGGTCATAAGGATGATGAACATGTTTGGTTGGCCACATTTGCTGATATGGCTAGTAGCCGGACCCAATGGCGTTTTTGTTGTGTTCTTTTTACATCCCCTCTGTTTTGCAGCAAACTAGCCGAATGTTAGCTCTCCGAAACGATGTCCATCCGTTACTGGGGACTCAGCCTCTGTCGTTTTTTCTTGTCTTTTGTATTGAGGCACAGAAGCAGAGATGTTTTCCATCAACAGCTAAAGTGTATAATAAAGACGATGAATGACAGATCGGTCAACAGGCAGCACTGTCCCGAACTTTAAAGGCCCCCTTCATCGAAAATTGCTGCTTATCGGAGAAACGTCCGCACGACCCGAACTCTGTTCACCGTTTGCGATCCCCTTCAGGTGACACCAGCAGTATTCGCTCATTGCGCCTATCTGGTGACGATGCAGCTTGGAGCACCGGGCAAGCTGGTGTTGGCATTGCCCTGAGTCCCCGTCGACTACCGGGACCGTCAGCAACGGAAAGGCATCGTTAATGCGGCAGCATATTACTTACCTCTTATCGTCGTCGCTGTTTGTTTTAAGAGCAATGAAATATTGGTATGATTTGTAATGGCGGATGACTACACTTCCAAATATCCGCATGTAGCCATGACATCTACAGACTTGATAAACTAGAAGTCCATCCTAAGATTCCGCACATGTTGATGAGAAGCACACCTCCATGAAAGCGAGTACATGCGATCCCTGTACCAACGTAATGAATATCATTTAATGCACCATTTTTACGAGAAGGCGAACCGTTGCATGAATTGCGTGTAGTGCGGATTTGACAAATGTGGTCAGTCACAAAGGCATCCGGTCGTACGTCTATGTAAATAAGGTAATTGAATTTTGATATCGGAAGCACACCAGTTGGACTGAAGCGACACTACATCAACCGGTATTGATTGAAGCTGTTCTCTGACATCAGTTCCCCAGCGTACCCCAAGGTACCTGCCACCGACTCGAGGTCTTCTAATCCGCGACGCCGGTAAATGTATTGGCTCAGTCTGTGGCTCCTGCCTTACAATTTATCCGAATCCCATCAACACCCTACGCTACCGTCTGCTAGACTTATATTATACAGCGTAAAAGTCCCGTTTGGACAGGCGCACTTAGTAGCTCTTGGCGTTGCAGCCCATATCACTCCTCTAGCCCTCGTCCCTTTAAGCGCTGACTTTGACGCAATGTTTTTGCTAGAGCTGTAGTATGTACTCCCGTCTCTTCTCTCCACTGTTTGCAACATTGAACTGCTAATTGTCCGTGCCGTATATCACGAGAATGAGCGGCTCCTGCTCCACAGCTTATCCGGCTCCGACCACATTCTTCGCTGCCGTCCGTTTGACATGTATTTCACATTGTTGTAGCTCACCATGGAGTGAAACAATTTTGACGATTCAGCACATACCATTCTGCTACTCCGTAAATCCCCTACAGACCTAATCCTTCAACCGTTTCCTTGATACAGTTTTAGTAGTTAGTCCTGTCTCTTCTCGCTCAAGGTTACAACATTGAATGCTTATAATTATGTGCCTTGTCTTAAGATATCGAGCGACCTCTGCTTCCCATTTAACCCGGCACGCACCATTATTCTTCTCTGCCGGCTATTTGCTACAAATATTTTACTGTAGAAGTCCACGTTAGAGTGAAGCATTTAATATCGTGTGCCGCCGCTGCTCAGCTTAATTCGGTAACCCCTGTAAACTTTCAGAGATAGCTTTGCAACCGTTTACAGCTTCAGAATATGGTCGCTTCCATCTTCATTACCGTTCTTTATCTTGAACTGCTATCAATCCGTGCCTTACATTATGATAGCCAGCGGTTCCTCTTTCTCTGTTTGACCGGACCCTCCATCCTGTTCTCCGCCATATATTTGACCAGGATGTTCCATTTTAGAACTCCACCTTGGAATGGAACACTTGTAATACTTTAGCGCCGATGGCCATCTTATCCGTCTACCTATAGCCGTTTAAAACTGCGTCTGCAAATGTTTCGGCACTACAGAGGTAACATGCAATCGCTTCCATACTGGCCCCAGTGCTTAACTTTGATGGCATAAGAGTCCATGGCTCCTGGTTCAAAATAAATCCAGCTTCCACCAACCCATTCCAATGCCGTCTGTTTGACTTGTATTTCTCACTGTTGTAGCGCACCTTGGAGTGGAACACTTTTGGCGATGCAGCGCGTATCATTCTGCTACCGCATGTCCCCTACAGACCTAATCCTTCAACCGTTTCCTCTATACAGCTTTAGTAGGTAGTCCTGTCACTTCTCGCTCCAGTTTACAACATTGAAAGCTTATCAGTATGTATCTCATCTTAAGATAGCGAGCGACCCCTGCTTCACATTTAACCTGGCAAGCACCATTACTCTTCTCTGCCGTCTGTTTGATACGAATATCTCACTGTGGATGTCCGCCTTGTAGTGGAACACTTAGTATCATTTGACGCTGCAGCCAAGCATATTCCGCTGCCCCGGGCCCGTTTCAGAGCAGGCTCTGCAACTGTTCTTTCGCCAAAGTTGTAGTATGTAGTCCCGCTTATTATCGCTCCTGGTTTTAAGTTTGAATGTCTATTAGAATGAGGCGCATCCCTAGATAACGTGCGGCACCTTCAGAAATAATCCGGCACGCATCTTCACTTTTCTACGCTGCCTATTAGTTGTATGTAACACTGCAGAAGTAAACCTTGGAGTGAAAACATTTAGCATCTTCTGGCGGTGCTGTCTGTATTGTTCCGTTACCCTGGTCACTTCAGAGTTGGCTCTACAACCAATTTCGCGCTACAGCTTTTGTATGTAGTCCCGTCTGTTCTCCCTCCTGCTTTCAACACGTTATGCTTATTAGTGCATGCCTGAACCTACAATAGGGTGCCGCTCCTGCCTATTAATTATTCTGGCTGCCAGCAACTCAATTTCCAGCCGTCTATTTGACTTTCATGTTCCACCGTGGATGTACACCTTAGAGTGGATCACTTAGTATCCTTTGGCGCTGCTGTACATATTATTCTGCTACTGCTAGTCTCATTTCGGAGCTGGCTCTGCAACCGTTTTTCTCGCTACAGCAGTAGTATGCAAGTCCCTCACTTCTCGATACTGTCTTAACGTTGAATGCGCACCAGTCCGTGCCTCGTCATTCGACAGCGGGCAGTTTCTTCCTCACAATTAATCCGACTCCCAGTATGCCTCTTTCCCGCCGTCTATTTGACTTGTATGCTGTACTGTAGAAGTCCACCTAGAAGTCAAACACTTACTTTTGTTGGGCGGAGCCTGCGATACTAGTCGGTAAAAAATGACACGTAAGACGTGTCAAATATGAGACAGTATAGAAGTCGGAGGCGACTGAACCAAACGTATATTGTGCAGGCTACAAAAATAAAAAGCGAATCAGCCAAGGCGAGAAACATGCAGCAAACGATTTGTGTCCATGAATGTGCAGCCAGTAAAACAAATGGACGTTTTGAAGGTTAAAACAACCGTACAATCTAATGTTGCAGAATACTGAAAGAGCGTGTTTTACGGTACACTACAAGGGCCTTCACTAGACGGCTGAAGAAGGGAATCCTTCGATGGAGCTGTTAGTAGGGAGAAACGGAAGGTGAGGATGGGTGCGAGTAGTTGCATCTGCTTGAGTAAGAGCCTCCGAAGTGGGGTGTGCCGCAGGGTTCTCTGAGTCCAGGCTTTTGTTAGTTATTATTTATGACGACCTTGTGGATCGGAGTGCATTGTCAGTGGGCCGTCGGTGCGAGCTGGTCGGACTGGAAAAAGCTGGCTAGTCCAGAAAAGTGGCCGACAGGACCTTCACTTTGCTGTAGACCCGAAGACGCGCTTGGGAGGTGTTAGCCCCCACCTCACTTTAGTCCACGGTCCTCGTCCCACGAAGAAATCCGGGCGTCCTCGTCCCACGAAGAAATCCGGCGTCCTTGTCGTCAACGCCTACGCAGCTTTTGGAGACCAATGCTTTCGTGGCTGTCTGCGGCCTATGCCGACTGTCTGTTCCTCAGGTGAGGAGGGGGCCTAGGGTCGGCTGGCGAGTCACTCAGGGGTTTCGTTGAGCCGGTTGGCGGGTCGCTCGGGGTTACCTTGGCAGTTCCAGCGATAGAAATTCTGGAAGGTAGAACTCAAAGGGGTTGGGCAGGGGACGGGGAAGTGGCTTGACGCCGTAGAGCAAACATGGCATGCATGATAAAAGCAAATACGCTTTCTAGGTTTTCAAATTGTTTTGGGTTCTTTCATTGATTTTGCAAAACTTTTGTGAACAAGACGCAGGATAAACTTTAAAGTTGAAAATAGCGTGTTAATGAAAATAGCAAACGGTTGCCAACTCTGAAAAACGGACTTAACGTTTGACCTATCTACCGCGTCGTTCGGTTGCTTGAGGTTGAGGCAGGGTAGGTTGAGGGTCAACGAGAACGGAGAGTTCCGGGATATCCAGTGCCCGGGGAGTCACCGCAGGTGCGGGTGCTTGTGCAAGTGGCGCGTCAAAGAAAGCCGCTTTGAGGCGGTCAAGGGACACAGTTGTTCGGTGACCATTCTGGTCTAAAGTAAAACGTTTCGGAGTCGGTTGCAAATCCTTGGAAGGGCTAATGTAAGAAGGCTGGAGAGGGCGCCGCACTGCGTCGGTGCGGAGGAAGACGTGAGTGCAGGTAGAGAGCGCACTGTGTATTTGCACGTCTCTAGTCTGTGCACGGGCGCAGTCGGGCGGAGTGAACGCATGCGTTGAGCTGGGGAGGACGCAAAGTTAAGCGGATGCATACCCGACGGTCCAAGAGGTGAAACGAATTCTCCTGGTAGCTTGAGCGTTGTGCCGTAAACCAGCTCCACTTGTGCACATTGGAAATCAGCTTTGATGCTGTGCGAATACCTACTAGTACAAGCGAAACCTTTTCGCTCTTGCTTGGGTCGGAGGAGGCGCAGCGCAAACATTTTAGCTGTTCAGGGAAGCTTTCAACTAAAACTTTGGCTGCTGGGTAATAAGCTGTGGTGTGAAAGTGGCGAAGCCATATAGGTTGCAGAACTTAGTAAATTTTGAAGATAGCAAATGCAGTCCTCGGTCAGCTCTAATGGCACAGAGGCATCCGTAGTGCGAGAAACAAAGAACAAAGAAAACATGGATATCAGAATCGAATCAGCCAAAACGAAAAACGTGCAGCGAGATACTCACCGAAACCGGAGCCCCGGATCCGCCAAACGCGATCATTGATCGTCTGCCAGTGTGGTTGTGGTACACAAGATTACATGTTGCTAAATGATAAGTTTGCGCCTTCCGACACATATGTGCGTTTATTATTATGTTAACGTCATTTTTAATACGCAAAGAGAAGAATTAGTTATCGGTAAATTAAGCGGTTTAAATGGGTTACGGTGGTGAACCATTCGCCCAATTCTAGTGAAAACAAACATTTTGGATGAATCTGGTGCATTCCAACGTACCCTCAATGGTCCATATTTGGACTATACATCTATGAATGAGGATCTAAAACCTTTTCAAATGGTAACGGCGTCATCGTTCATTCGTCGGACCGTTAAAACTGTGAAAGCTTACCAACAGGAGACTAGACAGATGCTACCGAAGGGATCCCCATACAGATATATTCAGGTTGTGTGCGTGCATAGCAAGCGCTCAAATGTTGCTGGAAAGCGGCAAGTGTTGTGTATCCGCCTGGTGCATATATTTTAACAGGAACAAGAGCTACAATTTCTTGCGCGGTTCGCTGCGGTTTCTTAGGGTAATGTCACGATAACTTTAACGCCCGTCTTTGGCATTCGCACAGTTTTCACGTGGGGACGCCTTGGCTGTATGCCAAAGATCGGCGGCTAACAGCGAATCAGGAAAGCACAGTGCTTAACTTAATGAATACGTATCGTCAGACGCAGGAAATGGTGCATTTGTGCGTATCCAATATAACCTCGTTTAATAAGGCGCGAAGTTTATGACATGCGGCGGCGTCCTCGTAGCGCTTGTGTTGCGGCAGCGGTGTTGCTTACGCAGCTGTTGCGAAGAAATGGTCAGATTAAAATTGTGCATGATGGAAATGAGATTCGGTACCTATTCTTCGTCCCCTCGCGTAGGCTGGAATTGGTGTGCCAATACGGGGAAGTAAGTTTGGCGGGCTACACATATCAGATCAATTACGGCGGTTACATCCTACGGCATTGTGGGTTTATGGACGTTAGTGGCCTTGGTATGAGCATCTTTCATGCGCTTTCGCCCGATAAGACTGAGGCTACTTACCGAGAGGCATGGAGAAGTATGGTGAGGTTGGCCCCTGGGGTTGCCTGAGCTCGAACGTTGGTCACGGACAAGTGTTCTGCACAGGTTAAAGCGTTTCGCCATGCGTATCCCACTACCAACCTAGTTTTCTGCCGGGACATATTATGCGCGAGATGCAGCGGCGTTGCTCTCTCCTTCTCTGCTGTAACGCTGAGGATGAAAGCTTATAAATGATGATGAAACCGGCAAGGATTTTCCTGAGGCACGCAGCATAGACAGACTGTGCGAGGTCTCATTAATATAGAGCAAGAGAACACTCACTGGGGCGTCTTGTACACGGACGTTCACAAGGCCCAGCAACCACTTTTGCCACCAAAGATTCAACATGTTCAAGGAGGCAGCTTTGACGTGTGACATGCGTGGTTTGACGTCACTATCTATGTCCCTGTTGTGCGTCAGCGGTATGCAGGGTGCCGCTCAGCATTTAAAGCACACAGCGCTGTAGGTTTAAACCACAGGAACCTGCGAAGAGTACTGCTTGCAGAATAACAATGCCTTCAAAAATTTAAAGCACTATAACTGTTCCGCGAAGCAAAGATTTAACGTTCACGCTTACCGATTGTAAGGGATATCCTAAGGGAAAAATTTACGGAGCAATATTCGAGTTGCCGTCATTTGAAACCCTAATTTTACGCAACGTTATGTACGTCAAATTTAGTTTACCCGCAGGAGTGCATACATGCATATGCCGGCTCATCATAGTATCCCCCACATCTTTGATGAAACCATCGCCCGCAAACGTCGCAGCTTATCCAATCCACTTGCTCGGAGCTCGTCGTCAGCATCCACTTGCTGACCCAGAGCGCAAACCGCGCTGTCCGCATCTTCACCAGCCGTCGCCCACCGTGTACGCCACGTGTTTGTGCGGTGACGAGCGGAAGCGCTTGTTTTCGGGTTACTGAATTTCAATTGCCGTGATATCTTGCTGGGACCCGCAACCTCCAACGCACGGGGTATCAAAGTTAACTTCACTTTTTGACGCCTGCCGCCACTGTCAATACCCTTGAAATACCAGCCCCTGCCTCTCCCAAGGGGACTCGGTGGTTAAATTTGGTCTCCAGTGCGAACCTCCCGGACGGAGAAAGGTTGCGGAATCCAACAGGGACAGCTGCATCGGAGGCTGACGCATGGAATCGTTGGAACATGGGTAAGTCCTCCCACGAAAACCGTTGCAATTGTTCCACATGGGATGATCGCGCAAATAGTTCAGCATTACTATGACTAGCCAGAAGCTCACGAATGCATGCCATATTCCCCATTGTGCGGTGGAACTCCTCCGCGCGGGTATTCATTAACTGCGCCTCCAAGTTGCCAACCATATTCCGGGTGATGCGAATTTTTCCGGCGCGATCAATGGCTCCTTCACTGAGGGACGGCATCTGCATGACCGTCTCCGCTCCCTCACTGTCCTCGGAAACGGCCGCACTTATACACTTTCCGCTGGCAGCACCCAACTGCAAGCACGAAGCACCACCTCATCGTCGTGTGCGTGCAGACTAAAGATGTGCACAACGTACGCACATGGAATGCGCCACTGACGATTAAATCGACATCCGCATGCGCTGCCATTCTCGGTTACAACACGTTGCGTGCCCAGGCGCTCGTCATCCACTAGTCAATACATGACGTCCGGGTTCACACTGTGAATGCGAACCCTAAGAATGTGCCGCACATACTGCCGCCGAGCGTATGTCGACACCATCGTCCAAATCAACTGCCCACTGCTTAACCGTGATCAAACTTTCACATATAAGGCATAGCTCTTGCCAGAACGGTTTCCCTCTCCTCCAAAATACCACTGCAACGTTGCAGTCGCACCTGCAACATGTGCAGTAAAGTGGACCGCTCACTCAAAGTTTCTTTCAAAAGTTTATTCTCCTTCTCAACGCGTTTAGTGCTGTCTTACCCAATATAACACCACGTGGCCCATCAAATGCGCCGCCAAGCCAAGCCGCAATAGGATCTACGTGAGACGACGGTACTGAAAGCATTCTGCGCTGCGCAACGACACACCGTGCATGAGGCCATGATAACACGCGCAATCTTGCGCATACAATATCCACAGCAGCGTGTTGAACAGAGCAATTTTATCCTCAGCGTTACAGCAGAGAAGGAGAGAGCAACGCCGCTGCATCTCGCGCATAATATGTACCCGGCAGAAAACTAGGTTGGTAGTGGGATACGCATTGCGAAACGCTTTCACCTGTGCAGAACACTTGTCCGTGACCAACGTTCGAGCTCGGGCAACCCCAGGGGCCAACTTCAGCATACTTCTCACTGCCTCTCGGTAAGTAGCTCAGTCTCATCGGGCGAAAGCGCATGAAAGACGCTCATACCAAGGCCACTAACGTCCATAAACCCACAATGCCGTAGGATGGAACCGCCGTAATTGATCTGATATGTGGAGCCCGCCAAACTTACTTCCCCGCATTGGCACACCAATTCCAGCCTACGCGAGGGGACGAAGTATAGGTACCGAATCTCATTTTCCTCATGCACAATTTTAATCTGACCATTTCTTCGCAACAGCTGCGTAAGCAACATCGCTGCCGCAACACAAGCGTTACGAGGACGCCGCCGCATGTCATACAAATCGCGCCTTGTTAAACGAGGTTATATTGGATACGCACAAATGCACCATTGCTTGCGTCTGACGAAACGTATTCATTAAGTTAAGCACTGTGCTTTCCTGACCCGCTGTTAGCCGCCGATCTTTGGCATACAGCCAAGGCGTCCCCACGTGAAAACTGTGCGAATGCCAAAGACGGGCGTTACAGTTCTCGTGACATACCCCTTAGAAACCGCAGCGAACCGCGCGGGAAATTGTAACTCCTGTTCCTGTTAAAATATATGCACCAGGCGGATACACAACACTTGCCGCTTTCCAGCAACATTTGAGCGCTTGCTATGCACGCGCACAACCTGAATATATCTGTATGGGGATCCCTTCGGTAGCATCTGTTTAGTCTCCTGTTGGTAAGCTTTCACAGTTTTAACGGTCCGACGAATGAACGATGACGCCGTTACCATTTGAAAAGGTTTTAGATCCTCATTCATAGATGTATAGTCCAAATATGGACCATTGAGGGTACGTTGGAATGCACCAGATTCATCCAAAATGTTTGTTTTCACTAGAATTGGGCAAATGGTTCACCACCGTAACCCATTTAAACCGCTTAATTTACCGATAACTAATTCTTCTCTTTGCGTATTAAAAATGACGTTAACATAATAATAAACGCACATATGTGTCGGAAGGCGCAAACTTATCATTTAGCAACATGTAATCTTGTGTACTACATTCACGCTGTCAGACGATCAAACTACAATCTGGCAAGTCGACTAGACTCACATATCAACTCTTCCCGACTCTGTTTCAACGACACACGCTTTAACCCCATGTATCGTCGTATTACACGTCGGCTTTTAAACCTTGATCATGCCTGCGGTGGTCTGTCTCTATGAAGCTGAGAATAAATTATTTATTTATTTATTGATTTATTTATTTATTTATCAATGATCGCGTTTGGCGTATCCGGGGCTCCGGTTTCGGTGAGTACCTCGCTGCACGTTTCTTGCTTTGGCTGATTTGCTTCTTATTTTTGTAGCCCGCACAATATACATTGGGTTCATTCGTTTTCGTCTTCTATGCTGTGTCGTACTTGCTACTTGGCATTGCTTTCCTACTGGTATCTCAGGCCCCGCCCAACAATTATTGACCCGTCTGGGTGCCACCTTTTGGCACACATTGGACTGCCACGAATTTGGTCAATAAAAATTGTTGCTACCTTTTTACAACGTAAAATATGACCATGTCAAGTGTTTTTCAGAAGCCAGCTGATATCCCTGCAAATGAGCGTCGTTGCTACTTTACGTGTGGTCTAAGGAATTAGGTCGTCATTGGCTATCATTTCGAATTGCTGCCATGAAGGCTGACTTCAAGTGCATCTTTCTCGGACATTGGTTTCATAGCTTTGATGAATTCTATTCGCTGTTTACTTTATTTATGCAGCACAACAACGTCAATTTTGTTTGCCGTTGTAGCAAAAGAAGCAAGTGTCATAGCGTGGGGTATGATCGCAACGTTTATAACTGCGTGCGCTTTACAGTGCCGCAAAACAAGTGGCAAATGAATACGGATAGTCTAGTATGTGTTTTATGGTGTGGTTGACCGTTTTATTCAGTTTTCCAGACACCGTTTGCGGTGCTGGTGTCGATGTTGCTCGGGATGGCCGTAAACTAAAGGTGCTAACGTTCCACCTCTCCCACAACCATCCATGCAACCGCTTTCTTTTGGAAAGGCCCCCTGTAACCCGGCGACTTACGGAGAAGGAATGCGAGCAACCGGCTGACTTATTTCGATACTACACTCCTACGTGCCACATAAAGCAATATATCGAGAACGCATTCGGGAAACATGTCACCAGCCACAACGTCCGTAATGTACGCCGCAGGGTGCGCTCACCTGTGTCATGTAGGTAAAGTGTCATGTTATTATTGTTAGTTAATTTGCTTCAGGCCCGTCAGAGCGTGAAAAAGGCTGACTTACGCATGTGTGCTGTGCTCCTAATCAGAAAGTTCAAACGTTTCGGCGCTTTTACACGTTGTTTGCGTGTACGCAAAGCATGGTACAAACCGCCTTGGGTAGGTATACCATTCGTGGTTAAATTTTGCTACAGTCTCAAATTGTACCAGTTCTTGGTAAAATACAGCATGGGTTACGGCCGGCCAGTTTTTTATGGGTTCGTACGTAAGGAAACGTTCAAATTCTTAGCGAACTTATTTGGGTCAAATTGTGATGCCACGGGGTATGATTTCTCCGTACAAACTTTCTTGATGGATAAAATGGCTGCTCAAATGCGCTTTGCACAAGCAGTATTCCAGTGTGACACTCTGCTGTGCTACTTTCATATCCGCGAGGCCGTTTAAAAGCACATGAATTAAGCGAATTGTTTTATTCCGTTATGTAGACTAATAGCTTCCACACACACGTTATGTATTTCACCGGATGGCCACAATTGATGCTGAGACCGTGTATGCAACTATTCCGACATTCACGCTGTCCTAGGTTCCAGCAGGATCTTAGCTTACTTCAGAAGGCGGATCCTCAGTTTGTACGGTATCTAATATCCCACTAGATGTTTAGCAAGCGGGATTGGTGCACTTTGGGAACACCAACACCAACGGTGTTGAGAATGTCAACCTTAGATTGAAGAAAATAACCCATGCTTCCGACTGCCTTGCTGTTGCTGTAAGGTGCGGAAGCTGTCTGAGGTTCTACTGAATGAATTTCAGATGCAGTGTACATACTTCTGTGACAGACACCAGGTGTTTGAAAATGAAGTTAACGCCTACATGTAGATGCTGATAGGCCGTCTACCAACGTACGCTGGCACCCTGGTTATGCGTCATCTGGCGACACCGAAGTTTGGTGCCGTGTACTCAGGCCTTGGAGCGAGACTGGTATGCCATCTTGTATGTTTCTACTTCCACAGTTTGTTGTTCAAGATCAACAACATCGATATGACATCCACTGCGCAAATGGTACGCGCACTTGCGCATTTTACGGGCACATCTGGCTACCGTGCATCCATTTGCTAATGTCATACAAGAAAAATCAACACCCGGCATGTAAAACAGCAAACTTTTCATTCCTTTTTTAGAAAACATACCTACCCGTAATCGATGGTTACCGAATTACGACATGCCGGGGGAGTCCATGTTGCTTCGGACTTTAAAGGTAGCAACCTCAAGGCAGCCCAATTCCAAAGTAGCAAAACTGCTTGCTATGTTTAAGTGCGTGGAAGCAGTGAACCTCAGTGCGGTATCGGGATTCATCGACAGCCTCAGTAAACAAACAGCTAAGCTTATAGACGCAGCACCAGGTGCGTCAGTCGTAAGTGATAAGCCATTCTGCCAAACGTCGCGTAAGCGACCGCAAGGCACAAAGCCGGTACCTTGACTACATTTTGCTTTGCTTGCGGTGAACCTGTTGCAGGTACGGGCGTTCATTGCGTGCACAACCAGCTACTGTACCATCGTAAATGCTTGGTGGAGAACAAAATCGACGGTTGCGAAGTTTGCTCCAGGGACCTAGCTGCAGTTACACTTACCAAGAAGCCGTCACATAGCAGTAAATTACGTGAGTTGGTATCAAGTAATTTAGTTTCAGCTTCGCGCCGTACATCATCTCCCAATATAACGATATCATCCCCCCACCAACTTCCCCTGCGTACGAAGGCAAGTGCTTTTAAACAGCTATTCACCTCCGCTCAGACACTTTGGATGTTTGGGACGCGGCGCTCTGTTGCAGCTACGCATATGTGTCACAGGGTACGGACACTGTACCTGGTATGCCTATGCGCTTACTAAATGGCACGAACACCTCGGCGGAGCTGCAGCCTATCTGCATACCTGCTTTTGGGTGTGTCATGATATATTGTTACCTGCATCCTCTTCAGTGTATATCTGAATATTACTACAAATGAACCGTTTGCTGGAAAGGCAACCGTTTTAAGGAAAACTTTCATGATTTGCTTGCCAGATAGTAAGTCCTGTGCCATTGTCATTAAATAACTTCATCCGATGATTAAGACTTTGCCCAATTGCTTAAAGGCCAGCATGTGAGAAGGCAAACGTGGCCCTTCTTAGGGCTACCTCCTGTTTCGTATCCGTGTGTTCCCCTTGCCAACCCGATGCAACTGCCCAGTTGACGGTATTGATTGGAACATTCGCCAAATGAATCGGACGGTGGCTCTCTAATCCTTGCAGGAATGACCCAATTGCTGTTTACTTGAGCCTCAAAGCCCATGTATTCCTTGTTCATAATGCTTTCCTTTACGTCCGTTACTTTTACCCTACTCCTTAATGCTCCGCTGTGTTGACGTGACGCGTATGACGTGTCCGGCACGTTTACGTGAGCATTTGTATGTGTCTGAACGGCAACATTCCCGGAAACGTTATCTGTGCACATACTTTTCTTGACAGTTCCGTTATTATATGCATGAAATCATATCCGCGGCGTCACAGTGCGGTTAAACATCTAGCTATAGATGCCCACCGACGGACATTTTTGGGCTGTTTCAATGCCACCTTGCAGTGCAACAGGTCTGTGCTGATATGTTTGGGGGCTGCAGAACTTACCAAACCTCTCCTAACATAAGCGAAAAACCATCGGATTTTCCGAAACTCCATCAGCCAATTCCTTTTCGTACACCAGCCGAGCTTTCCTTAAGTGTTGTTTACACCTGTTTCTAGCTTCGCGGTATCTATCATAGGTGCTAGTTGATGGAGCCGCACGGTAGATCCTCCTGCACCTAGAAAGCTTCTGGAGCAGGTAATTGCGAGTGATATCTATACACGGCGGCCGCGCTTGTGTCTCCGTTCTTCTCGCAAGCGGGATGTAGGGATTAGACACTTCTGTGAGATAAGATTTAAATTTATCCCAGGCCGCCTAAACCGTAGCAAACACCGATTGCCTGATAGTTCGCACGCCATATGTTTGAAAACGGCTTCGCCATGCTCTGGTGACGCCAGGTCGGAGTACACCTGACCGATACACAAACCTGATCACTTCACCTAAGGGAGAGCGGTAAGTGATGTTCCTTAAGAAGTCTGGTGACTTGGAAAACACTAGATGCAAAATAGACGGTATTTGGGCATCCAGGTACTTAGTGAGAAGGTCCACGAACTGATACAAGGGCACTTGTAGCGTAAGCCGAGTTGCAAGAAGGATCTGCCCAGCAAACTTCTGGTAGGTGGAAATACCCCAATATCAAACACCTGTTTGCGGATTGGGAGCGAATAAAATCAAGCACCTCTTTGGACGCACTCCCATGGCTTCTATACACAAGTATAACTGTAAGTTGAGCTGATTAAGTGCTACTCAATACCGCCAGAGCTTCGACAGTTTTATCTGCCGACTGAAACATGTGGGCACGTAAAAAGTCAAATTCACATCTAACGTAAAGCGCAACTCCCCGCCTTGTCGAGGCCAGTGCTAAGTACTGTGGTACCGTTTTGCATCCATTAGCATCGTTCAATGAAAATTCATTATTAACTCTACTTCTGCCACAGTGTGCATGTATTCCATTATCAACCACAACTACCGGGGTATTAACTGCCGACATATTTGTGAAGCTGTTCTCAGTTTTCGTTCCGCCCCATCTGGAATACTGCGTCCAGGTTTGCCCTCCCTGCCTTGTTCGGGATAAAATGGAGCTCGAGAGGGTTTCGTGAGTGGGTACCAAATTGCTCGATGGGTTACGGGCAATCGTATTCCGAGCATCTACTTAGCTTGCGTATGTATTCAATGCACCACCGATCGTTTCGAAGAGACCTAAGCTTTACTTACCGCATTTTAACAGGGAATGTTGCACCGGAATTGAGCTGGCCATTTAGCCGGGCTAGGCTGAGTTGTCTTCGCGGTCATCCCATGAAGCTACACAAGCCGCGTTCTGACCGGATCAGGGTGGAAGCTCCGTTACCGCATAGAGTTATCGAGCGCCGGAAATCGCTTCCAGAAAGTGTAGTCAGGGAAACTACGGTTAAGGGATTAGAGCGTCAGTTAGACGCTCTTGGTTGGCAACACGAAAGCTTTCCCTTCTCTTGACCATATCGATCTTCAAACTTTTAGTGCTTATTCTGTCCTTCTCTTTAGTGTTTGGTGTTAGTCTTCATTTAAATGAATTTCATTCCTCTTTATCTTCCATTTACTTTCTGCTTCTTTCTTACTTTATGTAACCTACAAAGCGGGTACTGTTATTGCAGGGAATGTGGGCAGTAACTGGTTGACCAGGTTGTGTGTTGGGTGTTTACTTTTAGATCTAACAAGACCTCCTATCACATGAGCATTTCCTGGCTCAACAACCCGCTCATAAAGGAACACACAAGGGCTTTTCCTATCCTTCCAGTCCATCTGAAGCTAAAGCTTACCTCCCGTACAGCACCCATTACGTTTACAGTTACAAGTAGCTCCATGTATTCGGCTTAGGACGACGGTTAATTTTCCAACTGTTAGTGCAATTAATTTTTGAGTTCATTGAGCGGTAGTGAACAAAAGAGAGGCCCCGTGAACCGGTATATCTATATGTGTCTAAACAACTCTTTTACTACCTTCATCAGTGGACATTTCACTATTACCTGCCACCCTCTATTACCATTCTATGTATCATAATATGGCCAAGGTAAATTCCAGAATATCGATCAGAATCTTCTTCTCCATGCGTAAAGGATCCTACCGGTATGCTTCAATGAATCGACAAGCAGTTTGACTGTCACTATGCTACTTCCAGCCGACATAAATACCAGCTGATAGCTTCGTTGTCCAATGAAAGAAAGAGGAAATTGCGTGTTTTTTATCCACTAGATAGTAGCTCACCATCCTTCTCAATTACGAACGTGGCTCATTTTGGTGTCAACGGTTACCAATAGTAACCATCGTACTGGCGCATGCAAACACCAATTTGCAGGTTAAGCGGACTAAAGTACACATCTCCACACAATTCCAATCACGTCCATGCAGCCAATCGGATAGCTTCGCCAGCTTGAATTCACACTGTTTGCTGTGCCACTAGTTGCTAGTCCCCCGTAAGGAACACGCCGTCCACCAGTTTGAATTTTCCTTCTGGTTAACTCGGGGAGCTGGGCTCTAACCAATGGCCGAACGTTTGTTACGGGCCGAGGTGAAATGGAACAGCAGGCATCAAGAGGGCCATCGCGAGACTTAGGAACCACTTATTAATGGTTCGATTATAACTATGGATGCGGGTTAATGTTTTTAAGTGTTACAATAATGTAACGTTTGCAGTAACGTAGTTTACTGTAACCTTGGTAACAGGTCCCCCAAAATGCCACAATGGGTAATTTTAGCGAAGTACCGATATTTCAAAGGCCTGTTAAACAGTGAAATAAGTTAGTTATCTAATATACGTAATCCTATTTGAAGTATCTTATGAATGAAAATGTGGTAGAACGTTGTAGGAAATATATAATTCAGGCTTACCTCGCATGGTGTCCTGTGCTTGTTGGTTGGTGATGAATTCTTATAAAATATCATTTGATGCAACGGGAAACCACGGAATCCGCAACGTGAAATAACTGAAATAATGCAGAAAAATAAAATGGAAATGGTAGTGTTTTTGAATGTTAACCGGTGAAGGAACTTGCGAAGCATAATTATTTTGAAATATGCAATAAAATATGGGAACTTCTGATATCCAAATGAGACGTAAACAGAACTACATAATGATCGGCATAAATTAGCTGCTGTAAAAGTGACAAAAGTAATGTGAACTCACACGACGTGTGCATTTGTGCATTGTGTCGAAGTATCTACAACTTATTGAAGCGGAATTAATTTCGAATTATTAATGTGCCGGCCATCCAGTAGGCATACTGCGCAGAAGGGGTACAAACTTACTGATGAGTAGTAATGGCATGATATATAATGCATAAACATAAAGGTATATTTAACGATGTGAAACTGCAGTTAAAAATAAATACCAGATATCTCAGATAGTGTGAATATATATCGTCCGAAAGGCATATATATTCATATATTGAGTTATTTATTCCCTATTTTTATATGATAAAAGAAATGATAAAATTAGAACAAAATTATATATGTATATACATATATATTCTTAGACGAAATTCCAATATATATTTGATATATGGCTGGCGGCATCCGGTTTCGGATTTGCCTGTCACTGTGGCCAGCCACAGGACGCGTGCGTCTACATACGAACAAAGGTTGTCTCGCGCTGCACCACCCACAGCTCCAACCACACACCCAATATGCAGTGTAAACACGAAGGAATAACAGCGGGAGGCGTTTGGATGGGAGCCAGTTTCGGTCAACGGAGCCGGCCCACACTCCTTCAAAGTCAATCACGAGCACGCTGTATTTGGGAATCAATTGCACACAAGGCGGTGGCTGGACCGTAGTCCGCTGAAAACTGAGTGTATGGAACCACTCTTTGGTCCAAACACGACCACAAGGACCGTGCACCCCGTCACCTCCAGCTACGTCGAACTGTCTCCTGGAGCCGGTGTGGACGAGGTGGAGGGTGAGAGACAGGTAAGTACCTTGTCAACATGCACCTAAAGCGCAGCCACACCGGAGATATCCAGCCAAAGGCAACCACCTTAAACGATAAGATGTAATTAAATAAATAGGATAATGCATGCAGATAATGAGACAAAACTCTTCAATAAACGAGTATATAAAAATGATCACGAATTGATCCGAAATACGTTCCGGAAGTCAGAAAGTATATTTTGCGGAAATGCCACAAGCATGAAAATGCTATCCAAATTAACTACTATTGGCTTAGGCAACGTGTGCAATTTTGTAAAAGAGTACTGGTAGATATTTATATGAGAAAGAAAAGCATTATGACAAAATTGCAAAACCACCATCTGAAATTTATATATGTATATATATAAACATATATAAAAAACATACTAACACATGTCCGTATAGTTAGACGTACTTTTTATTAATGGAATATATATAGATGTTTGCGAGTGTGACTTAAACTGGGAAATGTGGTAACACATTCTTCGACCGGTAACTGCGGGAATCCCCTACGTAGGGAGGCATTTTCCATTCGTTGAATATCAGCACCGGTAATCATCATGCGACATAATAATATGCCATCGGCATAATCGTTGTCACATGCACTTGCCAACTGCAACGTAGCCATGTGTACTCACTCGGACGGACAACATGCACTGAACCTTTTTCAAAAGTTAACTAGGTAAATAAGCATTTATGTTATGTGAGCGGAAATCTGCTCATGGTGCCACAATGAAAGAACACGGAATAATTTTACGTGCAATAATTGGTTGGATAATGTGCTTTCATTGTTTAACAGAGCTTAAGATTCATATAGCATTACTTGGCGTATACTACACGCATGAACGCTGGGTGGAGAATACTTATTATGCAAAAATGAAGCGCTTGCAACACAACGGGTAACTTACCGAAGAGACCAGGCGTGCACTTATTACTTTCGCGTTGGCGATGACGAAGAAAATGGAATCGGCAGGGTTACATATGATTAACAACGTCCACAGCAAATCGAGACTTACGTATTGTTGGGACTGTTTTCTTGGGTGCGAGAACAGACATCCGAACCATATGCGACTATTGTCGTTTGAGTTCGGAGTGCTCAACGTGCTCATAACCCGCAAAGCGACAATAGTGCAAAACGTTTGGGGGTTTTCGGTCACGGCATAGAAAGGCTATGCTTAAGAACCGGAAGTGTAGTAGAGCGTTATTGAATGTGGTGTACGATTAAGGACCCATCCACTGAACTAGTGGCCAAGTGATGAGGCGCATGCAATCATAGGAGTGGGCACTATGGCTTGTAAAAGTGCACCACAAGGCAATAGGATATATGATGACCCAAAAATGGCCTTCTGGTCGTTCACGAAGTAAGTGGAAAGCGGAGGCAATTAACAGTGCGCACTAACCAGGGGCATGCGAACGTCGTGGCTGACAGTTGTGATACCTGAGTACCGGTTAGGTTATATGCGGAGCAGGCTGTAAGGTGCTGAAGCATGGGCAATCATCGTTAATCTGAAAAGTAATTGATTGGAGCTGCACCACTCACCTATAAACATGGATGACACTGCAGTGCGGTAGACCAATAACCGCGTGTAGCATGCGGGCAAGAAGGTAAGCAAGAGGTGCGGTAGACAAGGTACTTTGAAATAAAGGTTAATCAGGTCCCTGCAAACTTAAATTTTCCCATGTGGTCATTTACTTGAACACTGATGAATGAAGTACAGGAACGCGGCATGTTGCAACTAGCAGGAGACATGATGCAATATAGTTGGATATTCATGCCAATGTGATGGGCGCTTAGTAAGCCTATGTAACTGTCACAGATGTGTCATTACTGTCGGCACTCAAGGAGACTAGCTTGAGTGCCTCGCTTGCATGACCAGTGCGTTACCGGTAGCTCAGCCAGCTTGCACCAGTTGCTTTCTTTCTCCTTTTTTCTATGTATTGCGGCACAGTAGCTGAGGTGTTCCCACCACTAGCTAACGTTATGATGATGATGATGATGACCAGTGCACGGAGAAGTATTTTAGGTCCCATAACAGGGGCGGCATGCTCGCAAATTAATCGGCATCCATGTTGGCTTCACTAGCGTAAGCCTATGTATGTGCAACAGAGGTACATCAATATTGCCGGTAGCCCTACGAGCCTCCATGAACGGTGGTTACTCAGTTCATATACGTCCCAAGGCACTGACATCAATAGTACCACGAGGTAAACTACAAATATTGGCTACACATACCTTCCAAACCTATTCGTAGTTATCCGATATTTGTCCCGTAGTACCTGTTTCATTATGGCGACTAGCGTAGCGGATGTTGTTGGCTCCACAGACGTTCGCGACTGGCGTTCATTGAGCCCATGTTGGCGGCACCGCGGTGTCATCAGTACCGCTGCTAATAAAACATACTTCGAACTGCACACGCCTCCATGAATGTTGTTTACTGTACCCATACAAGGATGCATGGAATGGTTCAATATCTTGGAAAATATTTGGAACCGATCGGGAAGTCAACCTTTTAGAAAACTTGGTAGACGACCGATTAACGCATTTATGGTGACGGACAGACACCTGATGTTAAAAATCCGATGATTTTCCCAATTGGCTTCGATGCCTGCTAGGCGCACAAATTCACTCGCCAATTTGCGAACATGAGGTCCGTATCTGTACTCAATATCTTGGAACATATTTGGAACCGATCGGGAAGTCAGCATTTCAGAAAACTTGGTAGACGACCGGTTAATGTATTTATGGTGATGGACCATCACCATAGATACATTAACCGGTCGTCTATCAAGTTTTCTGAAATGCATGAAATGGGTTTTATCAATGTCATTGGTACAAGGTTTACGCGGCTCAAACTTAATTTCATTTTACGGGTCATGTAATGCAAATGTTTGACGTCCCTATCGCTGCATAATCACTGAAATATGGCCTAATCCATGCGATATGGTACTGGAAAGGAAACATGCATGAAATTCAAGGCGGACGTTTGTACCTCTTCCAAATATTCACGTCAGTATGGGGAGCGTTTTCTGCACTCTTGTCTCACAAGGTTCAAGCGAATAGGAACGGTGTATTCCCAATTGTGCCACAACACACAGGAAACCAATATGCATAGATGTAAAGTAAGGTTGACTTACAGATTCAAGAGGTACCGAGGTTGTGCACATCCAGGCTTTCGGCGTACCTCTTTAACAATATATATGTACAGGGGATGATTAGCTGGAAATAACAAGCCGTTGAATTCGGTGAGAAACACATGACCACCTAGCATGACCGTGCCACGTGACGATCTGTGGCTAGGGTGCATATAGACGGGTGCAACATAGGAGAAAAAGGACCGCAAATGTGGGCCTAGTAGGCAGACAATCTCACCCGTAGTTGCTTTCCGAAATGAGGTTGTGTCCATTTCTGCCAAACAGCATTGCTGCTATCCGCTAGTTTGCGAGCAGGCGGAAGATGGAGTTCAGATCAATAGACCTAGGCTGCATAACGGTAAAGCAGGATTACTGCAATAGTGTATGCAAGATGGTGGTGGTCACCAATGTGCGTCAAGTACAGGGATATCAGCAAGACATAGTAAAGTGTCACATGATAACCGATGCTTGACGGAATTGGCTAATCGAGGTACAGGAGCACAATTCAGTAATATTTTATGACGTTCAAAGCATTCACAAATATTCCCGACCCCGCTGGTGAGCGTGTACATCGCTTGTAACCCACAACGCTTGGACACTGAGAACTGGTTTGTATACCGTGAAAAGAAAAACATCATGCACTCCGAGACAGGACCGCACCACCAAACAAGGAATCCGAGTGGCGCATGCCTACTGGTGGTCTAAAAGCCAGGTGTATATATGCGGTGCACTTACCTGCAGTAAAGCGGATGAGAGGCGCATTGGATCATTGCAGGTGGATACTATTTGGCATCCAGAATTGCATCCCAATCAGTCGACGGATTTGCGTGGTCCGGCTGGCAGACTCGTTCAAAGGTCTGAAGTCGCGTGTGGTTATTAGGTGTCAGTTTGTCATCAGTGCCTACACCCCACAACGTGTAAGCATGAATGCTGTTACTGCTAATTTGGCCTCGGGTAGAGACTAAGCTCCCTGCTTTGGGGGCCATATACATGGACCCCGTGAAAACGCTTATTCGCCATACGCGCACTAAAGTTACTAACGAGCGTGGTCTTTAGCACTGAGAGGTCAGGTCAGGTTCCGAGGACGATACAGGCCTCTGCCTAACGAGCGTCCTGTTTCATGCACAGATAAGCAAACAATAGCATCCCGAAACTTCGACGTCTAAGTTGTATACCACCTCCATGACGAAGTCAAGGAATTTATTAGCAAAGGTCCAGAAGGGATAGGTTTTGTTCCATCATAAATCTAGTGGGAAACACAACGTACGAATGCAGGGCAGCATGCAAGACTAGATAGCGAACTCATTAGCAAAACAAATTGAAAAAGCGTCGCAGGAGAAATTCTGGCAGTTCAGTTGGGGCGAATAAATTTCTTCATCGCTAAACACCTATTCGTCGAATGTTTACGGATGACATCAACTAGACCACCCTCAACCCTATCAGTCTTCTAGCAACCAACACAACCTTCAGTTGCGCGGGTAAAATATAAGAAGGATCTGCGAGTGCTCAAACTAAACTTCGTCAAGACAGTAAGGGCTTAGTTGACGTGCAGAGCAACGCCACCTGCAAGACGATCGAAGGTGCAGTCACACCATCATTCTCATTATACACGTTAGCTGGAGGTAAGAAACTCCTCAACTGCAGTGACGCAATGCCTAAAAAGGGAATAAAATGAAACAGGTAAAGCCAGCTGAGCTACGGTAACGGAGGGGCTCGGGGGATTCTGGGCAATACCAACACCGGCTTAACCGCCTTTCGAAGCTGTATCGTCACTGGACAGGCGTAATGAGAAAGTGCTGCCGGTTCACCTGAAGTGAATCGCAATATGAGCACAGAGCTCGAGTTTTGCAGGCGATTCTCCGGTAAGCAGCAGATATAGCTGGAGTTTATAGAGTTGTAGAAAGCGGGAGGAAAACATTGTGTCCACTCCATCACCTCCAGTACATGGGCTGGATGACAAGTCGTTGCTCAAGTGTGTCCCCCGGGGGTTTGTTACAGCTGCAGCAAAACCAGTGGAATCCAGGCATGCCCAGCATGTACTTGTCCAATCGTTCGCAGAAGCATTCCTATCTGGGCACTTACCACATATTCAGAGTCTTGAAAGTTCGGGTAAGTGCTGCCTGTGGACCGAGCTGTAGCAATGTGCGTGCACTGAGCCATCGCAATGAGGGTGGACCTTACTGTGGTGCGATGGTTTGCGGGCCTCAGCGAGCCATTGAGCAATGCTGGGTGGTGCTTTTGCACCTTCAGAGTCACTCATACCAGATTGGTCAATGGTTAGAGATCACACAAACTCAGCCTCCTGGTCCTACAAGTTGGGGGTTGAAATGAGGGTGGCACCTTATTCCTTAAAACGGACACCTTGTAGCACAACGCCAAATCCGCTGCCATGCGGTAAGGTTTTTGGACCAAAGGTTTTGGTTGAGAACCATAATCGTGCTTCTGTCTAGGCCTTGGCAACCTGACAGTATACTGCCCACGCAATATAATGAATCTTTTCCTCAAACAATTACTTGATGTCTTGGCCACCGCAGAGGAAAATCAACGGTGCTCTATCTGTTGCGTCGAGCAGGGCGGTTAGAGGTTTGGATGCTACTGCTCAGGCTTTCCCATCTTTTAATACCACCTCGTACACTTCTTCAGTCTTACCGTCCCGTTCCAACTTCACGTTTATCCCCGCAGTTTTCAACCCGCGGATACTTGGCCCTTCCCAAACATGCTTTGCTAGGCATTGATCTTCTAATTTCAACTCACATGCCAACGCGCAGCGTCACTCCTCTCCTGTCGACAAACCCATGTTTAACTAAGCGACCGATTCCAGTTCATCGGCTTTCATTTGGAGCCCTCGATCCTGCTTCAGAGTGACATGTCACAAATTACGCACATTACTACAGATCGGTCAACAGGTAGCACTTGCCCGAACATTGGGGACCGTCTCAACCGATATTTTCTGCTTATCATAGACCCATCTGCAAGACTCGATCTCTGTGCTCACGCTGCGATCTTCTTCAAGTGATGCAAGCAGTATTTTCTCATTACGCCTATCCAGTGACGATGCAGCTTCGAGCACCGGCCAAGCTGATATTAGTATTGCCCTGGGTCCCCGGGCTGTAGCTGCTCTGGTTGTCTGGATTCCAATCAGTAGCCGGATGGGTGCGGTCCGATTGGCTGGCTCGTTCAAAGCTTCGAAGTCACGCGGGACTAATAGGTGTCTGTTCATCATCGCTGCCTACGCGCCCACAAACTGTAGAGATGATTCGGTAAAGAACGACTTTTGCCGCCAATTGCGCGAGCTCCTTCGCTACAGAAGAAGCACGGACACTGTTGTGCTGGCTGGGGATCTGGACGCACAAGTTGGAAAGTTGTCCACTGATGAAATGCATCTGGGCGGTCAGCACGGTGTAGGCTCCCGTAATGATGACGGTGAGCTGTTGCTTCATTTGTGTGACATTGCACGCTTAGTTCTTGCGGGCACTAACTTCAGACACAACACCCGCCGGAGGGTGACTTGGCGCCCAACAGCCTCAAACCACGAGGTTGAGTTTCTAGACTCTAACTATTGACCAGTCTAATAAGAGTGACTCTAAAGGTGCAAAGACACCACCAAGAACAGGCTAGTTACGTTCGACCACCGATGCCTTTGCACTTTAGCCCACATCTGACGGGAACACCGCGTGAGTAACAAGCGTGTTCTGCGCCTTGTTTACGGCGCAGGAAAAGGAACTGAACCGTCCAACACCGTCATTTCATGCGCCAGACTCCGATGGCCGGGCCACGTGTTGCGCATGCCAGCCCACCGACTCCCGCGACGCGCGTCGTTCGCGCCGGGGTGTGGATAAAGAAGAGGCGGGTGGCCAAGCGATGACTTGGTCCAGAGGAGTGAAGGCCCCCACTTCTGAGCTGGCCTAGGTTGGAACGTCACGGCTCCCTGGTTCGGGTCCAAAAGACGGTGAACACGTTTGGTTTGATACACTTGCTGACATGGCAAGGTGCCGGCAACAGTGGCATTCGTGCTGTGAGTTTCTTTGTTCCTCACTATCCCTTTTAGCGTCCCCCTCCACCTACGAGCTCATTTCGTAGCGTAAAACATACTTCTTCTTTTTGCCTAGTAGCTGGCTGGTAGCCTACCGGAACGATACCTATCCGTTGCTGGTGGCTCAGCTGGCATGCAACTGTTGTATTTATCTTCCTTTTTTCTTTATGTATTGCGGCACAACAGCTGAGGTGTTTCTCACCTCTAGCTGACTTGTATAATGATATAATGATGAAGAATTGGGGGTTGAAAACTGGGGAGATAAAAGTGAAGCTGGAACGGGACGGTAAGAGTGAGAAAGCGTAAGATGGTGAGTAAGAAGTTGGGTAGGTTAGAGCAGTGGCATCCAAACACCTATCCACCCTGCTTGGTGCAGCAGATAGGGCACCGTTGCTTTTTGTCTGCGGTAGACAGAGTTTCAGGAAACTGTTCGTAGAGAAATTCATGGTATTGCGTGGGCACGATATTGTCAGGTTGCACAGGCCTAGGCAGGAGAAGGATTAGGGTTCTCAACCGAAGCCTTCGGTTCAAAAACCTGACCGCAAAGCAGCGGGTTCGGAGTTGGCTTCACAAGGAGTCCGCTTTAAGGAATAAAGAGGCGCCTCACTCCAACCCCAAACCTGGAGGCTGAGTTTGTCTGGCTCCTAATTATTGACCAATCTAGTATGAATGGCGCTGAATATGCAGCAGCACCATCCAGCATAGCCCAATGGATCTCTGAAGCGCGCGAGCCATCGCACCACGGTAAGGTCCACTCCCGCTGTTAGGGCGCATACACCAGAGTATTGCGTAACCTGATAAACACACTTCAGTCAGTTTGACCTCGGTAAACAACCGTGTTTCAGTGAAAGCAAGCACATTTTCACCTCATTTGTCAACAAAGGAGAAGACTTGACAGAGCCTGTTTCGCAGGATACGCGAATTATTGAAGAGCGCGTTTATGTATTCGGTATCGTGCGCCCGGGATCTGCGCCATCGGAACCGGTTCTGGCATGGAGGAAGTGCACCGCCGGCTCCCCGTCCGAAAACCTGCTAAGCGATCTTTTCTCCGGCCTCACGACGGGCTTCGTTATCGCACAGTCACCCGCAATTGTAACATCTGCGTTAAAGCGAGAGCTAAGTGCAACATGACACTAATGCCTTTGAGCTTAAGGGCAGAATTTAGGAGAGCTTTTCGGACCTCTGGAGCGGACCGGGTAACGCGCAATAGCCTTCTTAGTCGACAAGCTGCGAAGTCTGGTGAGGTTTCGCAGAGTGACGCCGGAATAGCCCAGCAGTAAAGTTTGTTAACGCATATCTTAAAGAAAGGAAGATCGTCTAGCATATGCTCCTTTAGAAGTGCAGCATGACTTCGTGGTTAAACTGAAAACAGCGTTGCAATTGGTATACGGAATTGAACGGTGCGGAGTACTTATCAAACGCTCTGTTGACGTTGGTGGGTTCTTATTAGCGTCGACTTTTAGTCTCCAGTCGTAAACGAATCAACTTTTGATGACACAGCTTTAGTAGAAATGGAGGGGATGGGATACGGCCCCCTACGGACTTGGTACATCCGCCTTGGGTTTTGCTACTTTTTAACCCTCTTCCCCTTTGACAAGGGCAGAAGCCCGACTGTCTCCCTGGCTAACGGACGAATCAAACGCGGAATGAGGGTTCGATGCCAACAGCGTTGCTAGTAAATTGTGTACTGAGAGTAGACTAAGAGCAAACATACGCCGGGTCCGGAAATTGTACCTTCCACTGCCACCTGACGGAGACCTAAGCAGTCCAGAATGTTAACAAAGCAACCAACTTTCCCGTCTAGCGAACACAGCAGACATCAGGCTTTCCAGAGATATCGCACTGCTAGTTCCTGACATAAAAGGCTCAGTGCTGCGCACACAACAGAAAACACGACTGTGCGGTATGCTCTCGCTACTAGCCATAAGTGCATACTGCAGCAGATGAAAACCAGTACATTCCGTTAGGAGCCGACTGCAACAAGTACCGTACTGCAGGCCCCGGCCAAGTCTGTAACCGCTTTGAGATACTCAGCTTTGCCACCTATGAAAAACCAATAGTCGGAGAGACACGAAGACTTAGGACTGCACTCACAACCATCTCGACAGAAGACTTAGAAAATCAATTAAATGTAAGAGCTAAGCAACATTGGTGAACCGGTTTACGGTGACCAGGCATGCGTGCGACGGAAAGACCAATCGGAAATACCAAGTGTCAACGTATGTATTGCAACGGACTCACCAAATCGTAACGGACAATACAAATTCAACGTGAACTCCAAGTATGTGACGACAGGTTCTTTGCGCAACAGCAGAGGCGCAACAACCAATAAACCGAGGGCAGGTAGACAAGTTTCACCGAAATGGTCAAAGTTAAAGTAAATACGTATTTTGCAAACGATTACTGGCGTGCAAGCGGCGAGTAGCTGGTTAACGTCCAGTGAGCAAAAGACGAGTAACCATCCAAGGCTTTAGAAACCTCAAAGGTTCAGGACAGAGGATCCAGGGACAAAATACGCTTTAGCTCAACCAGCGTCCCGTTTCGTGTTCCAATAAGCGAGAAGAGCTCAAAGCACATCGACGTGATAATTAATTTTTGCGTTTATACTATAAAAGAAAGAATAGCAATAAGGTCCCTACATGTTCACGTGCTTGCATACGAATCTTTCATTTGGTTAGAGGCTGAAATGAGCATGCATAAGTAAACGGGTAACATGGGTAACCAGGTTTCTCTCAGATTGCGTTTAATGCCCTCCACTGTTTGCGGGAAAGACACCAAAACCAGACTTCCAAGGATGCTTTTACACTTGGCTCACCGACAGGACGATGGAAGCGTTTGATGGCAAATCAAAAACGCTCGTCATAATGACATGCAATCCTAAAACTGCTGGAACCGAGTTAAATTTTCACCCTGTCCATAAGGAAGATATTTACCTGTCAATTTTGAGGGCAAGAGTAATCAACACTTGCCGTTTGTAGGATTACATCGCAGCCGCTGCTTAAAATTTCTTCACATGCTCCGCTATATCAGCATATTTAAGGGGAAAGGATCGCAACAGACTCTAAAACGTAGCCATATCGTCCGCCGTGATAACCACTTCTAGCGTGGCGCCACAGCGATTTATTGTCCAGTGTTAACCACTTGAACAACCAAGAGTAGTTATGGTCGACATTCATTTATATCACCACGCAGACGTGTTCGCCATGTACATCTTCCTTTTATACATTTTTACCCTCACTGTCTACCTAACCAACTTTTAGCCTGGTGTGCCCCACCAACCTCAACATATTATACCCATAACAGATTAGTCATAATCCCGGTCCGGTGAGGGACCGTCAAGTCTACCAATCGCGGGATTTTGAATACGGGCTGTTGCTCCCCAGGACAACTGGTTTCTGAGTTCGCTAAATGTATGGATTTTAATGGGGTAATTTGTTGCGAAAGGTGTGTATAATGAAGCAAGGAACTCCAAAAAGCTAAAAACTGTACTGTACCATGCTAAATTACAGTTGTATAAAAGTGGAAAAAATAATATATAACAGCACGCAAGTGGTTAAAATTGAAACAGAATCTAAAAGTCGCTTAGGGCTGGTCGCGCTTTTGCCGTACACTGAACGAAGTGGCAGCATGTATGCTAAATGTTCCAAAATGTGCGAGTGTTGATGTATAACATATGGTTTGTAAGTAGGGATTGGTTTGCAGTGGAGGTTACCTATGGAAGTAAATAAATAAATAAATATTTTATTCTCGACTGTGTGAGGCACGCCCACGGAGGCATGATCAGGTATGTGTAACTATGCAGACATTTTATGGTAACCGCAACAGTGACAGTGGCAAATTGTTCATATAAATTAATAAATGAATTATTATTTATTCGCAAACGCATAGACACCAAATCAGGCGTGGTCAATGTTTAAAAGCAGTTGTGTATCACGACGATACTTCGGGTTCAATCGTGGGTAGTTGAAACGGTCAAAGCACTATAAGTGCAATGAAGCGGTGCATGTAGACGGAGAGTATCATATTCTTGCATGTGTCGGGAGGAGTTGATATATGAGTCTAGTCGACTTGCCAGTATGTAGTTGTGGGCAGTGACTTTATTCAGTGGCGAGTCACATCCGCCACGTCGCAGTATTGTTAAGCAGATATTTGTGGCTTTTTATAGGGAGAACGCTTGCCAGGCGAAAACCCACCACGTCCTGCAACACTGCCGTAAAGCACTTTGAACATTAATGTATGACTGGCAAAGCCGTTTGACGACTGATTTTTTATTCGGTTAGTCGCAGACAAATGGCTCCTAATTTCCTCTGTTAACTGGACAGGTAATTTGATCTGGACTGCCATGACTGATGAGGCCGGTTGAGGGGGAACATCGTGAATAGTCGTCTTGTTGTGTGTCCAGGTGAGCAAAAGTTCAAATTTTCTGCTGTCTGGATCTTTCGGATGTATAATGTATCGGGGGTATGAAGATGTGTCCACTTCTCCATATTGGCCAAGGGTTGTGATGATTGTAGTTGGGTCCTTTTGGTGTTCAACTATGCTCCATGTAAGTGCTTGTCGGTGGTTACGTCCGTCTGCGGCGAAAACTGTTCCTAAGTCCAATCCCAGATCTCCAAGAAGTTCCGGACTTCGGAGAAAAGGGAAAGTGAGGGACAACCGAGAGAAGACCGCAAGAACAGGCACGGAGTTAAACATTGTTAAAGTCTTATGTTACAACATTTGGATTTGAGACAAAAGCATGTACACTGTGCAACAATAATTATGCTGAAAGTGCCTTTTGAATATCCTATAGAAGCATTAGCCGTATAGGTGGATTGCTAACACCTGCGTAGAGACAAGAGCGTTGTACCAGTAAGTAATCTACGAAGTATCGGTTTAGTATGCGCCAAAAATTGCGTAAGGAGAGAGCAAAGAGAGTTAGAATATTGGTGGTGATTGCAAGGTGCATCAACAGCAAGTAGCTAGCGTAATACGATAGGGAGCGCAGAATAAGTGAAAATAAATAGGTTGCCGCGATTGAGAGCTAAAGGTCAATTGACGGTAGGGCAGCGGAAAGGTTGGATGTAGATATTCTAAAGGCACAAAGGTTATTAAGACACGGAGTAGCTCCTAACAAGCACTGGATAATCACCTATGCATTGAGCCTATGACCACTAGCTACTTTTAAACAGAGGTGCCGAACTTAAGACGACCAACAGATGGTGGCGCTAGGAAAGACTATCAGTGGCCAGATGTAGCCATTATAATCAGACGCTTGGTCATTAGTGTATGCCTATAGGGTCACTGAATGCATCAGCAAGCCAGCGGTGGTAATTTATACAGACATTCCATGAGAATGTATGATGCAGAGGAGTGTATCCTAGCAAGCTCAAGATCTGCGCAGAGGAGACATGGAGCACACGACGAATTGCTGCACTAGTGAGGAAGATAAGAAGAGAGCCAGATAGTGACGCTAGGAGAGAGTAGCAGTGGCTAGCAAAGGCATTCGGATTAAGTCTACTAACTACCAGTGAATACCTACAATGACAGAAGGAGACAACAAATCAGCGAAGGTGTGATGCAAAACATTTAAGAGAGTAAGTGTTGGAGAGATAAGGAGTGAATCCTGGCGCAAAGCTCAATGCTACCTGAAATGATTCGCTGCAGCTGAAAATGATAACGTAGGTAATACAAAGAACTGATAATGGTATTAATGGAGAGAGAGTATCGACGACTGGCAATGGCATTGGGGTGAAGCCTTCAAAATGCTAGTGGATACCTAAAGTGTCCCAGAACAAGTCAATAAACAGAAAATTTATATGAAGCACGCAGTCCCAAATAGAAGTAAAAGAGTGGCTCTTAGCATGCTCCGGATATGCGCAGATGGTTGGAGCTTGCGAAGAGTGGTTTCTGCTAAACAGAAGTGCCAGAGGTAATACGAAGAACTGCTAATGGTACTAAGGGAGAGAGTATCGATGGCTAGCAATGGCATTGGGTTAAACATTCTAGTGGATGCCTAAAGTGTCCCAGGAAAAATCAACAGACAGCAAAGGTATGTGACGCAGGCAGTCTCAACGGATGAAGGTTTGAGGTAAAAGAGAGTGGCTCTTAGCAAACTCTGGATATGCGCAGAGATGATTGGAACCTACGACCACTAGTTGCTACTAAATAGAGGTGCTGAGGTTGAGAGGATCGACAGATTATGGAGCTATGAAAAACTGTCGGTGGCCAGATGTAACCACTGCATTAGGCAGTGTAGTCATTAGTGGATTCCTACAGTGTCACAGAATACATCAGCAAGCCATCGAAGGTAAGTGATGCAGACATTCTAAAAGGTTACAGGATGGAGAAACAAGGAATATTTCCTAGTAGGTCCGGATATGTGCAAAGATGTATGGAGCCTACAACGAATCACTGTGGAAAATGTGATGAAGATAAGAGCAACGAAGGATAATGGTGCTAAAAGAGAGAATCAGTGGACAGCATCTGAATTCGCATTAAGCCTTCTAGTTATTAGTGGATAGTTACAGTGACAGACGGGTCAACAAACCAGCGAAGGTTGGTGAGGCAAAAAATTCAAGGGAGTAAGTGTTGGAGAGATAATGAGTGGCTCCTAGCACAAAGAGGTAAGTTATCTACAATGACTCGCTGTAGTTGTAAAGTGGTGACATAGGTAATACGAAGCACTGATAATGGTACTGGGGGCGAGAGAGTACCGACGGCTGGAAATGGCATTGGGGTGAAACCTAGCAGCTAGTGGATACTTAAAGTGTCTTAGAATAAGTCAACAGACAGCAAATGTATGTGACGCAGGCAGTCTCAAAGGATGAAGGTTGGAGATAAGAGAGGGTGGCTCCGGAGATACTTGGAGCCTACGACCTCTAGTTGTTACTAAATAGAGACGCTGAGTTTAATAGAAACAACAGATTGTGGCGCTATAAAAAGCTTTCGGTGGTCAGATGTTACCATTGCATTAAGCAGGTTGGTCACTAGTGTATTCTTACAGTGTCTCAGAATACGTCAGCAAGCCAGCGAAGGTAAGTGATACAAACATTCGTAAATGTGTAATCGAAATGGTGACTAGAATTGTTATTAATTGTTAGATAATTGACTGCGTGTGTGTAAACATATCCCCTGCTGAGACATGGAATTTAATATATATATATATATATATATATACATATATTAAATCGTTCTAAAAGTTTAAAGAACCCCTGTTCCTCAAAAACCTCTTAAGCTCCGAAATGCGTAATCGTGGACTTCGATACTTACGTACGATTACTTCATGCAAAATCACTTTGCGTGAATCAAAATCATTACCTTTACCACGCCTAGCAGGAAAAGGAGGATGAGAACATTAACAAACAGCTGCAGTCCCTACCAGTAAATATAAAGTTCCTGTGCGTTCATAAATGTACACCACAAAACCAGCTGTAATTAAACCTTTTTTCAGGCAACCTAGCATTGAGGAAATCTTTTCGATCTCCCATTCTACATGTATAATGGATCAAAAATGAAGGAGTACATCGATTTACAGAGAAATATACATATATATAGTGTGTAAATGCCTATATATGTGTGCATATATACGGTCAGCTGAGTATTGGGAAGAGTCACGTGGGGAAACCAAAGTTACGTTAACAGGACGTGATTAAAGTGAACCTCACACGTTCTAACCTTGGTTGCAGATCATTGGAATCGAAGGCGGTTGCTCGGCGGCATGGCGCGATCTAATCATGTAGGCAGTTGCTGAAGTGCGGGAGAAAGCCCTCATGCGTGCAGAGAAGAAGCAGCAAGTGCGGAAGCGGCAAGCACCGATGAATTGTACTCCATCGACCTCAAGCGCATGGTGCTGTAGAACAAGCGGTTGCGAGTGCCTTAGTCAGGCAGGCTAAGTGAGCCATGAGCGAAGCCACTCGGGACTACTACCCAAACGACGACGGGTTCTGCAGAGAACATAGGCCGAACCGGCGCAGCATTTGTAGGTACGCTACATTCGATTTACTAACCACGTGCTTGCATGCTAAATCTATTTATTTCAGGTGGGGTGGTTTTCAATTTTGTCCTGATGCCTTTCTTTCTCCTATAAATGTCTAGTGTCTAGTGAGCCATGTGCGAGGCCACTCTGGACCACTACAGAAGCGATGACGGGTCCTGCAGAGAAGTATTCAGAACCGGCGCAGCGTCTGTAAGTACGCTGCATTCTTTTTACTAACCGCGTGCTTGCTTCCTAAGTCTCTTTATGTCAGGTGGTGGGTTTTCAATTTTGCGTTGATGCTTTTCTCTCATATAAATGTCTACCTGTACTCTATTCCATTAACTTGCACACCTCGCTTAAGCCAATTGTATTCGATTTCCATAACACTTTTGTGTTCGTGGCATTTCCGTATCACCTCGTGAACTTATCTAGGATTCGTTTGTAAACGACTCATTTCATGTGCTCATTAACTTAAGGTTATGCCACCGCTTCCTTATGCATCAATCGAGTTGTTTTCTTTCTCTCTCACTCCCAATGTTTGGCTGTTGTTTGACATCCCCGGTGTGGCTGCGCTTGATGTGCATGTTGACAAGGTGCCTACCTGTCTATCACCCGCTACCTCGTCCATACTTGCTCCAGGAGACAGTTGGTCATTGCTGGAGGGGACAGGGTGCAAGGTCCCTGTGGCCGTTTCAGGATAAAAGAGTGGTTCTATGCACTCAGTGTGGAGCGGACTACGGTCCAGCCCCCGTCTTGCGTGCGCTTGATTCCCAAATACAGTGTGTTTGTGTTTGCCTGTGAAGGAGTGTGGGCCGGCTCCGTTGAGGAAACGTGGTTTCCATCAGCATGCTCCCGGTCTTATTCTTTCGGGTTTACACTGGATATGGGGTGTGTGGTTGGAGCTGCGGGTAGTGCAGCGCAAGCCATCCATGGTCCCTCTGTAGGCGCAGGCTTCCTGTGGCTTGCCACAGTGACAGGCAAATCCGAAACCGGATGCCACCAACCATATAGGTTAATGAAGGTAGTAAGGAATAATGGTATGTTCATAAGTAAGGAATGCATACTTGAATTAATGTTTCTCTGTAAATCCATGTACTCCTGCATGTTTGATCCATTATGCATGTAAAATGGGAGATTGGAGAGATTTCGGCATTTATGCTGCCTAAAAGACAAGGTGTTCAACTACAAATGTTTTTGTGGTATACAATTGTGGACGCATAGGAATATTATATTTAATAGTGGAGACTGCAGCTTTTTGATATTGTAATCCTGATCCTTTTTATATCAGGTGGGTTAAATTGAATGATTTTGCTTCACGCGAGATGATTTCGCATGAAGTTATGGTATCTAAGCATCCAAGTCGATGATTACTCATTTCGGAGCCTAAGGGGTGTTTGGGGGAACAGGGGTTCTTTAAACCTTTAAAATCGTTTAAAGAATATTGCCTCGGGAATGGTAACGGAGTTAGTCTGTTGTATGCGGTGAAGTAGGGAAGGTGGAATTTGGTACAGATTACCGTAATAGATAAATAAGACATAGTGTTCTGTGTTCATTAACCTTAACTGAAGATGCAGCCGGTTTTACGTTGCTTATTAGTGTCGCATTTTAACTATAAATTAACCCGCTGCTCGTTAGCCTAACAAGACGTACTGAGTGGAAAGTGCATGTTTGGAGCAACGGACTGTCAGTAGAAAGGGTACCGATGCACATGGCGACGTTTTACTGAGGTACGCTGTGCGCTTGAAAGATAGGCCATGATTTTATCAGGTGGGCAGAGGGAAGCTCAAACCACATGCAAATATTCTCTTCTTTGTGGGAAGCGTTTCAAACGCTTATCATCCAGCAAACGAGAATACTGAAAATGGTTCTTCAAGTAATATTACAGGACGAATTGAGGGCGCTACGAGGTAAAAATTCCGAAGGATCAAGGAAATAGGGAGACAAGGTTTACGAAGAATGTGGGGCTACAGCGGCATATTCATCGTTAAAAATGACTACATAAAGTGCCCTTACCACGTTTTTAAAGGCTGATCATGCTGTTCGCATTGCTTGCATTGTTTTGTTACACGTCAAGATGTGGGAATTGGCCCAAATATTGTCTGAAGTTTACGGAACCAGCCACTAAACCTTGTGAGCATGTAGTCCGCCGCAAGCAATGTGCAGACTTTGCACGTTGCCTATGCGATGTGGGACGACAAGGCACAGTGACAGAGGGTGGCCCTGAAAAAAGCCGTTTCTCCGTTCTCTAAGGAATGTAAAATGTAGACGAAAGTGGCAAGCAAAGGAAGACAGGATCCGGTGCTATGACAGGAAACGACTAATGCACGTACGTCACAGGGTGACCAAGGGCAGTACTGAGGACGGCGGATTGCGTCGCATGTGTACTACGTCTCTAAAATTGAGGTCATCATTGAAATTTGATGTGACCCTCAGCTCGCATTCACTAACGCTTGATATAGAGTTACCAGCATGTGGGAGGAGGGCCAGGGGCAGCGATAAGCTTGACGTTGCGGGCGGCGCATATCTACTTTGCTTGTGAAAGGGACATCACCATTGAAATGCAACCCTACCATTGTACATGTATCACCGATGAACTTTCAAGTGGGGCGAGTACGTAGGAGAATAGGTAGTGGCCGTATTCACTTTGACGGCGGCGCACGTTATTTTGGCTGTGGAAGAGCTCTCATTAATGAAATGAAAGGATACCTGTAACTAGGTTTCACTGATGCGTCGTATTACGAAGGCTGTACGTTTGAGACGCAGCGGCAGCGGCAAGTAAAATTACGAAGGGCGGCGCATATCACTGTGGCTCTGAAACAGAAGTGACCATTGGAATCCAATGGTACTTGTGTCTAGGAATCAAAAATGCAGCACATGCGGGTGGCAGTACGTGGTAGTAGGCGCAGTGGCTGAGTTGAGTACTAGGGCAAACGGAGGCGCATATCACTTGGGCTTGGAAAGAGAAGTGCTCATGGGAATCCAATGGTACCTGTAACTATGAAGCAATGCTGCATCACTTGCCGGTGGCAGTATGTGGGAAGAGGCGCTGTGCCGCTGATACATGATAAGGTGCTGGCGGATAGACAGCGGTGGATGTAAATGGTTCCGGACATTGGGAAACCGGATGCATTAAAAGTGACTGACGCTTGAAACATTCAGAAATATTCACTACTATTTGAGTGAACGGGTATACAGCTCGGAACCCATCGACGGTGAACGCTCAGAAATGGTTTCGCCAGCCTCATAAGTGGCCACCACGACAGGTCAAAATCAATGTACACCGGTCATGGGAAAAAGAACTCATTAGGCAGTACAAACACGTAATATGGTCTAAAGGTTATGTTACAAGCAAACATCTGGTGTGTAAAATACGCGGCGGTGTTCAGACGCATGGCATTCCGCATCAGTCTGCAAGAGACGTGACGGTCAGAGCAATTATGCATTCGAAGGGAATATGCGCGCGTTCTAAAAGTCACACGTGCACGCATAATACACAACCCGGAGGTGCGACGAAGTAGGTATGCTGTGCCACATGTTACGTGGAGGCGGACTAGTAGTGGCCGACCACCGACGTAGGCAACGCAAATAGACAGGGTACTGAAAGCAAGGTTTCGTGGAGGCTGAGCAATAGTGTCGTAACACCCATATAGGTGGCGCGCATAAATACCAGTTCAAAAAGCCACATGTGAACAGCCGATACATTTACCGGAGGTGCGACGGAGTATATATGCGGCGGCGAAGGTTACGTGGAGACTGATCAGTATTGGCGGAGCACCCATATAGGCAGTACGGATGGTCGGCAGTTCTGAAAGCCACTTGTTAAGAACCAATAGACTTACCGAAGGTGCAACGGAGTAGATAGCGGCGGCATAGGTTACTTGGAGGCAGACCAATAGTGTCGAATCAATCATATACACAGCCAGGATGAACAGCGATTCTCAAAGCCACATGTTGACAGACTATACATGTACCGGAGATGCAACGGGTTATATAGCGTAAGCAAAGGTTACTTGGAGGCAGACAACCATTACCGGAACAACTTTGGGCACAAGCATTTCAAACGAGATGCATACACCAACAGAGTGAAACACAAAAGGCTTTTAACAGGTACCCAAAGAACAGACACCCACAACCTTGAATGATGCCCACTACAGCTTCACCAGTTATTTCCGCAGCAGAGGCTACGGAGGTGCGCAACCAATAACGAGGACAAACCTAGCACAATTAAATCAACAATATCGTGAGTCATTGATCCTAGTTTCGGACACACAGCTGGCGCCGAATTAACTCTTGGCATCCTCCTGTAGATGACCAACGATGTACCCAATCGAGGCCAAACCCGAAGTGAGGGTCTTCATTCCTCTCGAGCTACTTATCGCTGGGCCACCCCTCATCTTGGTCAATGCACACGCCATGTAAACAAACAAGGCACGGCGCAGGAGCGTGTAGGCTTGCAAGCGCAACACGTGGCCGAGCAATCGAAGCATTGTGCGTGAAATGACGGTAAAGGGTACGGAATATCAGCTGCCGTGATATGCCGGGACACGCAAACACCACACGGGGTATCAAAATGTGACTTCCGTTTGTGACGCTTATAAAGACTGTAAAGAACCCTCAAAAACAGGACTGAAAAAATAGGAATATCGCTTGCGTGTTCCATCTTGAGAGGAAATGATAAGGTGTTGGAAGCCTTGATAGATCTAAAACGAAACACCCGAAACACACGCTGGTCAAAAAATTACGGCCCACGTTACCTGCACTAACAGACCACACTGTGCAGGTCAGGTGAAGAACGAAAGAAGTAGAAAGTAAATGGAAGATAAAGAGGAATGAAATTCATTTAAACGAAGGCTAACAACAAACAGTAAAGAGAATGACAGAATAAGAAATAAAAGTTTGGAGATGGTTATGGTCAGAAGAAGGGAAAGGCCCCGTGTTGCCACCCAAGCGCTTCTAACTGACACTCAAAACGCTTTACCGTAGGTTCGCTGACTACATTTTCTGGAAGCGAGTTCCAGCGCTCGATACCTCTATGCGGTAACGGAGCTTCCGCCCTGATCCGGTCAGAGAGCGGCTTGTGTAGCTTCATGGGATGACCGCGAAGACAACTCAACCTAACCGGGCTAGATAGCTAGCTCAATTCCGGTCCAACCTTCCCTGTTAAAATGCGGTAAGTAAAGATTAGGTCTTCTCGAAGCCGTCGGTGATGTG
Source organism: Dicrocoelium dendriticum (assembly GCA_944474145.2). NCBI lineage: Eukaryota > Metazoa > Platyhelminthes > Trematoda > Plagiorchiida > Dicrocoeliidae > Dicrocoelium > Dicrocoelium dendriticum. The sequence goes on from OX104064.1 coordinate 125,337,924, forward strand.
TTGAATACATACCCAAGTTATGTAGACGTCCAGGTTACGATTGCCCCTGTAACCCCTCGACCAATTTGGTACCCACTCACGAAACCCACTCGAGCTCCATTTTGTCCCGAACAAAGCAGGGTGGGCAAGCATGGACGCAGTATTCCAGATGGGGCCGGACGAAAGCTGAGAACAGCTTCACAAATATGTCGGCAGTTAAGGCCCCGAAAGAACGGCGTATTAACCACAGCATGCTGAAACTCCTACTAGCGGCCTTCTTCCAGCTGCCACCGGACTGCAAAGAAGTAGAATGGACGACGCCTACGTCTACCTGGTTGGAGGCAAGGCAGTGTCTAATCCCACCGAGTACGTAGCTCGAAGGCGGGAAAGTTGCTCCTATACGAAGGACGGAACACTTAGCCTGATTTATGGGCAGTAGCCACAAAGTAGACCAGTCCCAGAGTCGGTCCAGTACATGCTGCATGGCCTCAGTACCTCCAGAAACATTTACAATATTCCATAGCTTAAGGCCATCAGCAAACAATAGGTTTGAGACTCGAAGCTCTCGAGAGATATCGTTTACGTAGCTGGAGAACAGCATCGGTCCAAGGACCGAGCCCTGCGGGACACCGTTAAGGACCGCATGCCTAAAGAGTAAGCTGCGACACACACGTACACACTGCTCTCTTTCTTGCAAGAATGCAGATACCCAGTGAAGTGCGCGGTCATATACGCCGTAGGAGCTCAGTTTTTGTGATAGCCTCAAGTGGGGTACCTTATAAATGTTTCGATCGGTCTACGGAAAGCACATCCACTACGCGGCCATTGTCCACTACTACTGCCCAAGATTCACCGCACAGGGCAATTGTAACACCAGTACCTGTTAAAATATATGCACCAGGCGGACACAACACTTTCCGCTTTCCAGCAACATTCGATCGCTTACTACGCACGCACACAAACTTGATATATAGGTACTGACATCTTTCCGGTAGCACCTGCCTAGTCTTCCATTGGTAAGCTTTCGCAGTTTTAACGCTCCGACGAATGAACGATGTCGTCGTTACCATCTGAAAAGGTTTCAGCTCCTCATTCATCGATGAAAAGCCTACAAATGGACCCTTAAAGATACGTCAGAATGCCCAAGTTATTCCACCATGGCAGCTTTCGCTAGAAGCGGGCAAATGATTAACCACCGCAACCCATTTAAACCGTTCAGTTTATTAATTTTTACACCACCTCAGCATAGTGAAAACGACGATAACCTAATAATAAACACACACATGCGTCGGAAGGCGCAAAATTTCCATTTAGCGACATACAACCTTGTGTACCACAATCACACTGCCGAAAGATCATTGATCGCGATTGGCGGACCCGAAGCTCCGGTCCGGTGAACTCGTTCCAGTTATTTTGTTATTCGTGTTGTGATTCATATTGTTTCCTTACCTACCACATTTTCATCTGGTTTCTGCAATGGAATATATAGGGGAGGAACAATCTCCATACGCGGTTAATGCCGTTTAGCCTGTCCTGGTCAATTCTGTTGCGTTAGCCCCTCCCACCTTTTATAAATAAATAAATAGTTTATTCTCGTCATTGCGCGGCACACGAGCATGGGCGTGACCATGGTATTACGGACATATATGATCAACAAGTGCACCAATTAGTACATTTTGACCAATAGCATAGGAATTTATGTGTGTTTTGAGACGTAAAACTAAGTCTAACTGTGTAGTTGGAAGGGGACATGTTGTGTGAGTATATAAATGTGACTGTGTGCTTTTTTCGTTGTGTTTGCCATCAAAGGTGGGAAGCAATGGAACGCTTTGAATCGGAGGACGTTCGTGATATGTGAATGATCCTTCGGAAAAGGGAAGAGGCAGTAACTTTATTTAGTGGCGAGTCACATCCGCCACGTCACAGTGTTGTTAACGGAATACGTGTGGCCATTAATAGGGTGAGCGCTTGCAAGGCGAACTCCCACCACATCCTGGAACACTGCCGCTGAACCATTTGCTGGAACGAGATTAACCCGAACCACCAAGCTGGCACCACGATGAGGTTGTTTGGCTAGGCAGTCGTATTTTATATGCGTAGGATTTCTTCTGATTTCGCCATGTATAATCGGCTAATAGCTCGCCTTCCTCAAAGTATATCTTCGTAGTGAAGGACATCATATTTTGTCCCCATCTAATGAGACCGTGCTCCACAACGGTCGGTGATCAGCAGGCGACTGGGAGGTTGCCGTAGCGGACAACAAACAACTTTGCTTTGGTGAAGGAAAAGGGA
>OX104064.1:125340692-125545581 GCA_944474145.2 Dicrocoelium dendriticum
GTGCTTATTTCACGTGACTGCCACAGCAGGGACTGCTAGGGCAGGAAACGTGGGCATTAACTGGTTGGCCAGGGTGCGATACGGGTGTTTCCGTTTTAGATCAATCAATAACTCTGAACACTTTATCAATTCCTGGCTCAACGATCCACTCAAGATGGAACACTCACGGGATTCTCCTATCGTTCCAGTCCCCATCTGAACTGAACTGAACTGAACTGACCTGGCTGTCCCCGAACATCCGTGACTCGGAAGTATATATCCCTGGATATCACTTCTCCCGAGCTGATCGCCACGGAGTGAGGTCAGGCGGGGGCGTTATACTCTATTTAAGGACGAACCTCAAGGCACATTTGCTCGATGCTACTTGTGATATAGATTGTGGATTCGAAGCTCTGTGGTGTCGTATTCATGACGGGTGTTGATCTCTCCTGGTCTGTGTCGCCTGTAGATCTCCCTTGGGTTCGGGAGCTCTTTTACTGGATTCAATTAAATCGCACGCCAAAGGTAAGGACTGCTTAATTGTTGGAGACTTCAATGCACCTGACATTGACTGGGACCTGCTTTATTGTGGTCTTCCTTTTGACTCTTTTGATGCCCTTCTCCTTCAGACCGTTCTCGATTGTAACCTGTCTCAGCATGTATTTTCACCCACTCGGTTGTTCTCAGGCCAAACGCCGCACATTCTTGATCTAGTGTTATCCCCAATGCAGTCAGATGTCACCGACCTGGTTATTATGCAACCTATTGGTAAGAGCGATCACTGTGCTATTTCCTTCCAATGGGCACGTCGGTTTTCTGTTCATGACCAAGGTGATTTCCGGCGTAATTTCTGGCGAGCCGATCCACAGCGTCTGCAGGAGACTGCTTCTAACATGGACTGGACCATTCCTCATTTTTTGTGTGTTGACGATGCTTGGACTCACTTTTACTCCAACATGATGTCGCTAATCAACCAGGTTGTTCCTATTTCTGAAAGTAGAGGTCTAACAAGAGGTCCTCCTTGGATTGACAAACAGTTGAGGTCTCTGATGAATAAAAGACGCAAATTATGGGATCGATTCAAGTGTACACAATCGACGGCCGACTACTTGCAGTACAAAACGCTTAGGAACCTTTGTATCCTGAAGAAGCGGGAGAATCGCCAAAACTACGAATTACAGTTAGCTGTGCAGTCCAGGTGCTCCCCCAAAATGTTCTTCTCATATCTGAAAAGGGGTACCAAAGGTGGTAATGGCACTCCATCTCTGTATTCCAGTGAACACGCGACCTTACTTCAGGAGGATGCTGCGAAAGCGGATCTCTTAGCTCAACAGTATTCATCCGTTTTTACAAATGAAACTCCGTTTTCTGACGTAGTACTCCCATGCTCATCTTTGCTGGATCATCTCGAGATCAGTACGGAAACTGTTACTCAATTCCTTCTTCAGTTAGATCCGAACACCTCGCCCGGTCCTGATGGCCTGCACCCACTATTTCTCAAGACCGTGGCTAAGTACATTGCAGCCCCAGCTTGTCATGTGTTTCGCTGCTCTATTGAATCCGGACGCCTTCCATCAGCCTGGAAGCTGGGTGTTGTCAAGCCCATATTTAAAGGAGGGAACCGCCAAGACCCAGCAAACTATCGTCCCGTTTGCCTAACATCAGTAATGTGTAAAATTATGGAACGGATTCTCAAGGGAGCTCTCAGCCTTTACTTCGAAGACCGGAATGTGATTTCTACTGCTCAGCATGGCTTTCGTAAGTCACGCTCGTGTACCACCAATTTGTTAGTTGCCAGAGAGAAATGGGCGAACTCTCTGGATGCTGGCAAACGTATGGATGTTATCTACGTAGATTTCAGCAAAGCGTTTGACAAAGTTCCTCACGAGCGGCTTTTGTTCAAACTTCAAGCAATTGGTGTCTCTGGGAGGGTTTTGTCGTGGATTTCGGATTTCCTTTCAGACCGAATTATGCGAGTTAAGGTCAACAATACGTATTCACCCTCCGTCCTTATGAGCAGTGGCGTTCCTCAGGGCTCTGTTCTTGGACCAGAGTTGTTCAAATTCTTCATTAACGACCTTCCTTCAACCCTCCGGACCGAATGCTTGATCTATACAGTTGATTTGAAGTTATGGATGGAGGTAACCAGCGCTGAGGATGCTGACCACCTCCAAAATACACTGGATCGGCTGCACGATTGGTCTCTTAAATGGCAGTTGCCTATAAATCGCGATAAATGTTCTGTACTCCCCATTGGTGCTACTGAACCATTCGGTGTTTACCACCTTGGTGGTTATTTGCTTAATAATGTGAAACAGGAAAGAGACCTTGGTGTTATAGTATGCTGTGATCTAAAAACCACCCAAGATACTTTGAAGAAGGTTGCTGCGGCTAACAGACTACTGTGTTCTATCCGAAGAGCCTTCTCACGATTGACGCCGGAGATCTTCAGACTTATCTTTTCCTCCCATGTGCGTCCAATTCTCGAATATGGATTACCCGCAGTTCATCCACTTTCAAAGCTTGAACATGGCTTGATTGAAAAAGTTCAGCGACGCGGTTCTAAGTATGTCTTTGAGTTCCGACACCTGCCATATCACCTTCGTCTCCAGCATTTGAATATGTTCTCCCTGGAATATCGGCGTCGCCGAGGCGATCTGATCTACGCTCGGCGCATTCTGCGAGGCGAGATAGGAAACGAGCTCCAAGATTTCTTCCAGGTTAACACTGAGTGTTCGACTCGGGGCCACTGCTGGAAACTGTTCAAACCTAGGAGACTCAGACTTCGCTCTGATTTTACACTATCGACCCGTGTGGTGAACGACTGGAACTGCTTGCTTAATTCCGTCGTCAACGCGCATACGGAAGAATGTTTTAAACGATTGTTGGATTTATACCTTTTGAATTTGCAGGGATCTTGTTGTTTCTTATGTAACTGTGACAATTTAGCTTGTTAATTGCTGTTGCGCCAACACCTGCTATGATTGGGAGGTGATGGAGCTGACAAAGGTCTTTCCTTCTGCTCTCTATAATACAATGATTACAATGATAGCCAGGTGTACCGGAAAAATAAGCACCTCCAGGCCTATTTTTCATGTCAAAAATTAGCCACTCTCGGCAAATCTCAGATGTGAGAGTCCCGGTCCGCCAGACATCCCGTGCAGTTTACATCAGAGAAAGTCCTGGAGAAATTAAAAAAATTAAGGACAGACAAATCGCCGGGTTTGGATGGGATCCCTCCCATTTTTCTACTTGAGTGCGCTACGGTACTGGCCGAGCCGCTTGCCTTGCTGTACAGCCGCTCCTACACCAGTGCCGAATACCCGAATTCTTGGAAGCAAGGGGTCATAACGCCGATGTACAAGGGTGGTGACAGGACAAACCCCTCTACTTATCGCCCGATAGCACTGCTTCCCACTGCCTCCAAAGTAATGGAGAGTATCATAGACGATTTCTTGCGCAGCCATTTAGAAAGTCTGTCCTTAATAGCCCCGGAACAGCACGGGTTCCGCAGGGCTCACTCGTGCACCACGAATCTTCGCGCAGCCCTTGATTCCTGGACTGCAGAGGCAGACAGTCATACTCCAACTGACGTGGTTTACGTGGATTTCTCGAAAGCATTCGACCGGGTCAATCACGCACTGCTGTTGAGTAAACTGCCGAGTTTGGGGATCGACCAGCAAACAATCTGCTGGCTAAATACCTACCTGTCTGGCCGCACCTACCGAGTTCGTGTAAACGGCGCACTCTCCAACGCTCTGGCTGCAACGACCGGGGTGCCCCAGGGATCCATCCTCGGGCCCCTGCTGTTCAATTTCATCAACGACCTCCCATCCTGTATCAGCAGCCACATACTGCTTTATGCGGACGACGCTAAGATATGGCGACCTATCTGCAGACCAAGTGATCAGGCACTTCTCCAGACAGATATCGATGCTGCTTATTCTTGGGCCTCGAAAAATTCGCTCCCGTTTAACATCGACAAGTGCAAAGTCATGCACATTGGGCAAGGTGTGGCTAATCCGTACAATATCGGCTTTGTGCATCTTAAAGCCACATCCCAGGAACGCGACCTGGGGACCATAATATTCGCCGACCTGAGCCCGAGCGCCAATGTAGCTACACTGGCGCGAAAGGCTAGCGTTCGCCTGGCCCTCCTTGGACGTGCACTAGGGTCTTTCCCTAGAGAGACATTTGTCCGTCTCTATAGCACTTTAGTACGTCCGCTGCTGGAGTACAACATACTTGTCCAGCCGCCGTACCTGAAGAAGGACGAGGCCATGCTGGTAACTGTACAGCGCAGAGCCACTAAGAGAGTGGACGGACTATCCCACTTCTCGTATGAAGATCGTCTGGCAGCCCTTAACCTCTTCCCGTTGAAATATCGCAGGCTTCGTGGCGACCTTATCTTAGCTTATTCCGTCCTGACTAATAACAGGCACCCAAACGCAGGATTACTGGTCCGCGCCCGTACAGATCATCTTCGAGGGCACTCACTCAAACTGATAACTCGTAGCAGTCGCCTTCTGTGCCGAAGAAACAGTTTCAGTGTGCGTATTGCCTTCGCTTGGAACGCCCTCCCTGAAGTTGTTGTCTCAGCGCCCAATACGGAGGCCTTCAAACAGCGCCTAGACGCTTGGCTCTTACCTCGCTGGTCTTCCACGTTGCTAAGATCTGGCCATTTGCCAAGCTAACACGCGGCGCTTCTATCATTTTGCTTCTATCCAACTCTGCCGAATTTATCTGCACCACTCTCTTGTTCCAGGTATCCACGTTCCCACAGTCAACTCGCTGAATTCTTGTGCTGAACACCACTACTGCGTCGAGACCCACAACATCTGGTACCTACCGACGAGATCAGGACCTTGCCGTAAGATCCCGAGGCAAAACCACCGAAAAGCTACGCTTACTCGTTCTGCGCAAACCCATGAAACCCGTGAAACATGTTTATCCTGACTGTACCAGGCATCCGTCACGGACAACACTTTAATCGCTTATCGTTAGGTCGCTCCGCTTCTTCGTATCGGTTGTCGGATCTCTATTTACGATCAGCGTCCGATTCCTCCGTTCGTGCCATCGGACATGTTTGCTGATTTTTACCTTTTGTAACTTGACCGTGAACAATCGAGCTAAGGTCCTATTCGCAGCGGTTCTAACTCTCTGTCAGACTATATTTGGTGACCCCGTCTATTTAATTTTTTTGATTACTTTTCTCTTTTTGTTTCCTTACGTCTGACTACGCTGCCCCCGTGAACCGTGTGAAAAATCAATTGGCTTTCCTTTACCCACCTTTGATGTTTCAAACCCTCGTGTTTGGTTTATTCAGGTGGAGACCATCTTCCGATTTCGTAAGATCACTTCGCAACCATCGATGTTTTCATATGTCACCGCTCATCTTCCTTCACAGATAGCCTCGGAGGTGCTCCATATTCTTGATCCGATGCCGATTGAATCGCCGTATGACAAGCTCAAATCAGCCATTCTAAAACGCACTACGGCTTCCGACGGAGCACGGCTACACATGCTACTTTCAGGCGTAGAGCTTGGAGACCGCAGCCCGTCTCAACTCCGGCACAGTTCACTTGTGGGTTCCTCGACCCTGGACGATTCCATCCTCCGACAGATCTGGACTAATTGCCTTCCAACAAACACCTCGGCGATTTTAACAGTCCTCGCTGATGAACTTCCGTTGAACAAACTAGCCGAAGCGGCCGACAAAGTTCATGAACGCTTCCTTAAATCTGCTGTGAATAATGTGACTGGACCGAGCACCACTAGTCTATCTGGAAGTACCACACTTGAGGATATTAGTGAACGATTCGGTTAGAACTCGCCGTGTCTCACATCGGTCGTGAACAACCTGCTAACCGTAGATTCATTTCAAGGAGTGGCCGCCGTTGTCAATCCCGCACCAGCTGATCGCGATCATACTGCTACTACTACCGCCGTTTCGGCGATGCTGCTCGCATGTGTCGTCCAGGTTGTAAATACCCGAAGACGTTTTTGATTCTCGGCAGGGAAACGACAACGCCAGCCAGTGATAGCTACAGCTGCTGCTGGCCAAACCATTAGTCGCCTCTTGTACGTTTTCGATTCCACCACCAAACTTCATTTTTTGGTTGATACTGGCGCAAAGGCGAGCGTTATACCTCGATCCTTAGAAAAACGGGCCCTACGACCATCCGAAATTACCTTACAGGCAGCTAACCAAACCAAGATCGCGACGTATGGCCAGAGACTGCTGACACTTAATCTTGGTTTGCGACGAAACTTCACCTTCATCTTCCTAATTGCCGAAGTACAGAAGCCCATCATTGGTATTGACTTTCTCACCAAATTCGGCCTGGTCGTAGACCTTCGATGTGACAAGCTACGAGATGGCACTACGTTGTTAACTGTTTCCGGACAGCTCATTACGGTCAATTCTATTAAGCTTCAAGTACTTAAAGAGTCAGTAAAGAGTCAGTACTAAAGAGTCATGCTACTCGTCATTACTGCAACATTTTATCACCCTGGTTAGAGCAGATGACGGCACTCTGGAGCCCAAGCACGATATCTGTCACCATATCGTCACAACCGGTCCTCCTGTGTCTGCCAAACCAAGACGCCTTCTAACAGACAAACTACAAGCGGCCAAGAGTGTTCGAACACATGCTCAACCTTGAGATCATCCGCCCTTCCAAAAGGTGTTGGGCTTCTCTTTATTTGGTGCCCAAGAAGACCCGTAATTAGAGACCATGTGGTGACTACCGTGCCCTCAACAGTATCACTGTTCCCGATAGATACCCAATTCTCCATATCCATGATTTTTCTAGCAACTTGCACAGAAAGTCTGTTTTCTCTACAATCGGCCTAGTTCGTGCATACCATCACATTCCTGTCGCTCCTGACGACATCCCAAAGACCGCCATTACTACCCCCTTCAGTCTCGACGAATTTGTCCGTATGCCCCTCGGATTGCGAAACGCCGCCCAAACCTTTCAGCGCTTCATTGATGAAGTCCTAAGAGGGCTAGACTTCGTTTTCGCCTACATCGACGATATTCTCGTCACCAGTTCGAACGATGAGGAACACCTATCACATCTCCGTCTGATCTCCGAGCGTTTTGCTCAGTATGGCGTGACGATTAATGTTGATAAATGTATCTTCGGCCAATCCTGTGTTGATTTTCTCGGTCACCGAATCGACCACAATGGTATTCGCCCACTCCCCGAAAAGACGCAGGCAGTCGCGGATTACCCAATGCCTCAGTCCTTCAGAAATTTGCGTCGTTTCCTCCAAATGGCCAACTATTACAATCGTTTCATTCCAGATTGTTCCCGGCTACTTCAGCCCCTGACAGATTTACTAAAAGGCAAGTCCCGAAAGTTTGAGCCAACAGCAGAAACTATTGCGGCATTCGATAAGATCAAGCAGGTGTTATCCAACGCCACCGCGCTTAGCCACATGAAAACCGATGTTGATGCACCTCTCGTTCTCAGGACTGATGCATCACAAACTGCCGTTGGCGCCGTTTTACCGCAGCTGATCAACAACCAACCTCAACCTTTATCTTTTTTCTCCAAAAAACTTCAGCCTGCTCAAACTCGATACAGCACATTCAGTCGCGAACTTCTGGCTATTTACCTTACCATTAAGCATTTCCGACATCTACTTGAAGGACGTAACTTCACTATCCTAACGGATCACAGACCGCTAGCTTTTGCCTTCCGCGGTTCCTCCGATCGATTTTCACCTCGTGAGACGTCATTTAGACTACATATCACAATTCACGACAGACATTCGTCACGTTGATGCCACTAACAACACTGTTGCTGACGCCATGTCTCGTATCGATCTCCACCATATCTCACGCCCAACTATTAACCTCGAGGATATTGCAGCTCACCAAGAAGACGATCCTGAGTTCGCAGACTTGAAGACGAACACTTCATTGAAACTCTCAATTGCCCATTGTTAATTCCGGTTCCAAAGTCTATTATGATCTATCGAATGGGAAGCCCAGACCTTTTGTTCCGCAGCAGTTCCGCAGACTGGTTTTCGATCATCTGCATGGCCTTTCCCACCCACCTTTCCCACGGTCAAGTTAATCGCCGACCGCTACATATGACACAATATGCGTTCCGACATCCAAAAATGGGTGAAGCATTGTGTCACTTGTCAAACTAGCAAGATACATCGGCACACAATCACCGTACCTGGCACGTTTGCGTTACCCGACGCTAGATTTAAACATGTGCACCTTAATCTCATTGGACCACTTCCTCCATCCAACGGTTTCCAGTATTTGCTGACCTGTGTCGACCGTTTCACACGATGGCCTCATGCAGTACATTTACGAGACATTTCCACCGAAACTGTTTCGCGGACCTTCGTTGAAACCTGGATATCTGTGTTTGGCACCCCAGCCACGATCACAACAGACAGAGGTCCTCAGTTCAATTCCGCTCTCTTTCGAGACCTCAATCGTTTCCTCGTCTGTTGTCATCTGCGAACAACCGCCTACCATCCAGCCGCCAACGGTCTTGTTGTACGTTTTCATCGTCAACTGAAAGCCGCAATTACCGCATCACAATCGAGCACGCACTGGTCCGAACAGCTACCAGTTATCCTTCTCGGCATTCGCAACACGGTCAAAGAAGACCTAGGTTGTTTCCCCGCTGAACTGGTTTTCGGCACAACTCTCAGGCTTCCCGGTGAGATGGTGTTAGATTCCAGAATCACTGGCGAACTAGACCCTACTTCCCATGTGGTACGATTGCGACAACATTTTTCTTCAGTCCAGCCAACACCGCCCAGATTCAGTCCTCGAAATCAGCAAGTCCACTCTGATTTGCATACCTGCCCTTTCGTTTTTGTGCGCGTCGATGCGGTCCGTAAACCCTTGACACCACCGTATGAGGGCCCCTTCAATGTTCTTACTCGCAAAGAGAAATACTTCGTATTGGATAGAAACGGTTCGAAAGATTCTCTGAGCCTCGATCGCCTAAAACCAGCGTACGTTGAGACTAAAACATCACAGCAAGCCACCGAACAGACGTTTCCCAGTACCCCTCCTACCCAGCCAATGTGTGAACCCTGTGTGCCCCCCTCTACACACTCCACTGAACCAGTGAGTGAACCATTCGCACCAAAGCACACACGCTCTGGACGCGTTGTTGTTTTGCTTTCCAAACTAATGACTACCAACAACGCACAACTTTCGAGCGTTCGTTCTTCCGACTCACGCTCTAGGAGGAGAGTCCTGTAGTGTTTATAAATTCTTCACATTTTCCTTGTAACTTCCTATTCTATCTTCCGTCAATTTTTGTGTATTTGTTTTAACTCACACAACAAGATATATACTCATCTTCGAATTTCGTTCATCTTCTGGTTTCGGTGACGTTGTGCCGCCTTCGAGTGTTGTGTGTTCTTCGCATCGGTTGTCGGATCTCTATTTACGATCAGCGTTCGATTCCTCCGTCCGTGCCATCGGACAGCTTTGCTGATTTTTACCTTTTGTAACTTGACCATGAACAATCGAGCTAAGGTCCTATTCGCAGCGGTTATAACTCTCAAATTATCAAATCACTAGCTGCCATTATCTCGCCTGCTGTTACGGATCTGCTCAACATATCATTGTCTGAGGGATCATTGCCAAACGACTGGAAGCGCTCGGTGGTGAGGCCGATCCCGAAAGGTGGCGACCCCAGTAAGGTGGATAACTACAGGCCAATTTGTCTTACACCCGTTTTGGCCAAAGTGATCGAGAAGATAGTACAAAGTGTTTAATACATCTGTTGCAATCGAAAGAACTTCTGACACCGGCACAACACGGATTCAGGATGGGATATTCTTGTGTTACAAACTTACTTGTGACGAGACAGGAATGGTTGCAAGCACTGGACCGGGGAAAGTCCGTCGACGTAATCTACATCGACTTCAGCAAATCATTCGACAAAGTCAATCATGAATTGCTTCTAGACAGATTAAGGTCGTGTGGTGTCGGAGGATCGTTACATCGATGGATCCATGAATTTCTCGTTGGAAGAAAGTGGAGGGTACAGGTGGACGGCTATCTAACCGATTGGTATCCCTCGACCAGTGGTGTACCTCAAGGTACGGTACTGGGACCTACTCTGTTTCTCATCCATATCAATGAGCTGCCCCAGCTTCTACGGTCGCCGTGTACACTGTTTGCGGATGACCTCAAAATTTGGCGAGAAATTGATACTCTCGATGACTGTGACATTCTCCAACAAGACCTCGACCGCCTCGCAGTATGGTCTGCTGAAGTCCACCTACCGGTAAACCCGGCAAAGTCCCTATTCATGAATCTCGGGAAGGCTGTTCACGGACGAACGTACACCCTAGACGGCCAACCACTGCATCCCACACCTTCCGTGAAAGACCTAGGTGTACTCTGACGCTGAGACTTGAAGTCCGTCGACAACACCAACAAGCTGTATCAAAACGGACTGCGCATGCTCTGGGCGCTGCAACGCAGCTTCTGCACTTGGTCTGAGGACGTCGCCACTCGCCTCTTCTCTTCCATCGTCAGGCCAATGGTAGAGTACCGCTCGCATGCATACTGTCCGATCACTCGCGGCGAAGCGCAAAAGATCGAACGAGTACAACACATCGCCACCAAGTTGATCCCCAGCTTGAGAGGCTTATCGTATGAAAACCGGTGCATGAAACTTGGGCTCTACGCCTTGTCATATCGCCGTGTTCGAGTGGATCTTAGCATGACCTACCGTATTTTACATCTCGGTCGTTTCCCCATGCTAAGGTCGTTACTCCACTTGCGAGTACCATGCACCACACGTGGGCACAGGTACAAACTCGTGGTACCTGATCTGAAGAAAATCCCACACCCCCTGTGTTTCGAGCGGAGGGTTGTGCACGCCTGGAACAGTCTGCCAGAACACGTCGTCGAGGCCGAAATTCAAATCTTTGTTGGATTTACACTTCGCTAACATGCGTTTCAGAGAACGGTTGCCACTTGACAACGATATCACCCACTTGTGACTCACTGTGTAAACCAGCATTTTGTGTGCTACAGAAGGAGTTGCTGAACCATCTCAGGATAACCACCGGGCGTGTTTTTTAGATGTTTTTTGATTATCACCCGATGGAGTTGTACAGAATTATTTTCTACCTGCTCCAAAATACAGTATTCAGTATTCTGTCAGACACTATAAGTTCATTTCACGCTACCAATTCAACATCTGTCCACCGCGAGCCTTGCGCCACCCTACAACTGTCAGAGTAAACAAGACCCTCCTAGGTAAGCGGTGACCGGGCATATGTAGTATTTGCTCATGCCAACGCAACTTATTCCCTGCTATCTGTTGTTCTAAAGAAGTAGCTTGATTATCGCTGCCTAGTACTCGCCTACGCACATCATCGTTGCGGTCACGCTGGCGCCATCCGACACCAGCAATGCTCCGCGGACAACGATGTTCAAAGACTTGAAGGCGCCTCAGATCTTCAGAGCGAAGGGGTCATGTCTTGGTCTCGACTCTCACTGAGGTTTGCATACACGGCCTTTCAGACGGTGGGAGACACCTTTCTGTCGCCAAAGATGCCGCAGGTTCAATAAGACAGTTCTGGCGTTTACAATGCGTGACCTGACTTCAGTTCATATGTGTGCATCATTGCTGATGCAGCTGCCCAGATAGATGCATCGATCAACCACCTCGAGTTTCTCGTAATTAAGAGTTAGGGATGGCTGGTGGTCTTGCAGTCACGCTTTGCACTTTGAAGGTGCGAAGCGCATACCAACTAATTGGACCGCTCTAGAGAGGCTATTCATGGTCGATTGTGCCGCCCCAACATGGTCGGAAAGCAAGACGACATCGTCCGTATAATCAAGCTCAACTAACCTTTCACCAGGCAGGACCTCGACACCTACATATTGAGATTCCGTAAGGGAACACTCCATGATAGAGTGCAGGACAAAATTGAACTAAACCAATCCTAGATAAGTGTTAGTATGAACTTCCTTGAGACTTATTGTGATTTTATCATGTCGCTGTAACCTCGTACTGCATGACGGTACAAAGTGTTTTACTTTTGCGTCAATCTCTTGCAGAAGCCGCGGAATTAAATCAGAAGTCGAAGTACCGGGAGTTCTTGTTCGACTGCCGGTGCAAGAAACAGTACGCTTATTAGGCGGAGGCCTGCATCGTCCTTGGAACCTGACCTGACGTCTGGTCCACCAAGCGTGGTTTACCTATCAACTTTGCCAAATGTTTTGTCCTCCCGATTGGTGCGTCTGATCCACTTGGCCCTTACCATATTGGGTTTTCCTCTTCAAGAACGCCGATCGGGAGAAAGACCTAAGTGTGTTAATTGCTTCTGATCTAAAAACCACCTAGGACACACTAAGGAGAGTGGCCGCCGCTAATAGGATGTGGGGTGCAACCAGAAGATCATTCTCTCGGATGACACCAAAAATCTTCAGGCTACTTTTCATCTCTCACGTAGGACCGATTCTTGAGTACGGTCTACCGGCTACGTTTCTACTTTCAAAGCTAGAATGTAACCCAATAGAAACGGTCCAAAAACGAGGCTCACAGTTTGTCTTCGGACCGTAGGATTTTCCCTACCCTCTTCAACTCCAAAAGACGGAACTCTTCTCTCTGGACTATCGTCTGCGCCATAGAGACCCCTCTTTACCAGCCGCGAACTTGCAAATGAACTGCGGCAGTTTTTCCAACTCAACGTAGGAGGCCTAACACGAGGTCACAACAGGAACGTATGTGAACTGAGGATGCTCCGAGTACGCTCCGCTGTCGCTCTTTCTACTCGGGTGGTGAACGACTGGAACAGCCTCCCAGAAACCGTCGTCAGCGCACAGAGGAACGTTTTAAGCGGCTTTTAGATTCCCATCTGCACAAGATTCCTAAACAGCACGGTTCCTCTGCGACTGCCCTGGTCACTAGAGGACTGTTGGGTCACTAAGGCACACTTGCTTCTCGTGCTGATCTGCAGGCCACGGGGTTAACCTGTGCCTTCCCTTCTGCCCTCTACAAATCATTGAACTGAAAAGGAGAAATAAACTACGTCAGTGTGTTTGCAATGTGTGAGCCGAAATACTTTCGGGGCCAAAGTGCTTTCATTGCTGCTACCAAGGCCGCTGGTATCGATATCATTCATCCGAAGTTGCTATATGAACTGGCAATTGAAGTTTGTGAGCCGCTAACGCGCTTGTTCGAAAATTCTTGCTAGCTGCGCGTCACCTACTGACTGGAAGGAAGCTGTTGTCTGTCCCATCTTTAAAAAGAGTGATAGTCACCTTCCTGTAAATTACAGGCCGATCAGCTTAACCAGCGTGCTGATTAAATTGTTATTTCAGGGCTTGACATCCTCAGCCCATTTCAACATGCTTTTCGCAAAGGATATTCCTGACCAATCTACTGGTTGCTCGAGAGAGCTGGGTGATCTGTCGACCAGGGTCAAGCGGTGGACGTACTGTTCATTGACTTCTGCAAAGCGTTTGACTCCGTATCACATTCTCGTCTTTCCCTTAAGATGCGTTCCAGCGGTGTCTCTGGACACGTGTTTCAATGGCTGTCAGCATTTCTTGAAGGAAGAGAAATGTGTGTTCGAGTAGGCACTAGTCTTACCTTTCGACAAGCTGTTCTGAACGGCATCCCACTGGGATCGGTCCTTGGTCCGCTGCTGTATGCTATGTACATTAACGAACTGCTGAGGGTGCCTTCCCTCATGTTCGCGGACAACTTGGAGTTCTGGTGCACGGTGAGCGACTCTGGTGGCTCTCAAGCTTTGCAACAAGCTCTCGACAGACTGCTTGATTGGTCCGTTCTGTGGCAGATGCCAATAAGTGTGATGCGCGTAGGATCAAGTGGCCCGACGACTCACTACATGCTTGGCGGGAACGAATTACCTCATGTGTCCCAACAAGTTGACTTCGATGTTACATTAGCTCCGGACTTCAAATCCAGCGAGAATTGGAAACGGGCGGCTAACAAGGGCTTCCGAATCCTCCGGATGATCCGTAGATCATTTTTGGTGTTGACGAAAGAAGTGTTCATTCAATTGTTTACGTCCTTTGTTAGACCGCACCTGGAGTTCTGTTTCCAGACTTGTCCTCCTTCTCTGACTCGTGACAGGATGGCGGTAGAGCGGGTCTTGAAGAGTGGTACCAAAATGGTTTGAGGGCTGCGGCAGCTGTCCTACCCTGACAGACTGCTCAAGCTAAAAATGTTCTCACTACACTTTCGCCGTCTTCGCGGCGATTTATTGTTCGCTTATCGTATACTAACAGGGCAGATCGGCCCAGACCTATTCTGGATTTTTCATCATGCTCAGTTACCTATTCTTCGTGGGCATCTGATGAAGTTGCAGAAATTCCGATCTGATCGGGTTCGGGCTGACACTAGTTTGTCGCGTCGAGTGATGGATTCCTGGAATGCGCTACCCGAGGACGTCATATTGTCACACACGGAGACAGTTTAAACGTCGCCTTAACGCCCTCAACTTGTATCTAAGAATCTTCCCTGTTTATCTTTAATTCTTCTTTCGATTACTCTTCAGTTCCTTTTTAATTACTCGTACTAATGGCGGTTGAACTGTTCGCTGAGCTTGACAATTTTGTTGCAAATGTTTCGTTACCAATCGAGGTAACATCATCATTGCGCACTGATGATGTCACCTTGCTTGGTGACGAAACGTTTGCAACAAAATCGCCAAGCTCAGCGAACAGTTCAACCGCCATCTGAACAACTGAGCTACCAGTCTTCGATTCTATACTCGTACTAAATTTCTCTTCAAATTATGTATCTCTCCCACTTCATGTCTAGACTACAATTTTACTCTTCCTTTTCTTATTGCACGTGGCCGGTGCAGCGGGGTCTGCTGGCTCAGGGCGCGTGGGTCTTGATTGGTTGACCACGACGTGACTCATACAATTGGCCAATCGTACACAGAGCTCGAATGTGGATCAACGACGCATTCAGGATGGAACGACCATGGGAATCTCCCTTTTGTTTCTACCTCAGTTGAACTTGGATTTGAGCTGTAAACTGGACGTTTTGAAGACTTGCTTATTTCAGTCGGCAGACAAAACTGTTGAATCTCTGTCAGCTGTGATTAGCACATCCTCGGTTCAGGTTACAGTTGTAATTGTGTATAGAAGCCTTGCGAGTGTATCCAAAGAAGTGCTTGACTTTATTCGCTCTTAGTCCGCAAACAGGTGTTTGGTGATGGGCGACTTCAACCTCCCGGATGTTTGCTGGGCAGATCATTTTTGCAATTTAGCGTCAGGTACATTCGGCGCAGATCTTTTTGAGCTTACGCTCCAAGTACCGTTGCATCAGTTCGTTAACCTCCCAACTAGGTACACGGACACCCAAGTACCGTTTATTTCATACCTCGTGTTTGCAGACACTCGATTTTGTTGGTGTTGGGTTCTAGTGATCATGTTTGTTTGCTCTTCAGTTGTACTGTCTAGACGCTATCAGAATACAGTTGAGTCTCGCCCAAACATTTGGCACAGACTATCAATCAATGAGAGCCAAGGCTTCGGGTTTCCATTGTGAGATCCCAGGCGATACTATCCAGATTGCCTGGGATAAATTTAAGTCCTACCTCACAGAAGTCTGCTCCCTTCATCCCTGCCACAAGGAGAAAGGAGGCACGAGTACACCCGCCCTGGATAATTTCCACTGGAAGGCATCTGCTCACAGAGGTCTAAATGTTGGCGGACTTACCGAGACGCTCCATCCACCGGTACTTATGACAGGTACCGTAAGGCTAGAAATAGGTGTAAGCAACACCTAAGGAATGCTTGGCTCCACTTCTAGAAAGGGTTAGCAGACGAAGCTTCAGAGAATCCAGAACGATTCTTCACGGTTGGAACACGCCAATTCTAATGTTGATGCGTGATAACGACACTCATGCTCATACGGACTATGACAAAGCCTGCATACTTAGTGGGCGATATGCAGCAGCGTTTGTGAGGTAAACCCCTTTGACACGCGTGGAGCTGGTTTACCGGATCCCAGAGGGCTCGGGCCTATCTGAATTTATTGTAGCGGAGATGGAAGTTCGTAGGCTGTTACAAGGACTGAAATCTTCTAAGGCATCTGGGCCTGATTTAATTCACCCGAAACTGTTACATGAGTTGGCTGTGTAACTAAGTGGACAGCTCGCTATCGTGTTTCAGAAGTCGCTTGACAACTATGCATTACCTTCCGAATGGAAGGAAGCTGTCATCTGTCTCATCTTCAAAAATAGGGATAGAAGTCTGCCTGCAAATTACAGGCCAGTTAGTCTGACGAGTGTACTAGTCAAACTCCTCGCGAAACTGGTGAGATTCATTGGAGAGT
Organism: Dicrocoelium dendriticum; assembly: GCA_944474145.2. Taxonomy (NCBI): domain Eukaryota; kingdom Metazoa; phylum Platyhelminthes; class Trematoda; order Plagiorchiida; family Dicrocoeliidae; genus Dicrocoelium; species Dicrocoelium dendriticum. Next base: position 125,357,009 of record OX104064.1, read on the forward strand.
CATCTGAGTAGATTTAATCTACTTAGCAATGTACAACACGGATTTCGGAAGGGATTGTCGTGTTTGACTAATCTATTGGTGGCTCGCGAAAGTTGGGCGGATGCAGTGGATAACGGCCACGCACTAGACGTGCTTTTCGTCGACTTTTCGAAGGCATTTGACAAGGTACCCCATTTGAGGCTCGCGCAAATGTTGACCTCCTGCGGGGTAGCTGGCCGCGCCCTTCATTGGGTAACTGCCTTCTTGGACGGTAGAGAACAGTGTATATGGGTAGGTCGCGGCGTATCGTTTAGGCACTCTGTCCTCAGTGGCGTGCCGCAGGGCTCTGTCCTTTGACCGCTGCTGTGCTCTATCTATGTGAATGACGTATCCGCAGAGCTTGAGGTTACCACCACTGATGACCTGAAGTTGTGGAATATTGTCGATGTTCCTGGAGGTTCCGGAGCTATTCAGTGTGCCGTGGATAGGCTTTGGGACCGTCTATGGTTACTGCCCATAAATCAGGCAAGTGCTTCGTTCTTCGAATTGGAGAACGTTGTCCTAGTTCGAAGTGTTTGGTTACTGAGGTGTAACTCCCCGGTTTATCTAGCCAGTTTCATCTAGGCGTCGTACACTCCCCGACTTTACACTCCGACGACAACTGGAAGAAGTCCACAAGCACAGGTTTCCGTATGTTGTGGTTAATAAGCCGTTCTTTCGGAACCTTGACGGGCAGCATCTTTGTGAGACTGTTATGAGCTTTCGTTCGGCCTCCTGTGGAATACTGCGTCCAGGCTTGTCTGCCCTGCCTCATCTGGGACAATATGGCGCTAGAGAGGGTTTTATGAGTGGGCACTAGGCTGGTTGAGGGATTACGGGGACAGACGTACTCCGAGCGTCTACTTAGTTTGGGAATGCATTTAATGCACTACCGAAAGTTTAAAGGACCACTGATCCTAACCTACCGTCTCTTATCTAGGAAGGTTGGTCCAGATTTATCTTGGCTTTTCAGTCATGGCAGATTGTATATTCTCTGCGGTCATTCCATGAAGCGGTCCGATCGAATTAGGGTGGAAATTCGGCTGTCACGCCGAGTCATCGAGCGCTGAAACACGCTTCCGGAAATTTATCAGGGAATCTACGGCTAAAGGGTTTGAGCGTCAACTTGACGCTCTTGGGTGGCAACTAACTCGCATCTTCATACTTCGATTTTCTTTTCTCTAATTTTCTTCATGCATAGGTTTTATCCTCTTCTTTCAAGTAAACTTCCTTATTCTGTACCTTCAATTTCCTAGCCCTTGCTTACTTCACGTGACTTCCACATCAGGGACTGAAAGGGCAGGAAAAGTGGACATTCACTGGTTGGCTAGGGTGCGATACCGGTGCTCCGTTTTTGATTCATCAAGGACTCTGAGCATTTCAACAATTCCTGGCTCAAGGATCCACTCAAGATGGAACACTCACGGGATTCTCCTATCGTTCCAGTCCCACTTCAACTTGAACTTGAACCGACTGTGCCAGGCAACCTCAACATATCATGCTTTGAACGCTTATCGTTAGGCTGTCGCTTCCGCGATCCATAGGCTAGGGAGATGGTCAAACCTCGAATAAGCAGACGTTATTGTATCCTCTTCCTCTTACCCTTTTGCTTACACCCATCAGCGGTGCATGTTTTTACCATCCACTCGGATCAGGTTTGATACCCTTGGTAGTTGTGACGACTGCATGCAGCTTGCCACTAGGTGTTAGCCAGTCGCAAGTTGCATTTAGTGTGGTCTCTTACTTGATGGTGGTGCCAAATGTCAGCCATGGGTGGGGCTTGTTCAGGTAAGCGTGAATTGTCAGAATACTGGACTTCAAAATCACGGGTGAACTACCGTATGCACAAAATTTTAATGTCTAGTTTGAATTACCCTTCAGGGATCGCGTGATCGTAGGACATGCTTCACTAACCACGTGTTGTAGCAAATGAATCTTACCTCGTATTAGCAGCTGTGTGCTCCGAGCCACCCCCCCACACCGCTGTTTGTAGGCAGTCTTGATGTCGTCGAATAATAATGTAGATATTTTACTTACAACGAGACGCGAAATAACGTCTAGTGTTTCCATTTTAATTGCCTAAAAGTGATATCACTAATTTACCCGGAAATTACCCTCTATGAATTGACTATATCTGTTTCTACATCACAAAAAGACGAAGAAAAACTTTGTAACTGGGGCATATATGTTATAACCGAATACTTGGCGAGAATACGTTACTGTGGCGCGTCGGTGTCGTTGTAGCAAGTCAGCAGGCAAGATATCGTCGAGCGTAGCCTAGATTGCGATTACCGTTTCCTCTTCGCTCGTCTTCAGTATCGTCGAGCAGGCATCTCTTGTGTGTATTTTCACACCATCCATCCATTCACCTGACGCTGGGTCCTCCATCAGCAGCTGACAGTGCCTTCCAGCTCGCCACGAGGTGCAACATAGGCACGCCTTCTATCCTGCTCCAATTCTTACTACGTGGTTGAGATGTAACTATCCAGCCGGCTACGAAGTATCCCTTTTGCTTCTCAGCCCCCTCGATCTATTATGACCCACATGCACCCTGGACACGGAAACCTTTACCCAAAACCGGACGCATACTATTTATTTGGTGACTCTGTCAGCTCATAACGCCAATCTCTGAAGCAGCACTGCGGTCGTTGCAGCGATCACTACCATTCCCTCCCGCCGTATCGTCGGAACCTATCAGAGCGTTCCTCAGATTTTCTGTGCGTCAGCAGGTTGACACGGGCCAAAGCTTCTGTGGGCGCTGAGAATAGCGCCTCATAAACATGGCGGCAATGTAGTGCGTCGGAGTCAACCATTAAGCAACAACAATAGTACGTCAGCCATTTGAACTGTTATTTCGCTGCCATGCAACCATGATGACCTATGGAATAAAGAATAATAAGGAGAGAAGGGAAACTTACCGGAAAGCCTTAATTCCACAAGCAAACATTCAGGGTCAAGACGCCTACACCTTATGTTAACAACATACCGTCACAAACAGCTGGCTGTCGTGCGAAGATAAAACAGTAGCGGCGAGACAGCTTCCTTTCGGATTTCACTGCCCCGCGTCAGAATCAGCCATTACTCCGCAGGTAACTCAGCACCAAACACACTTTAAACAAACGGTCCGATTAGGAGACGGCAGCAGTCGCGCCACTGGTGTCGGCTGCGAGCCATGTCCTGTAAAGTCTCGAGCCAAGCACAAGGCGGGTCACGTGGCCTTCAGCCCGGAAGGCGAAACGGACCGACGGTACCCAGTTTGCTCGTCAGTGAGTTCATTTCACGCTGCCAATTCAACATCTGTCCACCGCGATCCTTGCGCCACCCTACAACTGTCAGAGTAAACAAGACCCTCCTAGGTAAGCGGTGACCGGGCATATGTAGTATCTGCTCATGCCAACGCAACTTATTCCCTTCTATCTGTTGTTCTAAAGAAGTAGCTTGGTTATCGCTGCCTAGTACTCGCCTACGCACATCATCGTTGCGGTCACGCTGGCGCCATCCGACACCAGCAATGCTCCGCGGACAACGATGTTCAAAGACTTGAAGGCGCCTCAGATCTTCAGAGCGAAGGGGTCATGTCTTGGTCTCGACTCTTTCTGTGGTTTGTATACACGGCCTTTCAGACGGAGGGAAACACCTTTCTGTCGCCAAAGATGCCGCAGATTCAATAAGACAGTTCTGGCGTTTACAATGCGTGAACTGACTTCAGTTCATATGTGTCCATCGTTGCTGATGCAGCTGCCCAGGTAGGTGCATCGATCAACCACCTCGAGTTTCTCGTTATTAAGAGTTAGGGGTGGCTGGTGGTCTTGCAGCCACACTTCGCACTTTGAAGGTGCGAAGCGCATGCCAACTAATTGGACCGCTCTAGAGAGGCTATTCATGGTCGATTGTGCCGCCTCAACATGGGCGGAAAGCAAGACATCGTCCGTATAATCAAGCTCAACTAACCTTTCACCAGGCAGTAGCTCGACACCTACATATTGAGATTCCGTAAGGGAACACTCCATGATAGAATGGATGACGAAATTGAACGAAAAGGGAAGTCGGACATTGCTGATGAATGCCACTCGTTGTCCGAAAGCTATTCGACTGGTCACCGTCGACCCTTACTCTGCCTGTAGTGTTCGAGTACAGAACACGTTCGATTTTTACAAATTTCGTAGCAATACCTTACCATGCAACTATTTCGTGCAGAATGCATCGATCTACTGAATCGAGGGCACTCTTGAAGTTGAGTAATACAACTATTGTCGTCTGCGGTATGTGTGGCGTTGCTCTGCACCTGTCGCATAGCGAATATATGGTTTATACAGACACGTCCAGGGCGGATACCTGCCTTGTTAGGATACGCATACCCTAACGAAATCGATCGGATGGAAGCCACAACACTTATTTCTTTTAATTTGTGATTCTCCCTCCGCAGTTAGGCGACGATCGAGATTTGAAGCCAGTAATTTTGTCACAACCGGCGTTAGGCTTATACCCCTGCAGTTAGAACAGTCTGTGCGACTGCCGTTATTGTGTATTGCCACTATAATCGATTCGTTCCACTTAGCCGGGATATTCTCTTCCTTCCAGATATGTTCGAATAGAGAAGTCTGCTTTGCAGAGGACCTCATCTCCATATTTAAATTGTGCAGGTGGGAAGGAATCCTGGCCAGAAGCACGAAAACTTTTGGGGCTTGTGTTCGCGTTTCGGACCTCTGCCTCCGATGGAGCCTCTAAACACACCGGCCATAGCTCGTCCTGCGTCACCTGAGTAGGAAGAGGTCCGAGAGCAGGTAGCCAGCTGAACTGATCATGAAAGTGTTCCGCTCAACGCGCCATATGGCACTCCTTATTGTGTATCACTGCACCCGTTCTGTCTTTGATTGTCTCACTGACGTCTGGTTTCCTGGGACCAGTGGTGCGGATCCGTTGGAAGAGCTTGTGGTAAGTACCTACTGCTTCTGCCTCCTCCATCACTTGAGCCTGACTGGTCCACCAGGCTTCCTTGTCAGCACGCAGGCTCCGCTTTAGTTTGCGCCTAATAGTCTATTTGGTCACATTGTGCTCAGAGCCTACTGCGAGTTTTATTCTGGTTTCTAACAGGTTTACCGACTTCTGGGATATCCAGTGATTGGTGCGGTGACCATTGATAGTGCCACAAGCAGATGCTCCTGCGTCGTGCATGGCGGCCGAGATCTTATTCCATTGAAGCTCAGTATCATTAGGACAAGACAGCGAAAGTTCGGTACTCAGTGCGTCTTGATAGGCTTGCCTGACCGAGGGCTGAGACAGTTTCTCAGTTACCAGTTAGAGGAGACGCATGGTGCGCCTCCCGGTAAAGTTCATGAAGAAACGACAACGTACCAAGGCATGATCATAGTCTACGCAGGTATTTCAAAACGAGCGGCAATCCAGGAAGGAAGCACGCCACTTTTAACTTATGGCACTATGGTCCATCGCTTGTCAGCTACAGGAGGACGCTAAGTGACACTCCGGTGCCCATTGTCTGAATGCAGTGATACTAAGAAATAACTGGTGCTCCGCACACAGTTGCAACAGACGCCCACCGTTGTCAGTCCGTTCGGAGTTAAGCCCATAATTACCACCCAACTGAGCTTCTGAAGAGCTCATACGCCCTTCTTGTGCTTTCATATCTCCTGCAAATACTATGATATCTGAACTAGTAGCGCTGCGTAGAAGCGCGTTCAGTTCTCGATAGAATGTGTCCTTGGCAGCATCAGAACTGCAGTCGGTGGGAGCATAAGCGGAAATCACAAACAGCGTTTTGTACTACTTTGTGAATCAACCTTAGTTGATGCTTCGACTCCAGTGGCATCCTGTCGGCTGTCATGAAAGCTGGGAACTATAGAAAGAAGGTTGGTAATGGTGGTCGGGATGGGAGTATGAGAAACAGGTGGAAAATATAGGAGACGCCATCAGTAGCATGTTTTCGCTTCTCCGTCCTGCTGTATGCAGCCGATAAGGCAACCCTTGATAATCTACGCGACGGCCGATGCAGGATGTAGTTAGAGTTTGGAGAAACTGCTATGGTTGTATGTCGGCTGGAGGTACTGCCAGGGCACCCAACTCTAGACAGGTGGACGATTAGGGTCCATAACCAAAGCCTTTGGCTCAAAAGCCTGTCCGCAAGGCAGCGGGGAGGTTGCAGTGATTTAGTTTTACAGAAATGGTCGCCATCCCATTTTAAACCCCCAAGCTAGAGGACCAGGAGACTGAGTTTGTCTGACCTGGTCGGAGTAGCTCTCAAGGGACCCGGTGGCACCATCGAGTATAGCTCATTGTGTCGAAGAGGTACGCAAACCGTCGCACTACGTTAAGCTCCAGTCTCGTTGCGACGGCACGTCGCTGTAGCAAATCAACAGGTAAGATGTCATCGAGCGTAGCTTAGATTGCGATTGTCTTTTTCTCTTTTCTTTATCCTCTCATTTCGTCTTCAGTATCCTAGAGCATGTATCTGTACGGTTGCGAAACCTGGTCCCTTAGATCAGCGGACATAAAGAGGCTAGTTACGTTCGACCATCGGTGCCTTTACAGTTTGGCTCACATCTGCTGGGAACACCGCGTGAGCAACGAGCGTGTTCGACGCCTTGTTTACGGCACAGGAAAAGGAACTGAACCGCTCAGCACCGTCATTTCACGCACGAGGCTCCGATGGCTCGACCACGTGTTACGCATGCCAGCCCACTGGCTCCCGCGACGTGCGTCGTTTGCTCGCCGGGAGTGTGGATGGAAGGAGAGGTGGCCAAGCGATGATTTGGTCGAGAGGAATGAAGGTCTTCACTTCGGAGTTGGCTTCGGTCGGAGCGTCACGGTTCCCTGGTTGGGGTCCAAAAGACGATGAACACGTTTGGCTAGATACACTTGCTGACATGGCTAGGAGCGGACCTCAGTGGCGTTCCTGTTGTGAGTTTCTTTCTTGCTTCCCATCCCTTTTAGCCTCACCCTCCAACCACGATCTCAGTTCCTAGCGTAATATAATTTTATACCATAATTTTTCTTGTTGCCTAGTAGCCGGCTGATAGCTTTCCGGAACAATACCCATCCGTTGCTAGTAGCACAGCTGACATGCAACTTTTGCATTTACCTTCTTTATTTTCTTTTATTTATTGCGGCACAGTAGCTGAGGTGTTTTACACCTCTAGCTTACGTGTATAATGATGAATGATGAGAGCAGGTATCTCTCGGGCGTATTTTCACGCCCTTCATCCAGTCACCTCACCTTGCGTCCTCCATCAGCAGCTGTGATAATGCCGTCCAGCTCGCCACGAGGTGCAACGCAGGCACCCCTTTCTTCCTGCTCCGACTCTTAATAAGTGGTTGAATGTTACTGTCCAGCCGCCTACGAAGTCTCTTGCGTTCCAGCCCTCTCGATCTATTAAGACCCACATAAGTCCTGGACACGGAAGCCCTCGGAACCCACAACGGAGCGCATACTACAGTTACTTCACGTTGCTCACCAGGTTGACTTATGCATCTTACTGTCATTGACTTTAAATCCCGTGGGAACTGGAAGACTGCTAATCACATAGATTTCCGAGTACTGTGGATGATTCGCAGATCTTTCGGGTTCTTAATACAAGTGATATTTGTTATATTGTTTTCAGCCTTCGTTAGACCATACTGCGTGCAGGCTTGATCCGCGACAGGACGGCAGTTGAGCTTCTGCTAACAGTTGCTAGAAAATTGGCCCACGCGTTAAGGCGCTTTTCGTATTTCAGCAAGTTGCTCGTCACACACGATTTTGCTTTACTGTAATCGCCTTCGGGGCGACTTGTTCCTTACGTCTGCTCTGTCATGACTCTTCTATCACGCCCGAGTGACAACTTTTCTGCGTCACTCTGAGGTTGCATAAGTCCCGATTGGATCGCTTCAGCGCTGATCTTCATTTGTCAAACCCTTGTCACTTATTATAACGCGCAACTCAAGGACATGGGATTAGCAACATCGTTGGAGTTCGAACGTCTAGTTACTGTCCTTGGGTTGCAGTTTCAAACCTGTTTTGGTTTCTAGCCTCTTTCCATTACTTTGATTTCTCATCTTTTATTGCTATTAATACCTCATTTGACGCTTTCATACTTGCATTCCCACATAGCACGTGTGACCGAGAAATGTCTGATGGAGTGGCCGTATACTTTGGCGTTGCCCTAATTAACACCGTGAATGCATTTTTCCGAGTCACAAACATCGTTAACATATCGGAATTGGATTCCCAAATCGTAACGCCGTAGTGAAATTCCTTCCTTATGACCGACTTTTGTTCCTCATTTCTCTCACTACGATGGCCACGGGCATGAAAAGTAGTCTCTCGGCACAAGCATCTCAGGCACTCGCAGGAATTAAAAGTACGTTTCTGTTTAGAACAATATTTGTCGCTGTATTTAAATATTTTACTCAATTTTCTTAATTTTTCAATCCTCTGCGAGTGACCTGAGGACATGGTCAAATGGGACCTCAAGCCGTCCATTTGTGCGGACGGGGTTAAGATTTTAAGTAACCTGTTTGTCTTCCTGTTTCTTTTTCCATTAGCGTTTACTCTTATTTCACGTTACCGGTACAGCGGGGACTACTAGCACAGGTCATGCGGACATTGCTTGGTTGGCCGTGATGTGAATTCAGCGTATAGATTTGTAGATGAGTTTGTAGAAGAGTTCGATACAACGCAGCGCTATGCTTTTAAACAATATGTACAAGAAGTGTGTGCAAAGCTGAACGAAAAGAAATACGATAAACTGCTTAAAAGCCTATAACCAACTCCGCCAGAACCTAAGTTTCCGCCGTACCCAGGGTGATATGTACACAGTTGGGCTAAACCAACTTACACTTAAACTAGGTCTTTTTAAGCTGGATAAGTTCACTTTATTAGCTTTGTTCTGCCTACCTGAATAATCTTCTATTAATTTTGCACACGTTGCTTACGCCACTTGTGGTTATATTCGTTAGCTTTATTGCGTTGTAGCATCTTTTGACTAACTTCTGGACCTTTTTTGCTAATCGCAGATTTGTTGCTAACCAACTTACTTCATATGCCAATTTAGCGAAGAGTTATGCCACCGTATCTGTGTGCATTATTGGATTTATCTTATTTCATCTTGTCGTTTCAAGTGATTGGCTGTTGTTTGATAGCCCCGGTGTGGCTTCGCTTGATGTTTTTGCCGACAAGGTGCCTACCTGTCTATTACCCACTACCTCGTCCATACTGGCTCTAGGAGACAGTTAGTCGTTGCTGGAGGCGACGGGGTGCACGGTCCTTGTGGCCGTTCTAGGCTCGAAGAGCAGTTCCATGAACTCAGCGTGGAGCGGACTACGGTCCAGCCACCACCTTATGTGCGCTTGTTTCCCCAAATGCAGTGTGCTTGTGTTTGCCTGTGAAGGAGTGTGGGCCGGCTCCGTTGATGAAACGTGACTTCCATCCACATGCCTTCCGTATTTATTTCTTCGGGTTTACACTGGATATGGGGTGTGTGAGTGTTGCAGCGCAAGCCACACATGGTCCCTCTGTAGGCGCAGGCGTGCTGTGGCTGGCCACAGTGATAGGCAACTCCGAAACCGGATGCCGCCAACCATATGCACAATCTCTCCAGCCTACAGCCTAATCAGTTACAACTAGAGGCACTGGCACTTCGACCAAGATCTTGCATTTCCTAACCTAGTGGACAAGTCCATCTAGAAACCCAGTTTGAAAATCTGATGCAATTACTGAGCTAGCTGACACCTACTACTTCTGTCGCGAAGGACACTTTCAGAACCACCCTGGTTCATCTCGCTCAACGATATCTGAGCTAAGAAGCCAAATTCTCTGATCTTCGGACTATGAAACACCGTGAGGTGGTCAAGAAATTATGGTGGAATCCAGGTGTGATGATTTTCAGACCCGACAAACGATCGGGATGGGTATAAATGGATAAATCTGACTACATCTCCAAGATGCACTCCATTTTTCAGGACACGGGAAAATTCTTGCGTGAAACGGCGCAGAAAGATAAGACCGCGCAGAATGAACACAAAATCACACAAATATTGAAGGAGCTGAAACGCATGAACCTGATAGATGACACTACTGGAACGGCTGATTTCAGTTGGATCACATCCTCCTCGACTTTACGAAGTGCCTAAAGTACACAGACCACAGGTTTGTCTGCATCCGATAAGTGACATGTCGACTTCCACCTTTCACTCCGTTGCGAAATGGATTGTATATCCGCTCGAACCAATAGGCCACGAGTTATGTACTTACACTGAAAGACATTCGAATTTGTGAAGCAATTCGAATGCATGAGATTAAATGGTACATTGATGCTCTCGACGTTGAATCACTTTTTGCGAACGTTCCGCTGATAGAGACTTACTTTCATTTGTGATTACCTAAACAAAAGGAGCATAGATGTTAGGATTCCAGTACAGAAACTGAAGGAATTAATCTCACGATGCACCTTCAACAGACAATTTTTATTTGATGCGATCTACTATCGACTGATCGACGGAGTCACGATGGGGTCTCCCGTCGGACCGTTTCTGCTGACCTTTTCCTTGCTATGCTCGAACATGGACCTATGGAACCCACCACTCTTCATTTGATTTCTATTGTCGATACATGGACGACACATTTATAATCTGTGAATCAGACACTGATGTTTCCATCTTGTTGAACCGGTTAAACAGTGTATCTCATTTGAAATTTACCAGTGAAATCGAAAATGATGGTAAACTGGCTTTCTTTGACGTTTGACTAAGGAGAAAAGGCGGTTCACTAGAAAGAAATGTTTCGGAAAACGACGTGGGTCGGTCACTACACGCATTTTCTCGGTTTTGTACCCTTGGAGTACAGGCGAAACATTGCTCGTTACTTGTACTTTCGCGTTGCCAAAATTTGTAGCCCAGACATTGGAGGTAGAAAAGAACCATATAATCCAAACGCTGCTAGTAAACCGTTACCCAGCCCCATCCATCCGAAAGCACGCAGTGATTCATGATCGTCGTGAATTGATTACAACTGTTCCCAAAAAGTGTTTCTATCCGTTCCCTCCAAGGGAAATATTGCTTTAGATTTGCTGAACAAAAGAGTTTTCACTGCGGTAGCTCGAACGTTCCTAGCTGCCTATCCACACATCATTGCCGAAATCGCGCCGTTTGTTGCTCAACGTCCCATAGACAGACTCCCGGTCTAGTTTGAAACTTATATTCCATATCAATTTACTTGCACCTCTGGTGTTAGGTACTTCGAACATACGACTAGGCTTCTGTCTGATGTCTGATTCTCAAGTCCTTATCGGCCATCAACTCCCCCGCCGTAACTGACCGGTTCAACAGTCTATGTCCTAAGGTACATTGCCGATTGATTAGAAATGCTTGGTGGTTAGGCCGATTCCGAAAGGTTTTGACCCCAGCAAGATATACGACTACAGGCCAGTTTGTTTCACATCTATTTTGGCCAAGGTTGCAGAGAAGATTGTGAAGAACCGTTTGCTACAGCTGTTCCGGCCAAAAGATCTGACGCCCACACAGCATGGTTTTATGCCACGTCGTTCGTGACGAGGCGTGAATGGTTGCAAGCAGTGAACCAGGGGAAGTCTGTCGATGTGATGTACAGCGATTTCAGCAAAGCGTTCGACAAGGTGAACTGTGAGGTCCTCCTCAAGCTGTGAGTGTGTGGTGTTGGTGGATCTCTGCACCAGTGGGTCCAGGACTTTACCGTTGGAAGAACGTAGAGGGTGCAAGTCGATAGCCACCTGGCCAACTGGTATCTTTCGACTAGTGGCGTACCCCAAGGCACGCTGCTAGGGTCTACATTGTTCCTGATTTATATCAACGATCTGCCTCAGCTTCTTCTGTCAACATCTGTCCTGTTTGCAGGCAACCTGACGAGTGCGGCTTACTTCAACAAGATCTCAATTGCCTTTGCATGTGGTCTGCTGAAGTCCGCCTTCCCGTCAGCCCATCCAAGTCTGTATTCATGTGCCTGGAGAAGGGCAGTATCGACCGAGCCTACACTCTCGACGGCCAACTGCTACATCCCCCACCTTCTGTGAAGGACCTAGGAGTACTCTTACGTTGCGACTTGAATTCCGTTGACAACACGAACAGGCTATATCGTAACGGACTGCGCATGCTCTGGGCACTCAAACGTAGTTTCTGCATCCGGTCTGAAGAGGTTGCCACTCGCCTCTTCTTCTCAATCATCAGACCAATGCTAGAGTACTGCTCGCACGTCTATTGCCCGACCACTCGCGGCGAGGCGCAGGAGATTGAACGGGTTCAACACGTCGCTACTAGGCTCATCCCCAGTTTGCGAGGGTTAACGTACGACGACAGGTGCGGGAGGCTGGGACTATCCACCCTAGCATATCGTCGGTTACGTATCGGCCTCATCATGACCTACCGGGTACTACATGTAGGCGACTTCCCCATCCTAAAGCCACTTGTGAACGTCTTGCATCGCACGCGGACACCAATACAAGCTTGTGGTTCCAGATATGAAGCAAGTTCCGCATCTCCTGTGCTTGGAACGGTGATTGGTAAATGTCTGGAACGGTTCGCCGGAACATACAGCGGAAGCAAACTCAATGCAGCAGTTCAAACGGTCATTGGATGTGCATTTCTCAAATGTTAGATTCCGAAGGCGATTACCCACAGACATCTCACATTTTTGAGTCCTAATCTACTGCAAGTTAAACAATTTTTTAAAGATATAACGTGACCGTGTGAAAAGCGATCGGCGTATTGACAACGTTTCTGATCATATTTCGATGGAGTTGTACAGATTCCAATTTCTACTCGCTCCCACAGTATAGTATTCAGTAGTCAAAATCTCATGAAACCATTAGTGCGATGCAGAAAAGAGCCAGGAAATTCCGTAAGCGCGCTGCTAAACCCAGAGGCTTAGTTGTCTCGGTATCGAGTAAAAAACAGATGTCTTCCCTCGTAGGGCCGTCTGACGGTTGTACAAAGGAGAAACTTCCCATACGCACTACTTATCAATCGGAGGTGCTGACATTCTCAGCTGACACGGAAAAGCGGTTTTTTGGCGACTTGTTTGACACTGCTCAATTCGACACAGAGTCAAGGGCCCCTGCTCTCATCAGCCATAAGAAGAAGCAGACTAAGACTACCCATTAGCTTCCGGGCGGGCTCGAAGACCCCGAAAAAAGTAAGACGCCGGCAATAAAGTGGAAAACATACCCTACCGTTGGTTCAGTGTCGCTTGATGAGATAGGGACAGTCACAACACCAGTGGTGAAGTCACCACTCCAGCCACTCCGTCGTGGCTATTCATTCACGGATAGTAGGGTTATATTTTGTAATGTTACTACATCCGCGGCTGCTCTCCCAAAGGAACGCATGTTGAATAACATCAAGTGGCTCAAACTGTGCGTCACCAAGCTGCTTCCATCTAGCTTCACTGGTGTATTTGTCAGAAATCTGACCAGGCTGGCGAACGTCCCTATGGGTACGCCAAATTCGCGACCCCGATTACTTCGCGTGGTCCTTTCTACCTCGGATGAACGCAAAACAATACTGCGCTTTGGATTCAAACTTACGGATAGTAATGTCACCGTTCAGCCAGACCTTCCATTGGCAGATAGGCCGAAGTTGAAGCAGGACCTCAGAAATAGACGGGCAACTGATGGTTAGCCGGGGGTCAATTTCCGCCCTACCAGAACCCGTCCTGATGGCACACGACCCAGGGTTGGTCGTGCCGAGTTTCTTCAGGTAGTAACTAGCAGTGTGCGTAGCTTAAGTAACAAGGTACACGAGTTGCGTCTATCTGTAGACAAATCTCATCCCGACATACTTGCTTTCGCTAATACGTGGTTGTCTCCGGATATCACAGATTTGTTTACCTGGCTACCCACTGCTTAGAACTGATCACCCCGTTGGTCGTGGAAGTGGAGGCGTTATCCTTTATGTGAGCTGTAAATAAGGTGTGTTGAGGACCTGCACATTTCAGTCGTCGGATCAGACTGTGGGAGCCCTACCGCCTGTTTTGTGCACTTGCTATACCCAGTTTACAGTTGTATTGGTTTACAGGAGTCCTGCAAGTACCTCCAGGGGGATTATTGACTTTATTCGCACTCAGTCTTCGAATAGATGTTTAGTCATAAGGAATTTCAGCCTCCCGGTAGTCTGTTGGCCGATTTCTCATTCATTTCGGCATCCGGAACTTTCGATGCAGACTTGTGCTGACTCTTAAAGTGCTCTTGCACAAGTTCGTGGACCTTTCCACTAGGTATATGGACAACCAAGTGCCATCTACTTTATATCTGATTTTCGCTAAGTACAGTACATTTTTAGCGTCGAGCGATCACGTATGCATATTCTTTCGATGTGCTCTTTCAAAGCACCAGTAGACTGCCGTTGAATTCCGAATGTTTGATGGGTGGACTATGATGCGATACGAGCTAAGGCTTCAGTTCTGAATCGTGAGATCTCGATGGCGGACTCTCTCCATTTAACCTGGAATAACTTCTAGGCATATCTTAAGGTTTCTACTGTCTTCATTCCACTCCTGGGGAAAAGAGAGCCACGGGTACTGCTTCCATGGATAGATTCCACTTGCAACTACATACTTAAGAAACGGTCTAGATGCTGACGAACCTATCAAGCAGCTCCAACAGCCAGTATCTAAGACAGTTATCGAGTGGTTAGAAATAGATGTAGGCAACATCTCATGATTGCTCGTCTCCAATACGAAGTTGGCTGGGTTGAATCGGCGGCCGCTAGTCCCAAGAGGTTTCTTGCTCACGTTGAAAGACGCAGCGGGAAATAGTTGTCTATACCAGCGTTACTGCGAGCAGACAGGACCTACGCTCATCCCGACTATGATAAGGCTTGTATATCTAGCGAACAGTATATTGGTGTCTTCTCGGGAGACCTCTCTAGCACATGTTGAGTTTGTTTCAAGGGTTCCGGATGATGCTTGCTTAGCTGATTTAACGGTGATTAAGGTCTTCGAGCTATCGCAAGGCATAAACCCCTCCAAAGCTTCCATCGCTGATACGATTCATCCGAAAATGTTGCATAAACAGGCAGCTGAACTGAGTGGTCCTCCCACATGCTTATTTCCAAAATCACTTGACAGTTGCGTCTTAACTTCAGAATAAGAAGAAAGAGTCATCTGTCTGATTTTCGAAAGCGGTGACAGTGCTCTGCTCGGGAAATACTGACCTGTCAGTTTGACAAGCGTGGTAGTCAGCTTATTTGAAAAGCTGCTAAGGAATTTCTTGGAGAACCACTTGAACAAATTTTGTCTCATTGCGACCAACACGGATTCCGCAAGGGATTTTCTTGTCATACTAATCTACATGTGGTTCGTGAAGGCTGTGCCGAAGCGGTATACGTTGGACACGCTATAAACATGCTATTCGTAGGATTTCCAAAGCTTTTGACACTTCCTCATGTTAGACTCTCTGAAGTTTAGATTGGTGCGTTAGAGGGAGATAGCGCAACAGACGGAATAACACGGATTATGAAGTATACGCTTTACTGGTGTAACAACGAAGGTGCATCAGCTGAAAGGTAAAATAGTTGATTATGATGTAACATATACAAGGAGGCAAGTGTATGCATCCGACATACACCCCAGCCGGAAAATGGAAGACCTGTTTATGAATGTGAGTTACAAGGGGAATATCCGTAGATTAAACCTCCCTATTTCGTAAATAGTATGGGCGTGTTCTCTGTTGCTAGCTAAGAATATCAGCATGGGAAGATGAACGAGGAGAAGTGCAATCGACATCGCACGAGTAGCCATTCTCTGAGAATACTGGTGTTGGGGTTAGTGTATTGTCGGGTTGAATGGTTAAGGGGGTCTGCTGATTCCTGGGTTTCAGGTGGCAAAACGAGAAGATCGCCTCGAAGGGTCACCCGACTGATTGGAGACATTTTCTCTACCATCAGGTAGTCTTACACGAGTGTACTGTGGGCTGCAGCTGATGAGGCTGACTTCCTGCATCAAAGGTTCATATATTGAAGACCTGTCCAATCGTTTGAGTAAGACCGGGCCAGGGACCGTCAACCAGGATGGAATGGAAGCTTCGTCAGTTGATCGTCGAGCAAAACAAAAGAATCGTTCATGAGTAGTAGTGGTTGTAGCAGTACAAAGCAACGAACGAATGGAATGCAGCGCGTCATAAAAGGCAAACTATCACTGCGAAGGTGCCAGGTTTCGCTCATAGATCGAGTGGGATGGTATTCCAAAGGGCTCCATTAAGACGTTCCGCTTGGTTATTAGCTTGTAGGTTGTAGGCAGTTGTGGGACTGGTTGCCACTTCTTTGTCCAGTAGGAACTTGGTAAGCTCTGCAGACACGAATAAACACCCTCGGTCAGAGTGTATGTACGCTGGCATACCAAATACAGCGAACAGTTTGCAGAGACAATTGGTGATAGTTGAAGCAAGAATGTTCGGGCATGCAAAAGGAAGTCTTCTGCATTAATCAACGACAGTTTGTAAGTATCTGTTGCTAGTCGTTGTAGGTGAAGGCCCTTTGAAATCCATACTGAGCCGTTCAAGCAGCTGCATAGTTTTGATGAGTCGGTCTGTGGGTGGCTTGTAGAATCGAGGTTTTAAAGCTGCACATTTGGTGCACTTTCAAATCATACTTGTAACTTCTTCGACTTAGTAAGGTAGGTTTTTACTATGTACGAAATGAACCATTCTGATTACTCCTGGGTGACACATTGAGTTGTGGTGGTCTTACAGCTTCGTGCCGTTCCAATTTGAGGCACACGCGATACGAGAAAATGCGTCTGCAATCTGATTATCTTTACTAGATCTGTACCTTATTTCGTATCGGTATGCATACAATTCCAGTCGCCACCTACGGATTTTGCCCTTCACTTTGCTCGTTTGACCATCAGCGTACATGAAGGCTACGGATCCTTGGTCAGTGGTAAGTTTGAAATGTGTCTCAAAGAGAGTGTCGCCACTTTCTGACAGTTTTCACAATAGCGTATGCCTCTTTCAACAGCTGAATAATATTTCTCACTTCGGGATAAGATGCATGAGAAAATGGTGACTGGGTGATTCTTCTGACTAAGCGAAGCAGTTATAGCTCTCGGATGCCTCTGTTTTAACAACCAATGGAATACTGTAATCAACTGTCACAACCATAGCATTTTCCAAGGCCATTTTAAGCTGTTCGAATACACTTTCTACATGAGGTAGAAACGGGAGATCTGGTTCTTTACGATGTGACTGAGTTTGTCTGAGAAGGAACAGAGCCACTGTGAGCGATAGGCAAGCATACCAACAACGTGACGTTGAGATTTCTAATCATTTGGAGATGGAAGTTGACGCAGAGGTTTCATGCGCTCTGGATCGGGCCTGATTTCGCCCGAGGAGATGAATTTCCTCACAGGCGATGACGGTTTTACCGTCGTTCAAAGTTATGCCGTATTTAGCAACAGCTGCCAAGAACTTCTGGAGGTTTTGATTATGATCGTCCTTAGTTAAACCACACACAGTATCGTCTATATAAGCAAATGTATCACAGAGACCTGTTTTTAGTATCCTGTCAATAGTACCCTGGAAACACGCCGCACCATTAGTGACTCCAAATGGGATACGAGACATTTGGTAAGGGTTACCGCGTGCTTCAAAGGCGGTGTACGGCTTCTCGTGCTCAGCGATCCGGATCTGATGATAGGCATTTTTCAGATCCAATGTGATGCATAAGGCATAGTGAGAAATTGTTTCCATCATTTTGTCAATTCGTGGCAACGGATAAGCATCTAGCAATGTGAAACGGTTGATCCTCTGCATGTAATCAACGACCATCCTTCTTTTATGCTGATATTTTTTGTAACAAGTACCTGTGCTCTCCAAGGAGAGCTTGATGATTCAATGATGCTGTCGTTTAACAATCGCTGTATTTCGGCTTTTATAAAATGTTCCTCATCAAGTGAGTGTCGATGAGACTGTAGCGAACGGTTTGCAGTCAGAAGACAGGTTGGCAAATAGTGGAGGTGATTCGATGTTGACTGCAGTTAGTCCACTAGCGAGAAAGTGCCGCGCCCCCCACCGAATGATATTTCAACTTTATTATGCAAACCAAGAAAGTCATGGCCGAGTAACACATCAGAGCATAGATTACGCAGACCCGAAAGCCGAATGTCATTGTATACAGCGTTTTGGTAACGAATCCGAGCATTGCAATAACCAGTAATGGCGCATGACTGAGAGGTGGACGCCATAGTGTTTTTTGAGTCACAAGGACAGGTTTTCCAGTGGTGAGAGTAAACGACGGATTGAGGCACATAACTATCAGAACTGCCAGTATCAATTAGGGCATGCAGTTCTGTGTTGTTTACGAAAATTCTGATTGTTGGGCGAGACATGCAGGTTGGAGCTGCAGCAGTCAAAACGGAAGACAAAAGTGGATGTAGTGCTAAAGTGATGGATGAAGTGGAGGGTGTGGATTTATACACACGTTAGAAATGCCCCGTTTTCCCGCAGACTTTACAAATGGTATCTTTCCCACTACACTATAAGCAGGGGTGCCTAGTGTATATCATCAAAAATAGTACGTTGGCGTGGGCACCGCTGACACAGTCAGTTCAGCCTCAGCTGAGTTAGTGGAGTGATGATGAGTAAGTGGAACAGAATTTCTCGAGGCACAGGGAATGGTTTCCGTTTGATAAAGCTGTGCTTGTTTCAGAGCAACCTCCAGCGACCTTGCCATATCATAAGCAGTATGAAAGCTCAAGATTGACTGTTCCAGGAGCCTCGTTCGAATGCTGCTTGATTGTAAGCCGGTTATATGGTCATCACGCATGACGTCGCAATATTCCTCAGCTGAGACAGAGCGAAAATTGCAGTCCTTCGCTAAAAGTTTGACGCTTTGGTCGATATTTTCTCCACATCCATGCTTTCACGTAGTTAGAACATCTCGAGCAAAAGCCGCATTTTAGAATGCACATACAGTGACTGAAGAAGCGAACCAGCACTTTCGAAAGTTTTGCATTCAGCGACATGCCAATACACGGAAGGAGATATAAATTTGACGAGCATGCCTAGATTATCCGAGTCATCCGAATGAACTCGCTTTAGGAAGGCGTTGAATGTCCGAAGCCAACACGTCCACTGTTTAGAGGCACCTGGAGCATTCAAATCAGTGTCGAGTTTATCAGCACGAAGATAGCGGTCCACTATGTTGTTAGACCAGTAAATTGATGCGTTAGACGCAGATAGCACAACAGACGGAATTACTGGTGTAACAATGAAGGTGCATCAGCTGAAAGGCAAACTAGTTGATTATGATGTAACGTGTACAAGGGGACAAGTGTATGCATGACAGAGATCTTATGGGATATCTGGTCGCACACTTAAATGGGTGTCTGCTTTCTTGGGAGAGAACAGTGTATACGCGTGGGGCGTACCCATTCGTTTAGGCAAGCTGTGCTTAGTGACCTCTCGCGGGGCTCGGTATTGGGGCTATTGTTATTCTCAATCTATGTAACTGACTTGCCGCGGGAGCTAGAAGTGTCGTCGCTAATGTTCGCTGACGACCAAAAGCTTGTGGTGTTATGGATATCCCTGGGGGTTCTGAAGCAGTTCAGAGTACCTTAGATGGGCTCTGGCATTCGTCTGCCTTATGGTTGATGCTTGTAAATCGGGCCAAGTGCTCTGTTCTCCGAATAGTATCTACTAGTCCTCCCACACGATATGTTGTCGGTGGTTGTGAAATCCCCTGTCGTCACACAGCATGTGGATCTAGGTGTCATCCACTCATCAGCTCTTCACTGGCGAAAAGTGGTAGAAGGCTGCTTATAGGGCGTTCCGTTTGATGTGATTTATCCGCCGCTTCTTCAGAGTCTTAACGTCCATGTTTGTAAGTTTATTCCCTGCATTCGTGCAACCACACTTAGAATAATGCATCCAGGCTGGTTCACCATATCCGCAGCAAAATGTACTTGGAGAGGGTTTTACGCGTGAGTATTACGTTGGTGCAGGGTCTACGGGTACAGACGTATCCCGAACGCCTGCTTATTTTGGGTATGTACTCAATGCACTACCGAAAGATAAGAGGGGACTTGATTCTCACCTGCCATATTTTGACGGTACGTTAAGCCCGAACTTGCTTGGTTGTTTAGTCCCGCTAAATTACCTACTCTTTGCGGTCACCCACTAAAGCTGCACAAGTTGCGGTCTGATCGTCTTAGGGCGGAAACTTGTCTGTCGCGCCGAGTTATAGAGCGCTGGAATTCGTTTCCAGGTCATGTGGTTAAGGGATCTACGGTTAGAGGTTTTGCGAGTCAGCTCGATGATCTATTGTGGCAACACCAAACCTTTACTTTTTCCTGACTCACCTTCAACTTTCAGCACTTTTTAGTTACTCACATGTTAGTATTATACTTGTTTAGCTTCCTATTCTCGCCTTCCGACTTTACCGTTTCTTCTTTCTTACTTCATGTAACCGGCCCAGCATGAATTGCTAGTGCAAAATACGTGTGCAGTAATTGGTTGGACATGGTGTGATGTGGTCTTTGTTTTAGGTCCATCCGTATTCTAAAGTCCTTCGTCAACTTCTGGTTCGATGACCCACTGAAGAAGGAACACTCGCGGTATGATCCTATCGTTTCAGTCCCAATTGGACTTGAAGTTGCGCAAACCACAATCCGATGGGGTTTGGACCAACGTTCGATTGTCACTTAGAGTAGTTGATTCCTAGGATGCGTTACATGAGGACGTGGTATCATCACAGCGAATGAATTTGAACATAGATTCGATGCGCTTGGATTGCAACTTCAACTCCTCCCTTTTACATCCTAAAAATTTACTCTTATTTATCTTAATTTTTATTAACTTTATATATACCATTACTTCCGCCCTTTTGTTACTCAGTATTTTTACTCCTACTTCGCGCGACCGGCGCAGTGGGAACTGCTATTGCAGGCCATGTGGAAATTAATTTCTTGAGCATGGTGTGATTCGCGTGTGTTGCTTTGGCTCTCCTAGATTACTGATATTATCGTCGATAAATACCCTGGATCAACGACGCGCTCACAAAAGAATATATACTGGAATTTCCCACAGTTTACGCCCCGCTTTGACTTTACTGTGATTATCGTGCAACGCTTTAGAGTATGTTCAAGAAGTGAGTTGGCTGCGTTTTCTCTCATATTTCAGGTTTGACGAAAAAGAGGACGTTTCTTGTGTGACTAATGCGAAGAACTCCAGAGCAAAAGTTATTAGAAAACGAATTTGTGAGGACTACGGCGTTCCATCTCAGTTCATTGAGCAAATCCTCCCCAAGAAAGACACTTTCAAAGTTGTCAAATGGTAGTATACATAAGTCCATAAACTTGTTCTCACAGCCACGAACATATTGAACTATTTTCTGATCCACAGGGAGATATATTATTTTTCTCGCAACGTGAGGGGCCATTTATTCCTTCGTTGAAACTACTTCACAAATGTGAGTATTCCTAAATAATACTAGTTTATGTAGTGAGTGGTGTGGACGAGTCCACACGATTTACGTTTATTTTTGCTTGTATATTGTTTACGTCACCAGACTGACAAGTACCTGGGACCGCTGCTGTTTGCAGTCTACATGAATGACTTGCCCGGGGAGGTTAGATTCTAATCACTCTAGAATATAGTTGATATCCTTGTATATCCTGAGGCTCTTTAACGGGATCTGAGTAGACTGGAAGCGGTCTGTCTTGTGGTTGACGTCTATAAATCGGGCAGTGTTCAGCGCTGTGTCGGAGCACCTGGTTCTTCCAATTTTGTGGGATCGATGGGTGTGAAATTCCTCACGTTACTCTTCAGGTTGATCTAGCTATCGTCCATTTTCCGCTCTTCACTCGGGAGACAACTGGAATAAGGCGGTTAGCAAACCACTCTAAATGTTGTGGTTTATCCGACGTTCTTTCGGGACCCCAACTGCTGATATATCTGTGAAACTCCTTGCAGATTTCGTGCGATCTAGAACATTGCATCTAGGCCTGCCCCCATGCCTTGTCCGGGAAAAATGGCACTAGAAAGAGTGCTGCAAGTCAGTACTGGTTGATCGATGGGTTACGAGTGTAAACCTATCCCGAGTGCCTACTTAGTTTCGGTATACACTATCAGGATTAGAGGAGACCTACTCATAACCTGCGGTATTAACTGAAAAGCTTGGCCTGGATTTGTCATAGCTATTTAGTCCTGCTAGATTGTCTGGTCTCCGCGGGCATTGTATCAAGCTGGACAAACCGCGGTCCGATCGGACTAGGGCGGAAACTCGGCTATCACGCCGTCATCAAGCGCTGGAAATCGATTTCAGAAAGTGTTGTCAGGAATTTACGGTTAAAATGCTCGAGCGTCTACTTGGTGGTAACATAAAACCTAACCGACTCCTATCTTCATACTTCGATTCCATTTTCGGTACTTTACCTCACCACTAGTATTTTTCCCTTAACTCACTTTTTTATTCTTTACTTTACTTCTCTTCTTATCTCATGACTGCCTTACAAAACTAGCACAGCAGGGACTGCTATTGCAAGGAACGCTGAGGACGATGGTGGGTGCTACTTCAGGCGCTGACTGCAGATATAATGCAGCTATGGCGAACTGACTTCGACCGTCCCTTGAACAACCGTTCAAAGATTGGTTGGACCGTATTGCACGAGCTTCAATAGCAAGAGTTGAAGATGTGTCTTGTCGACACACCGAAGCTGGATGAGATGCAGAAAGCACTTGCTCAGATGCGAAACGGCAAGTGCGCCGCAGCCGACGGGATCCCGCCTGAAGGATTGTAACACGGTGGACGCGTATGTTAAATGCGCCGCGACACTTGGTGCAACACGTGTGGATTGAAGAGGATGTGTTGGCCGAGCTGTAGGATACCATTGTGCTACCACTATACAAAGACAAAGGGAGCCAATAATGTTGCACGAATTATCGTGGTGTGAGTTTGCTTAGTTGTGTGGAGACGGTGATCGCCCGGATCCTGCTCAACCGCCTCGTCACCCACGTCGTTAAACCGAACATAGCGGAAGAGCAATGTGGATTCTGTTTGGGCCGCAGCACCATAGATATGGTGTTCGTGGCTCCTCGGTTGCACCAGAAATGCAGAGAGCGACACCAGCCATTATATTCGTTCTTCACAAACTTCACCAAGCCATTTGATGCAGTAAACCGCTAGGCACTGTGGCTGGTGTTCATCATCATCATCAACAGCCGTACATCAGCCATTTGAACTGATGCTTCGCTGCCATACAACCATGAGGACCTATGAAATAAAGAATAAGAAGAGGGAGAGAAGGGGGACTTACCTGAAAACCTTAATGTCCGAGGCAAACATTCACAGCCAAGACGCCTACACCTTGTGTTAACAACATACCATCACAAACAGCTGGCTATCGTGCAAAGATAAGGTGGCATCGGCGAGATAGCTA
This sequence comes from Dicrocoelium dendriticum, assembly GCA_944474145.2. NCBI lineage: Eukaryota > Metazoa > Platyhelminthes > Trematoda > Plagiorchiida > Dicrocoeliidae > Dicrocoelium > Dicrocoelium dendriticum. The sequence goes on from OX104064.1 coordinate 125,380,422, forward strand.
CCTTGCGGCTTTCACTGCCACGCGTCATAATCAGCCATTACCCCGCAGATAACTCAGCAGCAAACACACTTTAAACAGGCAACCTGATTATGAGACGGCAGCAGACGCGCCACTGGTGTCTACTGCGAGCCATCTCCTGTAAAGTCTCGAGCCAAGCAAAAGGCCAGTCACGTGGACTTCAGCCCGGAAGGCAGGACGGACCAACGGCACCCAGCTTGGTCGTCACTGACTTTGTTTCCCGCTGTCAACTCAACTTTTGTCCACCTCGAGCCTTGCGCCACCCTACACCTGGCAGACTAAACAAGGCCCTCCTAGGTAAGCGGTGACCAGGCATACGTAGCACGTGCCCGAGCCAACGCAACTTATTCAGTGCTATCTGTTGTTCTAGGGAGCTAGCATGATTAACACTAACTAGTACTCGCCCACACACATCATCGTTGCGGACACACTGGTGCCATCAGACACCGGCAATGGTCTGGCTTGCCGAACTACCTCTTCGTGGTGCCAGCTGGGTGGTTCGGATGTACCCCGTTCCAGCAAAGTGTTCGGCGGCAGTGTTCCACCTCGGTGGGGCATTGTATTCCAGCAATTTTGCTGATTTCATACGGATATTGGGCCGCTGTTTAGTGATCTACCAAACAAAGACGCATGAATTGAACATTCAGTCGACGCCTCTCAATGGGCACGATTCCCTGAATTCGCCCCGCTGCCATGCGAGTAGTTTATCTAGCCAAAGGCTCGGGGTAGAGTCCCCTAAGTCAACTCCATACTTCGGCTCGGGCAACCGTGTAATATCACGCCCTCTCACAAAACCATGGACTGTACTACAACATGCTCGTCAGCTACTGTTTCTGCTTCTCACATTCACGCGACTTCATCACACGCCAATTGTTCGTTTACTAACAATCCTCACTTTCCGTTACCCGATTCATGTGTTCAACAATCTGGCTGCGATTCCGGTTATGCCGCGGACCAAGGAGTTCAACCTATGGATCTCCTTCGTCCCCGATCCTCGTTCCGTCTGGCGTGCTTCAACGTTCGGACACTCATGCAGATTGGACAACATGACGGTTTAGCGCCCAACCTAGGGTCACTCGATATTGATGTCTGCTGCCTTTCAGAAACCCGGTTGCAAGACTGCAGCACTGTGCTTACCTTGACATCCCCCACTGACCACGAAGCCAGATATCACCTACGTCTTTCTGGAGATCCAGAAACAGTCTCAACGGGTTTGGCTGGTGTAGGTATAGCACTAAGTGGCAAGGCCGAGGCGGCACTACTGGACTGGTTCCCGATTAACAGCCGACTGTGTGTAGTTAGGCTTCGGGGCTCATGTAAAATCAGTATGCGCCACGAAGAGAGACGCAACTTGTTTGTGACTTCCTTGTACGCTCCAACTGACTGCATTGGCGGCTCGGTCAAGGACGAATTCTACTGGGATCTACATCAGCTCTTGATTAATGCTAAAAAGTCGGATGTCGTTATCCTTGCTGGAGATTTTAATGCACGGGTTGGCCGCCTGTTACCATACCAACGCCACCTTGGTGGTCATCACGCGCTCGATGAGAACCGCTCTGATAACGGAGAGACTTCTCAGATTGTGCGAAGACAATCGTCTGTTTCTCTCGAGCACTAACTTCAGGCGTACGAAGAAGCGTTTCACAACTTGGTGTCCCCCTTCGCCAACACATCCGTGGTCTCAAGTTGATCACATTACGATTAGCTTCAGATGGCGTTGCCGCCTACCAGACTGCAGGTCCCTTTGGTCCAGCTTTGTTGACTCAGATCATGCTCTGGTCTGCGCGAAAATCTGCATGAGTTTTGCGGGGTCCCGAATCACGAAGCACCGCAAAATTGATGTAGACAGATTAACTGGTTCCTCTGTCCAGGCGACCTATCAGTCTCCACTGGCATATGCGCTCAGTTGCAATCCACCGCAAGATGTGGAACAACACTGGACTCCTATACGGAAAGCGATGACCATTTCCGGACAGTCAAGCTGCGACCAAACTCGACGCTCCCTAAAGACTTGTATCTTTGCTCGTTCTCTGGAGCTGTTCGAACTCCGCAAATATATACCCGCGGAATCAGATTGCAACGAGCGACGCCGTTTTGCCAACCGGCTGCTCAAGCAAAGCCTACGCAAAGATCCCGAGACATGGTGGTCTGAGCGTGCTTTAGAGATGGAGACTGCTGCCCTCTCTGGCAACACTCGCAGGCTTTTCCAACTCATTCGGTCCACTGCCATCAGGAAGCTTGGTGTCAGTGAGGTCATTTGCGAAGTGGGTGAGTCTCCAATCACCAACCAACAGAGGCGTATGGACCGCTGGGCCGAGCACTTTCACTCGCAGTTCAACTAGCCTCCACCATCCATCAGTAAATGCAGTACATCTTGTTGTCCACCCTGGCTCGTCCCACTGAATCCACCCAGCGAAGCGGAAGTCTGCCTCGAGGTTCGACGCTTGAAGCGCTTCAAGGCTGCCGGCTCAGACGGACTTCCTCTGAAACCGTTCAAGTGCGGCGGCCTGACGATCATTAACCAGCTGACCCCACTGTTTGCAAAAATCTGGCATGAAGAGAAAGTGCCTTCCTCTTAGGGCTAATCAGTTATTGTCACGATTTTCAAGAAAGGCGCTCGCACTTCGTGTAGAAATCATCGCGGGATCAGTTATTTCGGTTGTCTCCAAATTATTGGCATCCATTCTGCTTCGCAGACTATCCCCAATACGAGAATCGTACTTCCGTGAAGAACAAGCTGGTTTCCGTCCCGGCTCCGAATGCGTGGATCAAATCTTCACGTTTCGCCGGCTCCTCGAATATCGCCACTTTTATCACAGGCCCACTATCATTGCATTCCTAGACATACGTGCCGCTTTTGACTCCTTTGATCGACCTGCTTTATGGCGTTACTTCGTAAAGAACGAGATGCCAGAGAAATATACCGCCATCTTACGAGCACTTTACCTTCATACATCCGGTAGAATGAGGGTCTATTACGAGCCTTTCTCGCAATTCGCTATCAATAGGGGTGTGCGACAGGGCTGCCCTATGTCACCATTCCTCTTCAACTTCGCAATCGAAGACGTTCTGTCGAATACTCTAGAAGCTTTCCAACATTTTGGCTTAGAGCTTCTACCGAGTGAGCGCGCGACCGACTTCGATTATGCTGATGATATCGTCTTACTTGGTGACGATCCCCAGGGTATGCAACTCATTGTGGATCATTTGGCGGTTGAATCATGTATGGCATGAGCTTCGCCCCATCGAAGTGTAAAGTACTGCTCAAGGATTGGCTTTCACCTGCTCCCGTGCTCACTCTCGAAGGTGCACAACTTGAACAGGTAGATAGTTTTGTCTACCTTGGGAGTTGTGTTTCTGCTGACGGCACTGTCAACAAAGAAGTTTCTCTTCGCATCGCTAAAGCTCGATCAGCATTTGTCAATCTGAGGCACTTGTGTCGTCGTCGCGACGTCTTATTCTCGCCAAAGGGCCGCGTTTACAGCGCATCAGTTCGCTCAGTACTGTTGTATGGGTGCGAGTCCTGGCCGATTCGCGTGGAAGACATGCGTCGTCTTTCTGCCTTCGATAACGGTTGCTTAAGGTGGATTGCTCGTATTTGGTGGCAACATGGAGTTAACAGTAATGACGTTCGACCACGCATCTTGGGGAATGCGATTGTTTCCTTCTACAAACTCGTTTTGCTGCGTTAGTTGAGATGGATCAGTCACGTCCTACGCATGGCACCTGAGCATCTACCGTGTCGCGCTATATTCGCTCGTCAAGGAGCTGACTGGAGGCGACCGCGTGGTGGTCAGCCTTCTACATGGCGGCAGCACATGAAGTCGCTTACGTCGTATCTAGCCGCTGTTGGACCCATACGTCTTCCAAGATGGGGACCCAAAGATGAGGAGTGCCAATGGCTTGCCACTCTTGAAGACATGGTCCCCAACCGGAATCAGTGGAAGAATTGTGTACAGTATTGTATTGATTCACATGTTTATTACTACAAACATTAAAATGACAAAAAAGAGCAAAAGCGGCGTGTGAAAAACAAATTAACAATGTTTTCTACTTTTTGTCAAAATGTTCCTTTCTTTCTGCGGCATATTAGTTGAAGTGCGTTGCTCACTTTTAACTACTATGCCACGATGATTATGACGCGACGATCCTCCCTTATCCTCTGATCTCCATGGTTTTCTGTTGGCTCTTTCTCCAGTTGTTAGACTGCTGAGATCATTCACTCACTCACTCACCAGCATTGTTCCGCAGACAACGATGATCAAAGACTTGAAGGTGCCTCAGATCTCCAGACCGAAGGGGCCAAGTCTCACTTCCATATAGCATTACGGCCCTCACTATGGCCTTGTATACACGGCCTTTCAGACGAAGGGAACCTCCCTTCTGTCGCCAAAGATGCCGCGGGTTCAAGAAGGCAGCTCTGGCCTTTGCAATGCGTGAGCTGACGTCAGTTTCTATGTGCCCATCGTTGCTGATGCAGCTGCCAAGATAAGTAAATTGATCAATCACCTCGAGCTCCTCGTTAGCCGGGATCATGGGGTCATCAAGTGGCTGGTAGTCCTGCAGCAACACTTTACACTTTGGCAGTTGAACTGTTCGCTGAGCTTGGCAATTTGGTTGCAAACGTTTCGTCACCAATCGAGGTGACATCATCAGTGCGTAGTGGAGTGGCGTGCAGTAGCGTAGAATAGCGTAGAGGAGCCTCGGTAAGAGTGCGCTGAGCGTGGTGTGCGTGCGTTTTTATACCGCGGTGGTTGCCCGTGGAGGCGAGCAATCCTATTGGTTGGGATTTCGATCCGCCTTCAGCCTGATTGATGGGCAAGTGACCTTTGACCTTGACTCCTTGTGTTTCGTGGCCTTTGTCTGCTTGCGCTTGTGGGCGAGTCTGCCGTCAGTTCTGGTTGGCCAGCCACACGTTCCACCGGATTCAATCGATTGAGTTGGCGGTCTTTCGCCAGTAGTGTTGTGTATACTGCGTCCAGTTCGATGTGTCGATTGATTGAATTCGTTGTGGAGTACCAGGCTTCCAAAAACTCCCTGGCGTGTTTTGTACTTCCATGTGCTAAGATCTTAACATGCTCCAGATCGAAATGGTGGCCTTCTTGATCTTCGTGCACAGAAACCAATGAGTGCGGATCATGTCTTCTGACGGCCGCCTTGTGTTCGGTGATTCGTGTACAAAGCTTCCTTCCAGTTTGTCCGACGTAGTTTTTATCGCAGTCGCTGCATTTTAGCTGATAGATGACATTGCATTGGTCGGCTTGATTGACATTTCCTTTGGGTCTTGAGATCAATTTCCTTAGGGTAGCACTTGGTTTGTGCACCACAGAGATCCCATGCGACTGTAGCAATCTTCCTGTTAGTTCGGAGACGTTCTTTATGTAGGGGAGCACTATTCTTTTGTTTGCTTGCTCAGGTGCCTGCTGCTGTTGCTGTTGTTGTTGTTGTTGTTGATGATGAGACGTTCGTTTCTTTAGGCTTCTTCTGATGAAGTTTCTCGGATAACCGTTGTTTTTAAACACTTAGTATAGATGCTTTTCTTCCTGTTTCCGCAATTCGGCTGTGCTGCAATGCGTTTCCGCTCTTTTGAATAGAGTTTGAATGCAGCTCTTCTTGTGATTCATCGGGTGGTTGCTGTGGTAGTTTGATATCTGGTCCGTATGCGTTTTCTTCCGATAAACGCACGTTTGCAGAGATCCGTTGGGATTCCTAGTGACCAGTACATCCAAAAATGGCAACTTGTTATTCTTCTCTAATTCAATCGTGAATTTGTTATCCTCGAATGTGTTGTTGAGCAACTCGTGCGTGGCTTGTACTTGGTTCCGTTTTACGATGACAAACGTGTCGTCCACGTATCGTATCCAGAGTTTTGGGCTGATAGATGGCAGTGCGATGCGCTCTAATTTCTGCATTACGGCTTCTGCAATGAGTCCTGAAATTGGAGATCCCATGGGAGTTCCTCTCAATTGCTGGTATACTTGTCCATCAAAGCGGAAATAAGTGGTCATGCAAAGGTTCAGGAGTTCCCAAAAGCTTTCGGGTCTTAGGGTTGTCGTTGGGCTTAGTTGGTTCTCAAGTAGTTCCATCATGGTTTCTTTGGCCAAGTCGTGACCGATTGAAGTGAAGAGCGCGGTGACATCGAATGAAAGCGTTATTTCGTCGTCTTCTATTCTGATACTCCGCAGTTTGTGGAGGAATTGTTCTGCATTGTTGATGCAGAAATTAGAGCGCATCGCACTGCCATCTATCAGCCCAAAACTCTGGATACGATACGTGGACGACACGTTTGTCATCGTAAAACGAAACCAAGTACAAGCCACGCACGAGTTGCTCAACAACACATTCGAGGATAACAAATTCACGATTGAATTAGAGAAGAATAACAAGTTGCCATTTTTGGATGTACTGGTCACTAGGAATCCCAACGGATCTCTGCAAACGTGCGTTTATCGGAAGAAAACGCACACGGACCAGATATTAAACTACCACAGCAACCACCCGATGAATCACAAGAAGAGCTGCATTCAAACCCTATTCAAAAGAGCGGAAACGCACTGCAGCACAGCCGAATTGCGAAAACAGGAAGAAAAGCATCTATACCAAGTGTTTAAAAACAACGGTTATCCGAGAAACTTCATCAGAAGAAGCCTAAAGAAACGAACGTCTCATCATCATCAACAACAGCAGCAGCAGGCACCTGAGCAAGCAAACAAACGAATAGTGCTCCCCTACATAAAGAACGTCTCCGAACTAACAGGAAGATTGCTACAGTCACATGGGATCTCTGTGGCTCATAAACCAAGTGCTACCCTAAGGAAATTGATCTCAAGACCCAAAGGAAAAGTCAATCAAGCCGACCAATGCAATGTCATCTATCAGCTAAAATGCAGCGACTGCGATAAAAACTACGTCGGACAAACTGGAAGGAAGCTTTGTACACGAATCACCGAACACAAGGCGGCCGTCAGAAGACATGATCCGCACTGATTGGTTTCTGTGCACGAAGATCAAGAAGGCCACCATTTCGATCTGGAGCATGTTAACATCTTAGCGCATGGAAGTACAAAACACGCCAGGGAGTTTTTGGAAGCCTGGTACTCCACAACGAATTCAATCAACCGACACATCGAATTGAACGCAGTATACACAACAATACTGGCGAAAGACCGCCAACTCAATCAATTGAATCCGGTGGAACGTGTGGCTGGCCAACCAGAACTCACGGCACACTTGCCCATCAATCAGGCTGAAGGCGGATCGAAATCCCAACCAATAGGATTGCTCGCCTCCACGGGCAACCACCGCGGTATAAAAACGCACGCACACCACGCTCAGCGCACTCTTATCGAGGCTCCTCTACGCTACTGCACGCCACGCAACTACACACTGATGATGTCATCTCGATTGGTGACGAAACGTTTGCAACCAAATTGCCAAGCTCAGCGAACAGTTCAACTGCCATCTGAACAACCTAAGCTACGAGTCTTTAATTCTATAGCCACTTTGCACTTTGAAGGTGCGAAGTGCATACCGAATAATGGGACCCCTCTAGACAGGCTATTCAGCGTTGAATGTGCCGCCGCAACATCGTTGAAAAGCAAGACGATATCGTCCGCATAATCAAGATCAACTAATCTTACACCAGGCAGCACTTCATCGACTACATCGTGAGATTCCGTCAGGGAACACTCCATGATAGAGTGAACGACGCAACTGAACAAAAATGGGGAAATCGTACAACCCTGACGAACGCCACTTGTAGTCGGAAAGCTATCCGATGGGACACCGTAGGCCCTGACGCGGCCTGTAGTGTTCGAGTATGGAACACGAAGCATGTTCAATATTTCGTGGGAACACCTTTCCGCGCAAGTATTTCGAACAGAATCGATCGATCGATTGAATCGAACGCACTCTTGAAATCGAGGAACACAGCTATTGTTGATCTGCGGTATGCGTGGCGCTGCTCTGCACCTACCGCAAAGTGAATATATGGTCTATACAGCCACGTCCTGGGCAGAAACCGGCCTGTTCTTCCCTAGTCCGAGATTTCCGTCCCACAGTGAGGCGACGAACAGGAATCGAGGCCAGTAGTTTTGTCACAACTGGCGTTAGGCTAATACCCCTGTGGTTAGAACAGTCTGTTCGTCTGATCTTCTTGTATATTGCCGCTATAAGCGATTCACTCCAGTTAGCCTGGACACTTCCAGATACTTTCGGATAGGGAGGTCAGTGCTTTTCAAAGGACCTCACCTCCATCCTTAAGTAGTGCAGGTGGGAGGGAATCCGGGCCAGCGGCACGAAAATGAGTGTGGGCTGTGATCGCGTTTCGGACCTCAGCCTCCGACGGAGGCTCTAAACTAACCGTCCATGGCTTGTCTTGCATCACTTGAGTAGGAAGAGGTCCAGGAGCGGGTAGCCAGCTGAACTGATCTTGAAAGTGTTCCGCCCAACGAGCCATACGGCGCTCCTTATTGTGTATCAGTGCACCCGCGCTGTCTCTGATTGTCTCACTGACGCCTGGTTTCCTGGGACCAGTGGTGCGGATCAGCTATAGGAGCTTGCGGTAATTGCCTACTTCTCCTCCCTCCTCCATTTCTTGAGCACGACTGGTGCACCAGGCTTCCTTGTCAGCACGTAGGCTCCGCTTTAGTTCGCGACTAATAGCCCATCTGGTCCCGTCGCCTTCAGAGTCAGCCGGGAGGTTTCTTCTAGATTCCAACATTTCACCGACCTTTCGGATATTCAGTGACTGGTGCGGTGACCATCATCATCATCATCATTATACATGTCAGCTAGAGATGGTAAAACACCTCCGCTATTGTACCGCAATACATAAAGGAAATACATATATACATACAATACATAAAGGAAAAATAAATACGACAGTTGAATGCCAGCTGAACTACCAGCAACGGATAGGCATCGTTCCGGTAAGCTACCAGCCGGCTACTAGGCAAAAAGAAAAAGTATGTTTTACGCTATGAAATGAGATCGTAGGTGGAGGGGGAGGCTAAAGGGATGGGGAGGGACAAAGAAACTCACAGCAGGAACGCCACTGAGGTCGGCTCCTTGCCATATCAGCAAGTGTATCCAGCCAAACGTGTTCACCGTCTTTTGGACCCCAACCAGGGAGCCGTGAAGCTCCAACTGAGGCCAGCTCCGAAGTGAGGGCCTTCATTCCTCTGGACCAAGTCATCGCTTGGCCACCTCTCCTCTTCTTCCACCCACATCCCCGGTGAGCAAACAACGCACGTCGAGGGAGTCGGTGGGCTGGCATGCGCAACACGTGGCCCAGCCATCGGAGCCTGGTGAGTGAAATGACGGTGCTGAGCGGTTCATTCCCTTTTCCTAGGCCGTAAACAAGGCGTCGAACACGCTCGTTACTCACGCGGTGTTCCCACCAGATGTGAGCCAAACTGCGAAGGCACCGATGGTCGAACGTAAGTAGCCTCTTCATGTCCGCCGGTCTTAGAGGCCAGGTTTCGCAACCGTACAGTAAGGTCGAACGTACCGCTGCATTGTACACTCTACCCTTCAGGGCGAGAGTAATGTCGCGCCGTCGCCATAGGTGGCGAAGGTTAGCAAAAGCACTTCGAGCTTTCGCTATACGGTTCGTGATCTCGTCTTCGATCCCAAGGGCGCTGATACAACTTCCCAGGTAATTGAATTTCTGAACGACTTCTAGCTGATCCCCACCAAGGGTCAGCACAGGGGGCGAACCCTGCCAATCCTGGAGGAACGCTTTGCACTTCGATGGTGCAAAGCAAAGCCCGAAGCGGCTGACAGCCAGTGCTAATCTGTCCAGCGCGGCTTGACACGTCTGGGTGCTGTCACAGATGAGGGGAATGTCGTCTGCATACTCTAAGTCAAGGAGTCGTTCTCCTGGGAGTAGCTCCACACCTTCCAAGTCATGTCCTGTAAATGCAATCTCCATGACTTCGTCAATAGCGAAGTTGAATAGGAAAGGTGACAGCGGGCATCTTTGTCTCACACCACTGGAGATATTGAAGGGTGGCGACAGCCTGCTGTAAGCCCTTACTCTGTCCGTGCTACGCGCATATAATGCTTGGATAATATTTACATATTTCTCGGGCACACCTTTCCTGAGTAGACAATTCCAAAGGGCACATCGATCAACCGAATCGAAGGCACCTTTGATGTCGAGGAACACGACAACGGTGGGCCGCCAATATGTGTGACGGTGCTCCAACAACTGACGCAAGGTGAAGATGTGGTCGATGCAGCCACGATCCCGACGAAACCCGGCTTGCTCCTCACGAATCTGGCTTTCACGAGTGCCAGTCAGTCTGTGGAGAATCATGGACGCTAGTAATTTGGAGGCGATGGAGATCAGACTGATTCCTCTATGGTTGCCGTATTCCGAGCGCTAGCCGCCTTTGGAGATGGGAACAATAACGGAGCGGCTCCAGTCGGTTGGGACAGTTTCCTGCTCCCACAGTTTCACTAGTAATTCATGCAAAGCATCAACAAGAGCAGAGCCTCCAAATTTGAAGAGGGCTGGAGGAAGATCATCTGGTCCCGCGGCTTTGTTCAACTTCAACAGTCCGATCTCACGTTCGACTTCTGAGCAAGAGGGTGGATCCAAAGGGACAGCCCACGGAGCGGGGCGATCAGTGACCGGCGAAGAATCGAACAATTCTAGCCGATTAAATTGCTTTTCAAAATGCTCAGCCCAACGCTCCAGACGTTTTGACAAATTGTGGATAGGCTGTCCACTCTCGTCACGTATAGTTTCACTAACACCAGGTCTCCTGCTGCCCGTTTCCCGTATCAGACGGAATAACTTACGATGGTTGCCAAGGGCAGCGGCCACTTCCATCTCTGACGCACGATGAGACCACCAAGATTCGCGGTCTCTCTTCAGGCTAGCACGGAGTTTTGCCCGGAGCTCTTTGCGAGTTTCATTGTGCTCGCTTCCAGCCGGGATTTGCCGGCGAGCATCTATAAGTTCCAGAGACTGCGAAGAGACCCAATGTCCATGTTGTCTATTAGACATACCACATGAGGATTTGCCTGCTGCTAGTAAGGTCTGGCGAACATGTGACCAGTGACCATCAATTGTCTCCTGTGAGCGCTTGCTCAATTCGCATGTTAGCGTACTTCGATAGGCATTCAGAACAGCTGGTTTTGTCAGTTGGCTGGTGTCAATGCGCTCACAGCGTCGTCGTGGGCGTCCGCCAAAACGCATCCGCATGTCAGCACATACAAGTGCATGATCGGTGTCCACACATGTGCTCCAAATCGAGCGACAATTCTGGATGCAGCCTCTCCAGCGGTAACTTATCGCAATGTGATCGATCTGCGTGCAAGGCTGCTTCGAGGTTGGTGGGCGCCAAGTCACCCTTCGGCGGGTGCTGTGTCGGAAATTAGTGCTCGCAAGAAATAAGCGAGCATCTTCACACAAATGAAGTAACCGCTCACCGTTATCATTACGGGAGCCTACACCGTGTTGACCGCCCAGATGCAGTTCATCAGTGGACAACTTTCCAACTTGTGCGTTCATATCCCCCGCCAGCACAACAGTGTCCGTGCTTCTTCTGTGGCGAAGGAGCTGGGTCAGTTGGCGGTAGAAGTCGTTCTTTACCGAATCATCGCTACAGTTTGTGGGCGCATAGGCAGCGATGATGAATAGACACCTGTTAGTCCCACGTGACTTCGAAGCTTTGAACGAGCCAGCCAATCGGACCGCACACATCCGGCTACTGATTGGAATCCAATCAACCAGAGCAGCTTCAGCCCGGGGACTCAGGGCAATACCAACACCGGCTTGGCCGGTGCTCGAAGCTGCATCGTCACCGGATAGGCGCAAGGAGAAAATACTGCTTGCGTCCCCTGAAGGGGATCGCAGAGTGAGCACAGTGCTCGAGTCTTGCAGGCGAGTCTCTGATAAGCAGCAGATATCGATCGAGAGGGTCTCCAATGTTCGGGCAAGTGCTGCTTGTTGACCGATTTGTAGCAGTGTGCGTACATTGAGGCATGCCAATCTGAAGAAGGATCGAGGGCTCCAAATGGAAGCCGATGAACTGGATTGGACCGCTTGGTTGGACATGGGCTTGTCGACAGGAGAGGAGTGACGCTCCGCGTTCACGTGTGAGCTGAAATTAGAAGGTAAATGCCTAACAAAACATGTTGGGGGAGGGCCAATAATCGGGGGGTTGAAAACTGGGGGGATATAAGTGAAGTTGGAATGGGACGGTAAGAGTGAAAAAGCGTAAGAGGGGGAATAAGAAGACGGGAAGGCTTGAGCAGTAGCATCCAAACCCCTATCCACCCTGCTCGATGCAGCAGATAGGGCACCGTTTATTATCCTCTGCGGTGGCCAGCGCATCAAGAAATTGTTTGAAGGAAAATTCATAGTATTGCGTGGGCAGGATACTGTCAGGTTGCCCAGGCCTAGACAGGAGAACGATTAGGGTTCTCAACCAAAGCCTTTGGTTCAAAAACCTGACCGCAAGGCAGCGGGTTTGGCGTTGGGCTACAAGGAGTCCATTTTAAGGAATAAGGAGCCACTCTCATTCCAACCCCCAACCTGGAGGACCAGGAGGCTGAGTTTGTCTGGCCTCTAACCATTGACCAATCTGGTTTGAGTGACTCTGAAGGTGCAAAAGCACCACCCAGCGTAGCTCAATGGATCGCTGAGGCACACAAACCATCGCACCACGGTAAGGTCCAGCCTCATTGCGGTGACCATTGATAGTGCCACAAGCAGATGCTCCTGCGTCGTGCATAGCGGCCAAGATCCTATTCCACTGAACCTCAGTGTCATTAGAACAAGACAGCGAAAGTTCGGTACTCAGTGCGTCTTGATAGGCTTGCCTGACCGAGGGCTGAGACAATTTCTCAGTTGCCAATCGGAGTGGACCCTTGGTGCGCTTCCCGGTAAAGTTCATGGAGAAAAGACAGCGTACCAAGACATGATCAGAGTCGACACAGGTACTCCAGTATGAGGGGCAATTCAGAATGGAAAGACACCACTTGTAACCTATTGCAATATGGTCATTTTTGGTCCGTCGCTGGCCAGCTACAGGAGGACGCTAAGTAGCATTTCGGCGCCCACTGTCTAAAAGCAGTGCTACTATAAAATAACTGGTGCTCCGCACCCAGTTGCAGCAGACGCTCACCATTGTCAATCCGTTCAGAGTTAAGCCCATAATTACCACCCAACTGAGCTTCTGAAGAGTACATACCCCTTACTTGTGCGTTTATATCCCCAGCAAATACTATGATATCTGAACTAGTAGCACTGCGTAGTAGGGCGTTCAGTTCGTGATAGAATGTGTCCTTGACAGCATTAGAACTGCAGTCGGTGGGAGCATACGCGGAAATCACGAACAAACAGCGTCTTTTACTACTTCGTGAATCAACCTTAGCTGATGTCGTCAGACGGGCTGCACATAAACGGCTGTTCACCGTCACCCAATCAACCAACAATGGCACATCGTTGGAGCATAGAATGATACCTACACCAGCTTGACCCGTGAGTGCTGCATCGGCGTCTCCGGATGCGTGCAACCAATAACGAGAGGATAAACCGGGTGCAGTTAATTCAACCACGCCGTTAGGGTCATTGATCCTAGTTTCGGACACACAACACACATCAATACCCAGTGTGTCCAAGTTGCGAGCGAGTGCAGCCTGTTGGCCTGTTTGTCTTAAAGTGCGAACGTTGAATGTCGCCATAGGAACGAGACAGCGTGACCTTACCCGTGGGCTGTTGCCGATAGGCTCCGGTGGGTGTCGCGAGAAGATGACTGCAGTTGGTTCTACTGCAGTGGCACTTCGGTTGCTGTCAATTAAGCTGGGAATTATAGAAGGAAGCTTAGTAATGGGGTCGGGATAGGAGTAAGAGAAAAAGGTGGAAAAGAAGAAGGGATTCGGTTATCCGTCATGCTGTATACAGCAGATAAGACGACCGTTTATAATCTGCGCGACAGCTGATGCAGGATGAAGTTTATGTTTGAAGAAAATGTGATAGTTGATGGTTGTCCAGTTAATTTTGTAAGCTTACATTTGTGTCTGCGCAGTGGTATGCGGGCGAGGGTACAGCTCTGTAGTCAAACCTCGGATGGCTTTGATGTTGTCTCTGATGTAAACCAAGACTGTATCTTACCCCCTGCCTTGTTTAATATTTGCCCAAATGCAGTGATATCTTGTTCAGCAAATTCATCATGGCCACTCAATCAGCAGACTTATGCTAGTCTGGGAAAGCACCAGACACCGGAGTTTCGACCTTAGTATCGTCACTGGTGCGCTTCCCAGCTGACCCCTGCCTGGTTCCGCCCCCATGAGTTTTGGGTGCTACCAGCTAATACCACTTCCCCATGCGTGGCAACCGCCTACCTGCGTAATTGACAGTTGCCTATGAGATAGCCCGGCTCATCTTCCACTGCCATGCAGGTTACGAACTGTGCAGTGGACAGTGTCTAGCCTTACGAGCTACGACTTTCCGCATTATGTCTCTTTACGACACAAGGACTTGAAAGCTATACTGACAGCTTTTTATCCATTACTGATGAGTAGTGAGACTTTTGGTATAATTCAGCTAACTCCTCATGGCCTCTCTCAGTCAGAAGACTTAGGCTAGTCTGGAAAAGCACCAGACGCCGGCGTTTCGACCTTCTGGGTATCGTCAGTCGTGCGCCTCCCTGCGGACCCCTGCTGCGTTCCGCCCCCATGACTTCTGGATGCCAACATTTAGTGCCACTTCGTCATGAGTGACAGCCCTGCTCCTCTTCCATGGATTAGTTGGATTATACCAAAATCCTCACTACTCACCAGTAATAAATAAAATTCTGTCCTTATAGCTTTCAAGTCTTAGTGCCGTGACGAGACGCTATGCGGAAAGCCCTGGCTCGTGAGGCTAGCCACTGTCCACTGCACAGTTCGTAACAAGCATGTGGAAGATTTGTCGGGCTATATTATGGTCAACTGTCAATCACGCAGGTCCGTGGCTGTCGCCAATGGCGAAGTGGCACTAGCTGCTGGCATCCAGAAGTCATGGGGTGTAAACCGACAGGGGTGAGCTGGAAGGCGCACCAATAACGATAACCAGAAGGTCAAAACGCCGGCCTCTGGTGCTTTTCCAGACCAGCCTAAGCCTGCTGGTTGAGAGTCGCCATGCTGCCTTAGTTGCGAATAACGCTCTCCGGACGGATTTGACAGGCCGGTCTGCATCGTTCGTTACATTGTGCAGAGCAGATTTTTCGTGTTTATTTTCGTCACATTTAGTTTCTTTTGCGATTTTGAGTTTGTTTATTGTGCATTTGTTTCGTGTGCGTACATTTTACACTTTATCGCCTTTACCGTCACATCATTAATGACGAAGTTGACTCCCTGTGGCACATGTTGCAAAATAGTTAGTTGGGCATAAAGCCAATGCCGTTACGTGCCTCGTGTGTGGTGTGAACTTCCACATTTCATGTATTGATTTCTCTTTAGACCAATTCATACTACTGCGTGAAATCTAGCATGACTTTGTCCAAGTATTGTGTGAGAAATGCCAAACCACTGTACAGTCACAAACAGCCGAGAAGCCGCGCGGGCCTACAAGACGGGCGAAACGTTCCATACTGAAGAGCTCCCTGAGTTCATCCAAGCAAGCGAAAACCCAGCCACCTCTATGTTCCAACGAGCTCACCGGCCTGCAGCGGCTGCAGGCTCTTCAGCGCGATGTCCACCCGTTGCTGGAGACACAGCTGGCGTGCCTGTGTTGTGTCCTACGGACACCAACATACCGATGTGCAATAGCGCAGACGTTGAAGGCTAATAGAGGATGCAGCGAAGCAACAAGGGGAAGACAACTGCGAGCAATCAGCGGCGTTGTAACCTTATGATATTTCACGCGCCTTAGTCTACAGATGCTAGTCATCAAGCTCATTATGACCACAACATGGATTTTCTGCAGAGCCTGATTGATAGGCTTCTCGACGTGAATGAACAGGGGTTGGGGGTGAAGCAATTCATCCGTCTTAGAAAGAGAGAGGAGGGGGAATCCCGGTCTCTGCGAGTCACTTTTGTTGATGCAACGAGTCCGAGGCTGATACTATCCCGCCTCAGTAGGCTACGAGGTCAAGACTCATATTCGTCCAAATTTTAATCCATCGGACAGAGAGAAACTGAAGTCCGCTATCGTGTTGAAATGGCGGACAGATATTGAAGAGACCAAACTCCACGTTATAAATTTTCGGTCAGTTCCCCGGGTTCGCCGAACCCGGATCAACAGATTGATGACGCTTCATGCGCGTCTGCCGGTTCCTATCGCGGCCTGCGCATAGCCTTCACAAATGCTTGTAGTTTAATGAACAAACGTGACGATGTATTTCACTTCGTTGCCTCACGTCGTCCGGGCGTACTATGACTGGCTGAAACCTGGTTAAATCCTGAAGTCACTACCCAGGAAGTCCACATTAGTGGCTACTCGTGCGACAGCTTATCAAACGATCGAGGTGGCGTGCTATTATTAATTCGATCCTTGCTGTGCGGGAGACTAGTACACATCTACCATAACGAGGTTGGCTGTTGCGAACAATTATGGTGCTCGATCCGCCTGCGACAGGGTGAACCGTTTGTGGGTGCGGCTTATCGCGGCCCGCGAAGTCGATGCCTTTATTGGTTGCCGCATGCCAGAAATTACATGAGTCGGCCCCGTCTCCTGCTTATGGGTGATTTTAACTTCCCTCGAATACGGTGCCCTGAGATTCAACTTCTCCCTGGACACTATGAACTGGAGGCGAAGTTTGCGGAGATGGTATTTGAAACGGGGGTAGCACAACATGTGTGCCAACCGACACGCGTTACACCGCTTTCTGCTCTATCGTGCATGGACCCACTACTAACGAGTTGCGAGCAACTTGTACATGAAACTTAGGTTTTGGAGCCTCTAGCAACTAGTGACCACTCGATGGTGTTAGCCAGACTATAGCTACCATTGCCCTACTCGCGTCTGCCGGAGCCGTCTTGCAATTATTGGAAGACCAACTTCAATGGTCGCAATCGAGCCGCCAGTGAAGTAGACTGGTAGCTACCACAGAATACATCTGTTGAAGTCTGTTGCTCTGCTATCGAAGGTGTGCAATCGTGCTCTCGTTTCGTACCTCTCAAGTATCGGAAAGCTGGACCAGTGAAACCACATTTGTTCAACAGAGAGTATACTCAGTTGCCTCGACAGCGACGGGTATTGTGAAGTAAATTCCTCGTGTCTGGCTCTGCCGACGATTACTAGGCTTACAAAAGACAGCGGAATTTATGCAACAGGCGAAAGCATTGGCAGTTCGAAGAGGAGCTTGCAACCTCAGCAAAGACGGCCCCCAAGAAGATTTTTGCTTACGTGAAGCGGCGCCTGAGATCCGCAAGTGATGTTGCTGTGTTAGACGGCACTGACGGACAGCCTCTGACCAGCACTGAACGTGCGTCCGCACTGGCGGAGCATTTCGCTTCCGTATGTACAAGTGGGCATGCGCCTATGCCGAGTTTGACGCGTGCAGCCCCTACTGAACTCGGCCTTGGTTGCGGTCTAGATGTCCGCAATCTACTCGCCAGTCTTGATGGCACGAAACCTGCCGGACCCGATGGACTTTACCCGGTAATTTTGTAGTCCTTATCGGCCATCATCTCGCCTGCCGTGACGGAACTTTTCAACAGATCGCTGTTCAAGGGTGCATTGCCGAGGAAATGGAAATGCTCGGTAGTGAAGCCGATTCAAATAGGTAGTGACCCACGCAATGTGGACAACTACCGATCGACATGTCTCACCTCTGTTATGGCGAAGGTGCTCGAGAAGATTGTGAAAATGGGTCTTCTCCAGCTGCTGGAGTCGAAAGATGTCCTAACGCCGGCACAGCACGGCTTCATGAAGGGCCGCTCGTGTATCAGCAGCCTGCTGTTGACGCGGCAGGATTGGTTGCAAGCGTTGAATCGGGGGAAGTCAGTGGATGTTATCTACATTGATTTCAGTAAATCTTTCGATAAAGTAAACCATGAGGTGCTACTCCACAAGCTGAGGATGGGTTTGTGGTAAATTGCACCAGTGGATCGGTGACTTTTTATTGGGAGATGGCGGCTTCAGGTACATGACCACTTAACGGAATTATACCCGTCCACTAGCGACGTACCCCAACGCACAGTAATGGGGCCCATTTTATTCCTGATCCACATCAACGAAGTACTCCAGCTTCTTCGGTCGCCCTGCGTATTATTTGCGGATGACCTGACGATTTGGAGGATTATTGATTCTCCCGGTGACTGTGACGTCCTTCAGCAGGACCTCCTCGACCGTCTATCCCGGTGGTCTGCAGAGGTTGACGTACCGATCAACACGGCCAAGTCATCGTTTATGAGCCTGGGTAGGTGTAGTGATGGGCGTGCGTACACTCTGGCCGGCCACCAGCTGCATCCTACCTGTTCCGTAAAGGATCCAGGCGTACTGTCGCGCTGTGATCTGAAGTCTGTCGACAACACGAACAGACTGTACGCAAACGGACTACGCCTGCTTTGGGCACTTAGACGCAGCTCCTGCACTTAGTCTGAAGTGGTTGCCACCCATCTGTTCTCTTCCATAATAAGACCGGTGCTTGAGTACGGCTCACCCGCCTGTTGCCCGATCACAATAGGTGAGGTGCAGAGACTGGAACGGGTCCAGCATGTAGTTATCCGGCTCATCCCCAGTTTACGGGGTGTCGTACGAGGACCGATGTAGTAGACTAGGGCTTTATACCCTGTCTTATCGTCGGCTTCGAGTGGATCTCATTATGACGCACCAAATATTGCACCTGGGCCACTTCCCTATGTTGATGTCGCTGCTGTACGTTCGCACACCAATCAAAACACGCGGACACTGGTACAAACTAGTGGCGCCGGATTTAAAGCACATCGCTCACCCTCTATGCTTCGAGCGTTGTGTGGTGAAATATTGGAACAAATTGCCGGAGACGCTAGTCTAGGCGAGGTCAGTTTCGGAATTTAAGAGATTCCTTGACGCTCACTTTGTGGACTATAGCTATAGGGAGCGTATCGCACCCGGATAAGGTGTAGTTTAGCTGCAATATGCGGCCACCGCGCAGGAATCAGCGACGTGATTCCGCGCATGTGCCTGATCCACCTACGATGGAGCACCACAGGTTTTTATCTTTTCGCTCTCTATTCTCGGTATTCAGTATCCATCAGTAATGATGTCTTGTGCTTTTGGTGCTGGTGATTACAGTGTCCGTATGCCGCACTGTATTGTTGGTTGGTTACTGAACATTCATCGTTTTAGGGCGAGAACCCTAGTGTGTGAGACAACCATCCGTATGTTGCTGTTTGTTTACGCACTGCCCGAATGAGTTGCAGCACATGACTAGTGCTCTGGCTTTGACATCGGCCACTTTCGTGCTTACCATCAGCACAAGAAAAAACTGACTTCTTCAGCCTACACTATAAGAGGTCTCCGTAAGTTTACGGCGCATCGGTATCAGTGATGACGTCTAGAACACCATTTCATAATCTTGCTGCCTGGGTAGTGTACTTTCGACCGACCTGCTGATGATGCGCGAGCTACGTGTCTGTGTATCGAATTTGGCTGCTGCGTTTGGAAACTTGGAAAGGCGTGTGTGAAACCATCACCACGTTATCATTGGAACGAAACTGATGGAATATTAATCTATGGTGCTGTCCGTTCTTCTGTGCGGCAGAGAAACCTGAACCGTAACCGCAATGATGTCAGATATGTGGAGCAGTTTCATCAACATTGTCTGCTACGGATTCTGCGCATCGGTTGGCGCGATGGAGTTTCAGGCACGAGCGTGCTGCGCCGCAGTGTCATGTATGCAGTGGACTGGCACAATTCTTATGGTGGACAAAAGTTGACTTGGTAGCGAGAAATGAAGTCACTAACGACCAAACTCGGTACCGTTGGTCCATCTCGCCTTCCGGGCTGGTGTCCACGTGACCCGCCTTGTGCTTGGCTTGAAACGTTGCACGACTTAGCTCGCAGTCAGCACCACTGGCGCGTCTGCTGTCATCTTCTAGTCGGATT
This sequence comes from Dicrocoelium dendriticum, assembly GCA_944474145.2. NCBI lineage: Eukaryota > Metazoa > Platyhelminthes > Trematoda > Plagiorchiida > Dicrocoeliidae > Dicrocoelium > Dicrocoelium dendriticum. The sequence goes on from OX104064.1 coordinate 125,400,472, forward strand.
GCCTGTTTAATGCGTGCTTGGTGCTGACTTATCTACGGGATAATGGCTGGTTGTCACGTGGGGCAGTGCAAGTCGCAAGGAAGCTATCTCGCCGATGCCACCCTATGTCTGCATGATAGTCATCTGTTTGTGATTGTATGTTGTTGAAAACGTGTATGCGCCTTAACCCCGAGTGTTTGTTTAGGATATTAATGTTTCACCCTAGGTCTCCCATCTCTCCCCCTTATTATTCTTCGTGCCGGCAACGAAGCATCAGTTCAAATGACTGATGTACTGCTGTTGATGATGCTGATGTAATGATATGCAGTGGACTGCATATTTATGCTGCGGCTTCTGTGGTGACTTGGGCATATCGTTCGTGTGGATTCGACGCGAATACCCAAGCAGCTCTTATATGGAAGAGAAGCGGCACATTGGAAAACCAAAGCTACGTTACCAAGACGCGGTTATCACGAACTAACGTTGATTTTAGGTGCTGGGACTCAAAGGCAATTGATCCTCGGGAATAGTGAGAGCATATAAAGAGGGCGGTTGCACAAGTGCAACAGAAAACAACGGTACATGCGGAGAAAAAAGCCGGGTACGGAAGTGACAGGCGCCGATGGGGGATCGCCCATCGATATCAGGCGCTTGGTGCTGTAACACATGCTATTTCCAGTGCCTGAGCCAAGCGGGCCTGGTAAGCAACCAGCGTTGCCACACGATGTCAGGATGCAAAAGACGACGAGTCAACTGATTATCTAATCAGCATGAGCGCAGCGTTTGTAAGTACGCTGCGTCTGCTTCTATTTGCTTTATTAGCCCATACCACTAAAGCGGTCGATGTGGTACGTGTGCTACATCATCCTTGAAGTTGGTCTGTATGTGTGCTTGCGTGTTGGGATCCTCGCATTTCAAGGGTTGCTTACTGTTTGATATCCCCGATGTGGTTGCGCTTGGTGTGAATGTTAACAAGGTACCTACCTGTCTGCTACCCACCACTTCGTCTGTACTGGTTCCAGGAGACTGGAGGGCACGGGCGCACCGTCCTAGTGACGGTGCTAGACTTAAAGTGTGGTTTTGTATATCCATTGTGGAAAGAGCTACTGCCCAATCACCGCCTTGTGTACGTCTGGTACGCATGATTTCCCATTTAAGCATGAATACTTTCGCTCTGTTTGTTGAAGGATATGGTCCGGCTCTGTTGATGAAACATGGCTCCCATGCATATGCCTTCCAGTCTTATTCCTTCGGGTTTAGACTGGATATAAGGTGAAGGGTGCAGTGCAAGCGACCCATTGTCTCTGTAGGCACAGGCGTCTTGTGGCTGTCATCTGGAGGCCGTAGTGACAGATAAATCCGGGATCGGATGCTGCCAACCATATATCGCATTCTGTGGTATAGATACTGTGCCATTGGAATCATGGCGGAATAAGAAAACTGGATCGGAATGAGAAGGGAAATAACGGCAACCATTTTTCTCCGGATAACGCGTTTGTGGATAACACATCTACTGCACCGTCTATACTTGTGATTCCTCCTGAATATTTGCTTTTAATCTGTAATAACATTTAGGGTACCGGGAGCACTATTTGTACATCGAACTTTAGTTATTTGAATTTTTTGTGATTACGAAGGAAATGTAGTCAGTTTAAAATTATTCTAGCCTCAAGAAAGATAACAGAGCACGTATTCTTACTAGTTAAGTCAGTTACAGTGTATTTCAAATGACCCTGATGCATTGATACCGGTGGTATGGGGAATAAGTGAGAAAACCAGAGTTGTTGGATGGCCGGTGGAGCTGAATACAAAATGAGGGGTCAAGAGCAAGAGCCTGAAGTGTGTTAAGACCTATTGAAATTATGAGAACCAGTTGTGTGCATTTCATGTTCGGATTCATTCCGCTTTCTGATTTTAGGCTTCAAAAAATTACATGGCTTTAACAGACTCGCACGGTTTTTCGACCAATATGTGTTACAGTTGTATGAACGCGTGGGCAGATCGGCTACTTTAAATGGTTGCTGGATGACAACCTGAAATAGTATCTCACTTTTCATAATTTCAAAGCGTCTGCTCACACGTGCAGTTCTGCGCCTCGGCTCATTCAGCAGCGCTTGTGTGACGACAGTCTTGTCTCAGATAGGGTTTATTGTACGTATTTGAGCTTGACCAGTCGACCGCCTTTCGGGGCAACTACCTTTGCGGTCATTTCTATTGGTAATAAGACAGGAATAAACACAGTGCACATTTTTCTGTAAAGTGTTGCACACATCAATTGGAATTTATCTTTCCGATAGTACTATGATGTGTGTCAACGACGTAATTCCTAGCGGCTTTTCAGTTGGTGACGGTAATCATTTACAGTCTGTATGAATCCGCTTAGTTTCCTGGTGAAGTCTAAATGTCTATTTCCTGTTTTCTCCGTCTAAGAAGAACCCATTCTTATTATACCGGTACAAGTGAACACCGAACTGTGTGTCAGCAATGTAAAGCTACGGCCACACAACTTATACCTCCATACTCGAATATCTGGGGATAATGATTGATAACCGCCACTGTTCTGCGGCGTACCGTACTGCGTTGAACAGAATGTACGGTCACCGTCATTCATTGAGGCGGGTATTTGGTGCTGGGCGCCATTCTTCTCCAGCAAGTCGGTCTTCAAGTACCTACTTCACTCCTCTCTGAAGGACACTACTCATTCTTTCACGGTTGGCTCTTCATCTTTGGTTTTCGTCTTACAAGTGACGGGCTTATTCAGGCATCTAGTTTGTAATCCATGAATCACTGGTTCAAAACTGAATAGGTGCGGGTGACCTCACGCTCTTATCTTGTAGGTGTTCACTAGTTGTTAATTGGCAGCATATGAAAACGCTGACTTTAAGTCTAGTCGCCATTGAATTCACATGTGTACTTGATTATGGATTCAAAGAGGTGGAATGTCTATAGCTCAAAACGCTTCCATATATGGCGCGTAATCGAAATCATTGGAAAATTAGTGTCTTAACAATTGAAAACAGAAAAAAACAGTGCAAAAATGACCAGAAGGTGTACCATTCCATTTTCATGATATTGGATGGCTCTATGTTTATTCATTTGCGAATTGGCGGCCGCCATTAGGTTCCACATTACTGCTTATAACTTGCTTGTCTTAATCTTGTTGATCTTCAGCTGCGCCATTTGATTTTATCTGTTATCGATGTCGCATTCATTGGTATCTATGGTCAAGGAAAGTTCATTCGACACAACACTCTGTATTGAAACAAAAGATCGGTTGTACTAACCTTTCAAATCTCCAGCCTAACTTTCTTTAATGTAGAAAAGTAGAGGAGCCAAATGTTTATATTCCTCTTTCAATTGTTAGTATTCCAGTGAATTAATATATTACTTCTCCATCTTGCCGTCTTGCTCAATTCTAATATTCATATCATACCGAATTTTCCATCCACGAACTCCAGAATAGCAAGAAAAAACAATATTTCAACAGAATAATATGATTTCAGGCATTCCATGTCTTCTCATCAGCTGTGTACAGACAATCAGAAAGACATTCTGAGAAATGGTCCTGTTTAAATAAAACTAATCGATAACCTCACCAGGGCAAGGCGAGGGTAGTCACAAACTCCGTCTGCTTACATAAGTTGGGTTTCAGCCGACGAATCGCTGAAGCTTCTGCAAATTGGAGCAGACAAGTCGTGTTCTGACGAGTAAGGATCGTGAACGATCCCCTTGGGTCTTGGCACTTCGGGCAATCGAGGATATGCTGGCTGATAGAGGTTGCGGGCAGCTTAGGGTCATTTGCCACCAGGTTACGTGGGACATGTTCTGCAATCCTCCTGGACAGCCTCCTCACAGTTTAGCCCACGTACTTGCTACCGCAAGTACAATGAAAGAGGTAGATACAGGAGGCGGTAACTGTAGAGTCTGGCCTGTCCAGGTCGGATTTACAGAACAACCTTTTAACTTGGTGGAGTAGGACCAGCTCGGCCGCATAATAGCATTTCTTAATGGACTGGCGAAGACGATATCGAAATCGCCTATCATTTTGGTTCCAGTTGAGTGGCAGCGTGATGAATGTCTTCTTCCTTGGAACGTCGGCGTTACTTTTCTCGATTGTTTTTCCTTTAAGTGACGCTTGATGAACCTCTCGGGATACCCGTTCTCTCGTAGTGTTGCTGAGACATGTTGTAGCTCATTGTCAATTGTTCCTCCGGAGCATATATTACGAGGTGTTGCGAAAATAGTGCTTACGAGAGATCGTTTGTAGTTTATGGGATAGAAACTGCGCCCAATAATCTCCATGCTGGGTGCACCGTACCACAAGTTGGCACGATGGTTAGCCTAACTTATCGAACCTATCCGATGCGAGTTAACCGGCTGTACCCTCAAGGGTACGTTTGAATTTGTTGAAAACGTAAATGGAAAGCATATAGTTTAATTCGACGTCTGCTCATTGTTCATCAATGTCCCTTTAGAAGAGACTCTCAACATCGTTGGTACTCATGCACACAAGGTGGGGTTTCAGGCAAATCATCTCAAGTCTCTAATCCGCCTTTGCACGAAAGATATACAGTTCCAATACACTGGACTAGTGTACCGACAAATAGACGCCGTGGCCATGGGCAGCCGACTTGGGCCGGTCCTAACTGATATTTTAGTAGGCCACTTGGAGAACACCGAACTTCCTCCTTTTATACAACACGTGCATCTGTACTGCAGTTACCTGGATAATTCATTTGTTGTAGTTATTAGCGCCCATTAAGCAGCAGATTTACTTGATCTTCTTCAACCAATGCCATTCTTCGATCAAATTTACAATGGAAAACGAAACAGATAACACTTTCCATTTTTCGGATGTGAATCTGAAAAGAAATCTGCATGGTACACTCACTCGATTGGCGTAACGTAAGCCTACTTTTACGAGACTGTATCTCAAATTTAACAGTTTATGTCCCATCACGGGACACAAATCGAAGCCGTCACTTTCGAAAAGTCACCTGAATGTCGATCATGGATGGACAATTCAATCAGCGAGATTACACTGCACATTTCGACGCACTGATGATGCCGCCACGCATGGCGGTGAAACGTTTGCAAAGAGATTTCCCAGCTCGGCGAAGAAGTGAGCATCTGAATTACCAACCTGTGCTACCAATTTTCCGAGCTCTTAATGCTTTCGAGTAGCATGCCGTTGTTTATCACTAATGTCTCTGGCATAACGAATGCATTTAAGCATGTTCGGATGCACGGATCAGTTTTCTCCGAATTAGCTTGTATCACTAGACATGCCTCAGTCCATTTAGTGTAGGCATCGGATGTGAAGTCCAGAAAGAACTTACATGTCCCCCAACCTGGATTGCTTACATGAGGATACGGTATCTATTGCCTAAGTATTCTGCTCATTTTACATTGCTTTCCTATGCCATACGATCGGTTACCGTATCCTATCTTTATTCCTTGCACTCGATCATACTTATCCTTGACGTTTAAAGGTCATTCATATTATTATGTTACTGTGACACTGTCCAAATACTCTCATATCACAGCACGGTGTACGATCTCTGCCCTCTTGTAGTACGATTGCAAAACCTATTCTTAAGTCATGTACTGTATTTTATATGCCTTATAGAAACACGTTTACAGAATACTTCGTTTTATTCTTCTGCCTAGACCGTGCGTTAAGTCTAGATTCATTTGTTCGTAGTTTATAGTTCAGGTTAGGCTTCGTATCGTTGGTACATCGGGCAGAAAAAGAACCATTTTTCTATCAACAGACAAAGGTAGTCTGCATGTAATGCGCTCGGATGGTTGTGTGAACACCTGACTCACGATGGTGACTAATACGCCACGTTCACTGTTACTATTTCTTATAGTTTCGGTGCCTGATCTGGTCGGTTCTGATATCTGAGACTCCAACTCAATTTGCATAGTTGCGGGCTGAGATGGCTGGTTGGTGATTACCGGATGGGAGCCGGAAAAGTGAGGTTTACATGGTTACTCACCAGGGTTAGCTCGGTGTGCGATGACATCCTTCGGACCACCTGCTGCATTATCCGTGCATGGTATTGTGGTTGGTTTTTACTCAGTGCAATATTTCCTCCACTGGACGTTAGATGACTTGATACGCGTGCGTGTGTGTACTTCTTCGGCTTTTTAAATAACGCACTGCTGAAAATGTATTTGTTTCCTTGGTTGACCGTACAAAGTGACATTTACTGCGCACTCTTGCATGTCGAATTCAAGCCACCCTCCCTATGCCTGATGCATTTTAAACACCTGTTCCTTTATAAATTATTAGGCTCGTAGTTCGAAGTTGGTCTCGGTTGGAGCCTTTCTGCTTCCTGGTTGTAACTCGAAAGACGAGCACGTTTGGCTGGATACACTTATTGATATGGCTAGGAGCCGACCTCAATGGCATTTGTGTTGTGAGTTCCTTTGTCCATCCCCTCCAACCACGACCTCATTTCGGACACAACTTTTTAAGGCAACTAGCCGGCTGTTAGCTCTCCGAAACGATGTCCATTTGTTTTCAGTGGCCCAGTTGCTATGCCCCCGTTATCTTTTCTTACTTTCCTATGTATTGCTGCATAATAGCTGAAGCATTTCCCACCTCTATCTAACGTGTATAACGGTTATCAATTAATGCTCCACTTGCATTGCCTCACGGCTGGCAACATTTCAATGAGAGTCATTTTCGTGTTTTTCTGCAGATCCTTTCATCCTTCCTCACCTTCAAGTTGACCGTGGAGCTATCAAACATGTCCTGAATGGTTCTAACATAATGTGTCCTGGTCTCACATCTCCTGGGGCCCGCATGACCCAAGTGCCAAAGGATTCTGTTGTGGCCATCACAGCAGAAGGAAAGGAACATGCACTGGCGATCGGCCTGACCGTTTTCTCAACTGATGAAATGTATGTTTTGGTTCAGTTTTGATGGCGCTTGCTTTGTACTAGTTATCTTCGAATCATCCTATACTACACGGCAAAGGGAATCGCACATCTGAGGTCATTCTTGTCCTCTGCCTGGCAATGGGGGGGTACTCCACATCATGTTGCAGCCAGTGCTATCGTCACGTCGGATACCACCGGTGGCTCTAGTTGTTGTTTCGTAAAAATATGGTCATACATCCAGATCCCTTTGAATTTGAAAGATATGTGTGCTACTCTGTTCCAGTTCACAAAACCGCTAATTAACGCTGTTTCGTACATTTGGCGTGTGTCTTAGTCCATCTGCGACTACTCCTCTAAGCACTTCAGGTGATGCCCTTCGGTCCGCGTGCTGAAAACGCACTTCAGCCGTACACTGAAGTGGATCGAACTGATGGGATGTATAACAGGCGACAGTTGGTGCAGTTGAACTACAGCGGACAGGCAAACGATGCTTGTCAGCTTGTTTGCATTAGCACACCTGCGTCAAAAGCGTATTCACCCGAGTGAGGTTTGACGTCCCGGAACCGCTCGTAAATTTGTCAGAGTACTGGTTTACCGTCAGAGATATTTTGAAATTGCCGAGTAAAGGGGAAGGTTCGACAACTGTTTCGTCTCCCTGTACTTTTTTAGTCTTACACACCTTTCTCATCTGTGCAGCTAGCGATCTACACTGCTAGGTGGTGGGTGACAGTGGCGATCTGCTTGACTAGTCTGCTGTCTCTCAGAGGACACATCCCGTTCTCCACTGCTATGCACCTCATTACCGTACAGGGTAAGAAGGCACGACTGACTCGCTAAGCCGCCAATGATGTTATGGTATTGTAAGCAGCTTTCCAATTACTGGTATCAAGCAGCTAGTGTGGGAGACTTAAGGATTTTCAAGTAGTCACATTGCGCTTGAACTCAGTTGGTGATTTAGCTAAGAGAGCTGTGTCCGTTGGGGGTAATCTTGTCCCTAAAGAAGCGATACCATACATCGCAGTGGAAAATATGTCTCGCCATATCCCAGTAATTTAATCGCATCGGCTGTCGTCATCATTCATGGCATTGCTGCTCAAATTACATATTTTTCGGATTTCACTGTCGTGGATTAGAAGCGCCAAGTGTTTGCTATTAATATTGGTTGGTGCTGCGTTTCTATATGGTGAATCGACTGTTCAGACCATTTTCCGGACATTTGGTTGCCACATGACTGGATCTTGCTGCAACGAATCTGGAGAACAATACTGCTGTATCATAGCCTATAGTGCTCCGATTACCGCCATTGACAGCAAACAAAGGGTCCGGGAGATACTCTGGAGAATGATGTGCCACTTTGGTGGAGCGGCACTTCGAGCTCTCGTTCACAACCCCTTCCTCAAGCACATGATCGCATAACAGCGGGTCGTCAGGTGGATTAGCACTTTAACAGTGTAAGAACACGAATATCCCACTGTTTAACACTTGTGATCAAGAGATCGCATTCGTATGATCCCTGCAAACTAAATCACTAATATCTACGCTCTTGAGAAAGTAACGCGGTATAAGCAAGTAGAATACTTATCTGTGCAAATCGCTTTCCGTATTTCATACTACTCTTATAGCAGCGTTACTTCGAACACCTGTTATACTCCTTTCCATATGTGAATCGCAATTAGACCTTTGATATCTGACTGATTTTTAAACAGTTTAAGAGAAAGATTAGGGGACCTTAACAAAGGTCTCAGGAGTCGTGTAATTTTCACATTTGGAAGTCGCCGGTCAAATTTCTAGTGACACGGGCTGACTCCTATCTTATTTAAAATGTATCAGGAGTACACCGGTACGCAGTACCGACGCTTCGCTGCCGCGCAACCACCACTAGTCGAACGTGGGCTAGTGATATTGCGTGGGTCGTCCTGCCTCTCCGCAAGCTCAAACTCGCGCCGTCGGATTACAAGACAAGCTTGTTACCTTTAGGCCACGGGCCGGCTCATTGCTTATTTACAGCTGGGTGAACTTTCGGCCCTGTTATGCTTCGCAGTTACAGTCTTCAATGATCATATGTTCAGCTCAAGTCCAAGTTCGGTGATCCCCTTGCCACGGCTCACGTGGCCAGAATATCAATAAATAAGGCAAGCAAATAAGGTCGAATACAATTCGAAGAAAGTGAAATCCGGACAGAAAAGCACAAAACTGTTTGGGGTTGAACCAAGATTTACAGCTAGATGCAAGAAATCGAATGCAGGAATGCCAGTGACTACGCGACTGCGTTATGTCTGAAAGGTTCTCCGAACACTGGTGGAGACCATCCAGGCGCACGGACCCAATCCATGAAGGCGACATACACCAGCCTGGCCACTTTTCTTGGTTAACTTCTTCTTGCCTCTATGACACGTTGTGGACTGGATACCTTACGGTTTAGCTCAACTTTGCGCGGCCACGGTGTGTAATGCACGTGGAGGAAGTCGGTCAACGGGCATACGGAAGACATGACCTAGCCTACGTAATTGATTACTATTCAGCAAACACTCAAGTGAGGCGCCAGAAGTTTTCTTGCTGATAACCAACTGACGGACCCTAGCGTTGTTCACCCGGTGTTCCCACCAGATGCGGGCAATGTTCCTCAAGCACAGATGGTGAAACACGGCCAAACGTTTAATGTCTTCACTGTGAATAGACCAGGTCTGTAATCCGGAAAGTAACACCGGTCTTGTTGCAGCATTCACACCCTTTCACTGATAAGCTGATATCCCGCTCTTTCCATAGATGATTGAGCCTCTGGAAAGACACACGGGCCTTGTTGATACGCGAAGTAACTTCCTCAATGGTGCGCCCACCAGAGGTGGCACAGCCAACAAGATAGTTGAACTGATTGACCACTTCCAGTAGCTGCTCACTAATAGTTCAGGCTTTTGGCGCACCGGTCAAATCTTGCAATAGTACTTTGCAGAGCACATGCCGAAACGTGTAGCGATACGTGTCAGCCTGTTTCAGTAATGATTTGATGGCCACTGCTTCAGACCCAAGGAGAGTCGTGTCGTCATCATACTCAAGAGCTGTTCGTCGGTCACCTGGAAGACCTTCCACTCCAGAAGAATCTGCAAGAGCCGACTCAATTATAATCATATAAATGATATTGTTTAAGAGGAAAGGATCTACAGAACAACTCCGACAAACCCCACTTTTCGTGGGAAACTCAGGAGACAGTTTCTCGTAGACCCTTATCTGACCTCGAGAGTCACGGTAGTGGGTGCAAACTCTAATGAAGTTTACTAGACACACCATTCACGGTTAGGCGATGCCACAACTTGTTTCCGTCAGCAGAGATGAATGTTGCTTTCCTTTTAAGGAAAGCCATCATAGTGGGTCATCGATTCTTCGTTTTGTTATTGACAGACGAGCCGGCTCGTAGCCTTAAGGATTCCAAGTTTGCTTTGTACTCCGAGAGCGCACGTTCCAGCCTGCGTAGAGGCCGGGCTGCCCTCGTAATATTCTTAGCCCACGCCCATCTGGTGATGGTTGCGTGGCAGCGAAGCGTCGGTACTGCCAATGTCTTTTCTTTTTAAATCGATATTAGATGACAGCTGATGACACGGACTATGGACTTCCGAACTGCTGCGTATTCAAATAAACGTGGCACCGTTCACCATCGTCAATACACCTTGGCTGAAAATAATAGACACACTTCAGCTGATGTGCCACAATAACCAGAAGCTATTTGAGAAAAAACGACTTTCAAAACATTATAGATCATGAAATAACAACAAAAAACGTGCTATGATGCTTGGTGTTATATTAATCACCACTTGTGAGAACTTGGTAGAAAAGGGAAGATAAGCAGGATTTGTGGGGACAAAGAAACTCAATACAAACGCTAATCAGGTCGGCTCCTTGCCATGTCAACTAGTGTATCCTACCGAACGTTCTCAGCATCTTTCGGTACCCACCGCGGCAATTGGGAGACGTCGTTCGAAGGGAGGGGCTTCATTCCTTTTGCCCAAGTCATCGCTTGGCCTCCCCTCTTCTTCCACTCACACGGTCGCGCAAACAGCGCATGACGTGGTAGTCGGAGTGCTGACACGCGCAACACGTGGCCCAGCCACCGGAGCCTGGTGCATGAAATAACAGTGCTGAGTGGTTCACTCGCTCTTCCTAAACCGAATACACGACGCCGAACCCAACTATTGCTCACGCGGTGCTCCCACCAGACATGAGCTAAGCTGCGAAGGCAGCGATGATCGAATGTGACGAGCCTCTTCATGTCTGTCGACCTGATGGGCCAAGTTTCACAGCCATATATGAGAGTTGAACGGATAGCTGTGTTGTAAACTCTGCCCCTCAGGGCGAGAGTAATGTCACGTCTGCGCCACAGGTGGCGGAGATTGGCAAAAGCACCTCGAGCCTTTGCTATACGGTTCGTAACCTCATCTTCAATCCCACGGGTGCTAATATAGCTGCCCAGGTACTTGAATTCCTGAACGACTTCTAGCAGATCATCCCCAAGCGTTAGCGCAGGGTTGGGTCCCTGCCAATCTTGGAGAAGTACTTTGCATTTCGATGGAGCAAAGCATAGCCCAAAATGATTGACAGCCAGTGCTAATCGGTCCAGTGCTGTTTGACATGTTTGGGAGCCGTCACAGATTAGGGCAATATCATCCGCATACTCCAAGTCAAAAAGTCGCTCACCAGGAAGTAAACCCACATCTTCTAGGTCGTGTCCAGCGAACGCTGTTTCCATGACTTCATCAATAGCGAAGTTGAAGAGGAAAGGTGACAGCGGGCATCCTTGTCTCACACCGCTGGTGATACTGAAGGGTGGCGACAGTTTGCCATAAACCCTCACTCTGTCCGAGCTATGCGCGTACAACGCTTTGATAATGTTTACATATTTATCAGGCACACCTTTCCTCAGCAGACAGTCCCAAAGGGAACATCGATCGACCGAATCGAAGGCACCTTTTGTGTCAAGAAACACGACAACGGTGGGTCGCCAATAAACATGGCGGTGCTCCAACACTTGACGCAATGTGAAGATGTGGTCGATGCAGCCCCGACCTCGACGAAATCCGGCTTGCTCTTCACGAATCTGGCTTTCACGAGTGCCAGGCAGTCGGTGGAGAATGATAAAGGCAAGCAACTTAGAGGCAATCGAAATCATACTAATCCCTCTATGATTGCCGCATTCCAAACGGGAGTTTCCCTTGAAAATTGGGACAATGACGGAGCGGTTCCAGTCTGTCGGGACTGTCTCCTGCTCCCAAAGTTTTACTAGCAACTCGTGTAGATCATCTACTAGAGCAGATCCTCTGAATTTGAAGAGGGCTGAGGGAATTCTATCTGCCCCTGCGGCCTTATGTAATTGCAACAGCCTGATCTCACGTTCGACTTCTGCGCATGAGGGCGAATCCGTGGAGACGGCCCAGGGAGAAGGGCGCTCAATGCCCGAAAAAGAAACCGATAACTCAGGTTGATTAAATTGCCTTGCAAAGTGTTCAGCCCAACGCTCCAAGCGTTTTGACAGGCTGTGGATTGGCTGCCCGCTCTCGTCGCGTATGGTCTCACTAACACCAGGTCTCCTGCTGCCTGTTTCCCGTATCAGACAGGATAACTTACGATGATTACCAACGACAGCGGCGGTTTCCATCTCAAAGGCACGAGGAGACCACCAGGTTTCGCGGTCCTTCTTCAGGCTAGCACGTAGTTTTGCCCTGAGATTTTTGCGAGCCTCATTGTAGTCGCTTCCAGCCGGAATACGTCGGCGAGCATCCATAAGTTCCAGAGACTGTGTAGAGACCCAATGTCCGGTTTGGCAATTTGCATTGCCACATGAAGACATGCCTGCTAACAGCAACGCTTGACGAATATGTGACCAGTGATCTTCAACGGTATTTAGTGGGCGCTTACTCAGCCCAAATATCAGCGCACTTTGGTACACATTCAGAACATCTGGCTTCGCCAGCTGCCTGGTGTCAATCCGTTCACATCGACGTTGCGGACGTCCACCGAAACGCACCCGGAGGTCGGCACAGACAAGTGTGTGGTCAGAGTCCACGCTCGTGCTCCAAATCGAGCACCTCAATGGATCTCTGAGGCACGCAAACCATCGCACCACGGTAAGGTCCAGCCTCATTGCGATGGCCTCCATTACTCCGCTGATAAGTCAGCACCAATCACACTTTCAACGCAACCCGACCAGGAGACGACAGCACATGCGCCACTGGTGTCGACTGCAAGTCATTTCCTGTGACATCTCAGGCCAAGCACAAGGCGGGTCACGTGGACTCCAGACTGGAAGGCGAGATAGACCGACGGCGCCGATTTTGGTCGTCAGTGACTTTGGTTCCTGGTGCGAACTTAATTTTTTACTTACTTCGGGCCCTGCGCCACCCCTACATCTGGCAGACAAAACAAGGCCCTCCTAGTTAAGCAGTGACCAGACCTACGTAGTACGCGCCCAAGCCAACACTACTTATTCACTGTTATCTGTTGTTCTAAGGAACTAGCCTGGTTATTACTGTTTAATACACGCACATCATTATTACGGACACACTGCTGCCATCCGACACCTTCAATGCTTCGCAGACAACGGTGATCAAAAACTTGAGCGGCCGCATTTCCTCAGATCGGAGGGACCAAGTCTCACTTTCATAGAGTAGGATCACCCTCACTAAAGCCTTGTATACACGATTTTTTAGACAGAGGGAAGCTTCCTTCTGACGCCACAGATTTCATAGATTCAAAAAAGGCAGTCCTAGCTATTGCAATGCGTGACTTCATTTGCTGTGTGTCCATCGTTGCCTGTGCAGCTGCCAAGGTAGGTGACGTGATCACCTATCCAAAGTTCATCGCCATCAAGAGTCGAGGGGTCATCGAGTGGCATGTAGTCCTACAACAAATGATGGGACGACTCTTGAGAGGTTATCCAGAGTTAATTGCGCCTCCCAAACATCGTTAAACACAGAATAATATCATCAGCATTATCAAGATCAACTAGCTCTAAACTAGGCAGCACCTTAACCCCTGCATCTTGAGCATCCGCAAGGGAATACTTCATGATGGAGTCCACGACGAAATTGAGCAAAAATGGGGAAATTGAGCAGCCCTGACGAAAACCACATGTTGTCGGAAAGGCATCCGACAAATCACCGTAGACTCTGCCTGTCGTTTTTGAGTACAGGCTACGTAAAATGTTCAAATATTTCATGGGAACACCTTTCCGCACAAGCATTTCGAACAGAATGCATCGGTCGATTGAGTCGAACACACTCTTGAAGTCCGGGAACAGCTATTGTCGGTCTGCGGTATGTGTGGTGCTGCTCTAGCACCTGCCGCAGAGTGAATATGTGGTCTTGGGCGGAAGCCTGCCTGCTGTTCCCTAATCCGTGATTGTTACACCGCAGTGAGGCGACGAACGAAAATTAAGGCCAATAATTTTGTCACCACTGGCGTTAGGCTAATACCCCTCTGGTTAGCACAGTTGGTGCAGTTGCTCTTCTTGTATATCGCCACTATGATTGATTTACTCAGTGTAGCTGAGAAGGCCTCTGCCTCCCAAACCTGTTTGAAAAGGGTGATCAGTGATTTACAGAGGACCTCATTACCATACTTAAATAGTGCGGGTGCGAGGTAATCCGTGCCAGCAGCACGAAAGTGATTAAAGGCCGCGATCGCGTCTCCGACCTCAGGCTTCGACGGAGTCTTCAAACTAATTAGCCATGGTTCAGCCGGCAACACCTGTGTAAGAAGAGGTCCAGAAATAGTAGGACAACTGAACTACTCTCGAAAGTGTTCCGCCCAACGAGCCATGCGGCGCTACTTATTGTGAATCATTGCACCCACACCGTCTCTGATTGTCTCAATGACGTCTGGTTTTCCGGGACCAGTGGTGCAGATCAGTAGGAATAGCTTGCGATACTTGTCTACTACTTCTGCTTCCTCCATTTCTTGAGTCCGACTAGTCCATCAGGCTTCCTTTTCGGCACGCAGGCTGCACTTTAGTTCGCGCTTATAGTCCGCGTGGTCACATTGTGCTCAGTGGCAGCCGGGAGGTTCTTCTGGATTTCAACAGGTTCACCGACCTCTCTGTTATCTAGCGACTGTGCGGTGACAATTGATAGTGCCCCAAGCGGAGGCTCCTGCATGGCGGCCGAGATCCTATTCAATTGTAACACATTTTCTTTGGGAAAACAGACCGAAAGTTCGGTTGGCAGTGCATCCTGGTAGGCTTGCGTGATTGAGGGCTGAGATAACTAATCAGTCGCCAATCGAGTGAGACGCTTGGTATGCCACTCGGTAAAGGTCTGGGAAAAACGACAGCGTACGAGGGCGTGATCAGTGTCGACAATCCAGGGTGGAGCCACACCACCTGTAAATTATGGGAACGCGGTATATTTGAGTCCGTCGTTGATCAGCTATATGTGGACGTCAAGTGACACTTCGGCGCCCACTGTGTCTAAAAGCTGTGCTACTAAGAAAAAGCTGATGCTGCGCACACAGTTGCAACTGTGCAACTCTCCATTCGTTCGG
Source organism: Dicrocoelium dendriticum (assembly GCA_944474145.2). Taxonomy (NCBI): domain Eukaryota; kingdom Metazoa; phylum Platyhelminthes; class Trematoda; order Plagiorchiida; family Dicrocoeliidae; genus Dicrocoelium; species Dicrocoelium dendriticum. The sequence continues at coordinate 125,415,868 of OX104064.1, forward strand.
AGTAAAACGCATAATTACCACCTAGCAGATGTTCTGTTTAGCACTGACAGCCTACTTGCGCATTCATATCCGTTGCGAGTACCATGGTCTCTGAACTGGTAACACTGCGTACTAGCGTGTTCAGTTTGGTTTTATAGAGTCCTTCACAGCATCAAAACTGCAGTCGGTAGGGGGTATAAGCGGAAACCACAAACAAACGTTGGCTAGTGCTACTTTGTGAGTCAAACTTAGTTGATATCGTCAAACGGACTACGCACAAACGGCTGTTCACGGGAATCCAGTCAACCAGTGGTGACTCGGCCTTGGAGCTGAGAACAATGCCCACTTAAGCTTGACCAGTTGTTGCTGCATCAGACTCTCCGGATGCGTGCAACCAATAGTGAGAGGACAAACCGGGCGCAGTTAATTCAACAACTCCGTGGGGGTCATTGATCCTAGTTCCGGAACCACAGCACACGTCAGTACGTAGCGTCTTCAACGTGCTTGCGACCTGTTTGTCTCAGAGTGGGAACGTTGAACGTTGCCAGGGAAACGTTGGCGATTGGTTTCCAATTGGTGGTGCGGGAAAATAGCTGCCGATGGCATGACTTCAGTGACCGCGGTTGCTGCCATCAAAAGGAATTATAGAAGGGAGGCTAATAATTAGAAATGGGAGGAGAGTAAGAGAAACAGGTGGAAAGGGAAGGAAGGAGACACCAGCGGTAGCGTGTTTTCGCTTATCCACTCTGCCGTATGCAACAGATAAGACGGCCCTTGATAAGCTGCCTGACGGCCGATACAGGATATGGTTAAGGTTCGAAAAGTAATCATGGTGGTACACGTGCTGAGATACTGCCATGGCACCCGGACCTAGACAGGGTCTTTAACCAAAACCTTTGGCTCAAAAGTCTGCCCGCATGGCAGCGGATGTGGCAACGATTCGGTTTTACAGAAATGGACACCGTCCCATTTCACACCCCTAACCTGGAAGACTGACTTCATCTGACCTCTAACCATTGACCAACCTGGTAGGAGTAGCTCTCAAGGGGCGCGGAGGCGCCACCAAGTGTAACACAATATGTCGATGAGGTATGCAAACCGCCACACCACGTTAAGGTCCAGTCTCCTTGCGACAAGATCGTCGAACGTAACTGGCCATTTTATGTCTCTCAACCTCATGGGCCAGGTTTTGTTTCCTTACGGGTGGCTTTAACGTACGACTGCCTTGTAAACTGATCTTCAGGGCGAGGGTGATGTCGCTCCGGTGCCACAGGTGACGGTGATTAGCAAAAGGGTCTCCTTTTTTCTACTATACGGTTCGTGACTTCATCTTCCATTTATCGGGCGTTAGTATAGCCTCTGAGATTCTTGGTTTTCTGGACGGCTTCACTCTGATCACCACGGCTGGGTTCCTGCCAATCTTGAAGAAGTACTTTGCATTTCGAGGATGCAAAGAATTGCCCGAAGTGACTGACAACTAGTGTTAATCCGTCCGGTGTAGCTTGACACGTTAGGAAGCTGTCACAGATAGGAGCAGTATCGTCGGCAAACTCCAATTCAAGAAGTCACTCACCATGAACCAGCTCCACACCTCGCAGACCGTGTCTAACACACATCGTTTCCATGAGTTCATCAGTGGCGAACTTAAAGAGGAGTGACAGCGGGCAACCTTGTTACACACCGCTGGAGACAGTTTGCCTTAAACCCTCACGCTACCCGAACTATGGGCGTACAGCGCTCTTATGACATTTACGTATTTTTCTGGCAAACCTTTCCTGAGCAGACAGTCCCAAAGGGCACATCGATTCAACGAGACGAAGGCAGTTTTGATGTCGAAGCACACGGTTCGCTGGGTCTCAAATAAATGTGCCGGTGTTCCAGCCATTGGCGTAATGTGAATATGTGATCGATGCAGCTGCGATTTTGACGAAACCCAACTTGCTCCTTTCTCATCTGGCTTTCACGGTTGCCAGCCAGCTTATGTAGGTCGATCGAGGCAAATAACCTAGTGACAATTGAGATCAGACGTATTTCTCAAGCTTGGCGAACCAACCAGCAGAGGAACAATAAACCCGGGCCACCAGCGTGCCAAATCATTTCGAGTATTCCTCTATGATTTAAGACTGATTCCCTGTGATGCAACGTTGCACACCAGTAGCGTGATTACTAGTGCACATCGGCAACTGTATAGTTTGGGATCACCTTATAGACGTTTGACACATGTGGAGAGTGCAGGTAACGGTAACGGGGCCTTTTGGCTTCACAGATTTGTGTTTTCTAGGCGCATGAACTTTTCAACATTCTTGCTTACGGCTAAGTGAACTAGCTTGGAATTGGCCTGCGATTTTTACTCGTGTGTTTATCTTTCTTTAGTTAACGGTGGTTAGCATGTGTGATACAACCTGTCCAGTCTGATTCTGGATACGACTTCCCTGATGCAAGCCCACGTGGCAGATGCACTTTCCCGTAACTATCCCATCATTGTTAGTGGTACCTGCGTACAACGCACGACAAAAATGATAGCACTTAGTCAGTTACGCGATTTCACAATTCTTTTTCAATTAGTGCTCCATCTGAAGCCCTTCTCTTTTAACTTTCAACGGTTTCTACCACGGCGAGTACACACCGAGATCCGAAGCACACTCACCGCTTTATTTCCACAAAATGATCGTCGTTTCTCCGTGACCCATTGTGTGAGCTCCGATGCAGACCGGTTTTTCGTTCAGCACTTTTCTTCTGCTTGTCTATTACATGTGTGATTCATTAAACCCTATCATTCTATTAAGCAAGATTTGGCGTGTTGTGTGGTTGATGTAGCATACTCCGAATCTTCTTAATTTCTCAAAGGAAGATATCAGTGCATGGCGCTCACTTGCTTTGTAACATTAGGGTAAACTTTATTAACACTATTTCCCTGACTCCGTTTTCTTTCAGTCTTCAAGTCAATAAAGGAGTTGGAGTGGAAAACCTTCATTATCTCAACGACGGCCTATGGCGGCTGAAACCCGTTCGATGATGACATTTGCTGTTGTTTTGTATGTGTTTTTCCTTGAGGAATAGAACGAATTCTCTGACATTTTTACTCATAATTTTCTGTGTTATGGAGGATTGAGAAATACCTTTTGGACTACGAGGATAGAACTGAGTCGATTCATTGAGTATTGAGGGCTTTTTATAACGTTTTGTCGCCATTTTGGCAATGCTTAGTTCTCCCGCTTATTGTCAACCCTGCATTCTCCGAACCATTGAGTTAACTGGCGAAAACTGCGCAACGGACATCTAGCTTGCCTCCTGATCGCAAACTCGTAGTGGAAACCACTCAGTACCCACTTTTCTTCAAAATCGGACACTAATTCTGAATCCGTCGATCCACATCATACCTTAATTCTCGACTCAATACTGCCACGGGCTTGCGCACGCTGTCATAGAGGACTTTTCGCATATGGCAGTTGGAACGAGGTTACAAGCTTTGACGAGGATCATGCTTCTCTCTACAATTCCTTGCAGTCAACAATTTCATTTTCATCTTTGAGCACCTCGTACTTTATGTGAAGGTGTTTTCGTGAACGTCTGGAGATCACGGTATACCAAATGATGCCTATATGCTTCGGTTATGTAATGCACCTGCGGGACGTGCATGAAAAGCAGTAGTTTCGGCAAATCTTCGTTAAGGTGGTCACAAACTTCGCATCTGTGGTAGTGCCGAACAGCAGCCCGAGGTTTACACGGTATTGTAGTCTGCAGAACCGGTGAGGGTATAATCCCGCTCTGTAGCAGTGTTCGCCGGTATTAGCAGAATGCTCGGTGTCTGTTTCAGCACATTCTCTAGGCACACATTCGATGCTCACAGTTAACGGAGAACTGCTCGGGTTGACTGATCGTTTACATTTCCTGGGTACTGTTGACAAAGTAAGTACCGCGTGGTTTTTATAGGCCACCGGCAAACATGATATGAATTGTGGATATTGGCCAGTCAATTTTAATACGCTCGTGGTATGGGCTAGAAACAAGATCACCGCTTTCTCAGAACATGGACAAGCTTCAGCGACAGTGTCCACTCATATTTGGCAGAACCACTTAGTGGCTATTACTAATACTAGTTTGTCAAAAATCTTATCTAGATGGGCGTCGGATCGTCTGCTAAACTTAAGCCATCTGTATGACCAAGCCATATTCGTCGGATTCTTTATCAATACGGCATGGATCTACTGCGATGCCCCATTAGATCCATATATGTCATTTTCATAGATGGGGATTACGGGATCGGCTAGCAGTGATCAGACGCTGCTTCCGATATGGCGCAGTCACAAATTGCACCTTTGCATTCACTCTTTTTCAGCGACATGCTACACAATCCACTTCGTGAGTCGTGCATTTTATTACTCATTTTCCCTCACATCGTTGTCTGTATTTGCGTTTGCGTCTTCACTTTATTCAATTGTTCCTACCACTGGAGCAGTTCTGCTCATGACAGCAGGGTCGATCACTGCTCGACTAACTAAGTGTAGCTTCCCAAACTATGTAACTAACAAGGCTCCTGTCTTTTAATTTAAGATTTATGTCAACGTTTCCTTGTGCATTGCTCGATTTATTTTATTTGTTGTCCTTCAAGTGGTTGGCTGTATTTTGATATTCCCGGTGTGGCTGCGCTTGATGCGCATGTTGACAAGGTGCCTACCTGTCCATTACCCCCTGCCTCGTCCATACTGGCTCCAGGAGACAGTCGGTTGTTGCTAGAGGGGACGGAGTGCACTGTTCTTGTGACAGTGTTAGGCTCGAAGAGTGGTTCCATGCACTCAGTGTGGAGCGGACTACGGTGCAGCCACCGCTTTGTGTGCACTTGATTCCCAAATACAGCGTGCTTGTATTTGCCTGTGAAGGAGTGTGGTCTGGCTCCGTTGATGGAACGTGGCTTCCATCCACATGCCTCCCGGTCTTATTCCCTCGGGTTTACATTGCATATGGGGTGTGTGGTTGGAGTTGTGGGTGGTGCAGCGCAAGCCATCCATGGTCCCTCTGTAGGCGCAGGCGTCCTGTGACTGGCCACAGTCGGATGTCGCCAACCATCTTTTGACCCTGACTATCTGTCTATCCGTTGTATCTCACTTACTGCTTGCTTGATAGCGATATACACGTCATATTAATCCTGATCTTCCATTAGCTGGTTGTGATAACTCTATTCAGCAGCATTCGGTGTATTCGTTTTGCGTTCCAGCTCCCCAGGATTACTAAGTTTTCACTGAACGAGGAGGAACTCGGAATACTCAATCAGACGCACATTACCTATTTGGTGACTCTACTTGTTCTCGAATCGTTTTCTTCTCTTTTTTCTTCCTGTCATACAACAACGTTATTGCGTTTTTTGCAGTTCTGTCCGGTTTCAGTGCCGTTAAGAACTAGGACGTAAACTCCCGCGCTGGCACTATTTTCATGATGCTAAAAACCGTTATCCATGCGGCACAAGTTCGCGTAACAGCGTCACCTCCACCAACGCACCAGGAGAAGTTTCACATCGGTGACAATTACGACCAATGGGTTACTACATACCCGTTGGTATGTCACGCGCTTTCCTGTGGAAGAGAAACCATCCACTCCTTTGAGCATCTTAGCTGGGGATGTCTATGACATTTCGTCGTCAATCGTGAACGTACGTGCAACCGTCTACAATTCAACCTTCAACCGACTACGGTCGATGCTGTCACTTTCCCTAAACTTGTGGGAGCATCGCCATCTTCACGAACGCCACCAAAAGCCGGAGGAGCGATTTCTATGCTTTGTCGCGGCGTTCCCTTGGTTGGCATTGCGTCGTTATGCAGATAAAGACAACAAAACCCAGGGCGAACGCGTCGTTCCGCAAGTCGTGCTGATAAAGAAGGACCGCGACTCGTTTAAAGAGCTGCCGGAACAGCAACTTGCTTGGCGCGAAGAAGTCTTGAACTTAGCGGCCCTTCGGGAACAAATCAGTGGTTTTCTCTCGCGCGAGAGCACGAACGCGTACCAGCATTATAGCCGACCGGTGACCGCGGTACGAAGCAGGGACTTTCCGAGACCGAGCAGCCGACCTGGGTTTCGGCGACAACAAGTCAAAACGAGCAATCCTCGAAGTCCCATTTAGGACCTGTTCAATCAACTACGCAGCGGTTGCCGTTACTGTCGACTGGTTGGAAACACTGCGTACACTTGCGGACACAATCAACGTGGTAAGTCCCAAGTGTGTAAGTATACGGTTCCAGTTGTTTCCGACGTTCACCCTGCAGTCTCTCCTATAGTGTTTAGTTTCAAGTGAGCTATAGGCGCAAAAATGTCACTGGGTACCGGTGCCAGTTGCTCATCAGTTCATATAGTCCCAAAGGACGCAGGCATCCGGCGAGATAGATCGGTTAGCCTTATTGCAGCCAATGGAACCCCATGAAACCAGCCAGCTGGATCGAGGCCACTATTCAGCCGAGGAAGAATGTAGCCACTCACCGTTGTTTTGTTGTCGCGAACCTGTCCTGAGACGTGGTACTCGAAGTAGATTTTCTTTCTCAGTTTAAGGCGAAGATTGACTTAGCCAGACAAACCTTTGAGGTTAGCGCGCAGTTGATTACGTTCGGCTCATCTGTCTATCCGATATTGCCCTGCGCACTAAAAGAGGAACCGAAACGGAAATCTTTTTCAGAATCGTCTGGCGGCAGCTCCGACTCTGACCTGCAGTGATCTAGAAAACATCTTAGACAAACACATACCTGCGTTTGCGTGGACCGATGGTGATATAGGTCGTCGAGCAACATCGCATTGACATCGAAATCGCATCACTAACACGCCAGCCAGAAAGGCGTGTGCCGATTCACTTTCGGGAAAAATTGAGGTGCATTCTCGGGGATATGTTGAATCGCGTTAATGTTCGGCCGTCCAAATCACCTTGGGCAGCCCAGTCATCCTAGTAAAAAGGGTGCAGAGTTGCGTCTCTGTGTCGATTATCGTGAGATGAATGCAATCAGACGTTACGAACCGTTTCCATTACCAAGGATGGATGATACCATGTATGCTCTGTCCGGGTCACCCTGGGTCAATATCCTGCACACAGCCTCGGGCTACTGGCAGGTCGAGCTGCACCCAAACGATCGATGTAAGTCCGCATTTATCGTCCCATCTGGTTTGTTCGAATTTTAAGTTGACTTTCGGGCTAACTAACGCTCCGACCACTATTCAACTCTTGATGCACACCGCACTGTCTGAGCACATACCACAACTTTAACTAGTCTACCTCGACGATACTATCGTTCATGGGAAAACTGAACTGGAGCACAGCGAAGGCCTCGCTCTCGTTTTGGAGCTGCTTGTGTAGCCGTGGCTAAAACTGAAGCCCTCCATATGTCACTATTTAAAATTTCAAGTGGCCTACCTAAGTCCCATTATATCTGAAGAAGGAGTGTGTTGTGACCCGACGAAAGTCAGGCGCGTCCGTTCGTGGTCCATTCCAGAGAACACCGACGAAATATGCAGCTTCCTCGGCCCCGCCTTACACTATCGGCGATTCGTACGCTGCTCCGTTACTGTCGCTTTACCTCTGAATGGACTTTTGACTTTGGCGTTTAGCTGGGAAGCATTTCAGCAGCAGTTGTTCGAAAATCTGCGTACCGCTTTATGCAAGGCCACAGTGTTGAAATTTCCGGATACAAGACCAGCCTCGAGCGCTTTTAACTTAGACGCGGTTACCAGCAGTATCGGTATCAGTGCTGCTCTGTCACAGCGAACACCGGAATTTAGAGAACCTGTCATCGCCTATGCCAGCAAGTCTCTCGAGGTGGGAAAGTGCTGCACAAGACGGAAAGACATACTAGCCTTGGTGTATTATATTGAGCAGTTCCCGTACTATCTGTGAAGTCGCAAGTTCATCGTACGAACTTATCATCAGAACTTCCGCGATCCCGAGGGGCAGAACGCATGCTGGCAATAGAAACTACAAGAGTACGATTTCGGATGTCAACACCGCCCTGAGGTAAAGCATGCAAGCGCCGACGCGTTGTCGCGCAGGTCTATCGGAAATCACAGACCGTGTCCGTCTTGCATGACACAATGCATCTCCGTCGTCATTCTCGATGCCCGAGAGCCCGAGGAATGGGCACGAATGCAGTCAATTGACGCGGAGTGTTGCCTGCTATACGGTCGCATTTCACGAGGTGAGGACAGGCCCGCAAGTCAAGACTTTGCCGGTGCAAGTTAAGTAACCAACTGTCTTTAGGCACTCCGACCCAATTTACACGAAGGAGTCATGAAGAACTGGGTCAAGCTGGACAGAATAAGATGGAAGAACCAATTCGTCCTTGGTCTTGGTAGCCCCAATTAAAACGAGATATTGCGATATACTGCCATGCACATACCTACCGTACACAGAACAAAAAACCGCTAGCGACTCGTCGAAGCCTTCACGGCCAATGACGGCGAGGTTTCCTAATGAGCTTGTAAAAAAAACAAATAAATACTTTATTCTCGATAGCATCGAAGCACGTCTTATCAGGCATCGTTAAAATTATACAGACAGTGACTCGCAGTGGGCACATTGTGTTGCATGGATGAATGAGGAAAGTAAAAGTGAGGAAAACATCCAAGGTGAAGGGGCAATTGTTCGCGTCCATGTGCAGGTAGCGTAGAATGGAAAGTTGAAGGCTGTAATTTTATTCTGGCCAATAATTGCATAAAACTATGCCATATTAACCAGTAACATACTGGATTTGTATGTCTGTATATATGTACATGTATATGTTACTGTATTGTGCCCCATGCTGAAGTTGATGTTGCATTCTTGATGCTTCCTCACCGCAGTTGGGCTAAACCATCTTACACTTAAACTAGGTCTTTTTAAGCTGGATAAATTTCCTTCCACTTTATTTGGTTTATACTGCCTACCGGAATAATCTTCTATTAACTTGCCACGATACTTTCGCTAATTGTGGACATATTCTTTAATTGTATTACGTTTGTAGCATTTTTGAGTAACTTCTGGACATTTTGTGCTAATCGCAGATTCGTTGCTAACCAACTTACTTCATACGCTAATTTAGAGAAGAGTTATGTCGGTATAGCCGTATGCTTTAACGTATATTTTGTTTGATAATGCCATTTCAAATGATTGGCTGTTTTTTGATATCTCCGGTGTGACTGCGCATGTTGACAAAGTGCCTACCTGTCCATTACCCCCTGCCTTGTCCATACTGGCTCCATGAGACAATCGTTTGTTGCTAGAGGGGACGGAGTGCACTGTTCTTGTGACCGTGCTAGGCTCAAAGAGCGGTTCCATGCACTCAGTGTGGAGCGGACTACGGTCCAGCCACCGCTTTGTGTGCACTTGATTCCCAAATACAGCGTGCTTGTGTTTGCCTGTGAAGGAGTGTGGGCCGGCTCCGTTGATGAAACGTGGCTTCCATCCACATGCCTCCTGTACTTATTCCCTCGGTTTTGCTCTGGATATGGGGTGTGTGGTTGGAGCTTTGGATGATGCAGCACAAGCCACCCATGGTCCCTCTGTAGGCGCAGGCGTCCTGTGGCTGGCCACAGTGACAGGCAAGTTCGAAACCGGATGCCGTCAACCATATATATATATATATATATATATATATATATATATATATATATATATTCGTGTATCCGTTCCGTTTGTGCTGTGTTTGTGACCGCTGAGAACAATCGAAATGTTGACATATCGCAACCTATCGTGTCTGCGTTGATAAAGGTTTCATAATGTTTCTCTGAAAGCAGCGTTGCTCAGTCTTCTTTCCTGCTGACACTTTTCAAGGGAAGATGGCTTTTTGTGAAGAATTTGGTTGGCGGTCTAGTGCTTGCAGCAGTAAACCAACCACTGATTGGCCAAATTACATGCATTTGCCAATTACAGACGCACACTTGCGTGGGCCAAATCACATGCCTTTCTGTTACCTTTTGTCGTGACCAACTGATCGACAAGATTTATCTGCGTTTTCAACTCTTGTTTGAGAGTTGTTGTAATGCAGTGCAGAGCCTAGCTTCGAGGTACCATTCACCGCGATGTTAATAATGAGGATGATAGGGACTCGCATGTTGTACACCATTGTCACTTCAAATACCCCCAATGCTTACAACGGCCTATCCTCATTACTGTTCTCTGCATTTTAGAGTCCATTTCCTAGGAGGAAATTGTGGATCATTACTCTTTGTCTTTTTTTCTTCACATCCATTGTTTTATGGACGTATTATAAGTTATCATCGACAGGGTATCCTGTGCTGTGTACTGTATGTGCACAATTAAATGCCGGTGGATGGACCAAATGCGGTTCTGATGGTTCGCCGTCAGACGCGCCTCGTTCGCATCGTTCAGCCATTATAATCCCTTACAGAGACCGGTTCAATGAGTTGCAGCAATTCATCCCACATTTGAAACGGTTCCTCGATGCGCAACATGTGGCACATACTTTTTACGTCGTCAACCAAGTAGATAACTTCAGGTAAGCCGCATGACTATCCGCTCGGATGGACATTTCCGTTATTCCCGAATAAAATTCGCACTTTATTCTTTTGGTCTCCTTGTTCGGGACAGTCTTGTATAGATACTTGATAGCACGAGACCGACAGTCCGATGATGAAATTTCCGAACTCAACGCTAATGGAGTCGTCGATCTAAACTCCATGTATTTCACTTCTTCAACATATCCACCAGGCTTCGAATATGCGTATCTTGTCAATTCGATCGATTGCTTTATTTGTTTAATGTTTGATATAATTCTACGCCTTTGCATCCTTCTTGTTTTGAATATCCTTTATTAGGTTGACTCTTTGACAGTATAAAACAATGGTGCAGGACCGGACTAACTCACCTCTAGTTCCCGAGATTACTAAACAACATCTCGAAGTGATTAATTATCTATTTGTTTGGATTGTTTATCACTTGCATCAGCTTTATCTTCGAGCGTACTGCGCACATTCGCAAGCCTAGTATTGCTTTTCAACGGCTGTTACTCATAAAGACGTACTTGATACCAGTTTATTGGCTAAAGTGGATGGTTTACGATGCTGCTACGTGACCAGTATTCTTGTGTGGACCAGAGAACACTAGAAGATCGACCATGTTCCACCACTGATGTTTGCGCAGTTCTGTCTGTGTGCTGAGATAACCGAGTAACACCGAAGTTCGTCAACTCACGTCTGGTAATAGACCCTGTGGTGTCTCATTGGACTGCCCATTGAGTTCGAATCGCCACCAGAGGCTCTGTCATGTGCTAATACAGACAGGAACTTTAAATTCGGTCGTTCCTGTTCTTTTTGGGACTGCGAATTTCAAGTTTCTTTTGAATCGTTGACAGTTTGTTGTTATCATATTCAGTCATGTTACCCTACTCCACCAATCTCTTAAAAACGTTACATGATAATGCCCGAAATTCGCGTTTCATCGAATATAGTCACGAAGTCAGGAATACCCTGAAGCGAATTATGAAGAAACATTTTGGAACTAAGCGAATGCATCATGCTGATTGGCGGTGTGACTTCAGTCGTTGCTCTATAGACAGAACGCAAGCCCCACTGTGCACTTTACAGTTACGTGTACTCCCCACCTAGCACAATTGGATGGATCTTCGTGCAAATTAGGTTACCCTGCCTATTCTACGAAAAGTAACTTCGTCGTCTTTATTTAAACACAGTCAGGGTGCAACACAAGATCATCGAGAGTCTGTGCTAAGGATAGTTTGTTTTTCTGATCCCGTGCAGTATTACAAAGCACTACACCACGCGCCAGCAGGATATGCATCCTTGATACATGCGTTTCCCAAACGTATGCACCCTTGCGTTTGTGATAATACGCAATTAGGCCCTTTAGCACAGTAACCTTAAATGAATAACTGAAGTATGAGCGCATCACACAGGAAACGTGATAATCCGATCGCTCCGCATGTTTGCGTGGCTCATAACATCTGTGACTAAAGCCATAAACTCTCGCAAATGTCAATACCACGTACGGCAGTCTGCTATCGGTTATACCCGCTGCGAATGTAAAAAAACAACATTCTTAATCAACAGCAATGTGTCGCATCTCAGATTTGATCAGAAAACGCATACTAGAAGAATATCTTTACATATCAGCATGACAGACAGGGTCATTGTTGCAGTGCTAGAGTAGGTGGCATCTGCATTGAAAGGTAACCTTCGCATGGAAGCGTATTCATCATACCTGTTACGCTGTGGCACTTTGATCGCGTAAATCTTAAGGCTTCATGTAGTTTCTGACACTACGTAGCCAATTCTTCAGTGCTTGGGCTACGTTCGTTGGAACCGGAGAAACGTAAAATGCTTGCGATAACTCCTTGAAAAAATCATTCATTTAAAAGTTGTCCTCAATACATACTGTTAGGTAGGTATTTAGTCCATGACGTAGCATCGAGGCATGAAGAAATTGACTGAGAGACTTGGTCAGGCTGGTGCGTGCCGTCTTCCTGTTTGGGGGCCTCGGGGTGGTTCACACCAATGGTTGGAGACCTTGTCAGACATGGCGCAGTCAGTGGCGATCCTGGATTCGGTAGATTGCATCCAATTGTTATTTCTCGTTTCATTCTGGTTAGGCTAATTCGCCTCCTTGTTTTCATTTTCTTTACCTTCTATTTCAATTCAGCCCCACCATTTTGACGTTGTTATTTCTGGTTATTCTTGCGACGTGAGTCATGCCAACTGGACCCCCGCACTTTAGGACGACTGAACTGCACTGAGATAGTTCATTTCCAAAATGATTGTACAAACTCGTCTAATTTCCACGGTTTTTCATCATCGACGAATTTTCGTCGAATAAGCTAGCTGGGTCGCTTATTGGTAAAATTGTTGACCTCAGTGCTTTATGCAACTAAATTTGTAAACACAGGTTTTATTCTGCCGGGACTGCGCCATCGACAACTTAGGACACATTAGCAGTGACTGAAACTTAACTCTCAGACGACATACTAAATCCGGAAATTGAATTCAGTGAAGGTCGATTATTCGGAATGATGGTGCGCGTCGCGGTAACAGTGTTGCTGTGCACTACAGAGATTATCTGAAGTGTGATGCTCTTTCCCGACGCCTTGTTTTGCCAACTGAACGTAGCAGGTCAAGATAGTCGACTGCCGGAGAAGACGTCTGATGCTTTTTGGCCGTTGTTTACAGACCCCTAAATTCCTCCGCAGATAGCGATGACATTCTATTAGACGCTGTCCAATTCGCTGTTTCAAAACGTACTCCCACTGTCTTACAACGTGCGACTTGAATGTGCCTTCAATAGTATCAACGTCCCTCACTGTGTGTCCATGGATATATGTTTTGTATAACCATCGACCAACCAGACATCACGGTTGCAACAACCGTCAATTCTGAGCTTAATCATGACTAATGCGAATTTGATTTTTGATGGTTTCGTACCACACTCCACTAGGTAGTAGCTGTCACAATCCTAATATTTGGCTGTGTTGTACCGGCAGTGTTGATAAAGGGCGATGATCTCGACGAACTACTACTGACCATTCCATGCTTCACAGCCTAGCGGCACCCGTTGGCTGAGACCTCCTGCTACACAGTTCGGTGAACGACGCATGGAATGAACTGAGAGGTAAAATTAACTGCGTCATGCCTCAAAAGTTGTACGATTACGAATATCGCACCGGATCAACACCTGGATCCGAAGCAGAGCGCGTAAATGAAGTAACGGAAAAGACGAGAGTTGGGGGTTATATGCCCATGTGATACCACATGAAAGGAGTACAAAACAATGAGAAATACTTCACGTCACACATTATAGCTGACACGTATGATTGGCAGGAGACCATGATACACAAGTTTACGAGCAACACCAAACTGCTTTGCAAGTATGTGAACAGCAACAGAAAGGTCAGGACTTGTATACCACCACTCAAGACGACCGCCTTAGATATCGCGAACGTACTACCCCTGCAGTTTGGCTCAGTGACCAAACATCATGGAACCTTCGCCTTATCACCTCCAAGTAAATACCATCGCCTTATCCAATGTCACCTCTACCGCAAGCAAATTACAGTGTCTCGGGAATCGACAATATCTGTTCAAAGTATCCTAAAACCCTTGCTTCCACTATAACAGTGCATCTTATGCAACGTTTTTTTAATGTCCACTTACTTCCCATACACTCCTATCTGAGTGGCCAAAAGGAATCATCACTTTGATCTACGACGCAAATTAGCGATTAGGTCCTACAAACTACCTACGTATTACACTACTTCCTGATTTATCAGAGAGTCGATAATCGCAAATTAGCTGTCACGATATTTTGAAAGTCCGCAGATCATTACCAATCTTTAACATGATTTCAGACACAGACGATCTTTTCTCACCAAACTGCATCTTCTTCGGGACTTCTGAATAAGGGCGGCTGACGATTTACTTAGTTCTCAAAAACACGGGACACTCACTCAGTGCACTTCCGAAGGCTCGGTGCCTAGGGTATCATCGCTAAGGTAAGATTCGCTGACATACTCCAAAAGCTTGTTGGTCTCTAATGTTCAGCCGCAAGAATCTCTCTTCTACCGTTTGCCGTTTATAATCTAGAGGAATAACCTCCCAGAAAATAATTCCTGATGCAAATATTTGCTGTTGATGCCAAGGTTTGGAGAGCTATTCGTTCAACATCTGGCCGTGCCTATCTGGACCAGATTTACGACTACAAAAATAAAGCTGTTCTCTCTGAAATGTGCGACCTGCTGACGCTCTGTACCAGCTTCAACAACAACTATGTGAGCAGCTTGTTTTGCAACTAGTGCGCCATTCGCTGCAATCTTCGAGATTAGCAAATGAGTGCTGGGCTAACATTTCTTTTCGGGTAAACTCACCGGACCCAAACATTGCTATTGAGAGCCTATTTCGCGGCCCGCATAAAATTGTTTGCTACAACAAGCTACTGAAGGATAGATTGCGCTCGTTGACTTGCTCAAATCTTGTTTATCACTACTCGTGCTCCTGTGGTGCACATGTGGGTCGCACCACGAAACATCTATCCATTAGGATTCGCGAGCCAATCCTGGCCTGGTTCTTCTAAGGCGAAAGGATATTCTCAGACAGCTCTATTATGTCACACCTTGATTTTGGCCACACAGCGTTTGGAGATGACTTCAGAGTCATGGCCAGAACGCTTCGTACGAGGCTTCCGCAAGCAGTTCCGCCATTTGAAGCCGGAATTATGACTGCGGAAAACTGCACATGGTTGGCGGCATCCGGTTTCGGATTTGCCTGTCACTGTGGCAAGCCACAGGACGCCTGCGCCTACAGAGGGACCATGGATGGCTTGCGCTGCACCACCCACAGCTCCAACCACATACCCCATATCCAGTGTAAACCCGAAGGAATAAGACCGGGAGGCATGCGGATGGGAACCACGTTTCAACGGAGCCGGCCCACACTCCTTCACAGGCAAACACAAGCACGCTGTATTGGGGAATCAAGCGCACACAAGGCGGTAGCTGGACCGTAGTCCGCTCCACACTGAGTGCATGGAACCGCTCTTTGAGCCTAGCACGGCCACAAGAACCGTACACCCCGTCCCCTCCAGCAACGACCAACTGTCTCCTGGAGCCAGTATGAACTAGGTAGTGGGTAATAGACAGGTAGGCACCTTGTCAACATACACATCAAGCGCAACCATACCAGGGATATCAAACAACAGCCATTCACTAGAAACGACAAGCGGAAATAAAATAAATCCAATAATGCATACAGATACGGTGGCATAACTCTTCGCTAAATTACCATATGAAGTAATTTGGTTAGCAACAAATCCGTGATAAGTAAGAAATGTCCACAAGTTACTTACAATGCTACAAACGCAACAAAATTACCGAAGATACCGAAGAAAACTGCACATATATCCTTTATTACGCACAATGTTATCTAACTGTTTGCCTGTCACTTGAGCTAATTACTGTATTGTCGGGTTATTATGTGCTACTTTTCTCCTTCACTTTGCCTACCATCTATAGCCTGATGATGATGATGATGTGTCAGCTGTACAATGTACGACGCTTCGCTGCCGTGCGACCACCACCAGTGGCACGCGGGCTGAGTATACCGCCCACCTCTACGCGGCTTCGAACCCGCGCCGCAAGATTACGAGACCAACTTGTTACCTTTATACACTAGCCCTACGCTATCGACTTGCCTGTTTAAGCAACTCAGAAATCAAATTCCCAGCCCGATTTGACGCTAACAAAAACCCACCCTCCGCCTCGTAGTTTGCGTCCGATGAGAGTTTACTCTAAGTGGATTCTTAACCCAGTACTCAATTGGTCTTAATTTTATCACTGAAATGGGAATATTTGCTTTGCTGAAGATCTCAGCTTTACCTGTGATTCACTCAAGTAGTAACTGTGACGAATCAGAACACAAGTCTTTTGTGGTGAGCTCTTTATACCTGTAAACGATAACTAGTACCGCTGATGATTAACTCGCAAATTCGTCCCTATGTTGAATATGCGGTACGGGCACGACGTCAATGGTTAAAACGAGACATTTGTCTCACGGAACACCCGCAAAGAAGAGTTACCAAGGCAACACTTGGACTAACTGTTCTCAATTATTAACTATGCCTTTGTTTAGTCGGTATATTCTCCTCAGAATACTGACTGCTTCGCGAAGATCTCACTTTCACATCCGGGATTCTACCAGAAAGCTGTCCTGCGTTTAATTCACTACTGACCTTGAGTTATACTATTCTCACTAGACGCGATTCCGAAATAGGCACTTTACTACTTCACAAAACTAGCCCAACTGAAAATAAAAGCAGAACGCCAACGACCTTGACAGAACAACGTATTAACCGCCGTCAACAAAACACTATACAAATGCAGCGGGTCTTGGCTGTATTTATAGGTCTCTTAGTGACTTTCGACTTCTGGAATAGGAGGGTCAACCACTAAGCTTAGTTGTTCCCCATAGTTTTGGTCGATCTTCAGGAGGTTGCTAGTCAAGTGCAGACACTGGAATATCCCAGAACTTTCGAAATCGATAGCAGTCGATTAGTCTCTGAAATAATGGATTTTACGGGGAATGCTTATTTTCTCCCGGACACCTTAGTTCCTTACGTGCGATGCTGTGGCCAAGATATGAAACTTTGTAACTTAACACTCCCGTTTGGTTTGTAGGAATTTTTCAGTTTCTTAGATGTGTTCACACCGGGATGCAATACCAGCACACCGTTGCGACATCCAAAGAATAATAGAATTTCATCAAAGTAAACGCCACACATCAGTATGATAAAGTGCCATATCTTGTACTAATACTTCACGTTCCACCCCGGAACATTTTGATTTTCTCTTGCACTTGCCATATCGTTGGTCTTGGAAAGCTATTGCTTTATGTCCCATCACGGTACTGTTAAAAGTTGGTTGTTTACTGGTGTGCGAAATAGAGTTATTCAGCTCGGTGGCTATTTTCCCATCGGGTTTGGCCACCCTGGAAAGTTCCAGTTTTGTGGTGAGGCCTTATCACACGTTAACCAACGCAAGTGCAGTCAAGCAACCGTACTATTCACGTACTCAACGACCTCTACAAGCTTCCATTTAATCGAACGCAAATCAAACTTTTTAAGTGGATTTCAATCGGTCATCGCAGAAAACGTCTACATTCCTCCTGACATCTGCGACAGGTTTGTAGCGTTCTGAGGACCAAGCTACTACTGCAACTAGATTGCTCTATTTGTAGTATTGCTGGCGACTTTGGTTAGAAGGGCACAACATTCCTGTGGACATGTCTCGATAACTTCAGTGACTTTCAACCAGACAAAACTTGCAGTTGGACGCCCTTTGCATGAATCAAGTGCATTTTTCCATACGAAAGGGACTCCTTAGAGTAGCTCCAACTAGTGCGTTTTACCATGGTGTCTTGTCATATGCAGCAGAGCCAATTTTCTCACACGGGCCGGCGGTATGGATTGAATAGAACTGTGGATGATGCAGCGCAAACCACCCATGGTCTCTTTGTTTGTGCAGGCGCCTTGCGGTTGTCCTACGGAGGCTGTAATGACGGGCAAACCCGGATGCCGCCAATCATGTTACGAATCTGCGACCACGGCCAGCCGCAGGTGGGTTTGCACCAATTCGACCTAGGGCTGTCTGGCTTAAGGCGGGCGGTGGCACACCAATGCGCACTGGGTGGTGTCCTCCAACAGTCTAAGACAAAGCATGTCGCTTGTGCACCACGCCATTTGGGCGATGAGCTTCTAACCCGTAATCATGATGTCTCCCTCAAGGGAAGAAGGCCATTGACCTCTTCCTAACCTCCGAAGAGCACTGTATCGTGTGATTGAGTTGTTCTGACCCGTAATCAGCGACCTGTCTTGTATGAGTGGTTCTGAAGACACTTGGAAAGTGACCCCAGCGCGGCTCAGTGGGCAACGGAGGTTCGCAAACCATCGCACTACTTAAAGATTCAGTCTCGTCGTGGATTTTCACAGCAACATACTGACGCTATCTATAAATTCCCCAACGATGTACAGTGGATGTAATAGCATGCATTGTTTAATACATGGCGTCTGCACTAAGTCAAAGTTGTAAATCCGTACGGCTTTCCCTTGATTATTCAAAGGCCTTTGGAAACCTATGCAGATAATTGTTGCCTAGTCTGCTTTCCGAGAACGGAGTTCACTCGAATGTGTGCAGTTTTTGCGTGACTATTTTATTTTCCCGAACTTCGCCATATCGTAACACTCTGTTACCTTGTGTTACGTTTGCGCGTTAACCCAACGAAAATCATAAACATGCTATACGAAGAGTTTGCTATACATTTTATTTCACTCCACGCTTGTTTTTTTATTGATATTATTTTCCATCCGTTTTGGTAGTGTAAATTCCGAAAATGTACCACTCATCTTGAATTTGACTAACACGACAGGGAACCACCTACTCCCACAGGTGTTCTTTGGATTACGTGCAAACAAATACTTCGCCTTCACAGTTTTAAAATATCCCATAGTATGATCAGAAGTCATGGTAAGCGAACGTATGTTTTCGATAATTCATCTTCAGGCTTATACAATTATATGCAAATCAAAATGTGCAGATAGACATTAAAAGTCGTTACTACTGGAGCGAGTTAATTGGATGCTGACAGTGCTGTCTGTTAAGCCACAACAATCGACCGCGTGTGACCTCGTGGGTCAGAGGTCACCGGCCGTTTGGGCCAGGGTAGTGCCAAGCCTTTAGTTAGCTTCTTCTGAACACATGGCTCCGGTTCATACAGCCGGATCGCAATTGCTTCAGCGGCTTCTAGTAGTCGCTTGCGGACGTAGTTCGAGCGGTGCTTTGGGGCTTGATAGATAAGTTTGAACGAATCAGTAAGCTTTGTGGAGTGCCCTGTATCGGCTAGGTGTGCGACTATTGAAGAGTTCGCTGTATTTCCACTTCCAGTTCTAAGCCCGACTGGATGGTGCTCCTTCCTTCTCTCAGATAGACGCCGTATCGTTCGATCAATGTATTCCGCTCCACAGGAGCATGAAAACGAGTAGATACACATTGAATTGGTGTGGACAGGCCTCTTGTCCCTTGAGTTTAGTCTCATCATCGGAATGCTAGTGAAGCGGGTTTGCATCTGCGTTGCTGGATAGGTGCGTCTGAATGCAAATGAAAGACGACGAGATAGAAGTTCCGTCGAACCTCGCCCTTGTATGGCAGCTGTAGGAAGATTGGCTTACGTTCTACTGTCAAAACTACAGGCGTTTTCTTCTTATGTTCCATGTTGGCTCTGATGAAGCTTTCCGGATAGCCGTTCTCCTTTAGCACTAAGCGAATTCACTCTAGTTATTTCGCAAGCATGTCATTCGAGCAGATATGTTCAGCTCGGCTCACTAGGGAATTTATCAAGTTTCGTTTAAACCTAAGTGGCACGAAGCTGTAGAAGTTTGTGTACTGCCCATTCCACGTACTTTTCCTATAGACGCAGCGCTGTAGCGCACCCCCATCCAGTCTTTTCATGGTGACACCGAGGATATGAAAGCGACTGTTTTCCTCAACTTCGCAGGTGAACTTTATTGCTGGATGGCCTTGGTTGAACGTGTTTGTTAGTTCCTCGATACTTCGAGACGACTGAAGCAAGACAAAAATGTCGTCCAAGTAACGGCAATATAAACCGAGACTTGAGATCGTTTGCTTTAGCTTTCCCTGCTCCAGCATGCCCATGAAGACATCGGCAAGGAACGGACCCAGTGGGGATCCCATCGCACTGTCGGTATAATTCGCCGTTGCATAGAAACTGAACATTGAACGTGCATCTGAGCAATAGTTCCTTTAGGATCACCGTGGGCATGCCAACATTAATGTGGTTTGCATCAACATACTCACAGATGTAGTTTATAGTCTCAACTAATGGTACGTTGGTGAAGAGTGAAGTAACGTCGAGGGAGCACATGGTTAAATTGGAAACATTTACATCACGCACGATATCCACAAACTCAAAACTATCCTTCACACTATGCACAACAATTCGCTCTCGAATAGGCGTAAGAATCAAAACCAGCCACCGATCAATCGAGTGATATGGGGAGCTTTTCATATCCAAGACGGGACGAAGGGGGACGTTAGACTTGTGAGTTTTTGGTAGCCCATATAGCCTTGGAATAACCGTTCCTACCGGCCGAAGTTGTTCATAAGTGGCTTCGTCGATGTAACCATCCTTTCGAAGCCGTTTAAGACAGTTGCAAAGTTGAGTTTCAATCTGTTTTGTTTTGTCTTTCTACCTTTGTCTTCATTTTATACGCCCTTACCTCGCTCAGTGACTGTTCAAACACGCAACACAAGGTTTGCGACTCGGGACCATTTTCTGATTAGTGCGAACAACGCCCGCCGTCAGTTACTCATTG
The DNA here is from genome assembly GCA_944474145.2 of Dicrocoelium dendriticum. Lineage (NCBI taxonomy): Eukaryota > Metazoa > Platyhelminthes > Trematoda > Plagiorchiida > Dicrocoeliidae > Dicrocoelium > Dicrocoelium dendriticum. The sequence continues at coordinate 125,436,695 of OX104064.1, forward strand.
ATCGTACTTCTTTTAGGTTTAACAGAGCAGCCTTGTTGAATGTTGGCGCACTGGAATCGTCCAGGTTGGAATCACAAGGCGTTGCAGTGGATTACGTTACACAAATTGAGGACTCCATCCCGAGCGAATCAAAGCGTCTATGTCCCCCACCGACGGACTATCTCGTTTTTCATGACGTCGATCTGTTGCCCATGGACAAGGCGCTTCAGTACTCTTGGCCGTCCGCCACAGGACCATACCATCTCATTCCAAAGTGGCTACATCCACGGTATAAACGCCTGAAGACCTACTTTGGAGGTGCTGTTATCCTTCGGCGGGAAATCTTCAATCGACTGAATGGGTTCTCTAACTCATTTTGGGGTTGGGGTTTAGAGGATGACGAATTTCGCCTGCGAGTTTTACGTTCTGGTCTAAAGGTAGGTCTGTGCTTCTAAACCACTATAACCTTCAGGCCTACGAAATGTTGTTAAAACTGATCATCACCTTTTGTGTGTCTCCCGCAGATCTTTAGTTACAGCGCTTCTGTTGGAATATTCAGCTGGCTAACTTCTGTATTGTTTTTCTACGTTTTCCCACATTTCTTTCATTTTAGATTTCTAATCCTGTTGGAGTCGTGCTCGGAATGAATGCTTTCCGTATCATCCACGACGAAAAGAAGCATTTCCGGGACACAGCTACTTATTATCACCCCGAGATTGTAAGTTGCATCATGAGAAACTGGCCAATTATGTCTTCCTCATTTTGTGGCCATAATACCTATATCTCAATGGTGTTAGTCACGGACCCTAATGGTGTTCGTTCTGTCATATTGAACACTCAACACCTATCCGCGCGAAGTTCCCTACAAAGTGACGAAATCTACATCTGCCGTCGTTATTCGCTGTATATAGGGTACATATGCGTTATTAAGTCACTTACAGTTCAGATCAGTTACCCAAACTTGTTTCCATCAACAGTGTATTTTCGACTAATTTCATTTGTTGCTGTCCTGCAGATTATTTCCGCTGGACTGTTTAGCTTCGCTTAACATTTCATTCACGGCAAGACAACTGTTTTGGATTCCTATCTTTAGATAACAGCTGTCACTATCAGCAATTGTTGTTACTGAACTGCGCAGACTTAAAAGTTATGATCAACTCGAGCGAAGTACAGTTGATCTTTAGACAGTCCTCGGGGATCGATACCGTGGCCTTCCGCCTTCGTTCAGATAGTATCATGAATCACATGGAGTACATGAGTGGTCAGGCTGAAATCGACATGTCTGTCTATGGGACAGTGTCGATTATACAGTGGGACACAGGACACTCGGCATAATTCGTGTACAGCTTCCAGAAATGAGTCGTCCAGTTCCATTTCCTCACCACACTTCTATATGATCTTCACGTAATAGTTAGGGTGGCCAAAACACAACCTTACATAAAACAGCATCTTTTTCTTTTCCCAATGATCGCTTGTTCGACAATTCGATTGCTACCTAATCCACGAGATTACGCCGCCCGTCATACGTCAGGTGCGCTTTGACAGTCTTAAGTCGTTACGTCCCTCGCCGCTGTCCTTGAGCGTATTTCGGGCAGCTTCGAGTTGTATCAACATGGCACCCATCAAACCACAGTCCGCCGGATGCTGCGACCCTAATGCATTTTGCTAAAACAGACATTTGTGACGTGCATTAGCTTCGAACATCCACCCTGAATTGTGCTTTTCTCAAACGTCAGCTTTTGGCTCTTTTGCAACCCTCTTTCATCAGAGAAATATCCTTTCCTCTGGTAATGGCGGCCTCAACACAGCCAATTACACACTTGAATCAAAGCATTTGCTTATTATCGACGGTGTGCCTGCCTTACTGCTCAACGTGAAGTTAAAATGCAATATGAATGCTGAGATATGTGGCGCGTAGTTTCCGATTACCTTGTGTGCATCGCGGTAAATTTAAACCGAACTCCCATATTTGAGCCATTTTACCTGTTTCGTGCAATATAACACCTTTCAACACAAAGTACTTGTTTCTCTCTTATGCACCCTGGTTATCGATTGAGTTCCATAGTGCCAGACGGTCATTTGCAAAGCACAGTTGGGTTATCATCGTTGTTAGTTGAAAACATCGTATGGTTATCTGCGATAACTGCGTAGCTACACTTGTCCGGAACACGCTGCATCTTTCTTGGTATCGCTAACAAATGTTCTGCGACAAAAGGGTGTCTCGGTATTCTCGTTACCCATCGAGTCAAACATTACAAATGACGGCAACGCGAGATCCTCTTGCTTTCACTTGGGCTCGTGCGACGAAGCCCCTCTTGGAATAGTATCAGATCTCCGGGCCTAAGAGTGAAACGGGAAGCGTTATGATTCCTCTGGTAAATCGGAAATGCACGGTCTGTCTATATAAACGCGTAAATTCCAAGTTGATGGCTTTGAAAATCGTTTCAAGTTACGAGTATCTGACGTGCAAATCTGCAAACATTGAAGAGTTGCACGTATTGTTTTTGCAATGGCCTTGTGTGAGCATCCATCGCAATGAGGCTGGACCTTACCGTGGTGCGATGGTTTGTATGCCTCAGCGATCCATTGAGCTATGTTGGGTGGTGGTTTTGCACCTTCAGAGTCACTCATACCAGATTGGTCAATGGTTAGAGGCCAGACAAACTCAGCCTCCAGGTTGGGGATTGGAATGAGGGTGGCAGCTTATTCCTTAAAACGGACTCCTTGTAGCTCAACGCCAAACCCGCTGCCTTGCGGTCAGGTTTTTGAACCAAAGGCTTTGGTTGAGAACCCTAATCGTTCTCCTGTCTAGGCCTGGGCAACCTGACAGTATCCTGCCCACGCAATACCATGAATATTATCTCAAACAAATTGCTGATGCTCTGGCCACCGCAGAGGATAATCAACGGTGCCCTATCTGCTGCATCGAGCAGGGTGGATAGGGGTTTGGATGCTACTGCTCAAGCCTTCCCGTCTTCTTATTCCCCATCTACGCTTTTTCACACTTACCGTCGCCTTCCAACTTCACTTATATCCCCCCAGTTTTCAACCCCCCGATTCTTGGCCCTCCTCCAACATGCGTTGCTAGGCATTTATCTTCTAATTTCAACTCACATGTGAACGCGGAGCGTCACTACTCTCCTGTTGACAAGCCCATGTCTAACCAAGCGGTACATTCCAGTTCATCGGCTTCCATTTGGAGCCCTCGATCCTCCTCCAGATTGGCATGCCTCAATGTACGCACACTGCTACAAATCGGTCAACAGGCAGCACTTGCCCGAACATTGGAGACCCTCTCAACCGATATCCACTGTTTATCGGAGACCCACCTGCAAGACTCGAGCTCTGTGCTCACTCTGCGATCCCCTTAGGTGACGCAAACAGTATTTTCTCATTGCGTCTTTCCGGTGACGATGAAGCTTCGAGCACCGGCCAAGCTGGTGTTGGCATTGCCCTGAGTCCCCGGGCTGAAGCTGCTCTGGTTGATTGGATTCCAATCAATAGCCGGATGTGTGCGGTCCGATTGGCTGGCTCGTTTAAAGCTTCGAAGTCGCGCGGGACTAATAGATGTCTATTCATCATCGCTGCCTACGCGCCCACAAACTGTAGCGATGATTCGGTAAAGAACGACTTCTACCGCCAACTGACCCAGCTCCTTCGCCACAGAAGAAGCACGGACACTGTTGTGTTGGCGGGGGATATGAACGCATAAGTTGGAAAGTTGTCCACTGATGAAATGCATCTGGGCGGTCAGCACGGTGTAGGCTCCAGTAATGATAACGGTGAGCGGTTACTTCATTTGTGTGAACATGCTCGCTTTTTTCTTGTGAGCACTAATCTCCGACACAGCAACCGCCGGAGGGTGACTTGGCGCCCACCAGCCCCGAACCAGCCTTGGACGCAGATCGATCACATTGCTATTAGTTACCGCTGGAGAGGCTGCATCCAGAATTGTCGCTCGGTTTGGAGCACATGTGTGGACACCGATCATGCACTTGTATGTGCTGACGTGCGGATGCACTTTCGCGGACGCCCACGACGACGCTGTGATCGCATTGACACCAGCCAGCTGACAAAGCCGGCTGTTCTGAATGCGTACGCTGACATGCGAGTTGAACAATCGCTCACTGGAGACAATTGATGGTCACTGGTCACATGTTCGCCAGACCTTACTAGCAGCGGGCAAATCCTCATGTGGTTTGTCTAAATGCCAACATGGACATTGGGTCTCTTCTCGGTCTCTGGAACTTATCGACGCTCGCCGACATATCTAGGCTGGAAGCGAGCACAATGAAACTCGCAAAGAGCTCCGGGCAAAACTCCGCACTAGCCTGAAGAGAGACCGCGAATCTTGGTGGTCTCATCGTGCGTCAGAGATGGAAGTGGCCGCTGCCCTTGGCAACCATCATAAGTTACTCCGTCTAATACGGGAAACGGCCAGCAGGCCTGGTGTTAGCGAAACAATTTGTGATGAGAGTGGACAGCCTATTCACAATTTGTCAAAACGTTTGGAGCGTTGGGCTGAGCAATTTGAAAAGCAATTTAATCGGCTAGAATTGTTCGATTCTTCGCCGGCGAGTGATCGCCCTGCTCCCTGGGCTGTCCCTTTGGATCCACCCTCTCGCTCAGAAGTCGAACGTGAGATCGGACTGTTGAATTTGAACAAAGCCGCGGGACTAGATGATCTTCCCCCTGCCCTCTTCAAATTCAGAGGCTCTGCTCTTGTTGATGCTTTACATGAATTACTAGTGAAACTGTGGGAGCAGGAGACTGTCCCAACCGACTGGAGCCGCTCCGTTATTGTTCCCATCTTCAAAGGCGGCTAGCGCTCGGAATGCGGCAACCATAGAGGAATCAGTCTGATCTCCATCGCCTCCAAATTACTTGTCTACGTAATCCGTCACAAACTGGCTGGCGCCCGTGGAAACCAGATTCGTGAGGAGCAAGCCGGGTTTCGTCGGGGTCGTGGCTGCATCGACCACATCTTCACCTTGCGTCAGTTGTTGGAGCACCGCCACACATATTGGCGGCCCACCGTTGTCGTGTTCCTCGACATCAAAGGTGCCTTCGATTCGGTTGATCGATGTGCCCTTTGGAATTGTCTACTCAGGAAAGGTGTGCCCGAGAAATATGTAAATATTATCCAAGCATTATATGCGCGTAGCACGGGCAGAGTGAGGGCTTACGGCAAGCTGTCGCCACTCTTTAATATCTCCAGCGGTGTGAGACAAGGATGCCCGCTGTCACCTTTCCTCTTCAACTTCGCTATTGACGAAGTCATGGAGTTTGCATTTACAGGACATGACTTGGAAGGTGTGGAGCTACTCCCAGGAGAACGTATTCGTGACTTGGAGTATGCAGATGACATTGCCCTCATCTGTGACAGCTCCCAGACGTGCCAAGCCGCGCTGGACAGATTAGCACTGGCTGTCAGCCGCTTCGGGCTTTGCTTTGCACCACCGAAGTGCAAAGCGTTCCTCCAAGATTGGCAGGGATCGCCTCCTGCGCTGACCCTTGGTGGGGATCAGCTAGAAGTCGTTCAGAAATTCAATTACCTGGGAAGTTGTATCAGCGCCCTTGGGATCGAAGACGAGATCACGAACTGTATAGCGAAAGCTCGGAGTGCTTTTGCTAACCTTCGCCACCTATGGCGGCGGCGCGACATCACTCTCGCCCTGAAGGGTAGAGTGTACAATGCAGCGGTACGTTCGACCTTACTGTACGGTTGCGAAACCTGGCCCCTAAGGTCGGCGGACTTGAAGAGGCTAGCTACGTTCGACCATCGGTGCCTTCGCAGTTTGGCTCACATCTGGTGGGAACACCGCGTGAGTAACGAGCGTGTTCGACGCATTGTTTACGGCCCAGGAAAAGGATCTGAACCGCTCAGCACCGTTATTTCCCGCACCAGGCTCCGATGGCTCGGCCACGTGTTACGCATGCCAGCCCACCGACTCCCGCGACGTGCGTTGTTTGCTCACCGGGGATGTGGGTGGAAGAAGAGGAGAGGTGGCCAAGCGATGACTTGGTCCAGAGGAATGAAGTCCATCACTTCGGAGCTGGCCTCGGTTGGAGCTTCACGGCTTCCTGGTTGGGGTCCAAAAGACGGTGAACACGTTTGGCTGGATACACTTGCTGACATAGCAAGGAGCCGACCTCAGTGGCGTTCCTGCTGTGAGTTTCTTTGTCCCTCCCCATCCTTTTTAGTCTCCCCCTCCATCCACGATCTCATTTACTAGGGTAAAGCATAATTTTTTTTTAAATTTTCTTTTTGCCTAGTAGCTGGCTGGAAGCTTACCGGAAAGATGCCTATCCGTTGCTGGTAGCTCAGCTGGTATGCAACTGTTGTATCTTTTTTTCCTGTGTATTGTGTTATATGTATGTATGTTTGTATGCTGAGGCTGATGTTGCATTCTTAATGCTTCTTCACCGCAGTTGGGCTAAATCAACTTACACTTAAACTAAGTCTTTTTAAGCTGGATAAATTTCATTCCGCTTTATTTGGTTTGTTCTGCCTCCCTGAATAATGTTCTATTAACTGGCCACGTTGCTTACACTAATTGCGCTTATCTTCGGTAATTTCGTTGCGTTTGTAGCATTTTAAGTAACTTGTGGACATTTCTTACTTATCACGGATTTTTTGCTGACCAACTTACTTCATATGGTAATTTAGCGAAGAGTTATGCCACCGTATCTGTATGCATTATTGGATTTATTTTATTTCAGCTTGTCGTTTAAAGTGAATGGCTGTTGTTTGATATCCCTGGTGTGGTTGCGCTTGATGTGTACGTTGACAAGGTGCCTACCTGTCTATTACCCACTACCTCGTCCATACTGGCTCCAGGAGACAGTTGGCCGTTGCTGGAGGGGACGGGGTGCACGGTTCTTGTGGCCGTGCTAGGCTCAAAGAGCGGTTCCATGCACTCAGTGTGGAGCGGACTACGGTCCAGCCACCGCCTTGTGTGCGCTGATTCCCCAAATACAGCGTGCTTGTGTTTGCCTGTGAAGGAGTGTGGGCCGGCTCCGTTGATGAAACGTGGTTCCCATCCGCATGCCTCCCGGTCTTATTCCTTCGGGTTTACAATGGATATGGGGTATGTGGTTGGAGCTGTGGGTGGTGCAGCGCAAGCCATCCATGGTCCCTCTGTAGGCGCAGGCGTCCTGTGGCTTGCCACAGTGACAGGCAAATCCGAAACCGGATGCCGCCAATCATATATTCGGTTTGCACTGAGTGCGAGTGATATAGCAACTTGGACGCATCCACGGAGTGGTCACGCTCACCTGCTCGACTATGTCATCGTACGTCAGCGTGATATGCGTGAAGTGCGTATGACACGTGTACTGCGTGGAGCTGAGTGTGGCACTGATCACAAATAGGTTCGGACCAAACTGTACATATATTTTCGTAAATCGATGTATTGCACTCCCGCCGTGAATCGGCGTAAATTTACCATTCTCTCCCTCGGTACTGTGGCGAAACGTACTGAGCTGGAGAAGGCGATGGCTGCACGCCTGTGTGGTGATGTGGACTGTATAGCCACAGTGGGCGACCTGTGGCACCACATTCGCGACCGGGTGACAGCTGCTGCGGAGGAGACCATCGGCGAGCAAACTGTAAGCGGCCTGATTGGTTTGATGACAACAATGTGACGATTGACGCATTGGTGTCAGAGAAGAATGCAGCATTTGCTGCACACGTCGCAGACCCCAGTGACTTGGGGAAGAGTAGTCAGTTTCGCAAACTTCGACGGCGACTGACCCGAGAGCTCCGTCGCATTAAAAATGCATGGTGGACGGAGAAGGCGAAGCAGATGGAATGCTACGCCGAACGCCGCCAACACAAGGAATTCTTTGACTCCTTGAAGGCGGTGTATGGACCGAGATTGGAGCCGCTGAGGACACTGATCGATGGTAGTTCAGGCGCTACCTGCACCCAGACTGCAGACATAATGCAGAACTGGCGGAAACACTTTGACTGTCTCTTGAACAACCGTTCAGAGATCGACTGGCCTACATTGAACGGCCTGAAGCAGCACGATGTGAAGGCGGATCTGGCGGATACGCCGACACTGGATGAGACGCAGAGAGCACTTGCTCAGCTGCGAAACGGCAAATGTGCCGGAGGTGACGGGATCCCACCTGAAGTATTGAAACACGGTGGACCCGCGTTGTTGGCTGCGCTGCACCACTTGGTGCAACGCGTGTGGATTGAGGAGAAGGTGCCTGCTGAGCTGAAGGATGCCCTTGTGCTACCACTGTACAAGGGCAAAGGTAGCAAGCAATGTTGCACGAATTATCGTGGCATCAACTTGCTGAGTTGTGTGGGCAAAGTGATTGCCCGAATCCTGCTCAACCGTCTCGTCAGTCAGGTTGTGGAACCTAACGTGGCGGAAGAGCAATGTGGATTCGGTTCGGGTCGCAGCACTTTAGATATGGTGTTTGCGGCTCGTCAGTTGCAGGAGAAGTGCAGAGAACGACACCAGCCATTGTACTCGCTTTTTGTTGATTTCACCAAAGCATTTGATACGGTGAACCGCGAGGCATTGTGGCTGGTGTTGGGTAAGTTTGGTTGCCCGTGTAAGTTTGTAAGCTTAATTGAATGTCTGCACAGTGGTATGCGAGCGCGGGTGCAGCTGAGTGGAGAGACCTCGGATGACTTTGCAGTTGTCTCTGGTGTGAAGCAAGGCTGTGTCTTAGCTCCTGCCCTGTTTAATATCTATCTTCATGCAATGTTGTCTTGTGCTTTTGATGCCGCTTGTGCTTAGGGTGTTCGTGTGGAGCACCATATTGATGGTGGGTTGCTGAACATCCGTCGTTTCGGTGCGAGAACTCTAGTCTGTGAGACAACTATCCGTATGTTGCTGTTTGCTGACGACTGTGCGTTGTTTTCACACAGCCCGGATGAGTTGCAGCACATGACTAGTGCTCTGGCTTCGACAGCGGCCAAATTCGGGCTCACCATCAACACAAGCAAAACTGTCTGTCTCTTTCAGCCTTCACCAGAGGTGCAATCCTCAATATTGCCGCAAATCAGCATTGGTGCTGAAGTATTGGAAACCACCTCCCGCTTCTGCTACCTTGGGAGTGTGATGTCGACTGATCAGCAGCTACACGTTGAGTTGCGTATTCGCGTGTCGAAGGCAGCGGCGGCATTCGGGAAGCTAGAGTACCGAGTGTGGAACAACCATCAGCTTAGCATTGGCACGAAGCTGATGGTGTACAAATCCATGGTACTGTCCGTTCTTCTATACGGCAGTGAAACGTGGACGATGTACCGTCGGGATGTGCGATATCTCGAGCGGTTCCATCAGCAGTGTCTGCGACGAATTTTGCGGATCGGCTGGGGCGACAGAGTTGCAGACACGGAAGTTTTGCGCCGAAGTGGGATGTATGCAGTGGACTGCATACTTTTACTGCGACACCTGAGATGGCTCGGTCATGTGAGCCGTATGGATTCGGCGCGGATACCGAAACAACTTTTATACGGTCAGCTGAGTATAGGGAAGCGGCATGCTGGGAAACCAAAGTTACGTTACCAGGACATGATTAAAGTGAGCCTCACACGTTCTAATCTTGATTGCAGATCATGGGAATCGAAGGCGGTTGATCGTGGTGCATGGCGCGATCTAATCACGAAGGCAGTTGCTGAAGTGCGGGAGAAAGCCCTCATGCATGCAGAGAAGAAGCGGCAAGTGCGGAAGCGGCAAGCACCGATGAATTGTACTCCATCGACATCGAGCGCATGGTGCTGTAGAACATGCGGTCGCGAGTGCCTTAGTCAGGCAGGCCTAGTGAGCCATGAGAGAGGTCACTCGGGACCACTGCCGAAGCGACGACGGGTCCCGCAGTGAACGTAGGCAGCACCGGCGCAGCGTTTGTAGGCACGCTGAATTCGATTTACTAACCGCATGCTTGCATGCTAAGTCTCTTTATTTCAGGTGGTGCGTTTTCGGTTCTGTCCTAATGCCTTTCTCTCTCATATAAATGTCTAGTGGGACTTGAGCTAGGCCCTTTGGGGTCACTACAGAAGCGACGACGGGTCCTGCAGAGAATTACGGCGAGCCGGCGCAGCGTTTGTAGGCACGCTGAATTCGATTTACTAACCGCGTACTTGCATGCTAAGTCTCTTTATTTCAAGTGGTGGGTTTACAGTTTTTACCTTAATGCTTTTCTTTCTCATACAAATATCTCCCTGTACTCTATTCCATTAACTTGCACACATCGCGTAAGCCAATTGTATTCGATTTCCTTAGCATATTTTTGTTCGTGGCATTCCGTGAACTATATTTCCTGACCTCGTGCACTTAGCTAGGATTTGTTTGTAAACAACTTATTACATATGTTATTTAATTAAGGTCTATATCACCGTTTCCTTATGCATTAATCGAGTTTTTCTCTTTTCTCTCTCTCTCTCTCAAGTGATTGGCTGTTGTTTGATATCCCCGGTGTGGCTGCGCTTGATGTGCATGTTGACAAGGTGCCTACCTGTCTATTACCCACTACCTCGTCCATACTGGCTCCAGGAGACAGTTGGCCGTTGCTGGAGGGGACGGGGTGCACGGTCCTTGTGGCCGTGTTAGGCTCGAAGAGTGGTTCCATGCACTCAGTGTGGAGCGGACTACGGTCAGCCACCGCCTTGTGTGCGCTTGATTCCCCAAATACAGTGTGCTTGTGTTTGCCTGTGAAGGAGTGTGGGCCGGCTCCGTTGATGAAACGTGGCTCCCATCCGCATGCCTCCCGGTCTTATTCCTTCGGGTTTACACTGGATATGGGGTGTGTGGTTGGAGCTGTGGGTGGTGCAGCGCAAGCCATCCATGGTCCCTCTGTAGGCGCAGGCGTCCTGTGGCTTGCCACAGTGACAGGCAAATCCGAAACCGGATGCCGCCAACCATGTATATCTTTCATGTATTGCGACACAATAGCGGAGGTGTTTTCCCACATCTAGCTGATGTGTATAATGATGATGATGTGTGAGCATACGAGACGAAAAATTAAAATTGTTTGACGCCAGTGCAGCCTGGTAATCTTTCAACACTAGTAATCCAGCGGTAGTAAAGGGCAATGGTCCCCATGATCTTCACAATGGAGGAACTAGGTCTTGTCAGACCACGCTGAGTGGTCCAAATCAGAAGATGGTTATCCTGCAGCAAGTGACAAAAGCGTCATCAGTAGGCCGTCACACCGTACCTATGCTTCGCCGCCACGCGACAACTGCAGTTGCGCTGGCATATCGCGAAGTTGCCCGCATCTACACGGATTCGAACCGGGGATATCCGGGCTACAAGAAAGGCGCTTAATCCTTTTGGCCAACGGCCGACAAGTATCTCGTGGCTGTATTGCTCGGATTAAATTAAAGTACATATCTCATGCAATTTGCGGCGATTTAACCGCCTAATTTCTGCAGATATAGAAGATTAGGATCAACGGAAAACCAAATTTTCACAGTGAAGACAAAGTCAGAGGCGAAGTAGCATCGTTTAATGTGCTTACCTTTTGTCCTACATGAAGGGGCGTACTGCACCAGGGAAATTTACGCTACTGCGGTGTCTTAGTAAAAACACATAAAGAGATAGAAACGCGACAAACAAATGTAATATTATGCAATATCTTTGCAAAACTTGTCGTAAGTTTCCTTCAAAATAACATACGACGCCATGTAACGCTCCTCGTTGTCCCGGCAAGCAGCTTTCCATCTGTGGATCGAAAAGAGACGTCTATGTAATATTTGTTTATAATAGACGACTAACGTAGCCGGAATAAGATGGAAGTTAGGGAGATCGGAAGTGGAGCAATATCCGTCTAAGTACAGAAACACGCAATGTTGCGGAGCTGTATTTAACAAGCAGGTTTTATTGACCCGATCATCTACGGAACGAATATATCACGCACACCGGAACTGTGATGACAACGTAAGTGAGAAGACCGAAGTTCCCTTACAGCTGATGTATTTTGTCGCGAATGACGATGATTATCTGTTACGCGCCACCGCTACTGGCATAATGGAGCACAGATGTTTCCGAAAAACAATCACTAACTTAATTGAACCATGGACTGCATCTCGGAACTGAAAATGTAAGCTTATGGGGGCAATTTAAAATCCTGCTCTCTCACATGTTAAAGGCTCTATGCAGCGCAAAAGCCGTTGTACATCATCTAAACTGGTCAAATGAATTTCAAATTCAGCCCAGGTAAACAACTATGATCCGGGCACCGACGCGTCGGATCTAGTCGGCATGATACAGCTACCCAGAATAACAACAAATAACAACCACAGTAAGAAAATGAGGTAGAAGACAAATAGAGCACGTAAAATGGAACTAAATAAGTGTGTTAAACTAATCGGGATGAAATGGTACAAGAAACCGAATACAGGAACGCCAATGGCCGCACGACTATGCCATATCTGATACAATCTACAACTCTTAGTATGGACTTTCCGGAGCCTCATCCACGAAACAACATGTACCAATCTGACCAAGACTCCCGTCAATTTCTTCATGCTTTTGTACCATGCCATGGATTGTCAACGAACTTTCGCCCAACTTGGTGCGGACACGGCGTATAATGCATTTGAGGTAGGTGATCAACGTAAGCGATTACGATTTAGCAAACAATCAAGAGATATCAGAAAGTTTTTTGCCGAAAACCAACTGGTGGACCTCAACATTGTTCCCCCGGTGTTCCCACTAAACGCGAGCAATACTCCGCAAGCATCTATGGTCAAATACGGCCAATCGTCTGATGACCTCACTGCGAATTGATCAGATCTCTGATCCATACAATACGAATGGCATTATCGCAGCATTGTACACCCTACCTTCCACCGACAAGCTGATATCCGCCATCTACATTGATGGTGGAGCCTCCGGAAAGTCACACAGGCCTTGCTGATACTCGAAGCAATCTCCTCAGTGATATGACCACTAGTAGTGGCACAGTTACCAAAGTAAGTGAACCGATCCGCCACTTTCAGTGACTGTTCGAAAATAGCTAAAACCGGTGTGTCGGCCCAGTCTTGCAACAGTACTTTACACTCTAAAGGCGCAAAATACATGCCGAAGCATGCAACACAACGCACAAGTTTGTGCAGTAGTATTTGCATAGCCGCTGTGTCAGGTCCAAGGAGGGCTGTGTCGCCCAAATACTCAATGTTTGTTAATTCGTCACCTAGTAAAATTTCCACTAGGGTAGAGTCTGAAATGACTGAGTTCTTCATGATCATTTCAATCACAGGAAAGAAGATAAAGTACAACCCTGCCGTGGGGAAATCATAACACAGTTTCTCGTAGACCTCTATCCAGCCTCTGGAGTCACGGTAGTGACTTCAGAGTCTAAAGGAGTTTTCTAGGCACTCTCTTCAAGGATAAACAGTGTCACATGCTCGCACCATCAACAGAGTCGAAAGCGGCTTTCGAGTCAAGGAAAAGCATCATATCCAGTCGTCTGGTAATGTGTCTGAACTAGTATAAGATAGGGAATAAATATGTGGTCGTCGGATCCACGAAATCCCGTATGATTTGACTCTTACGAGAACAAGTAAGCCATCCAAGAATAATAGCCGTGAGGAGGCAGTGGAAATAAGACTAATGCATCGATGATTTTCGCATGAATTTCGTTGACAGTCGCCAGTCTGAAAGCATCTTTTCAGTGTCCTAAATGCTGTTCAGTAGAGTGGCAGATGTAGTGAACAGAATCGCCTCCCGCTTTAAAGAAAATGGTGAAGGTTCTCAAGTCCAGAAAACGTTTTTCGTTTTAACACGGCAAACGCTTCCAAAGTAGGAGGAGTGACATCAACTTGTCACGTCAGCTCATGTGACGTAGCAAAGTACAGTGTTCCAGCAGACATGCTGAGAATGAGACAGTTGGCTATTGTCCAACAATCTGAAGGTTTTTACCAGACTCTTCATGGTAATGAACGATATGGTCAATTTGGGCTCAGGTCATCAAGGACACTAGGTGACAAGATGCGAACGTTGGTGTTGAAGAGTAGCTGTGTTAATATTATGGTCCGCACCGAGTTATAGAAACCGATCGCCATCTTATATTTCCCGCGCATCAACCGAGAAACGACTTCCAAGGTGTTGTTCAGAGTCCACTCGACCATTCATGTTCTCAGCAGCAATTAGAATTTCTTGCTATGCAAAGAAGAGATGAGATTTTGCGATACAGGGGCATAGACAAAAGCGACGGAAAAGCGCCTCATCTTCATACAGTGCTTAATACCCATAATAGAGATACAAACTAAAAGTCTTACGCATGCTACTGCATCCGGTCGGGTAGATTTCCTGAGGGCGATACTACAAATAACGAGTTATTGGTTCAGTATCGCTAAGGACCCGAAGAGTAGTCGCTTCCGTCAATATAGAACTAGGGAGTCGAATAGTCATTACGACGCTGTTATGTGGTATGCGTGTTTCGGAGACAGCCCGTTGGACTGACTCAGATTTCGAAAGAAAAACCAAGTAACGTGGACTGAAGCCCTTGATTTGAAAAACGATTTAACCAGTTACGAAGTAAATGGTACTTTATTGTTCAACATAGTGGGAAAAAGGTTGTTGTGTAAGAAAAAGATAAGAAACCATATTGGCGACGCGGTTGTGTGGACACCTGATGGTCTGCGGCTACTCATTCAGAGGGAGGGTTTTGTTAGAAGGGCCCCGCATTCGACCTTCGACAGTCAAGCTAAAAAGGTAGTGTGCAGTATTCTCACATCTAGCCGTTACTATTCTATTCTGATTACTTCCCACTATTCTTTCTTAACTCTGTTCTCTGACGACGCGAATCGTGACATGAATCTACAGCAATTCAGTGCCCTGGGAATAGTCGTTTAACTGAACTGATTTGAGTGGTCCTATTACCACTAAGCATGCATTCAGCTTTATTCCGGATGTACGGCGGAATGTATGGCAGGGATCGGCATGCAATGAATCTTCCTAAAATTGTATGCAAACCGACGCTGACATTGGTACATAACTACTCAGTTCGTTTCCCATGTCAATGTGGGATGTGTTTTACGCATCACAACTGCACATCTGTAATCGACAGGATTAAACGTTTGTGCTATAACCCGGAGGTCACCGGCACGAGTCCGCGTAGATGCGATCGACCTCGGGCGACAGTTGGTGCTCGCGTGGCAGCGAAGGGTTGGTACGGTGTGCCAGCGTAGAGTCAATGCTTTTTTGATTTTTCTACCCTCACAGATATGTTTGGATAAGCGGCAACGCAACAGGAGCGTTTTTCTGACGGTGCTGCGTCTCAATCATGGATATTTTTCGCCAATCATGGTTATTTGGTAGAAAGTTTGGATGAACGGTAGGGAATGAACAACCCGTTAGTATTGACAGTGATCTTGTAAGGCCGCATCATAAGATAAAGATAATGAGTACGGAGTCTGGAGTTAGTCGACGAGTTTGCTGAGTAATAAAAGCCGGCACTTGACAGGATCAGCAGATAGATGGAGCGCGCTTTATACGCCGTGGAAATGGGCCATCTGTAAAAGCCATGCGCCGTTTGGAGACCGATGAGTGTTTGAACTGGTCCCAGATAACGGACTGTCCCGAGGATGTTAGAGGTTCATTTTACACGTTTATCAACTTTTCCGAAATCTAGCATAGGTGGAATTGACGGACTTACTTTTGCCTAATTTCTCTCCACCTTGCAATGTGCTGCTCCAGCAATCCTTCAGGTGACATTTCCTTGGGAGGATCCTATAAGTAGTATCAGGTAGCATAAAGCAGGCACATACATCAACATTAATCAGAAACGGTTGTCCGTCCGAGGGTAGCGGAGTCGGTATTCTTATATCGTTATCGGTCAGACCGTCATTCGGTTTGGGCAGAGCATAATGACAATCGGCCAATTGGTCAGGATTCTGAAATAGGAAGCATAAATGCGTCAGCCTGCGAAACGACCCCTAGATGATGGTGACTAGGCCCCGTGGAATGCGTAAGCAAGAATTTTATTCTTCGAATACAGGTAGCAATTTGAGTGGTTTAATGTGGTCAATAAAAAATGTAACCTTTACTGTTAAAAGAAATGATTTATACTTTGCAATGCAGTGGCTCTGCCTAGCTTCACAGCACCGACAGGCGACAAATAATAAATCCAAGGTAATTCCAGTAGAATGAATAGATAGTGTTAAGTAAAAAAATATAGGTGGCTGCGTGCGCCATCGAGTGTACTTTTAAATATGGCTAGTGTAGGTGCAGAAACAACCGATTCGGGGAGAGCGTTCCATTGGTGATATATATATATATATATATATATATATATATATATATATATATATATATAGTGTAAACCTAAAGGAATGAGCGTCTCATCAACGGAGTCGGCCCACATTTCTTCGACATGTACAGCAGTAGCATCCCAGTCTACCTAATCTGGGAAGTACGCGTACCAGATACACACAATAGAAAGAAGGCATCAGCAGTACGCCGGTACGCAGTACCATTGCTTCGAGGTCGCACAAGCACCACCAGCTGCACGCGGGCTAAGGATACTGCGAGGGCCACCCGCGGCCTCGGAATACAACGCAGGCTTGTGATCTTTAAGGCTAAGGGCCGGTAAATGTAAAAAAAGCGTGCCGTAATCCGCTCCACCCTATATTAAACCACTCTTTGAGCCTAGCACGATTACGAAGGGTGTACCTCGTCTCACTCAACAACGATCGACAGTCTCCTGGACCCAGCAATCGAGATGGAGGGCGTTAGACAGCTAGGCGCCTTGTCAACTTTCACATCATGCGCAGCCACACCGGATATATCAATCGACAACCAGCCCCCGAAATGCAAGAAACAGCACACAGGCACACGTACCACATCAAACGCCTTAGTGGCCTGGGCAGGTAAATCGAATGGAAGCTGATGCAGCATACTTAGGAGCGCTGCGCTGATGATGATGAGACACTACAATCGAACAGTTATCCGACGCAGTTTATAAGGCGCATTAGCGACATAGGCAAACGAGATCGTGTACAGACCATTTAGGGGGGCTGGGATGGAAGGATGTTGTGTTTCCTTTCAGAGATTTCGAACGTAAAGCTAACGTTAGAACGCCTTTACGCACATAAGCTGTTCCGAAGTTCCAGACCGCACAGTATCCTATCAAAATCCCTCAGCAAAATCATCGATTCCTATGCAGCCTGGAACATATGTTGTGGTGTAAAAACGTTGTTGTGCCCAGTAGATTCCCGATGCTGTCCACATTATTGAGTCGTGTAGACGCTCGACCCAAGGACATGTCGATTGTGCGCGAGTTGGCTCTCATAGATCAATCAGTCTTATCAATGCACATGTGAAGGCCAGGCGGGATGGTTGCTATCGCTAAATCAGCTTTGCTGGACCAATCAGCCATCGACATCTATCAATCAATATCAGCCCGCATGACGCGACATTTCGAGAAACCCGTGCCCGAAATGATCACACGCTGGCCTCGTATTCCGGAGGTCACAGGTCAGAGTATGCGTAGGGAACCGGGCGATCATCGCAGTATCATTAGCCGACGTGAGCTGTTGGTGGTTGTGTGGCAGCATGGCGTCGATAAAGCGTACAATGCGCACTGCTGATGCTTTGCTGTGAAGAAATTCTACAATACGCTGCACGTCCGCTGCTTCAAACTTGTGACAAACCACAAGCATTTGCTGGTTAACTCTGGTTGGAAAAAGAGCATCCCGGCCTACACAGCCAATCGGCTCTCACTTTAATGGAGGTATGGTTTCGAGATCTACTACCAGCCAACATTTTCCATGGAGATGCACTGTCGCGACTCATTGATTCCCATCAGCAAGAACACGAGATCACAGTCATCGCCTCGGTCGAGATAGAACCTGACGTCAAATTTCTGGTAAGGTCGTGTAATGCACACGACCTACCAGTTACCGCAGAAGCCGCAAAGATTGAACCGCTTCGTTACCCAGTACTCAAGGTCACACAGTTCCACCGAATCAGTTGGCCACGTTCGTGTTCATTAGCCGAGCTACAGCAGTAATTCCAGAGGAGACATCCACTCTCCATTGTGGATAGTTGTCATCCCTAAGGCCCTACAAAAGCGCGTACTTCGGCAGTTCCATGCTGGGCATCCTGGGATCAACCGGACGAAGGCGCTTACCCGCTATCATGTGTACTGCCCTTTCATAGACTAGCATCTGCAAAAGCGGGCTAAACGCTACCAAAAGTGTTCCAAAGTCCTAAAAGCGCCATAAAAATGGAGCTCCATTCCTGGTCAAAACCCACGGAACAAGGGTACCGTAGCCAAATCGATTTGAGAGGATCGATCAACGGCCGAAGTTTCCTCATTGTAGCCGATTCCTACAGCAAATGGCGTGAAGTATTTCTCATGGGTAGACAAACAGCCAATGTTACTTTATCAAGAATGCGCCAAATCTTCAGCATGTTCAGCTGTCCAGAGACATTTGTAATCGACGGCACGCAATTTAAATTGGCACGTAATGCACCGTCCAGCACATTCACTCACCGCCTATTCACCTACAGTCAAACGGCCAGGCAGAGAGAGGATCGTGGATACGTTCAAGTGACCTGTCCTCAAATCAAAAGGCACGCATAGAGGTGATCGACCAGTTCTTCTTCCTGTACTCATCAACACCGATTCCACATGCACCGGACGGTTTTGCTATCACAAGCTATGGTGAACAGAAAGTTGTGTATGCCCTTCGATGCCATTAGACTGCGCTCAGAACTCTGTTGATGAAAGGAACGGCAGATTGGAACAGTATTTTAACCCACGGCATGGACCAAAAAATGATCGTTCATGTGTAGGGTCAGATAGTGCTAGTAGGTGACTATCGGGAAGGTCACGCAAAGTTGACGCCCGGCACGGTCAAGATCAAGCGCGAAAATGTCATTTATGGTGAGCAGGTGGGGACGCAGATCTGGGCCTACCATGCAAACAAATTACAGTCAACGCTGTACCAACCAGAAGAAGCAAAACCTGCCGATCTCCCGTCCGACTTGTGGGTAGAAAGCTTCAAATTGGCAAAGGAGCCTGTGAATGACTGCTGTCATTCGACAAAGGAATCCTGGCCACAGAACATGCTTTTCTAAAGCTGAGAGACACAGAACATCGCGCAGAGGCTACAAATCAATTCCAGACTCTCGTCATACACCACAGATGCCGTCTCAAGAGGGGTGTCTGGGAGACAAGAATTTCCCAAGAATAAACATCATTTCAGCGATTAATCGATTGTTCACTAATGAATAGTGGGAATTTGAATGTAACTTTAGATCTAGTTCGTCGCAGTCCCTTCACATTTTAACCCAAAATCCGTCCGTGTAGCTTCTAAGTGCTGTGTCGTACACAGTCGTTATGCGGAAAGTCGTGGCTCTGAGGCCCTAAATTACCTGCGAGCTCTATCGACCAGCATACCCTTGATTGCCCTACATGCCAACACCCGCGGGAATCGTTCAAAATCATTAACCGACAGAGCACTGCTCATCTGCGTCAGTTTGCAGAGGCTTCAGCGATTCGTCAGCCGAAACCCAAGTTATGTAAGCAGACGGAGTTTATAACGCTCGCCTTGCACTTGTGAGGTTACCGATTAGCTTTCTTTAAACAAAACGATCTCACTCATTGACTCACTGTTGTGTGTGTAACATACTGATTTCACAGACTGTCTGTACACTTATGATGAGGAGACACGAGATAGCTTAATTTCAAGTACTTTGTTGGAGTGTTGTTTTTTCCTGCTATTTGTGAAGAGAAAATCCTGTATGCTCTGCCCTTTCATACGTGATCCTAGTTGAAAGGATCTTTTTACCTACAAATTTCTAATCACAACCAAATCAGAAGTCAACCTGGAAGCAAAAGCGTGTCGGAAGAGCAGCTTGCAGAAACGGGTACAATCACAAGTATGTTCGTGTTTCAAAACAGCTGGACTAGCTGCCCTGATTGACAGTTTAGTTCCGCAAGCCAACTGGAAGGTAGTTACGCGCCTTATGTAGCGGATGCTAATGCGGCTGAAGCGACTTGGTGCCTCTGATACATACTATGGACTTAAATTGCTTTCAAAAACTTGAAACACGGAGTCCCCTTCAGCCGCTTCATCATAGCAGAAAGACGGGTTGCGATATGTCAACATTTCGTTTGTTCTCGTCAACCCGTGTTGTGTGCACAAAAACTTTTGAGGCGATCAATCAGGTTACCTTGGTCTTGATAGGGACATGTTGATCGGTGTTGTTAACTGATCCACACAATTCCGTGTATCTGTTCCGCTTGCGACTGATGAGAACAATCGAAATATTGACATTACCTGTCTGCTCTTCCCAATGAAATAATGGGTCCTCATGGGAGATATTACTTTATCCCGGTCAATAGATATCAGACGTAAAAGCCTCCATTAACGCAGTTGGCCGTGTCGCTTTGTGTTGATCCTTCTCAACAAAGGCGTGCAGGAATTTCGTCTCATTGCGTTTTAATGTTGGTCGTGCACGAGTCTGTGGGAAAACGTCACCACTAAGGCAATAAGCGTTTGCCATGGCTGCGAAATCGCACCATTTCTCTTATCTGAACATGAATTACTGTACACTCTTCAGGAAAAAGGACCACATTGAATGACTGAACGACGAGCGTAAAGAGTGCGGAGAACAACTGCTAGCAGTGCTACAGGATTAAGCAGACATCCCAGAAGTCCTCACCTTTCCGGTGCAGCAAGTGGAAAGTGTCGAACGATTCAATGAACTAACCACGTGTGTCAATCATGGTAAAGTACCGAAGAGGCTGTTGTATAAATCCTTAAGATTTGAAACCCCGAGGTCTCAAGCCATCGATCTGATACGGAGTGCGATCAGCGCTACCGCTGATAGCTGAATACTGAGAAAAGAGAGCAAGAAGATAAAAATCCGTGTTGCCTCATCGTAGGTGGATCAGGCACATGCGCGGAATCACGTCGCTGAATCCTGCGCGATGGAAGCATATTGCAGCTGCATTACATCTTATCAGGGTGCGATACGCTCCCTATCATCATCATCATACACGTTAGCTAGAGGGGGAACACCTCAGCTACTGCGCCGCAATAAATAGAAGAAAAAAGGAGAAAAATGCAACTGGTGCAAGCTGGCTGTGCTACCGGTAACGGATGGGCATCGTTCCGATAAGCTACCAGCCGGCTGCTGTGCACCAAAAAAATTACTATGCAAAATCATATAAGGCTAAATAATGAGATCGTGGTTGGAGGGGGAGGCTAAGAGGGATGGGGTGGGACAAAGAAACTCACAGCACGAACGACAGTGAGGTCAACTCCTAGCCATATCAGCAAGTGTGTTCAACCAAACGTGTTCATCGTCTTTCGGACCCCAACCAGGGAGCCGAGACGCTCCAACCGAGGCCAGCTCAGAAGTGAGGGCCTTCATTCCTCCCGACCAAGTCATCGCTTGGCCAACCCTCCTCTTCTTCCATCCACAACCCCGGCGCGCAAACAACACACGTCGCGGGAGTCGGTGGGCTGGCATGCGTAACACGTGGCCGAGCCATCGGAGCCTGGTGCGTGAAACAACGGTGTTGAGCGGTTCAGTTCCTTTTCCTGTGCCTTAAACAAGGCGTCGAACACGCTCGTTGCTCACGCAGTATTCACACAAGATGTGAGCTAAACTACGAAGGCACCGGTGGTCGAACGTAACTAGCCTCTTCATGTCCGCTGCTTTAAGCGGCCAGGTTTCACAACCGTACAATAGGGTCGAACGTACTGCTGCATTGTACACTCTACCCTTCAGGTCGAGTGATGTCGCGCCGGCGCCATAAGTGGCGAAGGTTAGCAAAAGCGCCCCGAGCTTTTGCTATACGATTCGTGAGTTCATCTTCAATCCCACGGGCGCTGATACAACTTCCCAGGTAGTTGAATTTTTGAACGACTTCTAGCTGATCCCCACCAAGAGTCAGAGAAGGAGGCGGGCCAGACCAACCTTGGAGGAACGCTTTGCACTTCGAGGGTGCAAAGCAAAGCCCGAAGTGACGGACAGCTAGTGCTAATCTGTCCAGTGCCGCTTGGCACGTTTGTGAACTGTCACAGATCAGGGCAATATCATCAGCATACTCCAAGTCAAGAAGTCGTTCTCCTGGGAGTAGCTCCACACCTTCTAAGCCGTGTCCTGTGAACGCGATTTCCATTACTCCATCAATAGCGAAGTTCAAGAGGAAAGGTGACAGCGGGCATCCTTGTCTCACGCGTTGGAGATATTAACGGGCGACGACAACTTTCCGTAAACCCTCACCCTGCCTGAGCTACGCGCATGTAGTGCTCGGATAATATTCACATATTTCTCAGGTACACCTTTCCTGAGTAGACAGTCCCAAAGTGCACATCTGTCCGCTAATATGTGTGACGGTGTTCCAACAACTGACGCAAAGTGAAGATGTGGTCAATGCAGCCACGACCTCGACGAAATCCAGCTTGCTCTTCACGAATCTGGCTTTCACGAGTGCCAGTCAGGCTGTGAAGGATGACAGAGGCAAGCAATTTGGAGGCGATGGAGATCAGACTGATTCCTTTATGATTGCCGCATTCCGATCGTGAGCCTCCTTTGAAAATTGGGACTATAACGGAGTGGCTCCAGTCGGTTGGAACAGTTTCCTGCTCCCACAGTTTCAATAATAACTCGTGTAAATCATCCACAAGAGCAGGTCCCCCGAATTTGAGGAGGGCTAGAGGAAGGTCGTCAGGTCCCGCGGCTTTATTTAACTTCATCAGTTCGATCTCACGTTCGACTTCTGAGCGAGAGGGTGGATCCAAAGGAACAGTCCACAGAGCAGGGTGATCACTGGTCGGCGAGAAATTTAACAACTCCGGCCGATTAAATTGCCTTTCAAAGTGCTCAGCCCAACGTTCCAAGCGTTTTGATAAGTTGTGGATAGGCTGTCCACTCTCGTCACTTATAGTTTCACTAACACCAGGTCTCCTGCTGCCCGTTTCCCGTATCAGACGGAATAACTCACGATAGTTACCAAGGGCAGCGGCCATTTCCATCTCTGTTGCACGATAAGACCACCAGGATTCGCGGTTTCTCTTCAGGCTAGCACGGAGTTTCGCCCGGAGCTATACGCTCCCTATAGCTACGGTCCACAAAGTGAGCGTCAAGGAATCTCCTAAATTCCGAAACTGACCTCGCCTAGACTAGCGTCTCCGGCAATTTGTTCCAATATTTCACCACCCAACGCTCGAAGCATAGAGGGTGAGCGATGTGCTTTAAATCCGGCGCCACTAGTTTGTACCAGTGTCCGCATGTTTTGATTGGTGTGCGAACGTGCAGCAGCGACCTCAACACAGGGAAGTGGCCCAGGTGCAGTATTTGGTGCGTCATAATGAGATCCACTCGAAGCCGACGATAAGACAGGGTATAAAGCCCTAGTTCTCGTACGACACCCCGTAAACTGGGGATGAGCCGGGTAGCTACATGCTGGACCCGTTCCAGTCTCTGCACCTCACCTATTGTGATCGGGCAACAGGCGAGTGAGCCATACTCAAGCACCGGTCTTATTATGGAAGAAAACAGATGGGTGGCAATCACTTCAGACTAAATATAGAAGCTGCGTCTAAGCGCCCAAAGCAGGCGTAGTCCGTTTGCGTACAGTCTGTTCGTGTTGTCGACAGACTTCAGATCACAGCGCGACAGTAGGCCTGGATCCTTTACGGAACTGATGGGATGCAGCGGGTGGCCGGCCAGGGTGCACGCACGCCCATCACTACACCTCCCCAGGCTCATAAACGAGGGCTTGGCCGTGTTGACCGGTAGGTCAACCTCTGCAGACCACCGGGATAGACGGTCGAGGAGGTCCTGCTGAAGGACGTCACAGTCACCGGGAGAATCAATAATCCTCCAAATCGTCAGGTCATCCGCAAATAATACGCAGGGCGACCGAAGAAGCTGAAGTACTTCGTTGATGTGGATCAGGAATAAAATGGGCCCCAGTACTGTGCCTTGGGGTACGCTGCTAGTGGACGGATATCATTCCGTTAAGTGGTCATCTACCTGAACCCGCCATCTTCTCCCAACATAAGGTCGCCGGTTTACTGGTGCGGTGCGCCACAAACATCACATCCTCAGCTTGTGGAGTAGGACCTCATGGTTTACTTTATCGAAAGATTTACTGAAATCAATGTAGATAACATCCACTGACTTCCCCCGATTCAACGCTTGCAACCATTCCTGCCACCTCAACAGTAGGCTGGTGATACACGAGCGGCCCTTCATGAAGCCGTGCTGTGCAGGCGTTAGGACATCTTTCGACTCCAGCAGCTGAAAGAGACCCATTTTCACAACCTTCCCGAGCACCTTCGCCCTAACAGAGGTGAGACAAGTTGGCCGGAAAATATCCACATTGCGTGGGTCACCACCTTTTAGAATCGGCTTCACTACCGAGTATTTTCAGTCCCTCAGCAGTGCACTCTCGGACAGCTATCTGTTGAACATACCCCTCACGGCAGACGAGATGATGGCCGACAAGGACTTCGAAATTTGCGGGTGAAGTCCATCGGGTCCGGCAGGTTTTGTGCCATCAAGACTGGCGAGCAGACTGCGGACATCTAGACCGCAATCAAGGCCCTCCAGTTCAGTAGGGGCTGCATACGTCGAGCTCGACATAGGCGCATGCCCACTTGGATGGTTGGCTTAACGAACTACCTCCTCGTAATGCCAGCTGGTTGGTTTGGGTGTACGGCGTTCCAACGTATTGTTCGGTAACAGTGTTCCACCTGGGTGGGGTATCGTAGTCCAGCAATTATGCTGATTTCATGGGGAGTATTGGGCCCCTGTTTAGTGATCTACCAGACGAAAGACGCATGAATTGAACACTCAGTCAGCGACACCCAATGTACGCGATTCCCTGAATTCGCCCCGCTGCCTTTCGGGTAGGTTATTTAGTCAAAGGCTCGGGGTGGAGTCCCCTAAGTCAACTCCATACTTCGGCTTGGGCAACCGGGTAGTATCACGCCCTGTCACAAAACTATGGACTGTACTAAAACGTACTCATTAGCTACCGTTTCTGCTACTCACATCCACGATACTTCAGCACATGCCAATTGTTCGTTTGCTAATAATCCTCACTTTTCGTTACCTGATTCATGTGTACAACAATCTGGCTGCGATTTCAGTTGCACCGCGAACCACAGAGTTTAACCTATGGCTCTCCTTCGTCCCCGATCCTTGTTCCGTCTAGCATGCTTCAACATTCGGACACTCATGCAGATTGGACAGCAAGCCGGTCTAGCGCGCACCCTAGAGTCACTCGATATTGATGTCTGCTGCCTTTCAGATCCCTGCACTATGCTTACATTGACATCCCCACTGACCACGAAGCCAGATATCACCTGCGTCTTTCTGGAGATCCAGAAGCGGTCTCAGCGGGTTTGGCTGGTATAGGTGTAACACTAAGTGGCAAAGCCGAGGCGGCACTACTGGACTGGTTCCCGATTAACAGCCGACTGTGTGCAGTTAGGCTTCGACGTTTATGTAGAATCAACAAGCGCCGCGAAAGGAGACGCAACTTGTTTGTGACTTCCGTGTACGCTCCAACTGACTGCAGTGGCGGCTCGGTCAAGGACGAATTCTACCGGGATCTACATCAGCACTTGACTAATGCTAAAAAGTCGGATGTCATTGTCCTTGCTGGGGATTTTAATGCACGGGTTGGCCGCCTGTTTCCATGCGAACGCCAGCTTGGTGGTCACCACGTCCTCGATGAGAACCGTTCTGATAACGGAGAGAGGCTTCTCACGTTGTGTGAAGACGACCATCTGTTTCTCTAAAGCACTGACCTCAGGCGTACGAAAAAGCGTTCTGCAACGTGGCCTTCCCCTTCGCCAACACAACCGTGGTCTCAAATTGATCCCATTACAATTAGCTTCACATGGCATGGCAGCGTACTGGAATGCAGGTTCGTTTGATCCGCCTTCGTTGACTCAGATCAGGCACTGGTGTGCGCGAAAATCTGCATGAGTTTTGCGGGGTCCCGAAACACGAAGCACCGCAAGATGGATGAAAACAGATTAACTAATTCCTCTGTCCAGGCGAGCTATCAGTCTTCACTGGCATACGCAGTCAGTTGCAATCCACCGCAAGACGTGGAACAACATTGTACTTGTATACAGAAAGCGATGACCATTTCCGGACAGTCCAGCTGCGGCCTACTCGACGCCCCTTAAAGGCTTGGATCTCTGCTCGTTCTCTGGAGTTGTTTGAGCGCAGCAAAGATATCCCGGCGGAATCAGATTGTAACGAGCGACGCCGTTTTGCCAACCGGCTGCTCAAGCAAAGCCTACGCAAGGATCGCGAGGCATGGTGGTCTGAGCGTGCTTTAGTGATGGAGACCGCTGCCCTCTCTGGAAACCCTGGCAAGCTTTTCCAACTCATTCGGTCCACTGCCATCAGGAAGCTTAGTGTCAGTGAGGTCATTTGCGATCACCAACCGAGAAAGGCGTACGGACCGCTGGGCCGAGCGCCTTCACCCGCAGTTCAACTGGCCTACACCATCCATCAGTACATGCAGTACATCTTGTTGTCCACCCTGGCTCGTCCCACTGAATCCACTCAGCGAAGCGGAAGTCTACCTCGACATTCGACGCTTGAAACGATTCAAGGCTGCCGGCTCAGACGGACTTCCTCTGAAGTTGTTCAGGTACGGCGGCATGGCGATCATTAGCCAAATGACCTCACTGTTCGCAAAAAAACAATCAAGAGAAAGTGCCTTCCCCTTGGGGCAAATCAGTTATTGTCACGATTTTCAAGAAAGGCGCTCGCACTTCGTGTGTAAATCATCGCGGGATCAGCCTTCTTTCGGTTGCGTCCAAGATATTGGCATCCATTCTGCTTCGTAAACTAGCTGCAATAGGTGAATCATACTACCGTGCAGAACAAGCTGGTTTCCGTCCTGGCCGTGGATGCGTGGATCAAATCTTCACGCTCCGCCAGCGCTTCGAACGTCGCCACACTTATCACAGGCCTAATATCGTTGTATTCCTAGATATACGTGCCGCTTTTGACTCCGTTGATCGACCTGCTTTATGGCGTTGCTTGTAAAAGAACGGGGTGCCAGAGAAATATACCGCCATCTTACAAGCACTTTACCTTCATATCTCCGGCAAACTTTTCCCGCAATTTGCTGTCAATAGCAGTGCGCGACAGAGCTGCCCTATATCCCGATTCCACTTTTGCTTCCTAATCGAAGACGTTCTGTCAAGTTCACTAGAAGGTTTCCCACTTTTTGGCCTAGAGCTTCTACCGGGTGAGCGCGCGACCGATTTATATTATGCTGATGATATCACCTTACTTGGTGACAGTCTTCAGAGTATGCAACTCATTCTGGATCGTTTGGCGGTTGAAGCATCTAAGTATGGCATAAGCTTCGCCCCATCGAAGTGTAAAGTACTGCTTACAGCTGCTACCGTGCTCACTCTCGAAGGTGCACAACTTGAACAGGTAGATAGTTTCGTCTACCTTGGGAGCTGTTTCTGCTGACGGCACTATCAACAAAGAAGTTTCTCTTCGTATCACTAAAGCTCGATCAGCATTTGTCAATCTGAGGCACTTGTGGCGTCGTCGCGACGTCTCATTCTCGCTAAAGGGCCGCGTTTACAGCGCATCAGTTCGCTCAGTATTGTTGTATGGATGCGAGTCCTTGCCGATACATGTGGAAGACATGCGTCGTCTTTCTGCCTACGATAGCGGTTGCTTAAGGAGGATTGCTCGTCTTTGGTAGCAACATGGAGTTAACAGTAATGACGTTCAACGCCACGTCTTGGGGAATGCTAGTATTTCCTTCAACAAACTGGTTTTGCTGGGTTAGTTGAGATGGATCAGTCACGTCCTACGCATGGCACCTGAGCTCCTACCGAGTCGCGCTACATTCGCTCGTCAAGGATCTGGCTGGAGGTGACCGCGTGGTGGTCAGTCTTTTACTTGGCGGCAGCACATGAAATCGCTGACGTCGTGTCTAGTAGCTGTTGGACCCGTACGTATTCCAGGATGGGGACCCAAAGATGAGGAGTGCCAATGGCTTGACACCCTTGAAGACATGGTCCCCAACCAAAATCAGTGGAAGAATTGTGTACATAATTGTAATGATTCACATGTTTAAGCGTTCAAACATTGTAAGTGACAAAAAGGAGAAAAATCAGCGTGTGAAAAACAAACCAAAAATGTTTTGTGTAGATCCGTCGCAGTTAGACACAGGCAGACAGCCACCACACAACCAGGAAAGCGGTAGACGGCCGTTTCGTCCTATTGGGACTCATGAGTAGCGCGCACCCGCTGAATCCTGCCGGATTCGAACCCACGACCTATGTCACTGTGTCATGGGCGACGGCATCGGACCGCCATGACTGATATCTAACTGCGATATAGCGCGGCTCAACTTCAACAAGCAAACACAAGCACGCTGTATTTCGGGAATGAAGGGTACATAAGGCGGTGGCTTGACCGTAGCCCGCTCCACATTGAGTGGATGGAACCATTCTTCGAGCCTAGCACGGCCACAAGGATCGTGCACCCCATCCCCTCCAGCAACGACCAACTGTCCCCTGGAGCCAGCATGAACGATGTAGTGGGTAATAGACAGGTAGGCACCTTGTCAACATGCACACCAAGCGCAGCCACACCGGGGATATCAAACAACAGCCAATCACCTGGAACGACAAGATGAAATAAAACAAATCCTATAATGCATACAGATACGGTGGCATAACTCTTCGCTAAATTACCATATGAAGTAAGTTGGTTAGCAACGAATCCGCGATAAGTACAAAATGTCCACAAGTTACTTAAAACTGCTACAAACGCAACAAAGTTACCGAAGATAAGCACAATCAGCGTAAGCAACGTGGCTAGTTAATAGAGGAGTATTCAGGTAGGCAGAACAAAGCAAATAAAGTGGAATGAAACTTATCCAGCCTAAAAAGACCTAGTGTAAATGTAAGCTGGTTTAGCCCAACTGCAGTGAAGAGCCATCAAGAATGCAACATCAGTTTCAGCAAACTGCTGAGATTACATGGTTGGCGGCATCCGGTTTCGGATTTGCCTGTCACTATGGCCAGCCACAGGACGCCTGCGCCTACAGAGGGACCATGGATGGCTTGCGCTGCACCACCCACAGCTCCAACCACACACCCCATATCCAGTGTAAACCCGAAGGAATAAGACCGGGAGGCATACGGATGGGAGCCACGTTTCATCAACGGAGCCGGCCCACACTCCTTCACAGGCAAACACAAACACACTGTATTTGGGGAATCAAGCGCACACAAGGAGGTGGCTGGACCGTAGTCCGCTCCACACTGACTGCATGGAACCATTCTTCGAGCCTAGCACGGCCACAAGGACCGTGCACCCCGTCCCCTCCAGCAACGACCAACTGTCTCCTGGAGCCAGTATGGACGAGGTAGTGGGTAATAGACAGGTAGGCACGTTGTCAACATGCACAGCAAGTGCAGTCACACCGGGGATATCACGCAACAGCCAATCACTTGAAACGACAAAATGAAACAAAATAAATCCAATAATGCATACAGATACGGTGGCATAACTCTTCGCTAAGTTAGCATATGAAGTAAGTTGGTTGGCAATGAATCCGCGATAAGAAAAATATGTCCACAAGTAACTCAAAAATGCTACAAACGCAACAAAAGTACCGAAGATAAACGCAATTAGCGTAAGCAACGTGGCCAGCTAATAGAAGACTATTCAGATAGGCGGAACTAACTAAATAAACTGGAATGAAATTTATGCAGCTTAAAGAGACCTAGTTTAAGTGTAAGTTGGTTTAGCCGAACTGCGGTGAAGAAGCATCAAGAATGCAACATCAGCCTCAGCATACATACATACATACTTGTATGTACGGTAGCGAAGTGCTCCATCAATGCGGATGCACGTTCAGTGTTGGTCAGAGGCGGTCCGTCAGTGCCGTCTAACACAGCTACGTCACTTGCGGGTCTCAGGCACCGCTTCACGTAAGCAAAAATCTTCTTGGGGGCCGTCTTTGCTGAGGTTGCAAGCTCCTCTTCGAACTGACAATGCTTTCGCGCTTCCACGCTGTTGCATAAATTCCGCTGCCTTTTGTACGTCTCGTAATCGTCAGCAGAGCCAGACACGAGGAATTTATTCCACAATACGCGTCGCCGTCGAGCCAATTGACTATACTCTGTCAAACCAATGTGGCTCCACTGGTCCAGCATTCCGATACTTGAGGGGTACGAAACGAACGCACAACGATTGCACACCTGTTGTTTACAAATACTTTGCTTTGTTTTTGCCCTCGATTCGCTAATTCTACTCACACTTCTATTTAACACTAGTTGGCCTATCATGTGACTTGCATGTGATTGGTTTCAATGTGAACCTCTATCGATTCAATTGTACTGGGCGTGTGTGCGGACATTTTCCTCCATACATACGTTCCGGTGCTACTTTGGTCTGCTGCTTTTTCGGGATACAACAAATTGGCGTCGCGAGCAGGTATGCAACAACACCCTTTTTTATAACAGACTAACAGGCTCCAACAGCTGAATCCTGCGGCACCGATCAGTCTACTTCATTGGCGGCTCGCTTTAGACCATTGAAGTCGGTCTTCCGATAATTGTAGGACGGCTCCGGCAACGGTAGCTATAGGCTGGATAAAACCATCTAGTGGTCACTAGCTGCTAGAGGCTCCAAATCCTGAGTTTCATGTACACGTTGCTCGCAACTCGTTAGTAGTAGGTTCAGGCACGATGGAGCGGAAAGCGGTGTAACGCGCGTCGATTGGCACACATGTTGTGCTGCCCCAGTTGCAAACTGCGCCTACACTTCCCAGTGTCCGGGGATAAGTTGAACCTCAGGCCACCGTATTCGAGGGAAGTTAAAATCACCCATAAGCAGGAAAGGGGGCCGACTCATGTAATTTCTGGCATGCGGCAACCAATCCAGACATCGACTTCGCGGGCCACGATAAGCCGCACCCACAAACAGTTCACCCTGTCGCAGGCGGATCGAGCACCGTAACTGTTCGCAAAAGCCATCCTCGTTACGGTAGGTGTGTACTAGTCTCCCGCACACCACGCCACCTCGATCGTTTGATAGTCTGTCGCACCGGAAGCACGAGTAGCCACTTCCTGGGTAGTGACCTCAGGATTTAACCAGGTATCAGCCAGTAATAGTACGTCTGGACGACGTGAGGCAACGAAGTGAAATACATCGTCACGTTTGTTTATTAAACTACAAACATTTGTGAAGGCTATGCGCAGGCCGCGGTAGGAACCGGCAGACGCGCATGAAGCGTCATCAATCTGTTGATCAGGGTTCGGCAGACCCGGGGAACTGCTGGAAAATGTACAATGTGGAGATTGCTTTCTTCACTAGCAGTCCGCCGCTTCAAACCCATGATAACGAACTTCAGTCTCTCTCTGTCCGGTGGACCCAAATTTGGAGGAATATGAGTTTTTAGACCTCGTAGCCTACTGAGGCGGGATAGTATCAGCCTCGGACTCGTTGCATCAACAAAGGTGACTCGCAGAGACCGGGATTTCCCCTCCTCTCTCTTTCCAAGACGGATGATTTGCTTCACCCGCAACCCCTGTTCATTCACATCAAAAGCCTATCAATTAGGCTCTGCATAAAATCCACGTCGTGTTCATAACGCGCCTGTCGACTCAGGCGCGTGAAATATCATAAGGTTACAAGGTCGCTGATTGCTCGCAGTTGTCTTCCCCTTTTTGCTTCACTGCATTCTCTATTGGCCTTCAACGTCTGCGCTATTGCACACCGGTATGTTAGTGTCCGTAGGACGCAAAACAAGCACGCCAGCTGAGTTTCCAGCAAGGGGTGGACATCGCGCTGGACAGCCTGCAGCCGCTTGCTTGGATGAACCCAAGGAGCTCTTCTCTATGGAAAGTTTTGCGCGTCTTGTAGGCTCGCGCGGCTTCTCGCCTGTTTGTGACTGCACATTGGCTTGGTATTTTTTGCACCATATTCGAACAAAGTCATGCTGAATTTCACGCAGTAGTTCAAAATGATTTAAAAACAAACCAATACACGAAATGTGGATATTCACACCACACATGAAGCAGGTAAGAGCATTAGCTCTATGCCCAACTATTTTGCAACAAGCGCCACAGGAAGTCCGCTTTGTTTTTACTGATAGCTTAGCAGATGTGACGGTACAGGTGATAAAATGAACAATAAGTATAGGATAAAAGTACCAGAGTAAAATATACGGACAAGAAAACAATACACAATATTTGAAAAGCACGGTAAGAAAACGAAAACTTGTAGATGCATGGATTTCGTATTGTCTCCTCAGTACCATTAACAATCACCGGTATGGATGTGACCGAATAAGCATGAGTTACAAAATGAATGACGGAAGTCCCACCCCTATGTCCACGGCAGTCTTAAGTTGACAAATAATTGTTTTTGAACACACAAAACCGGCTTCATCCAGCTTATCGCAACGGCCTCGGAGAAACGGAGGAAGCGGGGATTAGGGTGACGTAACACAAGTGTGAATGTTGATCCAAGCTCTATCCGGTGACGCGTAGTCAGCAGGTGTTTACCTATTGAGGAAGCTGGTGGCTTGCACAAGCATGAAATTTTAGTGGGACAGGGATGCTGGTCATTTTCACGTTGAACCCACCTTGGCACGTGTTCCTTTATTTGGGAAGTCAAAGACCGATTGGTTCTGCCTATGTAATTGTCTCCGCAGTTGCACACCAATTTGTATATGCAGTGTGAGTTGGCCCCGGTCGGTTGAGCTTCCCTCGTGGGAGGCACAGGCAAGTTACGGGTTCCATTGAGGACCAGCTTTCATCTTCTTACCGTGCTTCTCAAATTTCTGAAGGGAACTAACTGTTTTAAATTTCTTGATACACAATAACCAAATTCAGAATCATAAAACTTACGAAGAGAACTCTTTTCGGCAATTCACTTCAGGTAAATACAATTACAAGACAGATAAACGTACAGCCGAGCGAACGCTGGGGATGCGATTGTTTGAACGAAGTCGATCAATAGTCCACATAATACAATCAGACGTCATGAGTCGCGCGACGAGGCGCGGAGACGCACACACGCACAAAGCACAGACGCGTCTACAATGGTCATAACCGTGGGCCGAAAGATGTTCGAGGATCGAGCTGCGGACATTCTTAACCATAAAATGTTGCAAAGAGGCAGGGCAGTGCTCAGCTATTCGCCTAGATAGACGCCTGGTCGTGTGCCCGAGGTATCTTGCACCACAGGTGCAGGTGAATAGATATAGAACAAAAGATTCGGAACGAGTCGGGATTCTATGTTTGAGGCGTTAGGTGACGAGCGGAAAAGTTTCAGCCGGATATGTCTTGTTCACCGCCAGTGATAGTCCCCTATTCAGTAAATCGAAAGGAACTAAGAGGTAAACATCCTTCTTTCTTGCAGTCGGTATCACGTTAAATGGATCAGAAACAGCGAAATGCTTTTTTGATAAACGTCGCGGGATATCCGTTGCTCTGCAGCGTCTTATGAATAAACACCAATTCCGATTCCAGTGTTTCTGAACTGCAAATTCTTGAGGCCCGATAGTGCAGACAACGCACGAGATTGCTCTTGTATTTAATGGGTACAAAACTAAGAAAGTGCGTGTACTGACCAACCCAGGTTGTCTTACGGAAGATTCTTCTCTCGAATGAGCCATCGGTTCGACGTCGTAACAAAACATCCAAAAACGGAAGTTTACCGTCATTCTCCAGCTCGGAGGTGAATTTTACTGTTGGATGTGCGTGGTTAAACTGGTCCAGTAACTGAGCGGGATCGACGTGGGAATCACACATGATGAGTGTCATCCATATACCGCCGATAGAAATGAAGGGAATTGATATGGTGCCGGATAGGGCCACAAAAGAAATTGAATTTGATAAAAATAAATACTAAAAGTCTGTTCTGCACAAAATAATGAACGATGCAAACTGGCCTGTCAAATAGAGCCGTCCGGTGAGCGCTATTTGCAGTGGCCGTAGCTCATCGTCTCAGTGATCACGCAGCGACGAGGACTAAAAGACTGGTCGCCTCGAGCAGTCAATCAACTGGTGATACACCGAAATTCGTTGAACTGAAGCTACTAACACCGGCGAGGTAACGCCCGTTTCATACACACTACTAAGCTGTAAAAATGGCTATTGATTACCGATAACGGCATCTAGCGAAATGGGGCCCCGAAATGCCAGGCCAATGGCGAGGTGAAGTATAAAGGTGTTAGCAGCAAAAGGTTACAGTGTACGCACGGTTAAAATGCATGCGTGGGATACTGCAGATTTATAGGCCCGATTATGAGCCAAAGATCTCAATCATGTTGCCACGGATCGGCTTAAGTACAAGCAAGTGAAAGTGATTAAGGTTCACACGTACTTTCATAAACTAGAACATCAAGAAAGATTGTACAAATGGTTAGAAAGATTACCATACACTGAAGCAACAAAGCAAGTGGCATTCGTTTAGCCAGTTTCTCGCTCTTGATGTTAAAACCGTTATTCATATGTCCAATGCTCTCGCCCACTTTGTTTGCTTTTCTCATGTTTATCTTTTTATGTAGCAACAGGAAACAGCAACTAGATCCAATGCTCCTTGGAGCAAGGACTATAACTGCTAGACTGACCAAAACGCGACTATAGAAAGTGTGGCCTTAGCGGACATTTTTTGCGTTCTGTGATGGTAATAGGGACTATAACCGCGCACAAGGTGAAGGACATTAGACTGTGCAAAGATGTGACTACTGACCAGGAGATTGATGAGCAACAACTATGGGGCTTAAAACAGCTGGAATACCGGGCTATCTCATTCAACCTTACATGTGTACTGAGAATGGGCTCGTTCAGCAGCCCACAATTGACGAGTCTATCACGACTGATATCGAAGACATAAAACAAGTGTAACCAGGCGTACCGCAGAGCACGCGACGAACAAGTTCGTTTCAGTTAATGCTATCAATTGTAAACTGAAAACCGAAGTGCAGTAGATCCAGTTACCACGAGTCGCGCGCAAGGATAGCGAAAATTAATGATTTTCGGTTGAAGAATGCAAGGACACTGTTATGGAGAGAGCTTACAGCTAGCAATCAAGCCGAGAGCAGTGCCGTAAAAGTGCATCGATCTGCAATTAGAGATCGAACTCGACTATAGATCAAAATGCGAATTGATGCGGAATCAGAGTCAAGTTGGATCACGAACTTGAACCATTTGAGTTGTGTTAATTAACGCCAATTAGCATCTCCAATATTGTTGTTTAAGTAGTTGCTCACAACCTATTTATTGTGCCGCGCTCTCATACAATAAGCCTCTCTGTCTACCGAACCTTGGTCTTCTGCATTCCGTTGGTGGGCTGGGCGCGTGACTGAGCAGTCAGGCAGTCGCAGTCTCAAGGGGCAGCTAGCAACAGTAGCACAGTCGTCAGTGGCATAGAGTAGAGGTAAAGAAAGAAGCGTTACAACAGACACAAAGAGGGTTTATTGAGTTGGAATATTAACAGATGGATGTAAAAAAAAACAAATGAAGTAGCACCAGAGACACCACGAGTGTCTTGCAAGAGAAAGCTTATAACCTTTGATGCTGGCAATTCGGAGCCTAATTGACTATGTGGGTAAACATCACTTACCATGTTCCGGGGAGACTATTTAATAACACTCCATACGTGATAGGCGCATTTAAATGGCCTGTTACTCTGGGCTTGGGAGTCCCACAAGTATCCAAACGCAAGAAAATTGCTTACGCTTACAAAGAAACGAAGCATTGATACGAAGAACTGGTGTACTGCCAACAACTTTTATTGCAACAAATGTTGCTGATCTAGACATTAAGCATCAAATGAGTGGTATGCGTCACTGCTCACTACCAGTTAGGATCTAGGTATAAGACACATCTGCGTCCATAAAATTCAGAGTACCAGGAACGTCCACAGTGGGATAGATGTCAAAGATCAGACTATGGCTGTGTTGCTGCAGACCAACTGTTAAATTTGCTCGCCTCGAGAAAACAGTAAGAATTGGGCAAAACTAAAGTGACGTAGGTGTCACTTGCGTTCGGTTTGCCAGGAGTTTGCTTCATCTGAGATTTTTATCGCTCTCAAGATAACTGAGAACTACGAATGCAAGCGATATCACCTTCATATTGGGTACTGATCAGTAGACAAAATCCCACAGCTCTTTGAAAGGGCACTAACACTACACCGTAAGGCGTAACGGCGCTTGGCTACCACGCGATCACTACAAGTCGCGCGCGGCCTCGAAATCGTGCGAGGTCGCCCGTATAGGTGACCTATGGATAATGAGACAAATGGTTCACACCAAGCTTCCGCCATCCGACCAGCTGTTTAACAGAAAGAAGTAAATACATAATCAAGGTCGTAAACTCACTTCTTGGTCATCATCCGGCGCTGGAATGTCATTCCACGAGGAGGCGTCACCTTGGTTTAAATTGCGGATCCAAGCCCGTGCCATTGGGTATAGAGGTGCATTTTCACCGAATTGCCCGAAATCAACGCTTCTCTCGAAAACTTTAATAACAAATGACTCTGAGGCCGTGCTGGTTAAAAAATTGGACCCTTACCTCTGAAGTTGTCGTCTTCGTCTAACGGTAACCGCCTCTTCTTTCGTTTGAGATCCGGTGCACCTTTAAATGTAAAGTATGAAGGACGACTTTGTCTATCGCACCGCAATCCTTTCTTCCTAGCGCTTCATCTTTAAATTTTGAGCTTTGTTTTCTGAGTGTGAACGGCATCAAAATGAACAAACAAGTACGTACATCTTTTCCGGATTTTCCTTCAGTAATTGGAGAAGAGAATCCAACCTATCTCTAGCGTAGCTCAAATCAGAGTCTTTGAACAGAGATCAAAGGTAAACAAGTTACGGACCATCGTTCTCGCCCCAAGGGCTATCAGTCCAAACGCTCATTTTTGGTGAATGCGTAGAGTACAACGGTCCAGGGACGAGAAAACTCGTCGAAAGGCTGCAAAACGAGATACCTGGTCCTGAGGAGGCAGCAAAGCAAGATGTGGTCACAGCAAGCCAATAAGAAGTAATGGAGAATACAGCCGGCGATTACAAACGCGTATTCAGCGAACATACAGCAATATTACAGGTGTACGTTGTAGATATAACAATGAGAAACAGGAGGAACGTACAGATAAGAGCTATTTTAAGTGAGATCAGTACATACATAGGAAAGATGGAGAAACATGAGCAAGATTAGTGGATGTTGCTCCACCTAATGGCCGTCGCAGACGAGTCAACAGATGACCCAGGACCGTGATGGCAGAGTAAGTGAGCCTTAATATTGGTCTGGCTCCATGACGAGACAGCTGGAAAAGAAAGTTACGAACATACTGTGTCAATGGACGCATATAGTTTAGTTCCATCATTGTGCTATTGTAAAATCGATTAGCCTAGTTCCAAGTTATGAAAGTGCGCTGAGGAGGAAACAGTTAGCATGGCTCCAGAAGCGAAGTGGTAGAGGAAGCCAACACCTACACATGGTGGGAATTAATTAGCCATGTTGTCAAATAAAAGACCCAATTTAGGCTACACACTCGAAATATATATATATATATATATATATATATATATATATATATATATGTGTGTGTGTGTGTGTATGTGTGTGTGTTGGCGGCATTCGGGTCCGGACTTGCCTGTCACTGCGACTTTTTCATATGATAGCCACAGGAGGCCTGCGCCTACAAAGACACTGGATGGCTCTATTCAGATACCATGTCCAGTGAAACCCGAAAGGAATAAGACCGAGAGGTATGCAGAGGGGAGCTAGGTTTCATCAACGGAGCCGAACCACATTCCTTCAATATGTACGGCAGCAGCACTCCTGTCTATATAATTTGAAAATCATGCATACCAGACATACACAGGGCGGTTGCAGGGTTATAGCCCATTAAACACTGGGTGGAACCACTGTTTGAGTCTAACACAGTCGCCAGGACCGTGAATCTCATCCCCCCAAAAAAGGTTAACAGTCTGCTGGAGCCAGTAATCAAAGTGGAGGTTGTTTGACAGTTAGACACATTGTCAAAATTTACATCAAGCGAAGCCACACCGGGGATATCAAACAACCAACACAGAGTTTGAAGAGAAATAGACACGCAAAATCGACACGGAATATGTGGTACAATAGCAGAAATGAGCAAATCTAAGAAAGTGGAATACCTTTTATCCAGGTTAAGATCGAAATTTAAGTGCAAGTCAGTGTAGCTCAACTGAGGCGAAGAAGCATGAGGTATGCAACCTCAGAATGAAAAGCCATGTGAATGCGAGAGAATACGAAAGAAAAGTAACAGACAAACCAGAAGGTAAATGTGTGGTAGAATGACAGAAATGACTAAATCAAAAAGTGTATAAGTTCTGAGCTATTGTTAGGGCGATCTTGGGCAGGTGTAGATCTGGGGATATCAACCGACTAGCATCGAAACTCAAAGAGAAAAATCGCGCAATATAGACAGAGAATATAAGAGGGGTAAAAAGATCGGAGGAAATAAAATAAAATGGATTATATATATATATATATATATATATATATATATATATATATATATATATATATATATATATATATATATATATATAACCACAACCTGTGGTGCAGATATTGTGCTATCGGAATAGGAAAACAGAATGAAAATAAGAGAAAAAAAGGAGTAACCTTTTTGTCCAGTTTTACACACACCGTTTTTGATATTTTTGACAGTTCTATTAGGAGATGGAAAGGGAATCACCGCAACACGTAGTGATGCACGTCAGCCACTGATGTCCGTCTTGAGCCATGACTTCCAGGGCCTCCAACCAGCGTAACTCCGTAACTGGGAGACCCCAACCAGGGAGCCGAGAGCAACCGACCGAGGCCAACTGTTTTGTCAGTTTTTTTCATGCCGCTTCTCCAAGTAATAGGCTGTCCACTGCGCCGTTTCCTCCAGCCCTGCCCAGCAACTGCGAACGATAAACGACACCGAAGACGCTGAGTGGACATGCGCAATACATGTCAAAGCCACCACAACTGACGAAGCGAGACGAGCTCGCCGAACGAGTAGGTACCTCCATCCAAGACACTGGTTAACTTCCACACTGGTCATGTGGTGCATCCACCGCACACGAGCAATGGACCGCAACCAACGGTGCTTGAAGGCAGACAGGCGGCGCAGGTTAACGGTACGAACAGACCAAGTCTCGCAACCGTACAACAGCGCGGACAGTCGCACAATAAACCAGCCATTTCATGGAGAGACGGACGTCATGGTGGCGTTACATCATCATCATCACCATTATA
This sequence comes from Dicrocoelium dendriticum, assembly GCA_944474145.2. Classification (NCBI taxonomy): domain Eukaryota; kingdom Metazoa; phylum Platyhelminthes; class Trematoda; order Plagiorchiida; family Dicrocoeliidae; genus Dicrocoelium; species Dicrocoelium dendriticum. The sequence goes on from OX104064.1 coordinate 125,475,936, forward strand.
CACGTTAGATAGAGGTGGGAAACACCTCAGCTACTGTGCCGCAAAAATAGAAGAAAAAAGGAGAAAAATGCAACTAGTGCAAGCGGGTTGAGCTACCGGCAACGGATGGGCATCGTTCCGATAAGCTACCAGCCGGCTGTGCATCAAAAAATACTATATAAAAGTATCTAAGGCTAAATAGTGAGATCGTGATTGGAGAGGCAGGCTAAGAGGGACGGGGTGGGACAAAGAAACTCACAGCACGAACGCCACTGAGGTCGGCTCCTAGCCATAGCAGCAAGTGCATCCAGCCAAACGTGTTCATCGACTTTCGGACCCCCACCAGGGAGCCGAGGCCAGCTCCGAAGTGAGGGCCTTCATTCATCTGGACCAAGTCATCGCTTGGCCACTCGTCCTCTTCTTCCATCCACATCCTCGGTGAGCAAACAACGCACGTCGTGGAAGTCGGTGGGATGGCATGCGCAACACGTAGCCGAGCCATCGGAGCCTCGCGCGTGAAACAACGGCGCTGAGCGGTTCATTTCCTCTTCCTGTATCGTAAACAAGGCGCCGAACACGCTCGTTGCTAAGTCGGCGTTCCCACCAGATGTGAGTTAAATGGCAAAGGCACCAGTGGTTGAACGTAACTAGCATCTTTATATCCGTTGATCTAAGGGTCCAGGTTTCACAATCGTACAGTAGGGTCTAACGTACCGCTACACTGTACACTCTACCCTTCAGGTCGAGTGATGTCGCGCCGGCGCCATAAGTGGCGAAGGTTAGCAAAAGCACTTCGAGCTTTTGCTATACGGTTCGTGATCTCATCTTCAACCCCAAGGTCGCTAATACAACTTCCCAGGTAGTTGAATTTCCAAACAACTTCTAGCTGATCCCCACCAAGGGTCAGAGAAGGAGGCGGGCCAGGCCAATCTTGGAGAAACGCTTTGCACTTCGATGGTGCAAAGCAAAGCCCGAAGCGGTTGACAGATAGTGCTAATCTATCCATTACCGTTTGGCACGTTTGTGAGTTGTCACAGATTAGGGCAATACCATCAGCATACTCCAAGTCAAGAAGTCGTTCTCCTGAGGGCAAATCCATATCTTCTAAGTCGTGTCCTGTAGACGCGATTTCCATTACTCCATCAATAGCGAAGTTCAAGAGGAAAGGTGACAGCGGGCATCCTTGTCTCACACCGCTGGAGATATTAAAGGGCGACGACAGCTTGCCGTATGCCCTCACTCTGCCCGAGCTACGCGCATATAATGCACTGCTAATATTTACATATTTCACAGGTACAGCTTTCCTGAGTAGACAGTCCCAAAGTGCACGTCTGTCCACATAATCAAAAGCACCTTTGATATCGAGGAACACAACAACGGTGGGCCGCCAATATATGTGACGGTGCTCCAACAACTGACGCAAGGTGAAGATGTGGTCAATGCAGCCACGACTCCGACGAAATCCGGCCTGCTCCTCACGAATCTGGCTTTCACGAATGCCAGTCAGTCTGTGAAGGATGACAGAGGCAAGCAATTTGGAGGCGATGGAGATCAGACTGATTCCTCTATGATTGCCACATTCCGATCGTGAGCCTCCCTTGAAGATTGGGACTATGACGGAGTGGCTCCAGTCGGTTGGAACAGTTTCCTGCTCCCACAGTTTCAATAATAACTGGTGTAAATCATCCACAAGAGCAGAGCCTCCGAATTTGAAGAGGGCTGGAGGAAGATAATCTGATCCCGCAGCTTTATCTAGCTTCAACAGTTCGATCTCACGTTTGACTTCTGAGCGAGAGGATGAATCCAAAGGGACAGTCCACGGAGCATGGCGATCACTGGCCGGCGAGAAATTTAACAACTCCGGCCGATTAAATTGCCTTTCAAAGTGCTCAGCCCAACGTTCCAAGCGTTTTGACAAGTTGTGGATAGGCTGTCCACTCTTGTCACGTATAGTTTCACTAACACCAGGTCTCCTGCTTCCAGATTCCCGTATCAGACGGAATAACTTACGATGGTTGCCAAGGGCAGCGGCCACTTCCATCTCTGATGCACGGTGAGACCACCGAGATTCGCGGTCTCTCTTCAGGCTAGCACGGAGTCTTGCCCGGAGCTCTTTGCGAGTTTCATTGTGTTCGCTTCCAGCCGGGATATACCGGCAAGTGTCGATAAGCTCCAGAGGTTGCGAAGAGACCCAATGTCCATATTGACGATTAGACATATCACATGAGGATTTTCCTGCTGCTAGTAAGGTCTGGTGAATATGAGATCAGTGAGCTTTAATTGCACCCAGTGAGCGTTTATCCAACTGGCATGACAGCGTACTTTGATAGGCACTCGGAACAGCTGGTTTCGCCAGTTGGCTTGTGTCAATGCGGTCACAACGTTGTCGTGGGCGTCCGCCAAAGCGCATCCGCAGATCAACACATACAAGTGCATGGTCGGCGTCACAAGTGCCTCAGCTAAGAAAAAGTGAAATGAGCTCTTGAGATACGCACCGAAATCCCATCTACAACAGCCTCACCAGCAGTGATGCAACTTCCCAGGTAAACAAAACTATCCAAAACTTCCAGCGTCTCACCACCAAAAGTGAGAGCAGGCACAAGCATCTGCCAGTCTTGGAAAAGCGCTTTGCAGTTGCATGGGGAAAAGTGCATGCCATACTTTAGTGCTTCAATCACCAAGCGGTTAAGCGGTGAACCGTCACACAGCAAGACAATATCAACGCCACTAGTTAACAAGTCTGCTAAAGCATTTTGAGGGCATCCTCAATGGCAAAACTGAAGAGGAATGGGGAGATAGAGAATCCTTATCGAACCCCACTGTTGATAACAAAGGAATGCGAAAGCTTGTCATAAGACCTAATTCTACCCGAGATCAGATTGTACATATCACGCAAAACGGAAATGTACTTCCTGGGGGCGCTATTCCTCAATAGACAGTGACACAATGCAGTTATGTTCACAGATTCGTTCGCGACCCATCACAATCGTGTTCCTCGACATCAAAGGTGCCTTAGATTCAGTGGATAGGTATGCTCTTTGAGACTATCTACTCAGGAAAGGTTTGCCCGATAAATACATAAACATTACCAGAGCGCTGTACGCGCATAGTTCGGGCAGGGTAAGAATTTGTGCCAAACTGTCACCGGTGTGAGACAAGGTTGCCCGCTTTCGCCTTTCCTCTTTAACTTCGCCATTGAGGAAGTCATGGAAACAGCGTTCGCTGGACACGATCTACAAGGTGTAGAGCTGCTTCTTGGTGAGCAACTTTTTGACTTGGAATACGCTGACGACATTGCTCTAATCTGTGACAGTTCTCAAACGTGCCAAGCAGTACTGGACAGATTAACATTGGTTGTCAATCGTCTTGGGCTTTGCTTTGCTCTCTCGAAACGCAAACTCCTGATCTAAGATTGGCAGGGTCTCACCCCTGCGTTGACCCTTGGTGGTGATCAGTTAGAATTCGTTCATAAATTCAAGTACCTGGGCAGCTATATTAGCACCCGTGGGATCGAACATGAAATCACGTCATCATTGTTATGAATGTCGTACATTTGTCCTGAATTTGCTATACTTGTATTGTTTTCTATACATAGTCTTTCGCTTTATAGCTCACATACTATGATTCTCAGATGAATAAAGCCTTAAGAATGGGACTTCGTCTTCTCTGTCTGAACCGACACGATCAGTTGCTAATCAGTCCTATTAATTTACTCATCTGCAGATCTATCATGGATTCTATCTTCCGACCTGACCGCTACGATACTGATCCTGACAGTCTCAACGCTACCACCTTATAGAAACATTGGATCTATATTTTCGAGAATCTTTTGTCCACAACTGAAGCGCTACAGCCAGACAAACTTGAAACTCTTGTCCATTCTTTTTCTGCTGTCAACTTTCAACGAACCACTAATTGCACTTCTTAGAAATCAGCCATATCCACTTTATCTTCCCTTTACATAGGCCCGAAAAATGATATATATGAACTGCACCACTCGTGTACCGCGAAACAAAATTCCGGACTATCACTCGATCAGTTTTTGCAGACGCTAAAAGTGTTTGAAAAGGGCTGCAATTTGCAGTCCGTTACTGCCGAAAATCATCGGGATGAGGCAATTCGGGATGGCTTCATCATTGGGACAACATTATCTTAAATTCGACAGAAGCTGTTGGAATATAAGTCACCTGACAGTGAGACCGCATTTGACAGAATCAGATCATTGGAGCTACCGCATGCACAGTCAACGGCATACTCAAAGCCAGATACACTTTCGTGCAGTGTAGGTCCCAGAGCGCAAAACTTGTTCACAAAGCCAACTTCAGATGAGACTGCAACTGCCGCTGCCAATTCAAATTTGCTACTTTTGCGATTCTAAGAGACATCCTCGTTCAAGATGTCCTGCCAAGGAGGCAACATGTGAATCTTGTGGTAAAGTCGGCCACTTTTTAAAAGTATGCCGATCATGCAACCAAGGTGAATGCTTCGTGTTTTCCGCAGACACTTCACTCCTATATTTAACCATCGCTGTCCTACCATGTTGTTACTGATGCATCGATGAATATCACGGCCAACGAGGTTTCTCTATCAGCACTCGTCGATACAGGTAGCCCAGAAAGCCACGTATCATCCACAGTAGCATAGCAGCACCAACTGCCTGGCCCGAACAACCTCCTCGTGGTGCCAGCTGGGTGGTTCTGGATTTTCCCCTTCCAGTGAATGGTTCGGCGGCAGTGTTCCAGGACGTGGTGGGATTTCGCCTGGCAAGCGTTCTCTCTATAAAAAGCCACGTCATTTAACAACACTGCGACGTGGCGGATGTGACTCGCCACTAAATAAAGTCACTGCCCCTTGCTTCACTCCAGTGGAGCATTGTATTCCAGCTGCCAGATGCTGTCATCGTGGGGAGGATTGGGCCCCTGTTTGGTACTTGACCAAACGAAAGGCGTATGAACCGAGTAATCGGTCACCGGCTCCCAATGGGCGCGATACCCTGAATTCGCCCCGCTGCCTTGCGGGTAGGCTATTGAGCCAAAGGCTCGGGGTGGCGGCCCCCTAAGACAACCCCTACTTCGGCCTAGGCAACCGGGTAGTATCTCGCCTACTGATGAACCATGGAACTGAACTGCACTCTTCGCTCTACTGATGCTTTGCTCTCATGCTACTACTGCAAACACTCTTCCATCACACGCCACTCGCTTATCTACTCTTCCCCTGTATCATTCTTCCCCGTTTTTGTCTGATCAATCAATGATGAGCAGCATTACTTCCTCCGATATCACTGTTGCCGCTCCATCCTCTGACTAATCACACAGCGCCAAACCGGGATTGAACAGTCCCGGATTCTCCCCTCTCCGCTTCTGCAACCGAAGACACAGTTCAACTTGGCGGCGTTCAATGTGCGCACCTTAAAACAGATTGGGCAACAAGCCGGTCTCGCGCGCACTCTAGAAACTCTTGCAATTGATGTCTGTTGTTTGTCCGAAACACGACTTCAGGATTCCAGCACAGTCTACCCATTGTCGTCACCAATTCACCCTTATACCCGTTTCCACCTTCGACTTTCTGGAGACGCCGAGGCTACCGCTTCTGGGCAAGCTGGTGTTGGGGTCGCCCTTAGTGCCAGAGCCGAAGCCGCCCTTCTCGAATGGATTCCGATCAACAGTCGCCTTTGTGCTGTCAGGCTCCATGGCTCGTGCAAGGTTAACAGGCGTCGAGAAGACAAACGTGCTCTTTTTGTAATCTCCGCCTATGCTCCCACTGACTGTAGCCCAGATACCGTCAAGGACCAATTCTATCAGAACCTTCATGATTTGCTCTTAAGGGCCCCAAAACGGACATCATTATTATGGCGGGGGATTTCAACTCGCGTGTTGGTCGTTTGTTACCAAGCGAACGCCATCTTGGAGGCCCGCATGGATACGACAACTTTCGCTCAGACAATGGTGAAAGACTACTCAGTTTGTGTGCCGTCCACCAACTTTACCTCTCCAGCACGAACTTTCGCCACCCTAGACGTCACTACGCTACCTGGCACGCTCCATCATCCCCTCAACGTTGGTCACAGATTGACCACATCGCCATAAGTCATCGCTGGCGTGGCAGTATTCGGGACTGCAGATCCTATTGGTCAACATGCGTGGAAACTGATCATGCGCTAGTGCGTGCGTCGGTTTGCATGCGTTTCGGTGGCTCGCCTAGGACTAGACAAACTCGCCTAACTCTGGTAAACTGGAAGACCCCGCCGTGCAATTGGAATATCAAAAGCAGCTTCGTGAGAACCTCACTTCTCCGCCTCCTCGGGACGTTGATCAGCATTGGTCGCGATTGCAACAGATTATGTTTTCAGCGGGTTTATCCAGTTGCGGTCTTGTTCGTTGCACAACTAAAAGTTGGGTCTCGGCCACCTCCGCGGAACTTCTCGACTATCGGCGAGCTATACCCGTCAGTGTGGAGCACACTGAGCTCCGCCGTTCTATTTCCAGACAACTGAAAGTGAGTCTTCGCCGTGACCGTGAATCCTGGTGGTCTAAACAGGCCAAGGAAATGGAAGTTGCTGCCTCTGCTGGTAATAGCCGCAGGTTGTTTTATCTCATCAGATCCACCGGACGCAAAGTTCAGACCATCAGTCAGACCATCTGTGAGTCAGACGGTACAAAGATCACCAACCTACGCAGACGCCTGGATCGCTGAGCAGAGCACTTTGCTCTACAGTTTAATTGCCCAACACAACCTCCGGTTACACATCCACTACCATCATGTGATCCTTGGTCAGTCTGCATAGATCGTCGCTTCGGTGGTGGCCCTGAGTGGCCTCGCTCATGGCTTACTAGGCCTGCCTGAGTCAGGCACTCGTGACCGCATGTGCTACAGCAGGACGCGCTCGTCAATGGAGTACAAACCATTGGCGCCGGTAGCTTCCGCAATTGCCGCTTCTCTGCATGCACGAGGGCTTTCTTTTGCATCATGGCAACGGCTTTCGTGATCAGATAGCGCCAGGCAAGGCGATCAACCGCCTTCGATTCCCATGACCTGCAATCAAGATAAGAACGTAAGAGGCTCACTTTAATCATGTCCTGGTAACGAAGCTTCGGTATCCCCACATGCCGCTTCCCAACACTCAGCTGATCATATAATAGCTGCTTCGGTATCCGCGTTGAATCTATACGGCTCACATGACCGAGTCACCTCAGGTGTCTCAGTAAAAGTATGCAGTCCACTGCATACATACCACTTCGGCGCAACACTTCCGTGTCCGCCTACAGAGGGGCCATGCGTGGCTTGCGCTGTACCACCCACACATCCCATATCCAGTGTAAACCGGAAGAAATAAGACCGGGAGGTATGTAGATGATAGCCACGTTTCATCCACGGAGCCGGTCCACACTCCTTTAACAGAGAGAACGAAAGCACTCCTTTTCTAATTAGGTAATCATGCACAACAGACATACACAAGCCGGTGACTTGGCCGTAGCCCGTTCCACACTGGATGGAACCACTCTTTGAGCCTAGCACCGTCACGAGGACGGTGCACCCCGTCCCCTCCAACAACGACCAACTGTCTCCTAAGGCCAGCAATCGAGGTGGAGGGTATTAGACAGGTAGGTACCTTGTCAACATTTACATCAGGCGCAGCCACACCGAGGAGCTCAATCAACATCTACTTTGCAATACAAGAATACTCATCACGCAAGTAAACGTACCACGTACGCCGCTTTATTGGCCTGAATTAGTAAATCGAATGCGAGCGTACGTATCGTGCTTCTATTCCGCGTGCAACAGTACCTTCTCCTGCACCTGGGCAACCGCCCTTATGATCGGTCCACTGAATTCGCACCGATCAACTTTGCCTTGGATTCGCAACATGTGAAATCAACATTGGTTTTTCTTAAACTCACCTTCTTCTTGACCTAGTAATGTTACTTTCGGTTTGCCCCAGTGCCGTTTCCCTGCACTAAGTTGACCGTACAGAAGCGGCATGAGCATCCCCGTGGAATTCATTCGGTATACATATATACATAGATTGGCGTCATCCGTGTCCAATAGCAGTTCGAACACAACATATGCACATGCGTTTGTCCAAGCTTAAGTGTGAGCTGCCACCAACTGGATAGAGACAAATTAGACCTAATGAACAATAGTACTAACAACGTGTATGGGTTTCGCTTGGAGGTCAGGCTCAAAGGCACTTTTGTGGGCATGAGAATAAGTATCCAATACGAACTGTTGGTGTTTTCTTTAACACCTAGACGTGAACATAAATGACAGCCTTGATGCTTGGGCATCCATATTTGAACGGAAACCGATATAGGAATAATGCAGCAACTGTCATCCGTACGGTTATTAGGTGGAATGGTAATTGAACAAGTAGTACAACAAAATAGTGTGTACTTAGGTGTTGTCGTCTATATGCACAGTCTGGTTTGCTTAACTGATGGGGAAGATCGCACAGCGTGCGAATGCGATGGGTGTTCACTTCAGGCTCTGCCTGTCGTCGATCGGTCCGGTCATTTGCTGCCCCACGTACGTGCAGATTCTCAAAGAACGATTGTTGCGCAAATTTAAGCATTGACAGGTGACGATACCACATATTCGTCGCTTACGGCCTCGTTGGCGCGACAACTACCACAGTACTACATCAACTAAGTCCCACTGTCAAACATGCGGCTTTCCAAACAGTGTTCGCATTGTTTTTCAAATGTCCAAGACGTAGCATGACTGTCATCCAAGTACTCAACCGTTTGTACATACCACTGTGTACTCTGCTGTGACCATAAGCTATTTGGTAACGATCTGCATCGTACTTCTCGGGTGCAGCCATTCGGTGCTCCTAAAACGATTGTCGCTATGCGCCGATTCCTTTCCGATGTAATATACAATGATACTGACGTACCATTACCGTTGGGCTTAACCTTTTTCTTAGTCTATCCAGATGATTGGTCATGTCCAATTCAAATTCTCTTAGGCGTTTCTGTGCTTCCGCCTTCAAGCCGCTTTGTACTTCCGTTTTCATATGCCCCGGTAACTTAAGTATGGCTGATTTACAACGAGAAATGTAACTATGCTCACTCTCATCACTAACCTGTGGAGCGGAACATGAACTGTCAACATCATGTAATCGCTACTCGGTTAATTTTCGGGATGGTTCACTTGCCACAGAATTTCCAGGGCAATTTCTCTTCGGATGCATAGTCCAGCTTGGTCACACGAGGGACAATTGTTGAGCATTGTGTTCCAAATGTCCAACTTTATGCGTACTGTAAGCGGCCAAGCGCTGGTACCCTTTTGATTCAAGCGTGTCCATTGAACTGGAAACACTCAATAATTTGCCACCCTAGCATTGATCCGTATGAAGCACACAAATCGCCCGGAAACTTTGCGCGCACGTCAAATACGAATGAGCTCATGGATGGTCTGAACCATTATTCTGCGATGCACCGGCTCTCTAAGCGTTGTGCTGGTTAGCATTGGGCAGCTGGTCAAGCTATGGTCATGTAATCTACAAATCGATTTCAACGAACAGAATGTAAGTAGCATAGTCTGGTGAGTAATGTCAATGAGCTTACATAGTGAAGTGAATCGCGGCCGAATAATTATACGAAGACGAAGATGCCGTAGCTCACCGTCTCGGTAGGTCACCGTACTAGATTCCATTTTGAGAAGGTAGCAAGAATAGCATAGGTCATGATGAGTACAACAGTCTAGTGGGCAACACGTGAAGTCATCGCGAAATACAACCGAGTTAAGTAAGCCCAATTAAGGTAGGTTAGATATGGCTCATCCGTTCTAGACAGGTACAAAAAGATAGTACATTGCACCAAGTCAGTAGTTAATCATTCTAGAATGAAACTGTACCCAAGCGGGATTCACATGCGCGATAGAATAAGGATGACGTAAAGAAGATGAGGGAGATAGAGTAAGCTACTTTACAAGTTAGCAGGGAAATGGTGCGATTAAGTTCAGTGATTTTTATAAGCTCAGCTGTTAAAGTCCGCGGTGAAAGAACGGAAATAGCTATGCTCACTTTAACGAAGAAGCATAGTGAAACAGTGATGACTTATCGTTGGTGTGTACTGTGAATGTCGTCTCCTATATTAACTGCAGACTATCCGTGTCGGAAGGTAAACCAGAGCCGGTGCAATCGTCTCTTGTCCCAGGGGAGCGAGAATAAACAGGTATGTGGAACCACCAGGTAGTCCGTCATGTGTTAACATTTATTTCCCTATGGTCATACGTTCTGACCGCCAGCATATCTCGGCCAGTTCATTAATACCTAGAATGCTACCAGTGGCCAAGCATTTCCATTTGCGTATGGTATCGTGTTGCCGCTGTTCCGGAATCAACCTAGATGACTTGTCTGAATCTCAGTGCGCTTACCTGTAGGCGGCAGCAATACAAGGGGGCGTGTAGAGGCACTTGAGATAGGATACATTGACCTCATTGCAACCCACAATAAGTCACGGTGTCACACGAGAAGAAATGTAATAAGACCCATCTGTCAAGTGAGAACGTAGCGAGACACGAACAGATGTTAGCACGACTTGTAATTTGGGCGAGCCCCAGTTAGACATCAATACAGTAGTAATGGTGTCATGCGAGTGAAAATGCGATCAGTCTGTTAAGCTGTAGTGTGGCTCTTATAAGCGTTTCTAAATGGCTTCCACTTAATCATTCAACATGAGATATCAGTTGACATGGAGGGCGGAAGCTGATCACGCAACTGTTTGCGCAGACCTGCTTATGCTTCTCGGCGGACTTCTGCAAAGCGCTGCGGGTACCTATATATTTACCAATTGTCAAAGTCAAATGATATGAATGCGCAGTAAATTACTGGCATCAAGGCTGTGTAAGCGCTCACTGAACACAGCTGTAGGTCACCACTTGCAAATCCATCAGACGGGGTGAGCAGCAAACATGTCTTCGTGTGGCAAACCAAACGGCCAGATTGGACGTTGGGTTTCTACGCTGTCCTTATACATTCTGAATGTTTGCCGACGTATTCCGGCTGGAGGCGAATGCAATAAGTCTGACACAACTTGCAGCTCGAAACTTCGTGTTAGTCCGAAGGGATACCGCAAAGCGTAGTAGTTTTCTCGTGCCTCGACGATGAAAATAGCTGCTGTTCTCGAGAACCGTCGGAAGGCCCGTCTGATACGACAGACGAGCAGCAAGATCTTCCGTGCTAGCCACACCATATGTGACGAGAGTAGGCAGCCGATACACAGTTTGTCAAGGGGAATGGATCGTTGGGCCGAACACCACATAAACAAGTATAATCAGTCAGATTTTCCAGCTTCTCCCTCGGCCAATGTTCACCCTACTGCCTTAGCCGGCACCCTGGATCTGCCCTCTCGTGCAGCAAGTGTAAATGTGAGAAGACGGCTAACTTGAACAAAGCCGCCGGAGCAGATGAATCTACAAATAAATAATTAAATAAAAAATATTGCTAGACTAGCAAGGGTTTAGAATAATATTTACACCAAGACCATGCTCTAGCATAGGGAGTAAGAACAATGAGGGTAAATGCTTCTTCCTAGAAATCACGAATGCACAGGTATTTTTACGTGGAGTGGCTAATTTTTGACATGAAAGATTGGCCTGGAGGGACATTGTTTTGCGGTACACCGGGCTATATGGTGATGTTTTCATAACTGATTCAGATTCAGATGGACTGGAACGATAGGAAAATCCCTTGAGTGTTCCTTCTTGAGCAAATCGTTGAGCCAGGAAATGATAAGGTGCTAGTTCTTGATAGATCTAAAACGAAACACCCGAAACACACCCTGATCAACCAATTACTGCCCACGTTCCCTGCACTAGCAGTCCGCGCTGTGTAGGTTACGTGAAGAAAGAAGTAGAAAGTAAATGGAAGATAAAGGGGAATGAAAGTCATTAAAATGAAGGATAACACCAAAGAGTGAAGAGAATGACAGAATAAGAATTAAAAGTTTGAAGATGGATATGGTCAGGAGAAGGGAAAGGTTTCGTGTTGCCACCCAAGGGCGTCTAACCGACGCTCGAAACCCTTAACCGTGGGTTCACTGACTACACTTTCTGGAAGCGAGTTCCAGCGCTCGATAACTCTACGCGATAACCGAGTTTCCGCCCTGATCCGGTCAGAACGCGGCTTGTGTAGCTTCATGGGATGGCCGCGAAGACAAGGCAACCTAGCCTGGCTAAATGGCCAGCTCAAGTCCGGTCCAACCTTCCCTGTTAAAATGCGGTAAGTAAGGATTAGGTCTCCTCGAAGCCGTCGGTAGTGCATTGAATACATACCCAAGCTAAGTAGACGCTCGGGGTATGATTGCCCCCGTAACCCCTCGAGCAATTTGGTACCTACTCTCAGAACCCTCTCAAGCTCCATTTTGTCCCGAACAAGGCAGGGCGGGCAAGCCTGGACGCAGTAATCCAGATGGGGCCGAACGAAAGTTGAGAACAGCTTCACAAATATGTCGGCAGTAAAGACCCCGAAAGAACGGCGTATTAACCACAACATTCTGAAACCCCTGCTTGCGGCCTTCTTCCAGTTGTCACCAGAATGCAAAGACGAGGGAAGAACGACACCTAGGTCAACCTGGTTGGAGACAAGGGGGAGTTCGACTCCACCGAGTACGTAGCTCGAAGGTGGGAAAGTTGCTCCTATACGAAGGACGGAACACAGCCTGATTTATGGGCAGTAGCCACAAAGTAGACCAGTCCCAGAGTCTGTCCAGTGCATGCTGTATGGCCTCAGAACCCCCAGGAACATTGCTTAAGGTCATCAGCAAACAATAGGGATGATACCCCAAGCTCTCCAGGGAGATCGTTTACGTAGATGGAGAACAGCATCGGTCCAAGGACCGAGCCCTGTGGGACACCGCTAAGGACCGCTTGCCTAAAGGATAGGCTGCGACCCACACGTACACACTGCTCTCTTCCCTGCAAGAACGCAGATACCCAGTGAAGGGCGCGGCCAGATACGCCTTAGGACCTCAGCTTTTGTGATAGCCTCAAGTGGGGTACCTTATCAAATGCTTTTGAGAAGTCTACGAAAAGCACATTCACCACGTGGCCATTGTCCACTGCCTCGACCCAAGCTTCACGGGCAACCAACAAATTCGTCAAACACGAAAACCTCTTCCGGAATCCATGTTGTTCACTACTGAGTAGATTAAATCTATTCAGGTGACATTCCAACGAATCTCACATCAGCTTTTCAAGCAGTTTGACCACGACGCTAGTCAGACTAATTGGCCTATAATTGACTGACAGACTCCTGTCGCCATTTTTGAATATAGGACAAATGACAGCCTCCTTTCATTCGGAAGGTAATGTTCAGGTGTCAAGTGATTTCTGAAACACCATCGTCAGCGGTCCACTCAGTTCCACGGCCAACTCATGCAGAACTCATGCAGAACTGTATCTGTGAGAGATGTGTATAGGTCGCTTTGTGCTTATGTATGTACAAAAAATGGTAGTTGGTAAGATTTATTAGTTATAAATTTCGTTTTCATTCATCGCGATTTCAAATATACAAAAAGTACAGTAAGCAGACGAGAAATATGTATACCCGAACTCTTTACCCTATGGGTCATGTAAAGTTCAAGTTCAAGCGGGACTGGAACGATAGGATTATCCCGTGAGTGTTCCTTCTTCGGCGGGAGTTGGCGAACTTTGAAATACTCATGGACCTAAAACAAATACCGCATCACACCCTGTCCAACCAATTAATGCCCACGTATCCTGCCCTAGCAGTCCCTGCTGGGTCGGTTACGTGAAGTAAGAAAGAGAAAAAAGTAAACGCAGAAGGCAAAAGAGAAAGTGGTAAGAGCTAAGCAAGTGGAATACCAAGATATTTGAGTCAATAAAAACAAACTGAAAAGTGAAGGTGAGTCAGCTAGGAAAAAGGAAAGGTTTGCTGTTGCCACCCAAGAGCATCGAGCTGGCGCGCAAAACCCTTAACTGTAGGTTCCCTAACCACGTGATCTGGAAGCGAATTCCAGCGATCTATAACTCGGCGTGATAGACGAGTTTCCGTCCTAATTCTATCAGACCGTGGTTTATGCAGTTTTAGTGGATGACCGCGGAGACTAGGTAACGTAGCGGGACTAAAAAGCCCTGACAAGTCCGGGCCAATCTTACCCGTCAAAATACGATAAGTGAGAATCAGGTCCCCTCTTATCCTTCGGTAGTGCATTGAGCACATCCCCAAACTGAGCAAGCGTTCAGGATACGTCTATCCCCGTAGACCCTGCCCAGATGGTTCAGAAAAGGCTGTTGCGCATGCGGCACGAGTCCTGACACCCTCTGAGAAGAACTACAGCCAAATTGAGAAGGAAGCCCTCGCCATTGTTTTCGCTGTTCAGAAATTTCACAAAATGATTTACGGACGGCGTTTCACTCTGGTGACCGATCACAAACCGCTACTCGCCATTTTTGGATCCAAAAAGGGTATTCCGGCATGTACAGCCAGTCGTAATCAAAGGTGGGCCACTTTGCTCTTGGGATACGAATTCAACACGAGGTACTCGTCAACTGACTCCAATGGCAAGCGGACGCTCTGTCCAGATTAATCGATACTAGTCGACGTGAGCCGGAGGATGCCGTCATTGCTTCAATCACAACCGACACGGATATCAGCCACATGATACAGGATGCCGTGAGTACTTTACCGCTAACTGCAAGAATGGTTCAGGCAGCCACAAGTCGGGACACATTGCTACAGAAAGTCTTGACTTATACAAGACAAGGTTGGCCAAAGCAGTGCCCTGACAAATCGCTTGTACAGTTTTTCACACGACGTGATGCTCTGTCTGAAGTCGATGCCTGTCTCCTTTTCGCAGATCGCCTTGTCATTCCCGAAGTACTCAGGCAACGAGTTCTGAGGCAACTGCATAAAGGTCACCCAGGAATCGCCCGAATGAAAGCACTCGCGCGCAGTTACGTGTGTTGGCCCTCAATGGATAGCCAAATAGAAGACATTGGATGATCCTGTTCTAAATGCTGCAGTGTTTCCAAGTTACCAGTGTGCACAACATTACAAGCTTGGCCGCGTCCCGAACCACCCTGGTCGCGAATACATGTGGACTTTGTGGGACCAATTGAGGGAACTTTCTTTCTCGTCATTGTCGATGCATACAGCAAGTGGCCTGAAGTTACTGTGATGCGAAATACGTCCTCAAACAGCACAATTCTTGCACTGAAACGTCTTTTCAGTCAGTATGGGCTGCCACAAACGATCGTATCAGACAATGGATCACAGTTCACTTCTTACCAATTCGCTGATTTTTGTGCACAAAATGGAATACAGCATATGAGGACTGCAGCGTATCATCCCCAATCCAATGGCCAAGCAGAAAGGTATGTTGATACCCTGAAACGAGCTTTGTTAAAATCGAAAAGAGAGGGGACCCTGGATGAAAGGCTGGAAAATTTTCTGCTAAATTATCGGGTTACTCCGAATCCCAATGTACCAGATGGAAAGTCACCCGCTGAAGCCTTCATGTGTCGAAGACTGAGGACCACGCTAGATTTGATGACTCCACAACGCCCACCGATACATCATACGAATTCACTAATGGAAACTCAGTACAACAAGCGACATGGAGCACGGCACAGAAACTTTAGAATTGGTGACGCAGTGTTTGCTGCCTCTTATCAAGGGCGCCAAATCAGTTGGATACCAGGTCAAGTAGTAGGACGACGCGGAAACGTAATGTACGATGTTCGTGTTGGCAGACAGCTATGGGTCCGCCATGCGAACCAACTACGACCGCGGATTACAAAGAGACAAGAGGCGCGTCATTCCGAAGGATTTGCCTTCAATGAATTGTTGTACCCTTCGCAGTCAAGCACCTCGGTTAGACAGGATACACAACCCATGGAACTAGCTGAAAATGAAAAACAACTAAGTCCAACACGGAGAAGAAGATGCGTGCAGCCCATGCAAGTAGACCCCCGAAGGAAGACATATACCAATACCGGCTCAACTATTTCAACAAGGGGGAGGTGTTAGGTCTCGAACGGCCTGCTCTAAGGAAAATCGCGTTGTCTGAAAATCAAGTCGAGTTGGCGCCACTGATTCAAGCCAAATCTTGTAACTTGGATGGAAAAACAGAATTTCTCACAGACCAAAGTCAAATGCGCACAGAAACGAAACAAATTGACTTCTTCGGAAAGGTAAGTGCGCGATTTCCCACAAGGAACCGTGTGCCTTGCAGTAGAACAGTCTTAGTTACAAGCAGACTAGTGTTTTTCCATGTTGCAGAACATTTGTTACTATTCCCCTCCTTTTTCTGTGTATTGCGGCACAGTAGCTGAGGTGTTCCCCACCCCTAGCTAACGTGTATGATGATGATGATGGTGATTATGAGATATCGGACATCCTTTCGATAAAGCGTTCAGGTTTCGCTGCCGTATAGCGCAACGGACAGTACCATAGACTTATATATCAGAGGCTTTGTCCCAACATTGAGCTGGTAGTTGTTGCACACACGGCATTCTAGCTTGCCCAAAGCAGCAGGCGACTTCGATACGCTGTTGCGCAGCTGGCACGTCATCTACTGGTCGGTTGTTATTGAGCTACCAAGGTAGCAAAATCTTGAATTGGTTTTCAACACTTCGTCGTCAGTCTGGATTTGGAGCAGGCCCACAGACTCCATTCCGGGTTAAAGCTACAAAAGACAGTGTTGCTTCTGTTGATGGTGAGCCCGAATTTGGCCGCTGTGGTGACCAGAGTACTAGTCATGTTCTGCAACACATCCGCGCTGTGCGCAACCAACGCACAGTCGTCAGCGATCAGCAACCTACGGATAGTTGTCTCACAGACGAGGGTTCTCGCACCGAAACGACGTATATTCAGCAACCCACCATCAATACGGTGCTCCACACGAACACCATGAGCATAAGCCGCATCAAACGCACATCTTTGCATGAATGTAGATATTAAACAGGACAGGAGCTAAGGTACAGCATTGCTTCATACCAGAGACAATTGCAGTCATCAGAGCTTTGTCCACACAGCTGCACCCTCACGCGCATACCACTGGGCAGTCATCATCATCGACAACAACAGCAGTATATCAGCCATTTGAACTGATGCTTAGCTGCTATACAACCATGATGACCTATGGAATAAAGAATAATAAGAGGGAAAGAAGGGGGACTTAGCTGAAGACCTTAATGCCCTAAGCGAACATTCAGGGTTAAGGTGCCCACGCCTTGTGATAACAATATATCGTCACAAACAGCTGACTATCGTGCAAAGATAAGGCAGACATTCAACTAAACTTACTCGGACAACCAAACTTACCCAACACCAATCACAATGCCTCGCGGTTCACCGTATAAAGCGCTTTTGTGAAATAGACAAACAGAGAATACAACGGCTGGTGTCGTTCTCTGCAATTTTCCTGCAGCTGACGAGCCGCAAACACCATAACGATGGTGCTGCAATCCGAAGGAAATCCACATTACTCTTCCGCCACTTTCGGTTTCACAACCTGACTGACGAGGCGGTTGAGCAGGATTCGTACCATCAGCTTGCCCACACAACTCAGCAAGTTGCTGCCACGCTAATTCGTGCAACATTGCTTGCTCCCTTTGCCCTTGTAGAGTAGTAACCCAAGGGCCTCCTTTAGCTCAGCAGGCACTAAGTGGTGCAGCGCAGTCACCAAGGCGGGTCCGCCGTGTTTCAATACTTCAGGCGGGATTCTGTCGGTACCGGCACACTTGCCGTTTCGCAGCTGAGCAAGTGCTCTGCGTCTCATCCAGTGTCAACGTATCCGCCAAACTCCCTCATGTTGCTGCTTCAGGCCGTTCAAGGTGGGCCAATCAATCTCTGAACGATTGTCCAAGCAATTTTAAGCAGTTAATTCCCTTCAGTAGTTCGAACAACGAAATGAGAAGACGAATATTGGCAGCTGCTAGCATTTCGGATTATCTCGTCAGTACCAATACAATAACAGGGAAATCCTTTTATATGAAAATCTCTTTCTTAGGAGCAATGCTCCTAGGTGGCTTTCAATTGCATTCCTTCAAATGTTTCGTGATACATTTATCAGGATAGCCATTTTCCCTGAGGTCGTCGCTGATTCTCCGTAGTTCTTCGTTGACAGTATCCGGTGTACAAATACTGCGCACCCGGGAGGCGACAGATCTGATTAAACTCCACTTATGCTGTAGTGGTACTGCGCTGTGGAAGTTAGTGTACTGCCCAGTCCATGTGTGCTTTCTGTTAGAACAATCTGTGCGACTGCCCTTCTTGTATATTGCCACTGTAATCAATTCGCTCCAATCAGTCGGGACACACTCTTCCCTTCAGATGCGTTCGAATAGGGAGGTCAGTGCCCTGCAGAGGACCTCACCTTCATCCTTAAATAGTGCAGGTGGGAGGGAATCCGGGCCAGCGGCACGAAAACGATTGAGGAGTGTGGTCGCGTTTCGGACCCGGCATCCGACGGAGGCTCTAAACTAACCGTCCACGGCACGTCCTGCATCACCTGAGTAGGAAGAGGTCCGGGAGTAGGGGGCCAGCTGAACTGATGTTCAAAGTGTTCAGCCCAACGAGCCATACGACTCTCCTTATTGTGTATCATCGCACCCGCACTGTCTCTGATTGTCTCACTGCCGCCTGGTTTCCTAGGACCAGTGGTGCAGATCAGTTGGAAGAACTTGCGGTAACTGCCTACTACTCCTGCCTCCTCCATTTCTTGAGCCCTACTGGTCCACCAAGCATCCTTGGCAGCGTGTAGGCTCCGCTTTAGTTCACGCCTAATAGCCCGTCTGGTCACATTGTGTTCAGAACCAGCCGGGAGGTGTCTTCTAGATTCCAACACGTTCACGGACCTCTCGGATATCCAGTGACTGGTGCGGTGACCATTGGTGGTGCCACAAGCAGATGCTGCTGCGTCGTGCATAGCGGCCGAGATCCTACTCCACTAAAGCTCAGTGTCATTATATGCACACGAAGCGCAGCCACATTGGGGATATCAAGCAACAGCCGGTCACTTTAAATGACGAGGTCAAATAAAATAAATCGAATCATACATACAGATACGTTGACAAAACTCTTTAATAAATGAGCAAATGTACTAAATTTGCTACCAAATATCCGCTATGGTTTCAAGACGTCAGAAAATATATTTTAAGAAAAGGTCACAATCAAGAAAGTGTTATCAAAGTTACCTACAATTCACTTGAGCGACGTGTGCAATTTAATAGAAGATAGTATACGTAGGCAATAATGAGACAATATAGTCAACCCACCAACTGAAGTAAAGAGACCCAGCATGCAATCACGCGGTTAGTAAATCGAATGCAGCATACCTACAAACGCTGCGCCGGTTCTGTCTACCTTCTCAGCAGGACCCGTCGTTGTTTCGGTGGTGGCTTACTAGGCCTGCCTGACTGAGGCACTCGCGCCCGCATGTGCTACAGCACCATGTGGTCGATGTCGATGGAGTACAACCCTTAGGGTAGCAAGGACGTCGTTCATGCTAATTCGGCTTGTACACTGCATACGTTTACCTTTACCTTGCTTGCCGCTTAAAGAATGTCGCAAAGCTCGAGAGGAGCAACAGTTTACTTTGTATTTTGAAGTGAATTTTCGACGGCTAAATTGGTTGCTACTGGCCCGTCTCTTCTTCAAGGCTGAAGTCTACGTCACCCAACTTGTGCCTGGATCCAGACTTTAAGGAACTTGGCCCGCATCCGCTGTCGTCTGGTTGGACTGTTGTCATCATCGTCATTATACATGTTAGCTTCAGGTGGAAAACACCCCAGCTATTTTGCCACAATACAAAAGACAAGAAAAAATAAGTGACACGCCGACTGAGTCCCCAGTAACGCTTGGACATCGTTCCAGAGAGCTAACAGCCGGCTGTCATGCCGCAGAGAGTTATATTACGCCTAACGAATGAGATCGTGATTGGATGGGGAGGCTAAGCGGGAGGCTGATGGACAAAGGAATGCGCAACAGAAATGCCATTGGAGCCGGCTCCTAGCCATATCAGCAAGTGCGTCCTAGCAAACGTGTTCATCGTCCTTAGGACCCCAGCCAGACAGTCAGGAAACACCAACCGACACTAACTTTGTAGTGAAGGTTTTTATTTCTCTCGACCAAGTCATCGTTTGGCCTTTCCTCTTCCAACCGCACGCCCGACGCACGAGCAATGCACGTCGCGGGAGTCGGTTTGCTGGCATGCGCAACACGTAGCCCAGTCATCGGAGCCTGGAGCGCCATATAATGGTGCTGAGCGGTTCACTCGCTTTTCCTGCGCCAAATACGCGACGCCTAACCCCCTCATTGCTCACACGGTGCTCCCACCAGACATAAGCTAAACTGCGAAGGCAACGATGATCGAGCGTGACGAGTCTCGATGTCTGTCGATCTGGTAAGCCAGGTTCCACAACCGTATAAGATGGTTGAACCGACGCCTGCATTACACACTCTACCCTTCAAGGAGAGTGATGTCGCATCTGCACCGCAGGTGGCGGAGATTGGCTGTGTGTTTAACATATGTCTCCACCTGATTTATCTATGGATCTGGAGTATTAAGGGCTTTAAGGAAGATGTCTGGCTGGCTAGACGGCCTCACAAGATATCCGACTGTTAATTGCTATACATTGCTGGCATTGATAAACACTCACTCCGGATACTTACTCAACCCCCTCAGATTTTTTGCCAAGTCGATCTCCTCTCAGTTTATTATAACTTAATGATAGGATCCGTATGTTGCATACAGGTGAAGCTTCAGTGCTCCATTCTTTTTATTACTGGCATGTAAATGGAACTCGGTATTGTTGCGGTAACCTCAGCATGGGATGGAGCTTTTGCTAGGAAGTAAGGATTCTTTAGACATTGTGAGGCGATCAGAGACGGTGCGGGTGCTCTGATTCACAATAAGTCGCATTTTATGGCTCCATGAACGGAACACTTTTGAGATCAGTTCAGCTGGCCCCCTGCTTCCAGACTCCTAAGCACTGAGTTAGTGTAGACGGAGTCACGGCCGGTAAGTTTAGAAGTTCCATCGGAGGATGAGGTCTGAAATTCGATCACGGCTCTTAATCGTTTTTGTGCTGCTGGTCCCTGATTCCCTCCCGCCTGCACTATTTAGGGTTGGTAGTGTGGTCGTTTACGAACCACTGACCTTGCCAGAACAGGTGTGGAAAGCATAGAACAACCAAGCTGATTGGAGTGTATAGATTATACTAGCGAGATACAAGAAGAACAGTCACACGGATTGTGCTAACTGCAGGTGTATTAGCCAAACGCCAGGGGTGACAATTACTGACTTCAGTACTCTTTTATCACCTCACTGCGGAACGGTGATCCCGGATTAGCAAAGGGCAAGTAGGCTAACACCCAGGACGGGATTATATGGACCATACATTTACTCTGCAGATGCTAACGATTGGAAATCGCCACGGATAGTTGGTTGAATACAGCGATTTGCAATAGCTCCAAATCCCCAAGGTAATATATGGGACTTTCAAGCAGGAAATCAAACCGAAGACTGAAAACTATCCAGCTGAAAGGAATACAGATTGGGCGTGCACTGGCGGAGAAGAAAAAGAGAACAGTCGATAGCGTAGTGTCCCACAGCGATCAATCCACAGGGAGCGAAAAGAAAACAGTCTTACAGGATGATGGAAACGGTGCCAACGCAGAAGAAATGTACATTGTTTTACTCTTCAAAAAATCGATTTACTGAAGTAAGTCATCTACTACTACATCTCCCCCTTGAATATTTGTTGCTGCGCTTCCTTACTTTCAGCTACAGTGGCATTACTGTACGTCGAATTTGATCTGTACATCGATGAGAGTGAAGGCTGACATCCATCTTATCTTCCGATGAAGTTGGATTTTACGAGCTCTTGGATGGAGGGCTTAAGGTGTCCAACAGTACGTCTGTCGGGAGTGGTCAATGACATGTCATTCCTTGAGTTCGTGTGCCTTAGACGTAACTGGTTTCGGTGCTGCCTCCAAGTCTCGTCATTTGCTTATACATTGTAAAGTACTCGTCCTCTGCGAGCGTTAATCCCAGCTTCGACCCATTCATTTTGTCCACTTCTGTAGTCCCGAGCGTATCCAGGTGTTTCAACACTAATGCCATGATGCTTCTCTGCTGCAGAAGGCAGAGGTGAGTCGCTGCTCGGGATGAGACCATGATGAACTGTGCGCAGTTTGTGGCCCATCAGCTTCAACTGGGGAACAACCTTCGGACTTCGCCACGTTTGGAGTGGTTCGATACACAAACAAGAAAGCTTTTAGAATCTCACCAGTAGTCCCTTTCCCACGCGACTTCATAAGCGCTCGCTTGAAGGTATCGACGAACCGTTCGGCTTGACCATTCTACTGAGGGTGGTACAACTGAGCCTGTTTGTCGGATGTTCAAACGGGGACCAAAGTCCTTGAATTGGGCTGTAGTGAAATGGGACCCATTATTTGTAACAAGTATATTTGGGAAACCGTTCTGGCTAAAAACCTCCCGAAGAGCGAACTCGTGCTGGTTGAGTTCGGCGGGCTGTGTTACTATTTCTGGCCACTTGGAGTAAACGTTGACAAGTACGAAGTACGACACTCCATCGATTGGACCATTGGTCTCGAGACGGCCACGACATTGGTTCTCACCTAACGGGTGGTTTGGCGGCTTGTTGGCATTTAGAACACATTCTGACAAGTTGCTGTATGTCGACATCCATACCAGGCCAGTAGACATAACCACGTGCGATGGTCTTCCTCCTGCTGATTCCCGGAGGATCAGAGCGAAACTGGCGCAGTACAGCTGGACAGATGGAGGACGGTACCGAAACTCGGACGGCGAACATAAGGCGAAAATCAGCGACGGACAATGATTCGCGACGGAACAACCGATATAATTCACCAATAAGTCTTTCCGTAGGTCACCTTAATCATGTAAAAGAAATGGCGCGTTGAAGAACCGGATCATACGCGGTTACGTGACGAATGTCTGTAACGATAACCAGAATCCCACGGACGTCATCAGACATCTGCCGACGGATATCTTCCTGCGTGTGAAGAGGCAATAACTGCGTCGTCTTCAGGTGCGCGATAGTTGCGGGTAATGCGAGATAGCGCATTGGCTTGTCGAATCCCTCGGTACGACGGTGCTGGATAGTAAAGTCGCAACCCAAGAGGATTGTTGCCCAATATTGAAGACTATTGGCAGAGTACATTGGGATACCCTACTTGGCTCAAAAAATCAAGAACAGCTGTTTGTGGCCAGTGATCATCGCGAGGTAGCGGTCAGACAGGAATTTATAAAATTTCTTGTCAGCAGAAGCTATAGCCAACTTCTCTTTTCGATTAGCCCATAATTTCTCCCATCTACGGTGAGTGTTCGCGAAGCATGAGCGATGGCTTTTTCAGAGCCTTTTGGGAAAACATGGGAAATGACTGCTTCTAAGCCATAATTAGAAGCGTATGCTGCGATCACCAAGGGTATTTTCGGATCGTAATGTGCTAACAAGTAGTTTGAGAATCGTCTTGAGCTTGGCCTACGCAACTTCACGTTCCGCGGACCAGATCCATTTTACGTCTTTTTGCAGGCGACGGTTCAGTGGAGCCTGGAGATTGTGCATGACCGATAAAAATGCACCTTGTTATGTGATCAAGCCAAGAAAGGATCCTAATGTGGAGACACTCTTAGGAGCAGGCATTTGCTGAATCACTCGACTGTTTTCAAGATCACTATGTGACCGTCGGTGTCGAAGACGAAGCCAAGCTACTTTATTGACGGGAGAAAGAACAGGAATCGCCCGGCTCGGAGACGGAAGCCGAAATCCTGAATGCGCTTGAGAACCGCGAAGATACGATATTGGAGCTCTTCTGTTGACCTTCCCATTACGGCGATATCATCCAAATACACCTCTGTACCTCGTAGTTTAGAGACCATAGTCTCGACCACTTGGTGGATGATTGCTGAGACAGTTTTGACACAAAATAAAAGCTTAGTATATTAGAGGAGACCTCAGTGGGTATTGATCGTAAGCAGTTCATGGAGTTCAGGATCCATTTCGATTTGTAAGTACGCTACTGCCAGGTCTGTCTTAGCAAAACAAGTACCATTATCAATTACGGCGTATAAGTAATCTGAGACTGGAAGCGGGTAGCTATTGGATCCTAGAATACAATTGAAACCAGTTGAAAAATCAGCACATGCGGGTAGATCCATTAGCCTTCTTGACCACAACAATAGAGGCGGCCCAGGTAGAATATGCAAAAGTTCACAAGACTCAAGTTTCCTCCAAACACTTGGGCTCCTGATTTTCTATCGGCAACGCAGCGGGTATTGGCCCTCTCCGACGGAAGATAGGTTGGCTGCTGGCTGTAGTTAAAGTGTAGCCATAGTGCGGGTGCAGAGACAGTGTTCCTCCTTGAAAACATCGGATAATTGATGGGGGATCTGTTGGGTCATGTTCTGGGGACTTGTGTGAGATTGCACTACGTTGCAGATGGAACGAATTAATAAGTCCATGAGATCAAGTGCTTCAAGTCCGAGAAGGTCGAAGTCAGGATCGGAGAGTAACAGACTGTCTCGCTATTGTTTCCGCGGAAGGACACTGAGCAGCGTAGCTGTCCTGTCAACTACACTAAGCCACTACAAGCGCTGGTGGCTATTTGACTGTATGGTCAGACCGTAGGGCTACCACGATAGCGCCAGAGCCTTCTCGAAATGTGGGTGATGTCAGAGTTTGTGTCCAGCTTCAATCGGACTGAATGTCCATTGACGTGAACCAAAACATACTTTCTTTTGTGGGCGGCGTTGATTTGGTACCGATGAGATGATTTCCCTACCGTCTTGGAGATTTGTCGTTTGTGAGCCTTTAGAATTAGGGCTGACGTGTTCCTATTAGATGGCGGCGATTGACAAAAACCTTTATGCCCAGTTTTGTGACGCCGCCTGCTACGGTGCTGTGTAAACAGGCAGTACTTGTGTTGTGCCAGGAACCACAGTAACGACAGTCGTATGTAGGCTTCTTTAGACTGGCATAGCTAGCAGTAGATAGCTGTGATGCCGACTTCGCCTTAGAATGGGTAGCAATGACTATGGAGTTAGAAAGCGAGGTCTTGTCAATTTGTTAAATCATGTCAAAATCGTGCTTTAGGTAAGAAGCAGTGGAAACGGCGCCAAAAAAGTAGAAATGCGCATTGTAGTCCTCATAAAAAGGTATTGAACAAAGCGATTTACTCAAACATTTCAAACGCCACAACACTAGAGCAGTGCCACAGTTACCGCAGACCAACAACAGCTGTATTCCTGGACTTCAACAGTGCGTTCGACTCAGTGCATCGATCCATTCTTTTCGAGATGCTTGTGCGGGAATGTTTCCATGAGATATGTAGATATTTTACGTGACACTCTGGCACTCCAGGCCCTGTCAGGGTCTACGACAAGTTGTCGGATGTCTTTCTGGCAACAGGTGGTTTCCGTCAGGATTGTCCAATTTTCCCATTTTCGTTCAACTCCGTCGTGGACTACATTCTGGAGTGTTCCCTTGCGAAGCGTCACCACACAGGCATTCAGGTATTCTTTATTATGGTACGGACGATATTGTCTTGCTGTTTAACGATGTTGTGACATCCTAGTCAACCCTGAACACTCTAGTATAATCCCGTCATTTGGCATGCGCTTCGCACCTTCAGAGTGCAAGCTGTTGTTGCAGGACCACCAGCCACTTTACGACTTCTTAACTCTTGTTAACAAAGAACTCTATCACTTACCTTGACAGCTGCACCATCAATGATGGGCGCATAAGCACTAGTCCGTTCACATATCACAAAACTAGAACTGCTTTCCTGGATCTGCGACATCTGTGGCCTCAGAAATGGGTTTCGGTCGATCTGAAAAGCCACAGTGAGGGTTATCCTTCTCTATAAGGGTTAGACTTGGTCCCTTCGATTTTAGGATCCGACGCACCTCCAAATTTTTGATCCTCGCTACCTGCGGAGAACTGCTGGTGTCGGGTGGCTCCAGCTTGTCCGCGTAGACAAGCGATAAGCAGTGATAATCAGGCTAGTTCTTTAGAATGACAGATAACACTGAATAAGCTGCGTTGGCTTGGACATGTACTACGTATGACCGGTTACCGCTTACGGAGGAGGGCTTTGTATTGTTTGTCAGATGTATGATGACGCAACGCTCGAGGTGGACAAAGGTTGACTTCGCAGAAGGAAATGGAGTCACTGATGACCAAACTGAGTGACATCAGTCCGTCTCGCTTTCCTGGCTGGAGTCCACGTGATTCGCCTTGTGCTTAGCTCGAGACTTTACAAGACATGGCTCGCAGTCGACACCAGTGGCGCATCTGGTGCTGTCTCGTAGTCGGACTGCCTGTTTAAAGGGTGTTTTGGACTGAGTTATCTTCGGGGTAATGGCTGATTATGGTGCGGGGCCGTGACAACTCCAAGGAATTTGTCTCGCTTTATGCTTGCGCGATAGCCAGCTGTTTGTGATGATATATTGTTAACAAGGTGTAGCCGCCTTGATCCTGAATGTTGGCTTAGAACACTAAGGTATTATGCTATATCCCTCCTCTGTCCCTTATTATTTTTTCCTCGGGTCACCGTTGTTGTGCGGCAGCACAGCCTCAGTCCAAATGGCTGATGTAATGTTGCTTTGCTACTTTGTCCTTGTTTTAGCAGATCCGTGGATCAAATGGATTTCCCCGTAGTTCATCACAGGGACTCAACACTCAAACCGACTTACATACCTGCCCACGCTGTCTGTGTCTGCGGAATACGAGGGTCGCATGCATGACCGGCTTCAAGATCCTCACTTGTCAACAACAACAGGTGCAATGTTTGCTGGGATTGTGGACACTCGGCTAACAGATCGTTAGATAGCGAATTAAGTGTTTCGGTGTCGCGGAAACATGGAACATGCGGGCGTAATTAACATGAGCAAGAACCGATACTGTGTTGGCTAAACTAATTCATTTGACATTAAGTAGTTAAGCTTTTTTGGGCTAAATATCTTTGCAGTAGAAGGGGGCGGTGAGAAAGGTAGACAAAATTGCCGACGTTCTACGACGAGCCATTCTGTCATGAGCAGATTGCGTACTATCCAGGGTCGAACATACCAGACGGTTGCGATGTTTACCAAAACCCTTCCATAAGTACAGCTTACTTATGTACTTGTTGGTGATCGACTCGCATGTCAATCGCTCTTGAGTAAGGACTGAAACTGTCCGCATTATGCAAGCCTCTAGACTATTAATGCACCAACACTTCAATTGCGTACAGACCTTTAAATGCAGTTTACTGGAGGTCCCTGACCCTAATTGTTTGTATAGCGCAAACGGTTTTACGCTAAGTCCTCATTCTCTCCCTCTTATCATTTTTTCTTCCATAGGTCACTATGGTTGTGCAGCAGCAAAGCATCAGTCCAATTGGCTGATATATTGCTACAGTTGATGGTAATAATGCACTACCGATCTTGTGTGAATATCCTCTATCAGAAAACCATTTTTCTAAACGGACTAAGATTATGATAGTTGTAGGCAACTGCTGACACAACTTCGATAACTGCTTACAGCGGGTGTGAAACCGGAATGCGCATAATTCTTGCCCACTCTGGGGCCATATCATCCTCACCTGTGTTTATACGAAATGCTAGCATCTGCCAATATTCGTCTTCTCATTTCGTTGTTCAAACTACCGAAGGGAACTAACTATCTTAAATTTCTCAGGCGACAAATTCCCACCGAAACTATCCATCTGCTGCATGGTATTGTCAACCTAAGATGCAACCTTGCTTGCAAACGTCTGGAAATATCCTTTCTTTCCGAGTGCGTTACCCTCCGCCCCTACCGAAGTTCAATGCTGAAACTGTTGCGCAGAAACAAGCTCGCGCCTTCTAATCGCAACCTTAAACGCATTGCGTCAGCGCAATTAGGCACGACCAACGCAAAGCTAACAAGTCTATGGAAACACATAGTCGCCTGATGCCGGTTGTGGAGAGTCTGTTCCTATGCTGCCGTATTGTCTTCACAATATTTTTCCAAAGACTTACCGATCGCACACGCGCTGGTAAAAGCATTATTCACTCGGGCCAGACGTATCTTTTCCAACAACTGCCTGCCTGAGGAGTTTGAGCTGATCACTAAGACGCTTATGGTGAATGGCTACCCAAAGCGATTCATGGACAAACATAGCTTAGACCGCCCGAAGAAGTGGTGTCGACAGCCCCAAAGAAAAAGGTGTACATCGAGCTAACATTCAAAAGTGCCATCGCAGCTAGAAGGACAACCAAAGGCATTATCTCGGCCATTCAACGTACGTACTGTGCTGCGGAAGCCGTAATTATCAACAGAACCCGAAAGTTGCCGTTACCTCCAGTAAAGGAGGATGCACCTGTCGGCGCCAAATCACATTGTTTATCAATTCGTGTGTGACTGCGGCATCAGTTACATTGGCAGAACCGAACGAGCTTTAGATTCCAAACTGGGTGCTGCGCGAATTTACTCAATCCACCTCCGATGATACATGCTCGCGTAAGCCGCCAGCTTCCTCCATAGGCAAGAACGTTTTGGCGACTCCTCACAAGGCCAGTCCCTTATCGGCGTTCTGGATCTTGTTGCGTCATACTAATTCACGCCTTTTACGATTTTCCGAGGCCGTCGCGATAAGCCGAATTAGACCAGCCTTGTGTGTTCAAAAGCAGTTAGTTGTCAACGTGCGGTTGCCGTGGTCCTATTTCCCTCAACAATGACTACAACCATAAATTTGATTGGCTTGACTGGGCTCTATTGGACGAGATAATACGGAATGCTAGCATCTGCCACTATTCCTCTTCTCATTTCATTTTTCAAACTACTGAAGGGAACTAACTGTTTTAACATATATTTCCTATCTTTTTTTACAGACTGGCATTATTGACCTTAGGTCCATACAATATATGTTTTAAGGTACTTGAGATGCCAGTTTCTACATTTTCAGCTGTTTGATCAAGATAACATGTCGCTCATCCTTAGCGACCCTCTTGCATGGTGGTGAAGTTCTGTACTACTGCAATGACCTGGAATGTGCAACAGTTGATGTTCCGACATACTCTGTTGCCATCTCCAGCTAAGACACAGCAACGCATGTCTCGTAGCTGCCTTTTACCTCCCTCAAAATCCATCCAGGAAATAGATTCCCGCTTGTTACGCGCCTTAAATAGGGTAACACGCCCTAGGTACAGTCACGTTCTCATCACGACATGGAGGTATTAGCATCCCGTCATGAACAGATCTAAGCCAACCTGCATGAATGTATCGCTTATATTCCCTTGACTAGCCACGTCACCTCTCCCAAAAGATTCCGGTTAACAAACAACCATCCGTACTGTACCCTATGCTACCAAATGAGGAGCTGATGGTCAAAAACTTATCTTAGAGTCCATGAGCTATCTGTAGCCATGTACTCATGACATTTAACCAACTTTTCTATGTAGTGTATCCATCGGAACATTTAGATTTAGCTCACATAATCACAGGCTACCACCTTTTATAAGAACTCTTCAAGGTATCGACATGGGAGTTCTCCATTAACTCTTCCCTTGGCAACGTTTGTGCAGAGTTCGTTGTAAGACTCAGGGACCTAGTGAACAACTAAACCACTTCTTTCTGCAAAGTGACGTCCATTCTCAGAAACAGGACTCATTGCATGGCAATAGAGGATGCAGCAAGGCATGCGTACAAAGCTATCCCAGACTCAGAGTCTTGGCGCAACTTGACCCACCGCAGCCCCTGTACCACACTTGTTCGTGAGGACAAAGTAACTTTTCAAGTGCCTAGCCAAAATGTTTCTGGCAAACTACAAACTACTGTACTATCATGTCAGCAATCTTTGTAAAGTACGGCGCTCCTCTACTGTACACAAGACGGTAGGATATAAAACGCCGACGAAACAGCCAATAACCTGCGGCTACCATAAGTCCCGGTTTTCGAACTCGCATCCTGTCCCTGTCACGTGCAGTCATCCACTTTATCGACTCCATGATTTACATGTCTAATTTAACAACCCAGCAACTGTGCTAAAAAACTTGCTCTCATTGCGTGACCATAACCCTTTTGGAGCCGGTAACATTCGCCCATTGGCACTGAAGGCTACAGCCACTAAGCTAGTCAAGTCCCTGTCATGCTTCTCTCAAGGAAACTCCAATGAACAAGCCGTCACTGTGTGGAAGCATGGCATCATTATTTTATTTTTAAAGGTGGTATCCGTTCTGAACCTGCGAACTATTGCCCAGTGTCTCCCCCCTATGCGTTCAACGGAGATGGTAGCGGTCGTCGCTGAGACTCTAGTGGACTACCTGGGAAAATTCTGTCTTGGCACCGAAGCAGCGTGGATTCCGTCATGCACAACCAGCCTCCTGATGGCGCGCAGTACTTGGACAGACGTGGCCTATGTTGGGGCCGGAATCCATGTCATTTACCTGAACTTTTCTAACGCTTTCCATCACCTGGATCACCGCATCCCATTTCACAGGCTACAGCGCTGTGGAATTGGAAGTCCTGTCCTTGTTTCAGTTGCCAACAACGGAGGCTTCAAGTGCATATTAGGCGATCACTTATTAACCCGATTGAGGTGGAATGTGGTGTTCCAAAAGGCTGGGTGATGGGACTGCGCTTATTCCTGATGTTTATCAGACACCTGGCAAGTTTTTTCTTCTAATTTCCTGCTGAGATATGGCGGTCGTTTAATGGTATTGAAATCAGTTTTTCTCCGTCGTGGTCTGGATTACTTTCATCAATAGTCACGGAGGAACCTGCTGCTTTTCAACATAGCTAATGCAAGGTTATCCACTTGCATCATCGGCCGATGAGCCTTTACAACCTTGGAGACCCCGCCATGCAGAAAGCCTCTCAAGAGCATGACTTTAGGACACTGGTTCAAGACGATTTCGTTTGCTCGGAACAATCCAGTAAGTTGTCGAGAACCGGTACTCAACACATTGGCTTACTTCCAAAGCGTCTGGTCGGTTTGACCTCACAATATTCCCACAAATTCCTAACGCCTACATGCGACCGCACTTGCAATGCACCACACAGGCGTAGCAGTCATGGCGGAGGCAAGATCTCGCTGATCACCAGGCTACTCAGTGAATTGCATCTAATAGCGTTAGGAGCCCTACCAGCTTAGGTTGAAGTCTCTAGGAATGTACAACAGACGATATCGGCGCTTGCGAAGGGACCTGATAAAAGTTTGCTAGGTCCTGTAGAATTCGCGCAACATTTGCCGCCTACTGTTGTAACGGAACCACAACGTTGACCTGAGAGATCATTCTTTGAGGCCAGCAATACATTATAGCCGACTGGAATGCCGTAGAAATTTCTTTACACCCCGAATGTGTAAGCCGTACAACACTCCCTATTTACCTTGTCTCTGTCCCAAATATAACGGTATTAAAAAACGACTTGACGAAGCACTGTCCAATTATCATTACATTTTATAACTTCTGTTAGGCAGAAGGCCACATAACGCAACCTAACGGTGTGTTTTCGAAATTTTAACCAGCGAATTTATACTATTAGCACACAGACATCTCGGGTCTTTTACGCATGTCTCAATACGATCACCAAGACGTTCACAAGGCACTTTACATTTTAACATGAATGTTGGTTTTCTCAATCTTTCCTATTCCACGGGACTTCTTAATCATTGCTTCTTTTACCCTTAATGCACCATTGTTCAATTGTTACATGGTAGAATATAGTTTTACACGCTGTGCTTTTCTGCTTAACCGCCTGTTAATTATCCGCTAAGCTGCAACCCACTGATGTTTCGCCAGTAGCAGCGAAAGTGTGTACAAGCAAGGGTCTGTCGCTGAGGTATATCTTTTTTTGCCCACTCTATCTGCCGCAGTCTCTCCTTTCGACGGCTACATTCACGCCCACTAGACTGGTTCGAAATTCTCTGTTATACAGTGAATGCATTTTAATAATGGGTCTTATCACCTCCGGCTTGATAGTTCGCGACGCTTCATCCCTTTGTTTCGATTTTTGACTCCGGATCCAAGGGATGCTAAACTCTAAGCCCGCTCATGAGAAGTGCTTTTAGGCTGTCTAACCTCCTAACTTGCTGCTCCGGCAATTATCATTCTGCTGCAGTGCACTCACGTTTACAAAAGCGATGCTAACGGGCTGTTCCACAGGGCGTTCTACACTTTCTGACCAATGATCTCGGGTACCGGGCCAATGTGAGCTGCGATTGTGTACACTTTCGCAGCTTCGTCTATGTCTAGTGTGAACACCGCGTGAGCAATGAACGCGTTCGGCGTCGCATATTTGCTGCAGGAAGTGCGATCGAACAGCTCCGTTCCGTTCTCTGATGCACCAGGCTCCGATAGTTGGGCCACGCGTTGCACATGCCAGCGCACCGACTCCCGCGTCGTGCGTTATTTGCGCGCTTGAAGTCTGGACGGAAAAAAAGAGGGGAAGCCAAGCGCCCACTTGGTCAGGAGGAATGAAAATCTGCACTTCGAAGTTGTTCTCCGTTGGTATCTTCCGACCGCCAGGCTGGGGTCCGAAAGACGATGAACACGGTTGACATGGCGAAGAGCCGACCTCAATGGCGTGGTGAGTATGTCTCGCCCCTCCCCTTTCTCATCCCACTCCAACAACGATCTCAAACCCAATACATAATATGATATTTAGCATTATGTTACTATTTTAGCCTGTAATGCTTAATGTTTTATCTTTTTTTTATCGCGTCACATTAGCTGAGGTGTGTTTCTCACCTCTGGCTAACGTGTGTTGATGATGACGTTTAAGTTAACTAACCTTGTCGATTACTCGTGCTCCCCGTTATCATCGAATGGTTTCGAACTTCATAACATTTTGTGCTTGTTTATCCTTCTTTAGCCGCTATATACGAAAATGTTTTCTACTGCTCCACCGCAATCAGCTCAAAGTTGTGAATGTTTGTGTTGATGTCCTTCGTGAATACGCGCGATCAATTTGTGTCATCTACTCAGTTTCCGATCACACGCTAACGCTCTACCCAACTGGTGTTTCTCAGCACACATCAAACTCCTGTTTATCTGCTGTACACGTGCACTACTCATGGGGGAAAATCTCTTTCATCCTTGGTGCTCAGGTTGGTGCTTTTGTCTTTCCATCTTAGTAGGATAGCTGCATTTTGTTTTGCACTAGACCACCTAACTTACATGCACCGTGTCTTTTGAACCACTTTCTTTGCAGTTCCGTTACTTGCACCTGTTTTGTGTACCCAGTGTTTGATGTAAGCCAGCGGGGTTTTACTAATGAACTGTTGAAAGTTGCAAAGACCAATAAAGTACAGTAAAACCTCTAAAGTAGACCACTTTTTCATAGCTTGAACGGTCACTATGTAACCCTTGGGAATCAGACCACTGTATGTTTTGTCGGCCGGTGGCCGAGTGGTTGGCACGTTTGCTTTCCAACCGTAAGGTCACCGGTTCGAATCCGCGTAGGGGTGGGCGTCCTCGCGGTATACTCAGCCCGCGCGCGACTGGTGGTGGTCGCGCGGCAGCGAAGCGCCGTTACGGCGTATAAGCTGACACATTTCATTTTTTCATTTCATGTTGACCACTTGGTCTATTGCAGTCAGTTATAATTCAATCGCCATAAGTTGACCATTTAAGGACTTACCATCCAATGATTTCCGAATGGATTTTCAGAATAACGCTGTGTGCAGCGGGACTGTTAAGTGTGGACGTCTGACCCGAAATCATTGAACTTTACGTTTGTGCATGCAGCATGTTCTCTGTGTGTATACGTGTGTGCGTGTTTGTCCCGGCCGTCAAGGTTTACGCGCACGCGTATTACCTAGCTAAATGTGGATCCCCACAGATCCGCGCCCACATAATGATCTACAAAGATTTGTGTTTACTCTCCCTCGCCTACAGACAAGCCTTCATCTAGCCCTAAGAACATGTGTCTATTCATCGCACAGTCCGCAATCAGGAGTTTGAGTAATTATCATATCCACGATTAACTATCAGGTCTAAGCACCAGTTCATTAGCATCTTGAATTGTGGTGAGATTGACATTTACGCTCACATTAGTTCTCGAACGTTTATTCGGCTGTTTAGTGTCAGCCTGAGGGTGATCCAGTTGTGATTAGTTATTATATGTAATTAATGTTACGTAAATAAAACCGCAGACCTTAGATCTACTCTGTGTTTTGAAGCATTTAGGATCGGTCATTACGGCTACCTTTTCTAAAAAGCAGTAGCCAAAGAATGTCAGCAGAGTATTTTAGTGTTAGTAAAACAAAAGTTACTAAAATCCAATGACATAACCCCGAATACTTGGAGAGATATTATAATGAAAGAGGAGATCTACAACGGAAGAGCCAAAAACTTCATGTGGCGGGGGCACGTCAAATAACTTCACAAAAATACACCACGAACTCCAGTACGTGTGCTGCAAAACGCAGAGCTCAATTCCTGCCCACAACATAGCAGGGTCCAGCCACTCGGAGTCAGAGCACAACTGGGCTAAAGTGGATAAAGTTCTTTCGTAAACCACCAGCCCTACGTGGTGATTCACTTCACCCACAATATGGAGCATCGTTACAACCGGGATTCCGCCTTTGTGGGTCGTGAAAGAACTCTCAGAGGTCCGCTTCTTCTTGTCTTTTGTGGGTGGTTAGGGCTCGCGTGGTCACGTGATCGTGTGCGTTGTTTTAGCTGGCTACTGCGTGTGCGTCTAAGTCTCTGGTGCGTCTAGTACTTTGGTCGTGTGCGTATCGTTGTCTGTTTTCGAGGGCTCAGCGTGTCACCTGAATATGTGCATGAATAGGGACACCGCTCAGGTTACGCGTACCTTCGTCTAACCTAATGCGACCAGGAGTGCGCAAATCTGTTACACTGCCCACGGAGAAATCAATGATGCTACGCTGCGCTGGTTCAAGCAAATGAGGATAGGTAACGCTAGAATTTCTGGGCCGATGATTCAAGAACTTGCTAAAAGGTTATCGAACGAACTTGGGGTTGCAGATTTCTAGGCTAGAGAAATTTAAACTCCGACATGAAATTTCCGAAAGGGTTTTGTGCGGTGAATCCAATGAACTTTCTGTAGAGCTTATTCAAGATCACATAGAAAACTTTTCCACTTTCTGCAAGTGCTTCAACCTTGATGCCATTTTCAACGTTGACGAGTGCGGTCTCTTTTTCAACGCGATCCCCAACAGACGCCTTGTTATAAAGGGTGACTTATGTAAGGCTGGAAAACTTTACTACGAACGTTTCACACTTCGTAATTGCATGGGAGAGAGCCACACCGAAATCCTTCACTTCAGTGATTGTCCCGGCACTCGTATTGACAGAGGTTGAATCCAAAGTCGACGGAGGCCGCAATGGAGATTGTGTGTCGCAATCCAAGACACACGGCGGATGCTCCAAAACCCGAAAATTATCTTCTAACCACTGTGTCAAGCACTACTCACGGAGCTCAATGGCCTAGTGGTCATGGCGATAGCCGCTAAGCACTATGTCCCGTGTTCCACTCCCAGCTCGGTTATCTCTACCTACTAAGTCCAAACCATGACGAAACCGTCGTTTGAGGAGTGCAGAAATGGGAGCAAGCCACACCGAAACCCTCTTTTTCACAGTTCTGTTTTGCACAAGCTCAAGTGGGGAGATGCTAAAACCCCCGGCCATTGGTAAATCAGCTAGACCACGTGCGTTCAAAAATTTAAATACTGAAAACCTTCCAGTCAGCTGTAGACCAAACCGATCTGCGTGGATGACTGTTGCCATGTTTGAGGATTGGATCAAAGCGTCGACAAGGAAAAGATGAAGAAGAAACGCTTCATTATCCTAATAGTGGACAACTGTCCTTGTCACGCCCATGTAGAATATCTCACAAATATTACACCTAGGTTTCTGCCTCCAAACATGACCTCACAAATTCAACCTTTGGACAAAGCGATCATCAAAACATTCAGAATGCACTACCGAGCCCTGCTCATGCAATGGGCTATGGCAAAATTACAAACTAATGATTCTCATGCGGAAGGAACTTCATCTGTTGCTTCAGTTAATTCCTTTGATGCTGTGCTTCGGATAATTTCCGCTTGGTTCAAAGTTCAACCTGAAATAATGCAGAAGTGTTCAGCCTCTCAAGCGGGATGCCGTCGCCTTATTAGACATTCTAGCTCCATTGGCACAGTTCGACGGAATAGATTTCAGGGTTTGTTGAAATGGATGATGACTCGTTAACTTGCACTTAACCAGACCCAGATGCTATTTTCCGAGTGATACTGGCTGCGGTACTCCCCTACGGAAACAAAGAACAGACACACGAGGATGCTGATGAAGAATAAGGACTGGGTGATGATGATTTATAGGCCACAGGCACTCCAAAAAAGATTACATAAAACCTCTTTTCATGCAGCTGAAATCCTGTATTTCAGAGGGAATTCATCGCGGTCCCCTCACAGTCAGCAGGCCTTAACACGCCTGGAAAAGCACCAAAAGCTATGGGAAAATGTCGAAGCATGCTGAGTAGCATGGCTCGTGTTGAGAGCGCTTTTTCAGTTACCTTTGTGCTGAAAAAGAAATATTGATTTCAAAAATGATGTAATTTGCGAAATGTACGCTACGTTTTGATTTCTTTTAACACTGTTTGGTTAAACGCCGTTTTCCAGTATGTGAGACCTCGTCCAACATGTTCGAAACGGGTTTATGTAAGAATAATTTTCATGCTATACTACTCACAACGGGAAAGTAGGTTGCGCAACCTGTGCAAGAAGATTTTTTGCTTACGTGTAGCGGCGCCAGAGGTCCGCAATCGACGTAGATGTGTTGGAGGGCACTGACGGACATCCTCTGACCTCCAGCACAATGTGCGTCCACATTGGCGGAGCACTTCGCTTCCATATTTACAAGTGGGCATGCGCCTATGCCGAGCTCGACGTGTGCAGACCCTACTGAACTCGAGGGTCTGGATTGCGGTATAAAAGATGTCCGCAGTCTACTCGCTAGTCTTTACGGCGCGAAACCTGCCGGACCCGATGGATTTCACCTGTTAATTTTAAAGTCCTTAGCGGCCATCATCTTGCCTGCCTTGATGGATCTGTACAACAGCTCACTGTCCGAGGGTGCGTTGCCGAGCGACTGGAAATACTCGGTAGTAAAGCCGATTCCAAAAGGTGGCGACCCACGCAATCTGAACAAGTACCAGCCGATTTGTCTCACTTCTGTTTTGGCGAAGGTGCTCGAGAAGATTGTGAAAAGGGGTCTTCTCCAGGTGCTGGAGTCGAAAGATGTCCTAACGCCGGCACAGCCCGGTTTCATGAGGGGCCGCTCTTGCATCACCAACCTGCTGTTGACGTAGCAGATATATTTGCAAGCATTGAACCGGGGGAAGTCAGTAGATGTTATCTACATTGATTTCAGTAAAGCTTTCGATATAATGAACCACGAGGTCCTGCTCCCCAAGCTGATGATCGGTGGGGTTGGTGGCGCACTGCACCAGTGGGTCAGTGACTTCCTTAAAGTGAGAAAATGGCGAATTCAAGTGGTTAACCACCTAACGGAATGCTATCCGTCCACTAGCGGCGCACCCCCAGGCACAGTATTGGGACCCATTTTGTTCCTGATCCACATCAACACAGTACCTCAGCTTCTTCGGTCACCCTGCACATTATTTGCAGATGACCTGAAGATCTGGAGAATTATTGATTCTCCCGGCGACTGTGACGTCCTTTAGCAGGACCTCCTCGACCGCCTATCCCGCTGGTCTGCAGAAGTTGACCTACTGGTCAACCGGGCCAACTCCTCGTATATGAGCCTGGGGAGGGTTGGTAATGGGCGTGTGTACACCCTGACCGGTCACCCGCTGCATCCCATCAGTTCCGCAAAGGATCTAGACGTACTCTCACACTGTGATCTGAAGTCTCGATAACATGAAGAGACTACGCAAGCGGATTACGCATGCTTTGGACACTTAGGCGCAGCTTCTGCACTTGGTCTGGATAGATTGCCATCCATCTGTTCTCTTCCATACTAAGACCGGTACTTATGTACGGCTCACTCGCCTACTGTCCGGTCACAATAGGTAAGGTGCAGAGAATAGAACGGGTCCAGCATGTAACTACCCGGCTCATCCCCAGTTTACTGGGTATGTCGTACGATGGTCGAAGTAGGAGACTAGAGCTTTGTACCCTCTCATGTCGTCGGCTTCGAGTTGATCTCATTATGACGCACCAATTACAACAGCTGAGCCACTTCCCTACGTTGAAGGCGTTGCTACACGTTCGCGCACCAAGAAGCATACGCGGGCACCGGTACAAACTGGTGGTACCGGATTTAATGCACATCGCTCACCCTCTATACTTCGAGCGTCGAATGGTGAACTATTGAAACAAGTTGCCCGAGACAATAGTCGAGACGAACTCGGTGTCTGTATTTAAGAGATTCCTTGACGCTCACTTTGCGGACTACAGGTATAAGGAGCGTATCGCGCTCGGATAACATGTAGTGCAGCTGCAATATGCTGTCACCGCACAGGAATCAGCGACGTGACTCAGCACATGTTTCCTATCCACCTACGATGGAGCAACACAGATTTTTGTCGTCTCGTTCCCTATTCTCAGTATTCAGCTTTGTTTTGGCACTGAACTTCCGTATGTTGACCACCTCTCTATGTCGGCCACTTTGGTCCAGTCCCTTGATTCCTCAACTGCACTATACTGCGAGACATCGAACGGCTAAAGTTCACCGAAATAGAAGTGACAGAATCGCATAGTGATACCTAATACCTTCCATGTTACTGACACTTGAGTTCGTACATTTCTCAGAAGCTCAAAAGTATGCCTAGCTACTATCTGAATTCGTCGTCCGTCTACTTCGTTTGGCCTACTTGACCGGCATTCGGTATCTTCAGGTTGACTCGCAATTCGTCTTGCGAACCAAATGCTTATCCAAAAGCTCTTTTCACTCCCATACTTCTGTTGTAAGCTTTCGCATCGCACACGCCAAGTACGCCAAGTTTCATTGAAATATTCTACTATACGAGGTATCCTGATCTTCTTCCTTAACTCGTTTGGCGCGGCTTACTAATCATCCACACTAATAACCTTATAAGTAAGCTCTCTAGTGGCCGACATCATGATTTGCTGCTCGCCAGCTTACTCTTCACTAGTTCCCTTAACGGTTCTCCGCACTCTTTCAATCGTGTACCAACGTGTTCTCTAGTCGGTCACTGTCAACTCCCACAATTTGTTGAGACTGTCACCATTTTCTTTTAGGTTTTGGTTGTAGCATTTGTATAACCTGGCTTGGTTTACCATATCATCGGACTTTGTCACATATATCCACTCGTCTGTAACTCACCGATAGGCTCCCTTCTGCCCTGTTTTTCATCTCTCTCTAATCAGCAAGATGCATCTTGGACTCTTATACTACTTCCCCTTTTGACATTATATGTATATTTACTCATCCTCCTTCCGGAATCGCAGTATTTTTTAAAGCGATGGGTACCAATGTTCTTCCTCCCAATGAGTAGTTGTTTTATCAGTTTTGTATGGTATTTCTGGTCATCATGCTCCTCTAACTTAATTGACAATTGCTTAACGTTTTTTCCCTCAGATAAACAAAGCCGCTTTGCTTTTCTTACCGGAATCTTGCAATCTCATCCAACAGATAGTTCTGTTCTATGTAGGGCGCTTGAAGGTAAGTTCCATTATCTTTTCTAAGATAGTGTACTCTCCTTCCGGTCCTCTTTTATATTAGTTGTACCGGAAGTGGCTTTTGTCGTTTCGGCTTTGTATGGCTTCAAATGTGGTGCTGTTTGTACAAGTATGATGCCGTGCAGTGAATTACAACACTATCGTCGCAACAGATACAAAGCTCGGCTTTCGACTCCAATAAATTTGATAAGTCGCACATTACCGTTTCATTTACGGTCGTCATGTGTTTACAACTGCGAAACTTAGTTCCGTTATCTTTTCTAAGATAGTGTACTCTCCTTCCGGTTCTCTTTTATATTAGTTGTACCGGAAGTGGCTTTTGTCGTTTCGGCTTTGTATGACTTCAAATGTGGTGCTGTTTGCACAGCTATGCTGCCGTGCAGTGAATTACAACACTATCGTCGCAACAGATACAAAGCTCGACTTTCGACTCCAATAAATTTGATAAGTCGCACATTACTGTTTCATTTAGGTCGTCATGTGTTTACAACTGCGAAACTTAGTTCCATTATCTTTTCTAAGATAGTGTACTCTCCTTCCGGTCTCTTTTATATTAGTTGTACCGGAAGTGGCTTTTGTCGTTTCGGCTTTGTATGACTTCAAATGTGGTGCTGTTTGTACAAGTATGATGCCGTGCAGTGAATTACAACACTATCGTCGCAACAGATACAAAGCTCGACTTTCGACTCCAATAAATTTGATAAGTCGCACATTACTGTTTCATTTAGGTCGTCATGTGTTTACAACTGCGAAACTTAGTTCCATTATCTTTTCTAAGATAGTGTACTCTCCTTCCGGTCTCTTTTATATTAGTTGTACCGGAAGTGGCTTTTGTCGTTTCGGCTTTGTATGACTTCAAATGTGGTGCTGTTTGTACAAGTATGATGCCGTGCAGTGAATTACAACACTATCGTCGCAACAGATACAAAGCTCGACTTTCGACTCCAATAAATTTGATAAGTCGCACATTACTGTTTCATTTACGGTCGTCATGTGTTTACAACTGCGAAACTTAGTTCCGTTATCTTTTCTAAGATAGTGTACTCTCCTTCCGGTCCTCTTTTATATTAGTTGTACCGGAAGTGGCTTTTGTCGTTTCGGCTTTGTATGACTTCAAATGTGGTGCTGTTTGTACAAGTATGATGCCGTGCAGTGAATTACAACACTATCGTCGCAACAGATACAAAGCTCGACTTTCGACTCCAATAAATTTGATAAGTCGCACATTACGTTTCATTTACGGTCGTCATGTGTTTACAACTGCGAAACTTAGTTCCGTTATCTTTTCTAAGATAGTGTACTCTCCTTCCGGTTCTCTTTTATATTAGTTGTACCGGAAGTGGCTTTTGTCGTTTCGGCTTTGTATGACTTCAAATGTGGTGCTGTTTGTACAAGTATGATGCCGTGCAGTGAATTACAACACTATCGTCGCAACAGATACAAAGCTCGACTTTCGACTCCAATAAATTTGATAAGTCGCACATTACGTTTCATTTATGGTCGTCATGTGTTTACAACTGCGAAACTTAGTTCCATTATCTTTTCTAAGATAGTGTACTCTCCTTCCGGTTCTCTTTTATATTAGTTGTACCGGAAGTGGCTTTTGTCGTTTCGGCTTTGTATGGCTTCAAATGTGATGCTGTTTGTACAAGTATGATGCCGTGCAGTGAATTACAACACTATCGTCGCAACAGATACAAAG
The DNA here is from genome assembly GCA_944474145.2 of Dicrocoelium dendriticum. Classification (NCBI taxonomy): domain Eukaryota; kingdom Metazoa; phylum Platyhelminthes; class Trematoda; order Plagiorchiida; family Dicrocoeliidae; genus Dicrocoelium; species Dicrocoelium dendriticum. Next base: position 125,517,284 of record OX104064.1, read on the forward strand.
CTCGACTTTCGACTCCAATAAATTTGATAAGTCGCACATTACCGTTTCATTTACGGTCGTCATGTGTTTACAACTGCGAAACTTAGTTCCGTTATCTTTTCTAAGATAGTGTACTCTCCTTCCGGTTCTCTTTTATATTAGTTGTACCGGAAGTGGCTTTTGTCGTTTCGGCTTTGTATGGCTTCAAATGTGATGCTGTTTGTACAAGTATGATGCCGTGCAGTGAATTACAACACTATCGTCGCAACAGATACAAAGCTCGACTTTCGACTCCAATAAATTTGATAAGTCGCACATTACCGTTTCATTTACGGTCGTCATGTGTTTACAACTGCGAAACTTAGTTCCGTTATCTTTTCTAAGATAGTGTACTCTCCTTCCGGTCCTCTTTTATATTAGTTGTACCGGAAGTGGCTTTTGTCGTTTCGGCTTTGTATGACTTCAAATGTGGTGCTGTTTGTACAAGTATGATGCCGTGCAGTGAATTACAACACTATCGTCGCAGCAGATACAAAGCTCGACTTTCGACTCCAATAAATTTGATAAGTCGCACATTACCTGTTTCATTTACGGTCGTCATGTGTTTACAACTGCGAAACTTAGTTCCGTTATCTTTTCTAAGATAGTGTACTCTCCTTCCGGTCCTCTTTTATATTAGTTGTACCGGAAGTGGCTTTTGTCGTTTCGGCTTTGTATGACTTCAAATGTGGTGCTGTTTGTACAAGTATGATGCCGTGCAGTGAATTACAACACTATCGTCGCAACAGATACAAAGCTCGACTTTCGACTCCAATAAATTTGATAAGTCGCACATTACTGTTTCATTTATGGTCGTCATGTGTTTACAACTGCGAAACTTAGTTCCATTATCTTTTCTAAGATAGTGTACTCTCCTTCCGGTCCTCTTTTATATTAGTTGTACCGGAAGTGGCTTTTGTCGTTTCGGCTTTGTATGACTTCAAATGTGGTGCTGTTTGTACAAGTATGATGCCGTGCAGTGAATTACAACACTATCGTCGCAACAGATACAAAGCTCGACTTTCGACTCCAATAAATTTGATAAGTCGCACATTACTGTTTCATTTATGGTCGTCATGTGTTTACAACTGCGAAACTTAGTTCCATTATCTTTTCTAAGATAGTGTACTCTCCTTCCGGTCCTCTTTTATATTAGTTGTACCGGAAGTGGCTTTTGTCGTTTCGGCTTTGTATGACTTCAAATGTGGTGCTGTTTGTACAAGTATGATGCCGTGCAGTGAATTACAACACTATCGTCGCAACAGATACAAAGCTCGACTTTCGACTCCAATAAATTTGATAAGTCGCACATTACTGTTTCATTTATGGTCGTCATGTGTTTACAACTGCGAAACTTAGTTCCATTATCTTTTCTAAGATAGTGTACTCTCCTTCCGGTCCTCTTTTATATTAGTTGTACCGGAAGTGGCTTTTGTCGTTTCGGCTTTGTATGACTTCAAATGTGGTGCTGTTTGTACAAGTATGATGCCGTGCAGTGAATTACAACACTATCGTCGCAGCAGATACAAAGCTCGACTTTCGACTCCAATAAATTTGATAAGTCGCACATTACTGTTTCATTTATGGTCGTCATGTGTTTACAACTGCGAAACTTAGTTCCATTATCTTTTCTAAGATAGTGTACTCTCCTTCCGGTCCTCTTTTATATTAGTTGTACCGGAAGTGGCTTTTGTCGTTTCGGCTTTGTATGACTTCAAATGTGGTGCTGTTTGTACAAGTATGATGCCGTGCAGTGAATTACAACACTATCGTCGCAACAGATACAAAGCTCGACTTTCGACTCCAATAAATTTGATAAGTCGCACATTACTGTTTCATTTATGGTCGTCATGTGTTTACAACTGCGAAACTTAGTTCCATTATCTTTTCTAAGATAGTGTACTCTCCTTCCGGTCCTCTTTTATATTAGTTGTACCGGAAGTGGCTTTTGTCGTTTCGGCTTTGTATGACTTCAAATGTGGTGCTGTTTGTACAAGTATGATGCCGTGCAGTGAATTACAACACTATCGTCGCAACAGATACAAAGCTCGACTTTCGACTCCAATAAATTTGATAAGTCGCACATTACTGTTTCATTTATGGTCGTCATGTGTTTACAACTGCGAAACTTAGTTCCATTATCTTTTCTAAGATAGTGTACTCTCCTTCCGGTCCTCTTTTATATTAGTTGTACCGGAAGTGGCTTTTGTCGTTTCGGCTTTGTATGACTTCAAATGTGGTGCTGTTTGTACAAGTATGATGCCGTGCAGTGAATTACAACACTATCGTCGCAACAGATACAAAGCTCGACTTTCGACTCCAATAAATTTGATAAGTCGCACATTACTGTTTCATTTATGGTCGTCATGTGTTTACAACTGCGAAACTTAGTTCCATTATCTTTTCTAAGATAGTGTACTCTCCTTCCGGTCCTCTTTTATATTAGTTGTACCGGAAGTGGCTTTTGTCGTTTCGGCTTTGTATGACTTCAAATGTGGTGCTGTTTGTACAAGTATGATGCCGTGCAGTGAATTACAACACTATCGTCGCACAGATACAAAGCTCGACTTTCGACTCCAATAAATTTGATAAGTCGCACATTACTGTTTCATTTATGGTCGTCATGTGTTTACAACTGCGAAACTTAGTTCCATTATCTTTTCTAAGATAGTGTACTCTCTTCCGGTCCTCTTTTATATTAGTTGTACCGGAAGTGGCTTTGTCGTTTCGGCTTGTATGACTTCAAATGTGGTGCGTTTGTACAAGTATGATGCCGTGCAGTGAATTACAACACTATCGTGCAGCAGATACAAAGCTCGACTTTCGACTCCAATAATTTGATAAGTCGCACATTACTGTTCATTATGGTCGTCATGTGTTTACAACTGCGAAACTTAGTTCCATTATCTTTCTAAGATAGTGTACTCTCCTTCCGGTCCTCTTTTATATTAGTTGTACCGGAAGTGGCTTGTCGTTTCGGCTTTGTATGACTTCAAATGTGGTGCTGTTTGTACAAGTATGATGCCGTGCAGTGAATTACAACACTATCGTCGCAACAGATACAAAGCTCGACTTTCGACTCCAATAAATTTGATAAGTCGCACATTACTGTTTCATTTATGGTCGTCATGTGTTTACAACTGCGAAACTTAGTTCCATTATCTTTTCTAAGATAGTGTACTCTCCTTCCGGTCCTCTTTTATGTTAGTTGTACCGGAAGTGGCTTTTGTCGTTTCGGCTTTGTATGGCTTCAAATGTGGTGCTGTTTGCACAACTATGCTGCCGTGCAGTGAATTACAACACTATCGTCGCAACAGATACAAAGCTCGGCTTTCGACTCCAATAAATTTGATAAGTCGCACATTACCGTTTCATTTACGGTCGTCATGTGTTTACAACTGCGAAACTTAGTTCTACCTTGACAACTTCATCCACTGATTAAGGTTCCTTGACTGGTCTCTAGGTGATTTCATCTAGTGTATACATCAGCCATACATGGCTACCTTAACTCAGTGCACATTGTGACTAGATAAAACGGCAGCTGAGGTCCGCAGATGTGGTAACTGTGTTAGAGAGCTGTGCGGACAGCCTTTTCTTCGATACTTGAGCATGCGTCCGCATTTTGGGTACACTTCGCTATCATGCTGACATCGGGCTGTGCATCTTTACCGAATTTGATTTTTGCAGCCAATAACCACTTTCACAAGGTGCACAATATGCTCGCTGGTCTTGACGCTATGAAAACTGCGCGTTATGACGGGCTTCACTCGCTGGTTCCTGAGCCCCTGTCGGTCATCATTTCACGTTCTGTGACTGATCCGTTCAACAGGTCGCTGTCCGGGAGTGCACTGCCGAGCGACTAGAAGTGCCTGGCAGTGAAGCCGATTCCAAAAGATGGTGACGCAAGCAATGTGAACCATTACCGATCAATTTACTGGACCTCCGAAAAAAGTCATTTTCTTCATGTTGTACTTCGTTCCCCTCCCCCTTTATTTTCTCTGCTTCTGATGGCACATTATCTGTAATCAAAATGTGAATATACACATATTTATCTTCACAATTTAACTACAGATAATGTGCCATCAAAAGCATAGCGAAATAAAAGGGGGGAACGAAGTACAACATGAAGAAAAGGACTTCTCGGTTTTACACACGCCGCTTTGGAATAGTTGGTGTTTTGGGGTTTTATGTTCCATGAGACGTAAACTAATAGACAACACGGTTGAACAGCGCCGTCTCCGCTGATACCGGTTGCCCGCCATAGCCTCCGACTTTTCTAATCATTAGCAGTTCGAATCGCATAGTCCCCATCCTAGAAAGCGAACCTGTCCGACGGCTGCGAAGCTTGTTGCTCTCCTCATGCTCCTTCTCTACGTCATCGGTTGTCCACCGCGGCACTTTTTCCAATCGCTTCTGGGGAGCGCAAATAACGCAGCTGCAGTACCTCTAACATATTCTTCTGAAAGTACAAGTCGCGGATTGTTAGCCGTATACATACTGCTTCCGCGGTAACAAGTAGGCTTGCTCATGTTCGATGGCTATGCATATGCGGTATTCTGTATAGAAGCTGGAATTCACTGTGTTTGTTCATCTGGTGACCGGAGTTGATTAGGTGGTTTGCAACTGCGCTGTTACTTATCCTCTTTTCGTGATCGGAAACTCAACTTGGGATATGTTCGTTAATTCTGTTACCTAAATGTTTGGTCGTGTGTCCAACGTACCTAACCCCACAAGGGCAGGTGAACCGGTAGATTAACATTGATTGGACATGATCAGGCGCTCGGTTTTTGATCTCAAGAACTAGAAAAGGCCTGCTCGTGGAAAGCGCTTTTAGCGGGACTGCATCTTTACTTCAGCGTACGTGTGCAGACTTCAGCCAAACTATTTCCTTTGCATGGAAGTGCCAGTATAAGCTTTTTCTTTTCGACCGTTTGTTTCAACAATTTTTGTCTCTTTCGCTTCAAGTGGACCTCGATAAAACGTCCTGGATAGCCGTTCTCCAAAAGTGTTACTTTGATTTGTTTGAGTTCGGCTTCCGTGGTATCTTCGCTGCAAGTTTTGTATGCCCGATTCGTTAGGGTTCGTACCAATGTTCTTTTGCGGCCGAATGGCACGAAACTCTGAAAGTTTATGTATTGCCCCGTCCAATACGGCTTCCTGTAGACCTTTACTTGGATTGAGCCGTCGTTCCTTCTGACGAGGCTTGCGTCTAAAAAATCTCAGCTGATTGTTATTTTCTTCCTCAGCCGTAAATGCGGCATTAGGGTACGCTTTGTTGAAAATAACGACCACCTGCTGCGGGTTGATGTTCCGATCACCCATGCAAAATAGGACTACCTAGCTCTTGTATATTTTTAGACTGGGGATGAGTTGTTTTATTGGGACATCTTTTAGCATTCCCATAAAGACGTCCGCCAACAGTGGATCAATCATTGATCCCATTGCTACGCCATCAACCTATCTGTATAATAATTGGTTTTTGTATCGGAATTGAACATTTTACATGCATCTGGGCACCAGTTATTTCGGATGTTTGATTGCTTTACCAATGCTTATGTTTCGTTGATCAATATATGAGCACAGTAGATTAACGGTTTCTATCAGATGCGCGTTGGTAGACAATGACACGACGTCTAGAGAATGCATTCGGTAGTCGAAAATGTTCATGGTTTCAACTTCGTCGGCAAACCGAAATGTGTCTCAGTTGATGGGGAGCAGTCATTTGTCTGATGGGATTTACTTATCTTGTCACTCATTGTGCAATCTTATGGTACGGCTTCAATGATGTATCTGGTTTGTGTATTTTAGGGGGGCCATAAATACCGGGAATGGTGGAGCCTGTGGGCCGAAGTTGTTAGTACGTCTATTTGATTAAGAAATCGTCACTCACCAACGATCTTAAACACTTGATCAGTTGAGTTTCTGTGTACTCTGTTTTATCCTTCTGTTGCTCACATTTTAGAAGCGTGATGGATCCGAAATTATCACATCCATACGATCCATACGCACCGTCCCTTATCCCTTGTCTGGTTTGGTTATGATGAGGTCCTCATTTTGTTGAAACTCCCTCACGGCATCAGTGTATGCTTTCATTAGCAATCGTTGGTGTTCTATTGGTTCTCTTTGATACTTAGAGAAAACATTGACCAACGTTGGTTTAAAGGGCTCAGAGCTGGCCACTAAATCGTTGGCCGGTTTGATGAGGTGTTCAAACTGTTTCTATTTCTAGATCATCGGCTTTCCTTTTCGGATGGCTAAAGTTAAGACCGAGTGCAATTACTTGTATCTGTAGCCTATATAACTGAACACTAGAAAGATTATGCACTGTCGTTTTGGAGTTATTGGGAAATTAATCTGGCATTTCGTTTCACCTAATGTTTTCTGCACCGTTTTTTGTCTACCCATTTGGATGTTGCGCCTAGAAAATAAGCGAGAAGATGGACGTTTTTCATCACTGAAAGCGTCCAGCGCGAGTTCCATTTGCGCATTATACCGCGTCGTCTCCTCCAGTTTCGTTCTTTCCGACGACCAACATTGGCTGCTTAAGTGCGTGGCATTTCAAGCTGATTTCATTGGGCCGGATGGGATGCCTCCGCAGGTTTTTCCAGAATGACTTCGGATAAACTCGCGTTGCAATGCAAAGCCGATGGAACTCGGTGGATGATTCTGTTTCGGCAAATATGATGTATAAATTGATCCAATGATTAAGATTCTTGCGTCTTAACTCGTGAATGATGTCCATTTATTATGTAAGGCAACAATCATTGTCATTCTACCGCTTCGCCTGCTCTTGTGGGGTTAGGTACGTTGGACACACGACCAAACATTTAGGTAACAGAATTAACGAACATATCCCAAGTTGAGTTTCCGATCACGAAAAGAGGATAAGTAACAGCGCAGTTGCAAACCACCTAATCAACTCCGGTCACCAGATGAACAAACACAGTGAATTCCAGCTTCTATACAGAATACCGCATATGCATAGCCATCGAACAAGAGCAAGCCTACTTGTTACCGCGGAAGCAGTATGCATACGGCTAACAATCCGCGACTTGTACTTTCAGAAGAATATGTTGTAGCTGCCGTGGCCGGCCACCAAATAGGAAGAGAGTAGCTGCACTGCTCAAGACCACATGGCTTCAGTAATGTGATTGGATGATTGGCATCATGCTCACAAATTAAACTATTTACTAAATTGGACCCTTGTTATTACGACGATTGTAACAAATCCTATCCCAACGTGTATTAATGCATAAGCCTGAGGATGAACTAATCGAAAACAGTTGCTTGCTTGGAGCATCGTCTTTTTGCTACATTTTCTGAGGCTTGCGTAATTGGGGTAATGTGAAGTTGGGGTTAATGCAGCCTTGATTTCGACCAAATCCACCCTGATCCTCCAGCATCTGGCTTTCACCAGCGCCAGTCAGTCTATGAAGGACTACAGCTGGATAATCTAGAGGCAAGGGAGATCTGACTGAAACCTCTAAATGTATTGCATTCCAAACGGCACTATAGCGGAGCCCCTGCAGTCTCTTGGGACAGTCTTCTGGTCCCACAGCTTCACTAGTAAGTTGTGCAATTCATCTACATGAGCATAACCCCAAATTCGAAAGGGGCTGGAATACATCAACCTGCTCTGGCGGCCTTGTCCAGTTCCCAAATTCGGATCCCAACATCGACCTCAGCGAGTGAGTGCAGGTCCAACGGCCTGGCCAAGGAGAAAGATGATCAATAACCGAGAAGGAACCTAGATACTCTGGTAGAATAAAAGGCTTTTCATAGTGTTCGATCCAACATTCCAAGCGCTCAGACAAGTTGGGGATTTGATTCACGTCGCGTATGGTTTCGACAACACCAGGTCTCCTGCTGCTCCCATTTTCCCGGTATCAGACGGAATAGCTTCCGATAATTACTAAGGGCAGCTGCTATCTCCATTCCCGATGCACAATGAGATTATCAGAATTTGCGTTTGATCTTCAGGCTAGCACACAGTTTCACTCTGAGGTTTATGCCGAAATGTCGGCAAAACATCCAGAAGTTCCAGAGACTATGTAGGGACCTAGTGTCCAAGTTGGCAACTTGATTTGCTTCATGACAACATGCTTGCTGCTAATAATGTCTGGCGGATATGCGACCAGTTGTCGGCAATTGCATTCAGTGAGCTCTTATTCAACACGCATTATACGCATTCAGAACATGTAGCTTCGTCAGCTGGCAAGTATGTAGATACTCACAGCTGGTGGGTGCCGTATCACGCCTCTGTGGGTACTGCGTCTGAAAGTAGTGCTTATGAGAAGTAGACGAGCATCTTCACACAGGTGTGGCAACCGCTCACCGTTAACATTCCTGGAGCCCACGCCGTCTTGGCCACCCAAATGCAGCTCATCAGTGGGCAATTTCCCAACTTGGGCGTTCAGGTCTCTAGCAACATGGTAGTATCCGTACTTTTTACACAACGAAGGTGATGATAGAGTTCATCTTTCACCGAGCTAGTGCTACAGTTTGTGGGGGCGCAAGCCGCAACGATAAACGGGCACCATTTGTCCGCACGCGACTTCGGAGCTTTGAACGAGCCAACCAGTCTGACGGCGCTCATCCGGCTGTTGACTGAGATCTAGTCAACCAGGGTAGCTTCAGCCCGGGGCCTCAGAGCAAGGCCGACACCGGCTTGACTCATAATTAAAGCTGCGTTGTCTTCAGGAAATTGCAGTGAGAAAGTGCCGTCAGTGTCGTAGTTGGAGGACCTCAACGTGAACACAGAGCTCCAATCTTGCAGGCGAGTTTCCGATAAATAGCATATATCGATCGATAGGATCGTTAGTGTTCGGGTAAGTGCTGCCTTTGACCGAGCTGCAGTAAAGTGTGCACCTTGAGGCATGCCAGTCTTTGGAAGGATCGAGGGCTCCATATAGAAATGCATGGACTGACATCTGCTCGGTTGAATGTGGACTTGTCGTCTGGACTGGAGCGTGTAAGTTTAAACTAGAAGAATGTCTATACTTGGAGCAATATATGGGAGGGCAAATAATTGGTGGGTCGCAAACACGGGGGATAAAGGTATGGCTGGAGCGGGAGGATAAGTATGAAAAAGCGAAAGCGGGGGGATAAGACGGGAAGGTCTGAGCAGTGGCATGCTTACCCCCATCCACGTTGCTCGATGCAGCAGATAAAGTGTCGTTAGTTACCCTCTTCCACGGCCGGAGTATCCATCGCTTAGAGTGTGGTCCTTTGCTTGCTTCGATGATTTGTGTCCCTGAGTGATCTTTTATGCAATGGTGGGTGATTCTTTTTGTACCTTAGCAGCCACTCTACCAGGTTGGTCATTGTTTAGAAGCCAGAACCATTCAGTCTACGGACCGTCCAGTTTCTGGGTTAAAGTATGCGTGTCTTCTTAGTCCATAAAACGAACTTTCCTAGCCCGATGATGAAATTCCGCTGCCTTGTGGTATGGTTTTTGAACGAAAGATCTTCCTTGGGACCCCTAATCATTCTCTTGTCTAGGTCTTGGCAACCTGATTGTATTCAGCACAAGTAATACAACCCTATGGCATTTTCTCCTAACAATCTCTTGATGCTTAGTCAACGGTGCACCATCTGCTGCATCGAGCACAGTGTATAGGGGTTTGGGTGCTAATGCTCTGGCCTTCCCTTCTTCTTGCGCTTTTTCATCCCCAACATCTTGCTCTGACTTCACTTTTATCCCCTTTTTAATCTTCCAATTTTTGGCCCTCACTCATTTTGCTTCCATATTCGCTTGTCTCCTAGTTTCAACTCACACAATCGCAGGCCGTCGCTCCAATCCAGTCGACAAGTCCATGTTCCACCAAGCGGACAACGCCAGATTATTCGTTCCATCTTAGAGTCCTCGATCCTCGCTAAGACTGGCATGCCTCAACATGCCCACTTTGCTGCGGATTGGCCCACAGGCAGCACTTGCCGGAACACTAGAGACCTTATCGATTTATATATGCTGTTTATCGGAAATCCGCCTGCATGATTCGAGCTCCGTGGTTACCCTGCGATCCCCCACATGCGGCAGTGGCGGCACATTCTCATTGAGCCTGTCTGGCGATGACGCAGCTTCAACTGCTGGTCAAGGTGACGTCGACATTCTTCTGATGTTTGATCCCTGAAGAGTCCGTTAAGCTGAACACTGAACGCATCTGTGTGAAACTATTCAACTGTGATCTTTACTATTTTCGGGTCATGTTAGGTCATAACAAAATTAATTTAGACCGTAAAGCTTTCAAGTTGAGCCACTACCCTTTTCAACTTAGTCCATTCCTCACGTTGGCCGATGTGTAGTATGGATTAACTTGAAGATGGTAACTGCTCAACTTGAAATCTTTACTGCCCAAATTAATTCCGCTATGGCCTAACATGACCAGCAAATGGTATAGACATACGATACTTTTCGAACTTAAATTTCTCAGCGCAAGCTGAGTATCAATCGGCACGCACCAAACGATCTATGGTTAACATACGCCATAGAATCCATGCAATCTTTGCCAGAATCGTGCCTTTCAAAATACTCACACTTCCTGTCCTTGAATACTGCAGCGTCATTTATAGGAACATGCGTATGGGTCACAGGAAAATTCCCATTTATTAGAATGAATCAAGGGAGGCAGAATCTGAGCAAAGAATTCTTTTCGGTAATTCACATCAGACTCAAACATTATATGATGATGAGAAAGTGCTAAATATGCCGGATTGGACTGCGTATCGAACAAAATGTTTAATTTCAACAGGAAGAAATCAATAAATCACGGGGTCATTGAAAGTGGCAAGTACGTACAGGGGAAATCACAGCCGAAGTTGCAGGCCACGGTAGAAGTAAAGGACGCGCAAACTGTTTTTGTACGCACAATTCTGGCTTGAGGTGGCGGATGTAGATAGCTTCCGCAATAGACAGAAGACGCTTCCGGAATCCGCGCGTGAAACGTTCAGGAACAGTATAGATGACTAAAATCATTTTCCGTCCCTGCTTGACTGCACTCTAGAAGTCGAGATGTATATACGTTATGTAGACGACACATTTGTACTCTGCAAATCGAAAGCACAGTCTGTGAAACTGTTGGAAGATTTTATTGATGCGCATCAGAATCTACAATTCACATGTGAGCACGAATCCAGAAACCGACTACCGTTCCTGGACGTAGATATCATCAGAAACGTCGATGGATTGTGCAGCAGAGCGGTGTATAGAAAACCAACTTGGACTGGACAGTACATCAACTTCTATAGTGCGGTACCCATACAGTACAAACGTAATCTAGTCCGCACTCTTGCGTTCCGGGCACATAGAATTTGCACACCGGAACAATCACCAAAAATTGCAGAGGATCGGCGACGCTCTCAGAGTGAATGGGTATCGAGATAAGTTCATCCTCAAACATTTGGAAGAACGCAAGATAAAACCATCGAGGATCGACGTACCCAAGAAAGAACTAATTGTGCATATTCCTTTCAAAGGCGGCTGATACTCTGTCCAAACGCATGAAAGACGCTGTTGTAAAGACCTATTTCGTGGCTCGGCTACGCCTAGTATTTTACAACAAGCCTTTATTCGCAAGACCATTGGAAGACAGGCTGCATCCGGTGATGCAGCTTGTTTGCTTGCTTGCTTGCTTGTTTATGCTTGTTTATGCTTGTTTATCAATGCTTGTTTATCTTTACTCGTGCTCCTGTGGTGCACGATACGTGGGTCGTACCACGAGGAGTCTATCTCATAGGATCCGCGAACACATCCCAAAGTGGTTTTACAAAGGCGAAGCGAGGTCCAGTCACAGTTCCATCTTGTCTCACCTTCTAGATTGCAGTCAAGCAGGGACGGAAAATGATTTTAGAGTCATCTATGCTGTTCCTGAACGTTTCACGCGCGGATTCCGGAAGCGTCTTCTGTCTATTGCGGAAGCTATCTACATCCGCCACCTCAAGCCAGAATTGTGCGTACAAAAACAGTTTGCGCGTCCTTTACTTCTACCCTGACCCGCAACTTCGGCTGTGATTTCCCCTGTACGTACTTACCACTTTCAATGACCCCGTGATTTATTGATTTCTTCCTGTTAAAATTAAACATTTTGTTCAATACGCAGCCCAATCCGGCATATTTAGCACTTTCTCATCATCATATAATGTTTGAGTCTGATGAGAATTACCGAAAAGAATTCTTTGCTCAGATTCTGCCACCCTTGATTCATTCTAATAAATGGGAATTTTTGGATTGCTGAGGATCAGCATTCCCCGTAATTCAGTCACAGGAAAACTCTAGAAAACCTGCAAAGATCATTCATTAAACGCTCGTTCAGTAAATTGTCTACCTTGAGCTATCAGAAGCTTACCAGCAGCTTAGCCTCGGGTCCCTTTCGTCGCGACGACTAAAGCATAACTTAATGCTGATACACAATATCATAAACTAAAAGATACTCCAATCTAAGCAAACTAAAATTGCAACCTAACCACTCGGAATCTACGCAACTAGACCTGTAAACTAACTCTGCTAATAACCAGGACATCTCTCCGATCCAAATTCTCCCTCCTTAGGTACACTTTCGTGTGGAGTAGCATGACCGGCCACATTTAGGTCGCACAATTGCAAGAACATCCTGCATTCAGCTTTGCAATTTCCTGGACCAGAACTCGATAATGACCATGTTTCCGTCGGGTAAATCACCACACAAGTTCTTCCATGATGGGCCAAGAAATGTATAACTAGTGAGAAAACATGGTATACAAAACTCAGCAACTACGAAAGTTATGTGATTCCAAAATATTTTGATGTCATGCACCTCAGAATACATATCTCACTCATGCATGAGCATGATCACTATTGTACTGATCGTCTGTTCACAATCCATGAATAGCTTCTCGCACAGTCGAGGATTATACGTGTTCTTATAAGTATCACTCATTTCAGACAAATGCAGTTATAAAGCAGTGGGATCATTGCATCCTGTGCCACGGCGGAACTCAACACAGTTTTGACCGACTGTTGTTGCACCGTGACTCGCTGCAGCACGATGTGCGACATTGGTTTGAATGCGGTTGGCGTCAGACTGATGCCGCAATTGTTCCAGCCAGATGCCCTATCGCTTTTACAGAATTGACATTGAAGATTACAGATTGTCAGAGGTCATCTATTCCTCAGCCGGTGGTCTACACGCCTGGCTTGTAGTTAAGGTCACCTGATCGAATCCACCTAGAGGCGGGCGTCCTCGCTGTATACTTAGCCCACGCGCGACTGGTGGTGGTCGCGCGGTATCGAAGCACCGTTACGACGTACAGCTGGCACATTCTTATTTTCATCAAATGGCCTCCAACAATGTAGCTGAGACCGTCGTTATTGGCTCTGCCATCTTCCAGCAATGCTGCTGCAATATTATCGAGGCCATGTGCTTCGTTCGGTTTCATTGGTGGTTACTGGTTTCGGCTGTCGTCGATGGTGGGTGAAGTTACCTTAACATCAAAGGCGGGTTCGGGTAATCCAACTACCAATTCTGATACGTCAGGCCGACTGAATTGCTATTCAGCTTATTTGGACCAGCGTTCTAATGGACCAGTTGCTTATCCTTCAGTTACCAGCGCATTCATGGCAACATTTCGTGACCCGGTGCTTCCAGTGAACTGGGACGGCACTGTTATTTCCAGCTTCACTGGACTCCTTCAACTCTCACGTCATCGCATTCATTAACGCTTCCGGTCAATTCTGAGAATCCTAGTTAGACCATATTACAGCACTACATTGAAACCGAAACCTGATCGAGCCCTTTCTTGTTTCAGCTAGGTTAATCGAATCGTGGAGCGTAGATATCCTCAAGTTCTTTTTTGGCTGACGCAGCGAAGCGACTCCAGAGTGCATTCGGTTCATCCACTTTGCTCCTCAATGACATCGTTGTTGTGATTAGCGTCACATCCTTACTTCGTAAGTTTTGCATCCATTTGGCCAGCAAGCACTTTTAAGGTTGAGCATTCATTCGAGGCGAGACAGGTGAGTGTTAGGTGGGGGCGCGCACGAGAGAGTCATGGGCCTGGAGGCAACTTCATTCACATCCACTATCTGTGGCTGATCGGTTTGAGTGTTAATTGGGTCCTTACTAAGCCACCGGCACTTTTACGTTTATTTCTGCTCTTTGTCACCGTTCATGACGATTTTATTACTTGCCTATTCCATTGTGCTTATAAGCACAAATATCACTTAGATAATGTGAGCTAAGGTAACTGAATGCATGATTCTTGGTGCACTGAGCTGGGGAGCTACCGGTTAACCTGCATTTGGGGTTCATCCAAATATGGGAACCGCATTACGTGTCCCGCGCATATTACGGCGTCCTGTTTTCTCGGTTTTATGATTAATAAGGTGAGCACTGGCAGTATTATCACTTTGCTCAACCGCACATGCCATGCCAGTTAACTAACCAGGGTTCATCTACCCACGCGCTACTCATATTCGTTAGGGGGTGTTTATTGCAATGTTCATAAGAGTAACTATCAGCCTTTATTGTTTTACGACAAGAAAGATTTAACTGCTGTATTCGTTACGCATAGGGCTATCGCGATGTTTACCTGGACGTTCAGGATATCACGAATGAGGCCATGGTTGTTGTTTCCATCGTTAAACCTCCACTTATCTGCTATGTGGGGAACGAGAGGTATTGACGCAGACGGCCTCTTCGTCTTACTCCTACAGAGCATCTTGAAGGTGTTTCCAAATCTCCCGGCCAATTTGTCTCTGTCAGTCACTCCGTCTTACTGACATTAAGTAATGGACTCAATCAGAGTGGTTAACCCTTACTCACCTTTTGGTTATCCATTTGCAGGCACTACGGCGCATTGACTGGGGTACTTGTCATGTCTAGCTAACATGTGGCGTGACGACTTGCTGACATCCCATGAATGATTGTCATGTGTCAGATGTAGTTTCGACTTCAAATAGAGTTCGCCAGAATTTCCCCTCACTTGTTATTCCGCTTTCTGATAGACGCTGCGCTAAAATCTACCGTTGGGCTCGCGGTGCTACCATGCGCTCTTGCGCCTGTTCTGGTGTGGAATGATACTGCCTCTGCGTGAGTCACATATTAGTATTATTACTTTTTGGATGCATACAACATCGTTTTCCTGCTTTTTCCTTAACAGGTCCCAGTTCCACTGTCTTTAACACTCCCCATCACGATTCAGATGACGAAACGGTTAGTGAGTCCCATTATTTTGCCTTCTTCCAGTACATCAAGCATACCTTCGCTCGTGCTCAAAAGACACGTGACAAAACGCGCATCCGCTTTATTTCTGCCCTACATATGGCGAGTTTCGCATCGACAGTTCACTTGCTGATACTACTCACGTCGATGGAATCGACTCGAATAAGAACCCCGCACCTTTTTAGCTACTCCCCCGAGTCCATCGCGACGAAACTAATCCTGAACGTGGTGCGATGATTTGCGTGTCTCAACCATCCATTGCACTATGCTAAATGGTGCTCTTTGCACCTTCAGAGACACATACCATATTAGTGCATAGTTAGAGGCCAGACTAACTCAGTCTCCAGGTTTTGGTTTGGAGTGGCAGAGGCTCCTTACTCCGTAAAACGAACTCTCCTAGCCCAGCGCCAAAACCCCCTGCCTTCTGGTTATGTTTTTACACCAAGCTTTGCTTCAGAACCTGAATCGTTTTCTTGTATAGGCTTGCGTAAATTGACAGTATCCCGTACAAGTAGTACAATACGATGCATTTCTCTTCACTCGATTTCCTGATACTCTGGACGTGGAAGAGGGTAACTAACGACACTTTATCTGCTGCATCGAGCAACGTGGATGGGGGTAAGCATCCCACTGCTCAGACCTTCCCGTCTTATCCCCCCGCTTTCGCTTTTTCATACTTATCCTCCCGCTCCAGCCATACCTTTATCCCCCGTGTTTTCAACCCCCAATTATTTGCCCTCCCATATATTGCTCCAAGTATAGACATTCTTCTAGTTTAAACTTACACGCTCCAGTCCAGTCGACAAGTCCACATTCAACCGAGCAGATGTCAGTCCATGCATTTCTATATGGAGCCCTCGATCCTTCCAAAGACTGGCATGCCTCAAGGTGCACACTTTACTGCAGCTCGGTCAAAGGCAGCACTTACCCGAACACTAACGATCCTATCGATCGATATATGCTATTTATCAGAAACTCGCCAGCAAAATTGGAGCTCTGTGTTCACGTTGAGGTCCTCCAACTACGACACTGACGGCACTTTCTCACTGCAATTTCCTGAAGACAACGCAGCTTTAATTATGAGTCAAGCCGGTGTCGGCCTTGCTCTGAGGCCCCGGGCTGAAGCTACCCTGGTTGACTAGATCTCAGTCAACAGCAGGATGAGCGCCGTCAGACTGGTTGACTCGTTCAAAGCTCCGAAGTTGCGTGCGGACAAATGGTGCCTGTTTATCGTTGCGGCTTGCGCCCCCACAAACTGTAGCACTAGCTCGGTGAAAGATGAACTCTATCATCACCTTCGTTGTGTAAAAAGTACGGATACTACCATGTTGCTAGAGACCTGAACGCCCAAGTTGGGAAATTGCCCACTGATGAGCTGCATTTGGGTGGCCAAGACGGTGTGGGCTCCAGGAATGTTAACGGTGAGCGGTTGCCACACCTGTGTGAAGATGCTCGTCTACTTCTCGTAAGCACTACTTTCAGACGCAGTACCCACAGAGGCGTGATACGGCACCAAACAGCTGTGAGTACCTACATACTTGCCAGCTGACGAAGCTACATGTTCTGAATGCGTATAATGCGTGTTGAATAAGAGTTCACTGAATGCAATTGCCGACAACTGGTCGCATATCCGCCAGACATTATTAGCAGCAAGCATGTTGTCATGAAGCAAATCAAGTTGCCAACTTGGACACTAGGTCCCTACATAGTCTCTGGAACTTCTGGATGTTTTGCCGACATTTCGGCATAAACCTCAGAGTGAAACTGTGTGCTAGCCTGAAGATCAAATGCAAATTCTGATAATCTCATTGTGCATCGGGAATGGAGATAGCAGCTGCCCTTAGTAATCATCGGAAGCTATTCTGTCTGATACCGGGAAAATGGGAGCAGCAGGAGACCTGGTGTTATGGAAACCATACGCGACGTGAATCAAATCCCCAACTTGTCTGAGCGCTTGGAATGTTGGATCGAACACTATGAAAAGCCTTTTATTCTACCAGAGTATCTAGGTTCCTTCTCGGTTATTGATCATCTTTCTCCTTGGCCAGGACGTTGGACCTGCACTCACTCGCCGAGGTCGATGTTGGGATCCGAAGTTGGGAACTGGACAAGGCCCCCAGAGCAGGTTGATGTATTCCAGCCCCTTTCGAATTTGGGGTTATGCTCATGTAGATGAATTGCACAACTTACTAGTGAAGCTGTAAGGGCAGATGGCCGTCCCAACATAGCGGAACTGCTCCGTTCTTGTCCCAAATTTTATGGCTAGCTACCGTTCGGAATGCGGTATTTACAGAGGCTCCAATCAGTTTATAGTTGGCTCTATTTTGTTTGCTTCTGCCATGCTTTTTAGACCGGCTGGCCGTAGAGAAAGCCAGATGCTGGAGGATGAGGGTGGATTTGGTCGAAATAGAGGCTGTATTGACAAAATCCTCAAATTGCGCTAATGGCTGCAACTCCGCGATTTTAATTATCGACCCACTGTTGTCATGTTCCTTTGTATTGAGCGTGCCTTGAATTCGGTGGATTGATCTGGCCTTTAGGACCGTCTACTCAAGCAAGATGTGCCCAATTTATTCTGTGAAATCTTACGTCAAACTGTCGCATCCTTTAATATTTCAGGCGTTGTGAGACAACGATTTCCACTGTCTCGTTGTCTTTTTATCTCGCCATGGACGAAGTCATGAAAACGGTCAGCATTTCGGCTTCCAACGCATTTTATACACCATTCTTTCCGTCTTTATCTTGGTGTTGATGATTCGGATGAGCTGCGCTATTTTCCGCTACTGTATTTTCTTCGGCGCTCTTTTACTTCTTTGCTTTTAGTTCTGTCCATCGTTTTGTAGGTGTCAGTGAAATTCAGTTCTGAAGTCGACTTTATCGTACCACAGTCACCGGATTCGTCAGCTTTCATCTTTTATTTTTAAATATTTGCATATTTCATCCCAGAATTCTCATCGTGTTGCTTGTGAAACACTCCGCCGGACCTAAAAACATCGAGCATCTGTCACAACTCTGCGCGAAGAACAGGCTGTTTTTTAGTAGCACCGCTTTTATATACGGTAGACTCTGAAGTTTCATTTGGCGTCCACGTATATTTGGCCAGTCTTGGCGTAGTTCCACCCTGGATTGTCGCCGGTTGTGGTTTACCCGCGTCAACTCTGATCATGTTTTGGTGCGCTGTTGTTTTTCCGGGAAGATGTACCAAGCGCCTCCCTCGGTTAGCAACTGAAAAGCTGTCCCCTTCCTCGGTCAGCGAGACCTACTGCGGTGGTCTGCCTAACGAACGTTCATGATCTCACCTTGCGGACAGCTAACATCTCGGCTGCCATGCACGAGACGGGATCCTCTGCTTACGGCAGTATCAGTCGTCACCGCACCAGTCACTGGATATCTGAGTTAGCTCGACGAACCTGTTGGAATCCAGAAGAATACTCCCTGAAAAGCTATTAAGCATCAAATAAAACGGAGCCTGCGTGCCGACAAGGAAGCCTAATGGGTCAATAACCCTTAAGAAATGGACTAGGCGGGTACTGAGCAATTGCTGATCCGCGCCACTGGTTCCACGGACAAATACATCAGTGGGACAAACAGAGAGAGCAGCTAGCACTGTTTGGCTTGTTGTGCGGAGCGCCTTCGGGAGCTGTTCTGACTGAGTTCTGGTAGCTTAGTTTTAGAGGCTTCGTCTTTGGTTAAAGTTCGAAACGCGATCCTAACCTGCAATCGTTCTCGAGCTGCTGGTCCGGATTTGCTTGCATCCTCCTTATTTTGAGCGTCGAAAAACTCCTGTGCAAAGCACTGATATATCTCCTTGAACAGGATAGGAAGGAAGAAACCATCCCATCTAACTGGAGTGAATCGATCATACTGTCAATATACAGGGTGGCGCACGAAATGCCATACCATTTGTTTTGTTCATTAAACATGTATTTATCATTAAAACTACAAAATTAGTACATAATTAATCGTATAAGCAAGGAAATTTGGTTCGATGTTGTATGTGCTCAATGTGACTACCAGTTTGTTTCACAACCTCTTGCAAGCGAACCTTTACATTTGTCACAAGCAGCACAAGATAGCTGACATTTGGCGAAGCGCGAGCATCACACCAGTGCTAAAGAAAGGAATCTGCAAATATCGGCCGATCGCATGCACATCGATTGCCCTCAAGACATTGGAGAGGCTTATTGATGCGCCCTCAGCCAGTGTTCCGTGTCGCCTCTACTGACTGCGAATGTACGCGCATGTGTGTGTGTGTGTGTCCATCAATACGTGGTGTGCTTCGTCCTTCCTCTCATTGCGCTCATTTGCCAACTTCCTCCCTTTCTGATCGAACACTGGACTCAACACTCACGTTACTTGCTTGCATGCTGCTTGCTTCTATACGTTTCCTGTATGCACCGTTGCTTACGATATACTTCCATTGCTCCGTTATTGTTCTGATTCATCTAGGTGTAACAAATTGGCGACGGAGGTTACTTGGATCACTTATGGCAAATTCAATTACTTCACCTCAGCCGTTTTGGAATTCTTCCGCGGAAAGGCCTACGACGCAGCATTGGACACAGCAGTGGAAGACTACTTTCACTAAATACATGGATTTACTTGTGCTTTTTGGCAATAACAATGCGATTGACGAGGCATCAACAATTAAATTACTGCGTCACCACATCGGGAACGAAGGGCAACGACATTTTGATAGTTTGCATCTACACACGAAATATGACTTACAAACTGTGCTGTACTCTCCTAACCGACTGTGGGGAGAAAATTCACATGTGTTTTACAGCCCGGTACAAATGTAACACCATGAGGTAACAACCGAGTGAAGCTGTAAATGAATTTATTTCTCGACTCCTTACTGCCCTTCGTCTATGACCAGATCAGGCCAACTTACTTCGAGGAAGCAATGCTTGTAAAAGCATTGGTCTTTGCTGTACTTGACGACAAAGCACGCGAGCGTCTTTCGTCAGAAAACGTAAAGGTCGTTACTTGGGGAAAAGCTTGTGATATAGTTTGACAACATGCTAATCTTGTTGAGGAACTGACGGCATTCTCCTTCCGATCAAATAATTTCACAAGAGGTGAACAAAGTCTATCAAACAAAGCGTGATCATACATTGTCTCAATCCGTACAGCGCAGAGGATTCCGTTGCTATCGCTGTGGAAAGCAGAATTCTGTTCCCGATGATTGCCAGCAAATTTAATCATTATGTAGGTATTGTGGGAAAAGAGGATACATTCAGAAAGTGTCTTCCAAACGTAATCTCGTTGTGCGGGGAAGCCCAAAAGTTGCGGAGCACATTACTGACGATTTAAACTAGAAATGGATAAACACCACAACAGTTTTTAATCACAACAGCGGAAAAACCGTTCGTTGTGTCTATCCAGGTAAACGAATAACCTGTTGATTTCGAAGTTGATACAGGTTCCGCAGTTACGCTAATACGATCCGATGCTCTGTCGCAACTAACAAAACTAGATCCCCTGAAATACAGTTACGATCATACACCGGACAGTTGGTGAATGTGTTGGGTACCTTTGTTGCACGTATCTCCTACCGCCATTCGACGGATCAAATCCGTGGGTACGTTTCTGCGGTATCAGGTCCAAACATACTTGGTCGCGAAGGCGTTAAACGACTTCCGGACATCATGTCCAACGTCAACACGGTTGAAGCTTACATACAACTATGTGGGATTTTGCAAAAATATGCACCTCTTTTTGATCAAACTAAGCCAGGCCTGCTGAAGAATTACGCTGCCCGGTTGATACTGAAACCACAAGCAACACCGAGATTCTGGAAGGCGCGCACCGTACCTTACGCTCTTCGGGACAAGGTCGAGACTGAGCTGCGCCGACTGCTAGAAGAGGGTACAATTGAACCCGTCCATTATTCCGATTGGGCTGCCCCTATAGTGCATGGATTGAAAAGCGATGGTACTGTAAGGCTCTGTGGGGACTACAAAGGTACAATCAACCAAGCACTGCAGCCAGATCGATGTCCACCGCTTAAAATTGAAGATATTTACGCCTCTGTCTTGTGGCGAACTTTTTACCAAACTGGATCTGAGCCACGCCTACTAGCAAATTGAACTCGACGAGGATTCACGTGCTTTCACCACCATCAACACACGTCTTGGGTTATTTCGCTACGTACGCATGCCGTTCGGAGTAAGCTCTGCACCGTCCATATTTCAACGAATTATCGACTCGCTAGTGAAAGATATACCAAAACATGTGCCTATCTGGAGGACATCCTAATTAATTTGTAGGGTTTTATTATGGCCATAATAAAACCCTACAAAAACCGATTTGTATTCAAAAACTTCTGAACTCGTGAAGCTAATTCCGCTCTTCAACAAGGCTCCGATCACTTCCACAGATATACATCACGAGTCAGATAGAGATCCATTATTAGCGCTTGTAACGCGGTACGTTCAGGTTGGATGGCCAGATAACACCCCTGCAGAACTTACACCTTTTCGCCATAGAATCACTGAACTGAACCTCCAGAATGGATGTTTGCTGTGGGGTTTGCGGGTTGTGATCCCTAAAAGATTGCGATCAGCCATCCTGAACGCGCTTTACGATGCACACCCAGGAGTTGCTAAGATGAAGTCACTGGCCCGTTCCTATGTATGATGGCCAGGTTTGGATGGCGACATTGCGGCAAAAGTTGGATGTTTTGCATGTTTTGCCACATACCGATACAGCCCTGGACATGGCCAGAGAAGCCCTGGAAACGTGTGCAGGTGGACTTTTTCAGTCCATTTTAAAGACAAATGATTCTAATTGTAGTTGCTGTGCATTCTAAATGGATTTATGCTCACATTCTGTCCACAGCGACTTCAGCTAGCACAATAATCAAACTATACACTGCGTTACTTTTGGACTTCCCGAAACCCTTGTGTCTGACAACGGATCTGTGTACACCAGCACCGAGTTTTCCACCTTCCTCACCACAAATGGAATCAGACATGTGACTACCGCCCCTTATCATCCGTCTTCGGACGTTTGGCTGAAAGTGCTGTACAATCAGTGCAAAATATGCTGCTCAAATAAAACAGGTGCACTATTGCGTATGCGTCTGTGCCATTTCCGATCCATGATAGGCCATAAAGCTAACAACTTGAGCTAACCAGATCTCAACTTCCTCTGTCATGTTAACAGGTTACTCCTTCAGATGAACCAACTTGAGCCAGGCGACTGTGACATGTGCGCACCGTCGTGCGGCTGGTTCCTTAGCCAAGCGCTGTCGGATGCATAGTAGTCATAGCAACATGAACACATGTATGGGGCACAGGGGGTGTAAGGGAATCACTACAGCCCGGAGTTTCCTCATGCGCGACTTGTCACATGGGCGGTGACGGATTACATGACGGGGGATGGGGGTAGTAACTGGTTAATATCTGAAGTTACCCACGGCAGGCTAAGAGGAAACGGGGTCAGTGTATGGTAAGGAATTTGAGCGCGTTTCACAGCACCATTATGACAGAGTCTGCTATCGAATAGGGTCACTGGCTACTCTCATTCTGACACGTCCGACAATCCGTGTTACTAAGCTAAACCCGAGGCGCTTGTCCGTACAGTCTATCGCGTGATGTGGACACATGACGTGCACGGGGAAATAGGCACAATACGAGCGAGGCATTGAAGCGCGGAGCCAACAGGTTACTTTGCTCACACCGCTAAATAGCATGTGCACTGGTGGACATAGACACCTTCACTGGTGCAATGATAGCAGCGCAGAAATCTTCCTGGTGTCCTACGATTGCGATGAGCGACGTATCAACGTGGACAATAAGATTGTAGTGCAGCTGAAATATGAGTTGTCTTAGTGCTTGTTCCACGGCTAGCCCACAATGCGCCTCAAAGCAACGTGTAAAGTTACACTGAGCATCTTTTAGTAGGGGCAATGAAGTGATGCTTAACAAATTCCGTAGGTTGGCGGGGTGTAGACCACAAAATCCAAAGATTATAGTGAAACCACAGTTAGGCGTGTACTAATGCTGCGGTGATGCGACGATGTGCTATGGGTAAACAAGTAGTGATACCAGACGAGGCTGAGAATGGGATGTCAACACAGGGAGCGGCTTACGGGCTAGTTGTACGCCATCGTGTGCTCCCGCAAATTGCGAGTCGAGGAATGCCTTCCTACTGATAGCAAGTGTGAATGAGTCGAACTTGTTCCGTAGGTGTGCTTAATAGGCAGCCGCGGGCAATAAGCGCAGCATCTCAGAGCGTGGGAAGTTCGAGGCTGGCCTTCTGGTTATGTATTAAATGCCGCAAAACCAATGTTTCCGGCTATAGGGTCAGTGACCACCCACTTTTTAACCGGACTGAAGTACCTAACGGAGGCTGGATGAACAACCTCGATCACTACTCGCTTCTGTGTGGGCTGCCATACACCACTATGAAGGCGTTTGAGCCATTTGGCTGTCGACTGTGTTCGCATTCAACAACGAGTCGGGTGTTTCAGTAAACGGCTCATGGTCCCTTTACTGCTATACTTGTACTGTTCCGGCGCCATAGGTAGTTTGTTGCCACTCGAAAATCGTGTTATCGGCTCTCGACCGTTCGCGACATGCGTTAATCGCCTCACTGCTTTGCGGGTAACGGCTTTAAGAACTAAGGCGTTGGCTCGGATTACAGAATAGTTAACCCCCTTCCCCTACCTTGGTAACTGAAAGGCTCTATGTGCGCACAACACACTTCGACATGAATTTACGTAATCCTCGGGTCGTTTGCAGAACACATGCACGCCACTTATCTGGAGACATAAGTGAGGAAGCCGTACACCAGGCTGGTGTGCGGATTGTGTTTACTGCGCGCGCAGAAGCAGCGCTATTTGTTTGAATTTGAATTAATAACTAGTCCTGTGCAATTCAACTAGAAGTCTCCATACGATTATGCAGCAGCGGGGCAACCAACCACTGTTTGTTTGGCGCAACCGTGTATGTTCCCACGGGTTGCAGCCCGGAATCAGCTAAAGATGAGTTGTAGCGTCAACTCCTCTGACCTACTCCATAAGAGTCATCGCAAGTATATCGTGGTTCTCATCGGGGACCTGAGCGCACCGGTGGGTAGGCTCGAAGCTTTGGAACAAGATGTCGGTAGTCTGGATTCCTATGGTATTCGCATGACCGATGAGGAAAGAAAAAGTAAGGCATCAACACTACGGCGGTACGCAGTAGCGACACTATGCTGCCATACAACCCTCACCGGTCCCACGTGGGCTAAGGTCGTCTTTCTGATCACGCACAACACGTGATCGGCCGCTTCAGAGTCGATGTACGCCGAACAGACAGTGGTGATCAATTCGCTGATACCTATCCTCGTCAGAATCAGGGAGTCGAAGATTTTTTACGACGCTTTTAGCTCGTATGAGTGTTTCGGAGACACAGCACACATCAATACCAAGCGAGTGAAGTGTGAGACCCAATGCTGCTTGCTTGTTGATTTGACCTAGAGTGCGGATGTGTAAAGAACCAATTTGAAGTGAAACTCTAGGCTTGATGGAAGAGTTACATATATCGACGGTAGCAGCTGCGAGGTGAGCGGCCGTATCTTGATCAATCGATGGGGGAGCAGAGGGGAAAAAGAGTGAAAAGTAAGAATAGGGAGTATTGTCGACGTGGTCGACAGGGTAGATGATACTCTCCAGCTGCCTATTTCGACATGAATTCTGTAGTTGGATTAAAATGCGATCGCCCATCGCCCTCCTCTTATCGGGCAAGTTACCTGCAATTAACCTGTTTCCACTCCCTTCTGGGTGGGGGGAGGGACGAAACCCTGTAAATCGGTCACAATGACACATCATCATCTCGTCAGAGCAGTGAGAAGACATAAATTGCGATATGTCAACATTTCGATGGTTCTCATCAGGCGCAAACACAATACAAGCGGGATTCATGGACCATTATATACAGGGGGGGAGGGGAAATTGACACACCAATCAAAATGTCAAAATCAAGACCACGGTAACCTATTTGATTGTCTCAATAATTTCTGTGCACACAACACAAGTTGATAAGCCCTAATTAGCAAAGTCTTACTAATTGCAAAAATTGTCGGATTGTTATTGCGTAAGAACCCCTTGAACGCAGTCTCCGGGTTCACCTAATGTTGAGTTGCCAATAAATGCATGGTAATAGATGATGCTGGGTTCATCATCATCAACAGCAGTACATCAGTCATTTGAACTGATGCTTCGCTGCCATACAACCATGATGATCTATGAAATAAAGGATAATAAGAGGGAGAGAAGGGGGACTTACCGGAAAACCCTAATGCTTTAAGCAAACATTCACGGTCAAGGCGCCTACACCTTGTGTTAACAACACCGTCACAAACAGCTGGCTCTCATGCAAAGATAAGGCGGCATCGGCGAGACAGCTTCCTTGCGGCTTTCACTGCCCCGCGTCATAATCAGCCATTACCCCGCAAGTAACTCAGCACTAAACACACTTTAAACAGGCAATCCGATTAGGGGACGACATCAGACGCGCCAGCGGTGTAGGTTGCGAGCCATGTCCTGTAAAGTCTCGAGCCAAGCACAAGGCGAATTACGTGGACTCCAGCCCGGAAGGCGAGACGGACCAACGGCACCCAGTTTGGTCGTCAGTGACTTCATTTCCCTCTGCCAAGTCAACTTCTGTCCACCTCGAGCTTTTCGCCACCCTTCACCTGGTAGACTAAACAACGCCCCCCTAGGTAATCGTTGACCAGGCATACCTAGCACGTGCCCGAGCCAACTCAACTTATACAGTGCTATCTGTTGTTTTAGGGAGCTAACATGATTATCACTATTTAGTACTCGCCTACGCACATCATCGTTGGGGTCACGCTGGTGCCATTCAACACCAGCAATGCTTCGCAGACAACGGTGATCAAAGACTTGAAGATGCCTCAGATCTTCAGACCAAAGGGGCCAAGTCTCACTACCATAGAGCAGAACGGCCCTCACTATCGCCTTGTATACACGGCCTTTCAGACGGGGGAAAATTCCCTTCTGTCGCCAAAGATGCCGCAGGTTCAAGAAGGGAGCTCTGGCCTTTGCAATGCGTGAGCTGACGTCAGTTTCTATGCGCCTATCGTTGCTGTTGCAGCTGCCAAGTTAAGTGAATTGATCAACCACCTCGTTAGCAAGGGTCAAGGCGTCATAAAGTGGCTGCTGATCCTGCAGCAACGCTTTGCACTTTGAAGGTGCGAAGTGCATACCAAATAATGGGACCACTCTAGACAGGCTATTCAGGGTTGATTGTGCCGCCGCAACATCGTCGAAAAACAAGACGACATCGTCCGTATAATCATGATCAATTAACATTTCACCAAGCAAGACCTCAACGCCTACATCGTGAGATTCCGCAAGGGAACACTGTATGATGGAATCTACGACGAAAGTGGTCAAAAATGGGGAAATCGGACAACCCTGACGAACATCACTTGTGGTCGGACAGCTAACCGATAGGCTACCGTAGACCCTGACGCGGCCTGTAGTGTTCGAGTATAGAGCAGGTAGGATGTTCACATATTTCATGGGAACACCTTTCCGCGCAAGTATTTCGAACAGAATTGATCTATCGACTGAATCGAACGCACTCCTAAAATCGAGGAGCACAGCTATTGTCGGTCTGCGGTATGCGTGGCACTGCTCTTGCACCTGCCGCAAAGTGAATATATGGTCTATTCAGCCACGCCCTGGATGGAAACAGGCCTGCTCTTCCCTAATCCGAGATTCCCGTTCCACAGTGACGCGACGAACGAGATTCGAGGCCAGTAATTTTGTCACAACTGGCGTTAGGCTAATACCCCTGTGATTAGAACAATCTGTGCGACTGCCCTTCTTGTATATTGCCACTGTAATCGATTCGCTCCAATCAGCCGGGACACACTCTTCCTTCCAGATACGTTCGAATAGGGAGATCAGTGCTATGCAGAGGACCTCACCTCCATCCTTAAATAATGTAGGTGGGAGGGAATCCGGGCCAGCGGCACATAAACGATTGAGGGGTGTGATCGCATTTCGGACCCGGCATCCGACGGAGGCTCTGAACTAACTGTTCATGGCTCGTCCTACATCACCTGAGTAGGAAGACGTCCGGGAGCAGGGGGCCAGCCGAACTGCTCTTGAAGGTGTTCCGCCCAACGAGCCATACGGCGCTCCTTATTGTGTATCAGTGCACCCGCGCTTTCTCTGATTGTCTCACTGACGCCTGGTTTCCTGGGATCAGTGGTGCAGATCAGCTGGAAGAACTTGCGGTAACTGCCTACTGTTCCTGCCTCCTCCATTTCCTGAGCTCTACTGGTCCACCAAGCATCCTTGTCAGCATGTAGCCTCCGCTTTAGTTCACGCCTAATAGCCCGTCTGGTCACATTGTGCTCAGAGCCAGTCTGGAGGTTTCTTCTAGATTCCAACGGGTTCACCGACCTCTCGGATATCTAGTGAATGGTGTGGCGACCATTGGTAGTGACACAAACAGATGCTGCTGCGTTGTGCATGACGGCCGAGATCCTATTCCACTGAAGCTCAGTGTCATTAGAACAAGACAGCGAAAGTTCGGTATGCAGTGCGTCTTGATAGGCTTGTCTGACCGAGGGCTGAGACAATTTCTCAGTTGCCAATCGGAGAAGACGCTTGGTGCGCCTCCCGGTAAAGTTCATGGAGAAACGACAGCGTACCAAGGCATGATCAGAGTCGATGCAGGTACTCCAGTACGAGCGGCAATCCAGGATGGAACCGCGCCATCTGTAACTTATGGCTTTGTGATCTATTGGGGTCCATCGCTGGCCAGCTACAGGAAGACGTCAAGTGGCACTTCAGCGCCCACAGTGTCTAGAAGCAGTGCCACTAAGAAACAATTGGTGCTCACCACACAGTTGCAGCAGACGCTCCCCCTCGTCAGTCCGTTCGGAGTTAAGCCCATAATTACCACCAAGCTGAGCTTCTGAAGAGCTCCGACGCCCTACCTGTGCGTTCATATCCCCTGCAACTACGATAATATTTGAACTAGTAGCACTGCTTAGTAGCACATTCAGTTCGTGATAGAAAGTGTCCTTGACTGCATAAGAACTGCAGTCGGT